>CM046308.1:8443759-9643759 GCA_025267735.1 Mactra quadrangularis
TCTGTCTGTCTGTCTGTCTTCCTGAGGAATCTTTATACTCCGCTTAGTGCAGTCGACATGCTTTGGCGCAATGGAATTATACCACCCTCGCAGGTACCCTTTTACACCTAGGTGAAGTGAAGCAATAACAATGGTAGGTACATTTCTTGCTCAAGGAAATTAGCAGTTCCCAGGGTGGGATTCGAACCCGGGACCTCTCGATTCCTAAGTGCGTGTCCCACCACTGGACAACTGCTCCTACTAAGTGAAAATGCCTGCTAACTGTTGTTGGCCACTGTATATACAAGATGCAAGGCGTGTATACAATACACAATTATCAATATTTATCCTTTTAAGTTCTAAGATCTCCATAACAAGCATCTTACATAACCATGTTAATCTATTACACAAAATATACGTAATACCTAATATTCAAGTTGGCTTGCTAAGTTGTTTATTTGTTCTCAATAATCGATAGACGTCTGGGTTTTTAGGGAAATTATTCGCGGGCGATTTAGTCCTGTTCTTAGAGACTGGTCGATATTGTCAATGTTAGTGCTTCTATATGGAATCTACTGTACGTCGTTAGACATAACATTGTACTGCACAGCTTGAAATGGCGTTTGTAGCTATCAAGGGTATGTGTATATGTTGTCTATTTGAAGGGATCATTTATCAAACAATTGAACTTGAAATAAGTTCAATTCTTAATACGGAAACATGCCTTGGATTAAAATAGTTGCTAGTGGATGTTGTGATTTTATTGACAGTACGGAGTTCTGTTTGTGTTCATGTATACTTGTATATCGGATGTTTCATAATAGTGAACACAATTTTTAACTAAGATCACTCGGGGATTTTATGTCATTTTTTGTGTCGGTCAGTATGCGCTGGTCAAATAAGTGCGTCGTATAATATTAAGAATGGGGACCAAAAGGTCTCGGTGTTGGCTGTAGCAACGCACTTTGGGGTCCACTTTTGACCCTAAATACGCATTTTGAATGTCATGCAATGGGACGCATTCATGGATCATAAAAAAGTAAACTTAAAATGAGTTTCAGTGTTTTCTAAAGTAGCATATCCACCAACATTCAGGTCCATGTCTCGATTTTGATCCCCCGAGAGCGTTGGTCCCCAAAGTACGTTGGATCCCAAAGTGCGTTGTGATATTGTACTGTTGCTAATTTTGGAGGAATAAAAAAAACATTGTAACCAGATAAACCCTTACAAAGCACAATCCGGTATCCGTTAAAGATCAACTAAATCGTGTTCGTACAGCCGAGTACAAAAAAAACCCTGAGAAATCCGGAAACCTGCAAAAGTTTTGTTCGTTTTAAAATATAAAGTCACGCTAAAAGGCCAAAAATGATTATTACAAAATAATGGACTTCATACTAATTTAGGTATTCCCATTTGAGTTTAACAAACGCTAAATAAAAAAACGTGTATCCATATTAAAACCATTTCAATATTAAGACTATGGATGTTGATGATGCTAATTGTGGAATTTTACTGTACTTAGATTTCTCGGATCAAACTGTAAACACATTTACTAATAATGCCTTAAAAATTCGGTTCACTGTTAAGGGACATCTGATATACATGTAGGATAATGCACCTGAGTTTAATATATTATTACATTTTTTGTGAAAGGGGGTGCTGCCATTATACATAGGACTACTATTTCAAAGGTATTGTAGTTAAAATTGATTTTGTTTGCTATATCTATATGTCAACTACAATGTACCGTCTTCGTTCATTTAAAGGTACTAGTTTACAGATTTGGTTAAAATTATTATATATTTTTAAAATGACATTCAGTGCCTGCAATTGTGTCAAAAATTAATTCTTAATATTTTAAGACAAACTGACCTAGGTAAAAAAACAAATAAAACAAAAGTAACAAACAATGCACTTAAATTGTTTATACCGTTACATTCGGAGTAGATTTTTACTACATGAAACGCCATCATTTGTAGTTGTTTGTCAATTTGCGCTAAATTGTCATAATCAGAACATGGCTTTCCTGTTTCCAAAAGTGTTTCCATACGAATTGGATAGTTTGAGGAAAAGTTGACAAAGTTGAAATCTGTGAATGAGTACCTTTAAGGCAAGATTTAATAACAAAAAACGACTTGAGCTTTAATGTAAGATATTTTTAGGAAACTGATTTTTAATCGGATTCTAAAAGTAGAACGCTATTCATATGCAAATTTCGATCATGAGTAATTAATAGGAAAGTCGTGCTCATTTGCAAACATGTGCGTTTTGATATATCATATTTTCTATATCTTAAATAGCGTTTTAATAAAAAGATATTAAAACATGTGAATTCTGATCATTGATTTTTAATACTAGCCCTTCTTATTAAATTTTAATTGAAATTATTTTTAACAGCGAAATAAGCACACCGCATATTAATGAAATACTTATGACGTCATAAGGGACATTAATAATATCAACCTTTATAAATAATGATGTACATGTCATTAAAAATTTAGTACAGTAAAGTTCAGCTATAAATACCACTTTGGTAATCCTTGGTTATTGATAATCATGCGAGTTATATGAGACACAAATGCTAAATTTCAGAAGAAAAAGATCGGATACCATAAATGCTTATAAGACTATCCCGCTATCAAGAATATCACTTTTGGCGGTTTTAACAGTCGAATTTAACTTTAAATAAAAATTGTTCCATCCACATGTTTCTGTTTTAGTGTGTACACAATTATTTAAATTCAAGTTGTGTCTGTCATTACACAAGCCTTATCAAAAATCACAGAAAACGGATGAAAATATATTCTGTTAGTGTACTGTTTTCCAGTAACAAGAAACATGCATCATTTGCCAGAAGGGGTCCAACACTTCATCTGTATCACATATACATTTTGTTAATAATTGCTCTAAAATGAACTTGAAATTGGACTTGAAATCACTTGGAGTCGACACAAGAATGATTAAAAACATAATTTCTGCAAGACTTCTGTTTCCAAGTATCTTTTCCCCTGATTAATCGATAGTAAATCATATTTCTAATATAATATCATAATATCGTTACAGATGATCGAAACAGATTCCAATGGGGAGACTATGTCTACAGGAATTGAAGAGAGAATTGAGATCCTGAAAGATGAGGAGAACTTTATCCTGAGTGTGTCTCAATTCTTCAATGAGAGAGATTTGAGTGATGTGACAATCACTGTAGGAGATACTCAATACTTTGGACATAAGTTCGTCTTGGCTAAATCAAGTGACGTATTCCGGGCTATGTTATATGGTGAAACATGGACAGAAGGAAGTCAAACTGAACTAGTACTCACAGAAAGTGAAGAGTGTCAAGCCGTCTTTGACGTATTTCTTAAATTCATGTATACAGCGGAGGTTACTGTCACCGTGGAAACAGCGGTTGGCATTTTATGTTTAGCGGATAAATACAATGTGACGTCATTAAAATCACTGTGTGTTAGTTACATGGTAAAAAATACACAATCACCAAAAGTCCACAATGCACTTCAGTGGTATAACTGGGCAAAAGCACTTCATCTAGAGGCTCTTGTAGAGTCGTGCACAAAAACAATCGCCTGGAACATCGAGACTGTGTTGGGTTCACCAGAATGGCACAATATGGATCTTCAGTTCATTCAAGACATCTTGAACAACTCAGAGCTGGTGGTTGGGAATGAGTTCATGCTTTACAACGGCTTAGTTTCGTGGCTGCAATTCAGCACGCGCAAAGAAAGTTTAAAAGATAACGCAGAAGCTTTACTTCCGCTGATCCGGTTCCCGCAGATGCTTGTCGCACAGCTATACACCATTGAGCAATCTGATTTCTCGTCCTTACCGGAAGTAAACAGTGTAATGAAAGAGTTAGTGAACAAAGCTTACAGATTCAGATCCTTGTGTCCAACACAAAGCACTTTAGATGTTACATTTGACAACCAGTTTTATAAACCAAGAAATTTCCTAGATTTGGCCGTGGATTCAGTCCTTGTTCAGAATACATTGAGGTTTGGTATACAGGTCGACGTCCGGACTTATGCCGGGCCGGTCGTATCGGAAAATCGAAACGGAGAGTGGAAAATAACCTATCGGAAGCATGAAAACAATTGGACAATCAATTTATTCTGTCATGAATCGGCGACTATAAATGGTGAAGCTCTGATAGAGGTCACAGTACTGATTTTCAACGAAGATGAAAAAGTTATACAGGTTGATATGATACCACCCACTGTGTGCACTCGTTCTAATAACCTGGCTTTAAGTATTAATGTTGACAACCCAACTGATTCTAAAAATATGATTTTGCTTATAAAACCTGTACCTCATTAGGCTTTGACACTACTTTTGATAGTTTGCGCTATGACGGTCATTTAAAAGAGCGTGCACAATGGGTAACTGCACTCCGGATAGCTTTCATAATGGCGAACTGTGATTCGGCCATTTTGTTTAAAACCACAAGTTTAAAAAGTAGTCATAATCCCAGATTGTCAAATCCCATTAAGCGGTTGAATGATACAACATTAACAAACGAACTTGTTAAACGATATTGTTCTAGGAGAACCAACGTTACATTTTAGTGTCTGTCTTTATGCAGATATTCTATTTCAAATATTCAAAATGCCGTCGTTGAACACCGCGCTCTGGAAAATGCTTTCTATTATTATAAATTCCATACCTATCAGCATTCGTGTTCATGTTTACTATGTACGAGTATATATGTTTTAATATTTAATAGCACTTAGTCACGCAGAATGAACAGAACATGTTTTAACCCGCATTAGACATCGGATCGCACGAAACTTAGTTTGCTTTACATATAATATAATGTATGATAAAATATCAGTGGTAATAGTCCGGTGGTAGGATACGCTTAGTGACCCAAAGGTAATGGGTTCGAACCTCTACTGAAACTCTGCTTATTTTCTTGTGCAAAAAATAAATTAACCTGCTATTCCTTAACTCCACCCGGGTGTAAATGAGTACCTGCCAAGGTTGAATAATCATTTTGCACCAATATGTCGGCTGATATGTCGGCTACACTAAGCGGAGTAAAAACGCCCCTGAGATGTTGATAGATAGATACCAGTCGCCCGATGACCAGAGGAAATAGCTGCAAAATCGGTTAAGGTGCACACGCATGAAACTTGGGCAATGAAAATGGGATTACTTAGGACTGTTAAGGTGTTCCAAATAGATAATATAGAAGACACTTTATATCTATATGGGGAGATAGGACGGTCAAGCCCGCCCGGCTATCTCAGTCGGTAGCGCACACGTCGAAGGATCGTAGGTTCGATTCCCGGGCGGGGCATACTTTCGTTGAGCTTGATCATGAACTAATTTCAACGGCCATTCTTCCTCCTACCACTGATTCTAAATCCTGTTGGGCCGTTGTCAGTCACTGACGGAAGTATGCGCCTAGTAGTTGGTTAACAGCTAAATATAGATATTAAGCCTTTCCAGGAACAGTGAGTAGGTGGTCTGACCGCCGTGATATAACCTATACAATGTTTTTCTATGGTGTTAAAAAAGAGATAGGATTGTCCTGTTGTCTGATACAATCGTTAATGAACACCTGGGATCCCCATTATGGAAGATACAGAGAAGATAACTTGGGTAAAATTACGCTTCATAGAGCTAATGTATGATAAATACATATATGTATGAATATTTTGCTTATTTTGCTGAATGGTTTTAAAATTTATGCTAAGCTTTTGATATTAGTGCTGGCTAGGACTTTACATGTATAACATTTTTAACTTACAACAGAAATGCACTTGTGGAATGTTCTGTCTTAGTCAGCAATGCACATGGGTGCTAGATCATGTGGGTCGCCATATTTACGTAACATTTGAATAATGAAAGAAATAAAGAATAGGTGGTTTATATAGATTCGCATCTCAAGATAGAAAGAATTGTCAGTCAGAATTTTACTTCTGCGCCTTAAACTGATTTCATGGTGTTTTTAAAAAGGAAACCCTTTTTGTATACCCCAAAAAGGGTTAGTGAGGATTTAGTCCTACTTGTGAAAGATTTCTGGCTGTATTGTCATATTTTTGTTAAGAGACTTTGGTGTTTCGTTTCGACTTAAGTAAATAACGAATGAAATGTAAAATCAAGTCTATACATAAAAGTTATTTTAAATGTTAATTTAAATATGGCAAGTATACCTATGTATGTTTTGCTACGATGAAAGTTATATACAAGTAAAAATCGTGGTTTAATGCGAAAGGGTCGTAACTTACTCTTTTTTATATTGAGTTACGACCGTTTTCTGCTAAACCCGCGAGATGTTAGATGTTGCTTATTCAAATTAATCGATAAAATCATTTGATTACCTGACGCGTCAAATGAAGATTTCATGATAAAAAATAGTGAAAAGATCAAAAAGATTTTCATTTTTGATAAAGATGTAAAACCTATTTAATAATCACATGAATATATTAAAATCTAATTATTTAAATATTTAATAATGTTTGTTCAGTTATACATGAAGTAACGTGCGAGTCGGAGGCTAGAAATTGAAAAAATACATATTTGTTTTGTCATAATACCGTATGTTCGATAATTTTCAAGCAGAGAAAATTTCGCAGTTTTAAACACCAAACTCCTCACAGCGGTTACGTCACGCGTTGCTACTTTAACTTGATAAAGGGAAATAACCACTGCGGGGAGTTTGTTTAAACACTAGATACGGTAAAACTTTACAATAAATGAGTGACAAACGTAATTATTTTGATCGAAGAAAAATACGTTGATAAAGAATATAAATTTGTACATTGTATTTTTCGTTGTTTTTTTCGAATGTCAAAACATTAATAATTTTATGGGAACAATGCGTGCCGAAGTGGTTGTAATTTAATGATTATCATTCGAATAGCTTGTTTTAAGGTTGGGTGGAACAGACGAATGGTTCAATGGTTAAATGTCTGTGGAGTCAGCGTCACCTTCATATTTACAATGTACGAGGGGTGTCCTATATGAACGTGTTCAGTCACTGTAAAATTATTCAAACTTTGACAGTCGAAAAATACATACTATACTATAAGATGTGTTTCGCCGAGTATTTTTGCACAGTTCATTTTTTTATGAGAATGTATGAGTGAATATTTTTAATCATAATGCTGTGAGTCAGTTTGCACAATGTGTATACATGTGATATATTTATTCTTATTTTTTATTGAAATACATGTGTATCATTCATTAATGTGTTCCATGCCTTTATGTTCAACCACCAAAAACACGGATGCAATACCACGTGACTATGACTTCAAACCGTAGCATTTATGTCATAGTCACGTGGTATTGCAACCGTGGAATATGCAGAGATGTACATACATCTGTATTAATATTATCAATTATATGTAACTGTTCCACAACTCATCCAGAGGCACCCTGTCTATTACGAGGCAGTTTACACAAGATTTGTCTTTAGCAAAGATTTGAATCACTCACACGATGGCAATATACCAGTAGCGTGTTCAGTTACCGCGAACGCTACAGAACGTTACATAACGATACATTCGGAACTCCTCGGCCGTTCGCTGCGAATAGTCTTATCTAATACACAAACATGCGATCATTAAGGCAATGAGTGATGTTTCAAAATTTACAGACTAAAAACGAAACATCACTCAATGCCTACACGATCATATACATGTATTTGTTTACTTCAACACCGGTAGTTTCAAAATAGCGTCTAAATATGTCCGAGATTATTCGCAGCGAATGGCCGAGGAGTTCCGAATGTATCGTTACGGAACATTCTGTAACGTTCGCGGTAACTGAACACGCTACAGGTTTACTACATTGAAACAAAGATCTGCCACCTAACCTGAAATCTGTTGAGGTTTTGGCCGAAACTTAAGTACTTATTCACAATGTATAGTTTTCTAGATGAAAACTTAATTAATAACAAACACAGACAGTGTGTCCACCATTTTTATTTCTTCAAACTCAAAACGAGGCTCGACTGCACAAGCGTCTGGTGATCTAGATTATCACTGTGTTTGGTGTTTTGGGTGAAAATCATCTTACAAGTTGTCTTCCGATTTCATAAATGGAAGTAAACTATGAACATGTAATTTGATCAGAGACACATCGACCGGTAGGTGGCGCCAAGAACAGGCGGCCATTTTGACACATGCAGAGTTGAAAAACGTCATCATATTTAGCACCATTCCCGTTCGCTGTACTTATATCTATATTTTTCATGTAGATTTGTGTTGCATTTAATGTAATCTGGAAAAAAAGAAAAAAAACTATAGTTGAAATTATCCTTGAACCATGTTTTTGCTTGGAACAGTAAAAGAGATGTGGGAAATATATCAGAAACAGTAACAGGCAAAAACACAGACCTCGAGTCTCCCACACAGCCAAAAGAGAGGGAGATAGTTTCAGATTTAAAAACTATTGTTTTTTATGAAAGGACGTTACATACAGATAACGAAAGCAAAACCCTAAGGGGTTACCACATTAAAACGGATAGAAGCAACCAAATTGCCACTGTGGGTTTAAACCAGGTTCTGATGAACACCAAACTCACTCTTGTCCAAAAGGTTCATGTAAGAACAAACAATAACAAATGGTATTGGTGAAGGGATAAGTAATTTCAATAAACTGCACCGATTCGTTCAACATTGTATAGTTTATAGTCAGGTGACATTATTCAAAAGTGAGATTCTTGTCAATTAAACCATATGAGGTAAGTTTCCTAGTCTATATAGAACAACATTACTTATAAGCAGATCCCCGGAACCAGAGTCCATAACTTATGATAATAAAATAATGCGTACGTCCCTATATATATATAATTCCTCGTCATGCCTGTGTATACCATTCTCGTATCCAGAGGCTATCAAGATTATCGATCTAATAAGATTTACAATTTTGGCAACCTTTGGGTTCGAAGATACACTTTCTTATATATATAACTATGTATAATGAAAGTATAGTTCTAACTAGTGCACGACGATATATACGGAACCGTTTTTTTGTGTTTGTTGATAAAATATTATCATTAAAGCATTGTGTGCGTATTTAACAAGTTTAAGGACTCTGGTGCCAGTGATGCAGATCGACTTTGATAAATGTAAGCTTGTGGTAGAACGCACAAACTTAAATTGCATATGTAATTTTATCAAAGAAAAACAAAAGATATTATAAAATGGGTCTATATAAATACTTTGCTATTAGCTTTGAATGAGATGTCATGGGCACTTTTCATTTCTATATTGCCTTCAGGTGCTTCAATCAATACACGTTCTCTTCCTGATAGAATGATAGAACTAGAGGCTGATTCTAATCTGAAATAAAAATTACATATTGTATGTAGTCAGTATACAGTCCCTCTAAAGTTGTGCGACAAAATCTTGTTTTTGGATAAACTGATACGCATCTACTCATAACACAAGAAACAAAGAGTCATCTGAGCAGATTGCAAAATCAGCATTAATTGGTTTATCAACAAATGCTTAAAAGCGTGTTACGTACAAAATTATTACTTAAGATTTATTGATAGTAAAACATTTTTGGTCGGGTTAACGCTGCAGCAACACATTGCGGTCATTATTCATCATCTTAATTGGATCAACGTAACACACATATATTCGTATTTAGAAACATACTTTCGAAGAGAATTATTCTCTCAAGTGAAGAAAGTTCTTCTCATTAAAGTAGATACAGTGTATCTTACACAAGACACATGAATAGAGAACTCTATATATAAAAGTTTCTACCTTAGAGATCCCTTTTGAGGCCCACGAATATTTGGTGTTTCTATTGAACCATTAAATACAGCCTTTCCTGAAATAAATGAATGGTGATTTCATGATAAATTCTAGTTTACACAAACTTGTTGGGAAAATATAGAAAAGGTATTTAAAGATTAGCAATTTATTTCAGTTCTGCTTTAAGCGATAAATTATTTTCAACGGAATATATTCATACCTAAGAAATGCGTTTGATTAGTGCAATGTGTAGAAGAAGCATAATACGACCATTTTTACTCCTCGCTTGAATCTAGCTTTCATGGTGATGTGGTACGCTTACGACTCAGAAGGACATGTTCATGGTCATTGACATGATCCCAGTTCGAACCATGGGTTTTAAGAGAGTTAGAAATGATGTCCGATATAAATTATAACCAATATAATTGTTTGTTTGCGCTCTAAAATTTTTGATCAAAATGAATAAGAATTCTAAATCCAAGGGAGGTAACAAAAACAACAAGTACAACTCAACCATGAGTTACCTCCCTTTGTTTAACTCACCACTGTACGTCACTTCGTCCATACTGTATGTAACACCTTTATCTGTTACTTTAAATCGACTTTGACCAGTAATATCTTTTACTTCAAATACGTCACATGATGCTTCTATCGTATTTTTACCTTTAAAAGAAAATCAGCAATTAGAATTGTATAGATACGTGATCTGCAAGTACAACTCAAATCGTTCATAATGACCTAAATAGACCTAGTTCGAAACTCAAATTTGTGGGGTTTTCCGTCCGTGCGCAAATATTTTGATTGGGTATACAGATTATGAAAGTAAATACATATACATAATGATGGAAACCGACAACATTGCCATACATTTCAAAAACAACCTTAAAGCCTTACAATTTATAATGTATATACATGTAGTGTTTTATTGATTGTACAACGCCAGTGAATCAATGCTGAATAAGCATTGTACATGGATACTCGTACAAGTAAGTTATCATTAATATTACGCCATGTTTTACCATGGCAACTATAAACAAAATATAAACGTTCGTCGGACAACAATCTCTTGAATTGGGGACTACATAATAACTGTGTACAATAATGAATGAACATACACAAGTAGGCCTACCATTCGGAACAACTCGACCTTTCATGAATGAATAACAGAGTTATTCGCAGCGAATGGTCAAGGAGTTCCGAATGCTACAAGTACATGAAAAGTAAGTGGTGATGAGTTCATTGAACTGCATAGCATTGTTTTAATATAACTAGCACAATATCAGAACACCAACACTAATATGTATCCTTAATTCTCGGCAATTATATTTAATTTAATATGATATATTTTTGGCCCAACAAAGGAAATAAAAAAACAGAACTCTAGTGTTTGCCGAGGGTGCGCACTTGTGTATGAAAAATCAAATTGAGCATGTGAGCTCATTTCAGACTAGTGTCTTCTAAAATATTTTTAACATTATTCATTTATCATATTTAAACATCATTTTGTTGAAATCAACAACATCATCAACAAAGATAACAAAATATAATTAGTTTCTACTATGATCATACTGCATGTAAATATAATGAATCTGAAGAAAAGATCATACCTATATGGAATTTTCCAGAATTTTCAGAACTTTTTCTTGAGTTGATAAATATATCTTTATTAGAAAAAATGTTTAAAGCATTATTCTGCAATTAAAATAAACGATAATATATAAGGTCATGTATGTTACATAAAGTTCGAAGAGCATAACTCGAATTCTAATACATCACATGCTGTAAAAGATGAGAGAGGTTATGACATCAAAACATACTTCAAAAGTTCTAATCCATTTTATCTTTGCAATAACTAAAACGTGAGTGATTATGTAAACCAAGCCAAGGTAAGTTGAGATTTGTTGCTAAGTATTACTTCATTCTTTCTACGGTTTGGTGCGTATTACTCCTAACGTTGTGATTGCATCCATGTATACAGATTAACCTCTCAAGAGCGGTCCTCTACACCCTCTGCACAAAAGCAGATTTTGATATTTCATTTTGATGTAATTTTAATTGAACTTAACCTCCGCAGAGCAACAACCTCTGAACAGCAACACATTTTAATCCTTCCTAATGGGTGTTGTTCAAGAAAGGTTGTACTGTACAACTAGTAAACAAACTGTATACTGTCACAACCAGGTGCTATCAGCACCTTATTTTTTCATAAATACATTTGTATTGTACTTATAGGTAACAAATTTGTTACATGTTTACTCGATCTGTGATAAAATTATTTAGAATTAAATCAGACTTTGATTGATAGTAAAAGGACGAGTTATATTAAAACTGCTCATTCGAAGATTTCAACTTAGATATAAAATTTTCAAAAAGTCAAAATTGAATAGAAACCCTTTGGATGCTGTAAAGCAGTGTTTTGATATAGACACTTATAGTACAAAGTTAGATGCATCACTTTAAGATGGTGATTTATATATAAAAGTTTATCATGTGAGTATCGTTATACATGTATATATAACTTTACTGCCTTCCTTTGACTATTATTGCATATCTTTCAAAAATATAAAGGTCAAAATTATTTCTGTTTCCTAACAATATTACAGTCACTGACAGGTAAGTTTAAAATAGGCCTACCTAAAAGATGAACCATATGTGTCAACGAGTAGCTTTTAAACAATATAAAGCAATGCACAGTGAAATAATGTGATCAAATTACTTTACCTGTTTAGCTTTTATATTTGATACGTGTAAAGGTTTCACCAGCTTAGTTAGTCCACCTATAGTTATACCTTCATGTGTTATTTTTATTGTTCCCATATTCAGCCCAGTCTGAAATAGTGAAAAATTAATAGCATTCTCGCAAGCAAAGGGGGATAATAAGTTATTACATTATTCTTATCTGTATTATCTCCCTTTAATTGCCACAATACATGTACGTTTATCATCGTTAATAATTTTAGACTTCGTGCGTTGATAAAAAATAAATTACTGAGGGTTAAACGGTTTTACATTTGTTTAACAACAACAACAATCTTTATTGCTCTATACATACAAGTAAGTAGTGCATAATTTATTTCATGAAAGCGTTCATCGATGTAAATATGACCTGTTTTGTACACTACTTTTTAGGGGTAGGAGTACTAGTTGTTTGTTCACAAGTCTAATATTAAAGTCAGAGAGCGATATGCAATATTTATAATATCTTTCAATTGCAAACTAGCCTGCAGATTTCGAAAATTAAACTGCTTTTCCCTAAAGAGAGAGAGAGAGTTGAAAAGATTCCTATACGAATAAAAAAAGTTTTAAATATGAAGAAGGAAACCTAGTAAACTCATTAACATTTTGTATACCATAACGTGGTATTAAAATATAGTACTCTACGCTCATATACAGCAACAAAAAACTAACGAATTAAATCGATGATTATAATGAAAGGACAAATGTCCCTTTTTATTGATTACATAACTCAATTACTAATGTTTTTTGTTTGTTTGTTTGTTTGTTTTTGTTGGGTTTAACGCCGTAGCAACACATTGCATAGATCATATAACGACGCCCATCGCACATAACATAGCTTTCTTGTACCCTTGTCTATGATTAGTACTCCCCCACCCTCCCACAAGGCTGGAAACTTCTCCATATACCTTATCAATAGAGGAAAATTGACATAATTGTCAAGTTTTCATGAAAGGGTATAACCTCCCCGTGTGGGATTCGAACCTGTACCACCTTCGGGACAAGAGATTCCAAATTCCGACGCGCTTCCAACTGCGCTATCGACCCGGGTTAATCTAATTAAATGTTTTATATTGAATGATATAAATTGTGGGTGTAATAGTATAGCGAAATGTTTTTGCTTATATCATGTTCTATGCTTGGAGGCTGAGATGTGAAATGCTAACAGATTTACAAGCAGTTGGAATGATCTAAGCAGGCACCTCTGTAAGGCAGGTATGTCAATTTCCACTCGTTCGGTTGCATTGTTATCATTAAAAAGTAATCTAATTGAGTTTTATCTAATGTCCTTATTTTGTGTTTTTGATTCTGGTTGCAAGGAATATCATTTACTTGTATGTTATAATGGAAAACATATTATTACCTAACGATTCACTAATAAAATATAGCTATGTATCTAGTGCCGGTTTAAGACTTTTGAGTAGTGTATAATGTTTTGAATACACTAAGTATTGTTATATAAAGGCCAATATCACCGAGGTTTTACTGTATTTTGGAAATAGAAAAGTATTCCTGAAACAGATACACAATAATGTCAGTCTGTTTTCTATTAAAACCAGATAATTAATGTTCTTATAAATAGCGGAATAATCAAAAGTAATTTATTTGAACCCAATGTTATCGCAAAGACGTTGTTTGTTCGCTTTCTTGGGGGCTTATCAGTAAATATTATATTGTATTATGCTTGCAACATTATATCAGAATCTTGACTACTGTACTACGAATTTGGCAACTAAACCTACAAAATGTATAAAATGCACTGATATCATTTTTTCGTCATTAGGCAGGAATTGTGTTTGCTAATAATAATTAGGCAAGTATGTATAGTTAATTAGCTATAACTATCACTGTTATTTCTGATATTAAGATACTTGTATCATATGTATTCATTTCTAGATATTTCAAGGTAAATCACTGTAGTACACACCACGGAGGGCCTCCTGATCTAATAGTGACCGACCGACCGACCGACCAGGGAGCCTTATAGCCGAAGACTGAGGTCTACTATATGTTAGTAGGCTGACTGGGAGGTCACTATTAGACCAGCAGGCCCTCCGTGGTGTGTACTATTTCTTATATTATACAGCACATTTTTAACACTCGATTTTTTTTGCAATAGCAAAAGAAGAAATTTTGTTAAACATTTAATAGGTCAAAACTAATAGCATAAAACAAGGTGTCGAATTTTTTTTTTTTTGCTCTGTGGAAATTACAACTTGTTTTAAATGCACTAAACAAGCGTTTAATGATATCGACTTTATATATGACGTCAGAGGTCCACTATTATATCAGCAGGCATTATCACATTATAGGCGACTGGTTGGTTCCAAAACTAAGGCACTTGGCCTATCAAACTCCTCACAGCGGTTACGTCACGCGTTGCTACTTTAACCACTGCCTTCACATGAATCACGTGACGCAAGTAGTACCATGTGACCAATGTTTTAAATTTAAACTGGCAATAACGGTAAGCCTAAAATGTGTTAGGCGGAATGTAGCGAAAAATAACATTGAATGATAAGAAAATTGGTTGATTTACAAGTACTGACAAAGAAATAAGATAAATTAAATAGAAATATATCATCATGTACCAAAACTGTTTAATTCATGAATAAATTACAACGGAAAGTGAGCAAGGTCGGGACTGAGCTGCGTTGTCCACCCAATAGGGTCCTTAGTCCACCTCACGCTACTTACATGATGCTTTTGTTGAGTAATCTTCAGTATTTATGATTAAACTTTATGTATATGATACTGAATGATATATCATTTATATAATTAATGACTAAAATAAGTGCAATTATCCATTTAATATTTACTTTGCGTAACATTTTGTTATTTGTGCAATTTTACGCACTTTAGGTAACCGGTGTCAGGGTAAAATTAATCTTTTTTTTTACAAGTTATTTATTCATACTATTTATTTTTTCGCTTTATGTACTTTGAACATCATATTTTACTAAGAGAAGACTAAATTTATTGAAAATATTGAATTGTAAAAGAAAAGATGAAAAAAGTTTTTCGGCTCTCTGAGGGACGAATTTAACTTGTGGTGGCAGTGGTTATTGATTTGATAAAGGGAGATAACCGCTGCGGGGAGTTCGTAGCCTATATACATATTACTTGTTTTTGATTGAGGACCGTGACGATCGCCTTCAGGAAAACACGCATAAATTCTATTTTCCTGATTTTATCGGCGAATTTGGAATCATTCTCTTTCGATTGGTCATAAACTCAGAACCCTTCTGTAATTTTCAACGACAATATTCTTAGAAGATCGCCGTGGTGTTCCAAAAGGACTTGTATACATGTATATATTGACCAATATTGTTTAATACTTACAATGTTAAAATTAAGAACTCGTAAAATCCAAACAGTTAAGGCAGCGTTCATGATCACAATTATTAAAATAAATAATATAACAGCGTATAAACATTGTTTTCTCCATCCATATATACCAGCAGGCTGGTACCCGGACTTGGTGAAGTCTGAAGTCCGGCCTTTACCCATCCTGAATCAATACACCTTTAACTCTGAAATTAGAAAAAAGAATCATCAAGTAAATGTTCTATTGGTAAGTTTTATTCAACTGTCATTAGCTCATACATTATCCCCGCTGTTTTAAATACTCATTTTAGTACTTCATTTCGGTTCTGTGAATTACAGTTTAGTTAATATAATCTATAAATAACTCATATATCGATCAATTTTAACTAATATCTCAAATAATTATAACTCATAGATTGAATAATCATTACTCCTCTCTCGAATAAGTATAACTCCTATCTGGAATAATTATAACTCCTATCTCGATTAATTATAACTCCTATCTAGAATAATTATAACTCCTATCTCGAATAATTATAATTCCTATCTCGATTAATCATAACTCCTATCTCGAATAATTATAACTCCTATCTCGAATAATTATAATTCCTATCTCGAATAATTATAACTCCTATCTCGAATAATTATAATTCCTATCTCGAATAATTATAATTCCTATCTCGAATAATGATTACTCCTATCTCGAATAATTAGAACTCATTTTCGATTTATTTTATCTAATATATCGATTACTTATGACTCATGTATCCATTAGTTATAACTCATAAATCGATATATTATAACTCAAATACCGCTTAATTATAAATAAAATGCCGATTAGTTATAACTCAAATATCCACTAATTATAACACGAATTTCGATTAATTATAACTCATAAAGCACGCTAACTACTAAATATCAGCTACTGGTCTACCACTATCAATTATAATATTAGTATATGAACTGGTATAGACGCACGTTGGTTAATTCTAAAATACTTAATTGATTCCATATGCTACTCATCTTTGCTCTCATTTTACGGGACGAGAATATTTCTCACGGGTTTCAGATTGGAATTCATGGGTGCCAGAACTAGCTGCCAGTCAAAGTAATATGAAAAACTAGCGAGTGCATCACTCACAGTCTGACATAAATACAATTTATAGTTTACTTCAACTTTTATCATGTTGTACAAATATACTTATTATAACGTCATAACATCATATTTCTGCTGTGTTATCAGTGCTGTTATTTCTCGTGTTTTCTTATCGGTGAATACATTATCCACTTTGGAGTACCGACGCTCTGGGTGGTTGATAACGTTGTTTTATTTTTGTAATATATAATAATTACAGCTTGAGCAAAAAAAAAAACAACTGGATGAATGGTTAAAATCGATCGAGAATACAATAGTGTCATCTTCATGCAGCTACTGTCCTTAAACATGCCCGTCCGTCAGCTCAGTCGGTAGCGCACAATTCTACTGTCATACAGGGTCGTAGGTTCGATTCCCGGACGAGGCATACTTTCGTGGAGCTTGTTCATGAAATTATTTCTACGGCCATTCTACCTCCTACCACTGATACTAAATCATACAGGGCAGTAGTCAGTCACTGACGGAAGTATGCGCCTTGTAGTTGGTTAACAGCTAAATCCAGAGATTTAGCCTTTCCAGTAACAGTAAGTAGTAGGGGTGTAACGGTTAACCGATGTACCGGTTAATATTGCAATACGACTTCTGACGGTTTTTAACCGGTTCGTTTTTCTCTGAACCGGTTTTTCTAGTAATGTTCCTTACTGATTGTTTTTATCAGAGTAATGTTTGAATAAATGTTAAAATGTGTTCGGAAACTTTCGTAAAGTGAAAGGGTAATAATCTTTGAAAGTCCATCCAAAACTTTATTATCTAACTTATTCAAACATTTGTATAATACGTATAGATCATTTAAAAATACAAATATCTATGTGCAATGTTGATCAAATTAATACGATGCATGGCATTAACTCATGCTATGCATGTATGCGCAAAAGATTAACATGTATTGCAATATATTGCAATATATTGAAATACGGGTTTCGTGTATTGCAATATATTGCAATACGGTAATTACCGTATTGTTACACCCCTAGTAAGTAGGTGGACATACATGCCCATAAACAAATAAAGCGTACGAGCGACTTTTTCGTATTGAATGTTAAAAAGCTATATAAAAAAGTTTGAAAACTGAAATCTTCATATTTTTAATTACACGTACCTGTAATATTAAAAGGTGTTCTAGAAAATTCAGGCTATACATGTATTTACCACTAAACATTTTATCAACAGAAATGACGGTGTCTCACAAAAAAGAACATAAAAATCTATTTTCAAAAACGATACACCTGGTTTACATGTTTACAATACTTGCCTGTTTATTTTACTATACCCAATCTTTATGAAGTAATGTTCAATATAAAGATAATAAAAGATAATATAAATGTATCAAAACCTGTCTTAAACGAACACCAAGACCATTGTATGAAATAACTATAAAATTGTGGCAGGTACGGTTCTTATTGATTCTTTGTTCCTACATTTTACTTTCAATCATATCACGGGTCTCGCGACGGTCACTCAACCTACTCACTGTCTTGAAAATGCTTACAACTATGGACTTAGGTTTTTAGCCGTTATTAAAATATTAACCTCGCAAGCGGCTGACAAATGACGTACATGCTACAGTGAATGGATGGGGAAAATAGAGGGTTGCCTGCAAGTGCGTGAGTAAAAGAGCAAGTTACTACAGTCTTGCGGGCAACCCTTGAAATGCAGAACAATATCTACTTTTTAATTCCATGTATGTAAGTCTTGCCAGGAAATCAAACCCATATAACATGGATTTGTAGTCCGACCAGCCTACCAGAGGAGTCTAATATATACAGAGAATGGTACACAGTGCACTTTGTAATCGAACACTGAAAACTAGTGTCGTAAATGTTTAATATGCGGCACTTGTACTTGATTTACTTTAATCTAAGTTTTACGACGAAGTTGGTGAGTGTCCACTTACCACTCGGAATGTCTTGGATTCAATCCCTACTAAGACCATACATTCATATGGGGTTAAATTATGCACCCAACATAAATATACCACTTGAAAGTGAATGATTTCACTTTTAGATTGTCCCACATACATTTAAGCTCCAAGAATTCAGTGACAAATTTTGTTAAGAAGGGAATGTATGTAGCAGATAATAGGATGATAATATTCATATTCCCTCGCCTTTTATATAACTTTTATGGCGACATGCACAGTATCTGCTTATATGTCGATACGTCCGTCATAAGTTGGATCCCAGCTAGTATCTTACACAGGTGAACATTAGAACAGGTTGGACTGTATTTATAAAATGTGAGAAGTATGTGCACTTTATTGTTTATAAAGATAGAATTTATAAAACACATACTGGGTTTTCATAACACAATAAAGCAGTTGGAAATTGATACAAATTGCCAAACGTTACATACAAAGGGTTTATGTTTTATTTAGAACAAGGCTTTTATTTAGCTTTACAAAATATTTGCACATATCATGCACTCACCAGTTGTGTTTTTGTCTTATTCTAAGCAATCATCTGAGCCAATGTTAAAATTACAATAGTTATAGAACGGTTCAGGCAGTGAGAAATTTAGAATATCAATAGGACCGCTACCACAGGCGGACTGCAAGATCCCGGATCAAAAACCAACTGCCTGTGTTTGCTACAAAAAGTAAACTGCAAAATGCAAAACATATCCGTAGTCAATGCATGGCTTTTGTATAAGACAATTAAAATAATTTCAGAACAGTTAATGTCAGTGAAAGTAAGAAGTTAAAGATCCAGTGATTTAGTAAATCATTTCTTGTCGAGTTATTATTTATTTTCGAAGATGTTGGTCATTTATTTCGTCGAGTCACAAATGCACATACATGTGCAATCATTATTTGTCTTTAATGGTATACAAAATCAGAAGCACTGTAACTGTTTAATCCTCTTCGATACCCTAAGGTGTTCAAAAATACCACTGTACTAGAATAATAAAATACCAATTAAACTTGTACTACCAGAAAACAAAGTGTATGATATTATTGCTCATATATATCCAGTATAATATCTTGGAGGATTTTGTTTTGTCTAAGAGATCTAACAAACAATAAATATTAACAATAACTCAAGGTGCTGGTAAAATCATTAACAAACTGTTTCATCTTAGAGTAATCTAAGTATCCATTGTGTATCAGTTGTCTCCTTATACATGTATGAATACTTGTACTAGAAGGTATGTATAGTTATAACAGTTATTTTATGTAAGTGTACTATCTATCGTATGGAGGGGGTACCATTATTTGTGATAAACAAAATTCCAAAAATATTATTGGTAAAGAAGTATATATACAACGACGTCTTATCATCTTTTTACAGACCTGTCAATGGTGGCAAGAATCAATGCGTGAGAAGGGGTTCCAAACTGGACGTTTACCCCTGGTAGGGGAAGCCACCATGAAGCCAACGGTGTATTCCCGGTGATTTTCTTGAAAATATTATCAGAATCACTGCATATTGAGTTGGCTACAAGCATGCATATTTCTTACGTTACATTTATGGTGTCAGTTTCGCTGAATCCTCGCAGAGAGTGACGTCAGTTTTCAATCTTCAAGATTGACAAGAAGTGTTGGCATATGTTCCTCACAGCAAACAAGTGTGCAATATTTGTCATGTCGGTAATAATATATCTAAAATAGTACCGATTTGAAAATATTTTAGAATATTTATGAATTCACGTGAGAATTTGAATTCTGTGTGTAAGAGTGTGATTTCAGTTCTAAATGTGTGAGTCTCACACTGAATGTGAGAGACTTGACAGGTATGCTTTTACAAAGTGGTTTCATTTCTTGAAACTGTACATTCTCGTTCCCAGAGTCTAGTAGGATTCTCAATACCAGATAGTATTTGAGAATCCTACTAGACTCTGGGAACGAGAATGGAAACTGTAATACAACATGTAGGTACATAGAAGCCCACTACCTGTCTGTAAAATATCAGCTACATTCGACGGTGGGTTCGACCTAGGCAACGCGTTCGACCTTCAAGACAGTCAATGAGCATATTTTATTTGTCTTAGACTAGTAGTCAATATCTTCTTTTAAAGTGGATTAACACCATTTTTAACCACTTTTGGACTAAGTCTGATCAGGGTACCAGGCAAAGTTAACAATCAGTAGCCTTAGCAATTTGCATTGGCTCTAACCATTGGTTATTATCAGCTTTTTTACAATTTCAGTAGCATCGCCCCTTCACGCCTTCAGTACTATCAGTACTGTGAGTTATTAAGAAATGTATGGCGACCGTTTTACCTCACAATCTGATCATTCTGAGACAATTTAACTTCACCAAAGTTTTATTGTGTCTCCTTCACACGTGTAAATACTTGTGGGTTATCATAGTCATTTTAAGTAAGTGCTACTTATATTGGATGTAGGAGGTATCATTCTTTGATATAAAATAGAGTTCCTAAAACAACGTAAAAGAACATGTATGTGTGCATAAAATTCTTTGTCTTCACAACTAGTTTAATAATATTTTCAATTCATAGCTAAGCTCAGATTCTGTGCCTGGTATGCCTCGATCTGATAAAGGAAGGTTAAGCTTGCATATAATTTGAAAAGGGCTTAAAAATTTATCGAGAAAGATAATTCTGAAAATTCCGTCAAATGAGAGTAAATGAAAGTTATAATTGTTCACACGATTTGTCATCATTATATTTAAGATTTATTCTACACTCTATAAACAAGTATCTAGTTAATGAGAACAGGGTATGGCTAAATTAGGCCAAGTGCCAAATGTATGTTCAAACTAAGAAATTTTGAATAGTTTATATGTAAACGAGTTAGCGTTTGTCAATTAAGGTTTTACTTTAGAGAGGAATGCTTTTATGTGGCTTCTTTCAATTATAGAGTTCAGCAAAAGTTAAGTGATTAAAATTCACAAGAAAAACAATATGCATACATGTAAGTTTGTACGTTTATTTAACTTCTTTATTTGTTTACCGAATGCAATAATAATGAATTTTAAAACCGTGTTTCTGTTTTGTTGACCGAAAATGTTTCCCATGTAACCTTAATGACATAGGAGATGAATTTCATTACTTACTCCAGTGTACATTCTTTAGAAATGAACGACATAAATTCTTATCATTCGTTAATCTTAGAATTAGTAAATTTATTAAAATTATTCTGAAAACTTTTAACAATCCACCTGGCTTTAACAACTAATTACCGCCCTCTTTTATATGTGTACTTTTGTTTTCACTTTTATTGACCGACTTTTTTCACCACATAATCATGACATAACTTGTAAAATATTGTAAGGTAGAAGCCTCCTACCGTCCTTCAAAGATTAATAACAATCTTGAATGACACAGGGAGGTTCCTACCTATGTATAATACTTATGATCACATGTAGGTTATCTGTATAGCCTGGTATCATGTATATATCATCTATGTACTGGTGTTTTTTCTATTGTACCTCTATTCACATGTATCATGTGCTGAGTGTAAAATAAACTGTTGAACTGTTAAACTGTTTTTTCCTTGAACCTACACGTTCAACCCTGTCTGGGAATTTTCATTTTAATATTGAGCAATGCATAAAATGAGCATACATTGTGTATATAGAGACTAAGTTCTGGACGCTGGACTTTCTGTCATGTAATCGTCGTTTTATTTGTTTGCTGTAAGTTGCAGTCCTTGAAAATAATACTCTTATAACGCCTTACATTTCGCATAAAACATCAGTTTTGTTAAACTTGAATTGCGAAAGAGAGAGAAAATATTGCTCACTTGAAAATATCTAAAATCACACGGAATGTATATTTTGATATCCGAAGATGTGTTTTTCTCAGCATGTTTTCATGCTCACGTATTCCCGCATGCATACATGAGTAGAAACTCATTTGTTACCTATGTATGATACATTTGATTTATGACAGCTTCATCTAATAATAACATACAGTAATTTATGTCATTCTAGCACTTCTCAGTACGTAAATCATTCGGAACCACTCGGGCGTTTCCGTCGCTAACTAAAAATAAAATGAAAAATACTTCGTAAAATATGACGAAATGTTACGATTGTATGACAAATGCGAAAACAACGGGAGATCACGTTCCAAATTTATATATCTTGACGTTCCCGCGTGCAAACATTCATAAACAACAAAAAAACATTAATTGAAACATGCATTATGCCAGTAATACTATTTATAGTAACACCGCTGAGAGACTAAATGTCATAATATCATAAACAAGATCTAAGCCAGCGAAAATATTACTAAGTAGTTAGTATTTCTCTCTATGTATTTCTGAGCTTGGCTCTATGGTTCCGTTTATTATGATGAAAGTAACTCTGAACTAGGGCTGCAACGACTCATTGGAAAGTCGATTCGATGCGATTCGTTACTGTGTTTTTTTTCAATTCGGTTCATTTAATAGCATGGTTTATTCCAAATGTACAGTAATACATTCATTTGAGCTTAAAACTAACATACATGTTTGTATATTGATAAAATGAAATTGTTAGGCCTACTTAATTTTTTCCGCGCAGCTGCCTAAGCCAACTTTTGACCTTTATTTTAACCAATACAATTTGCTCTACCATAGTTGTTTGTCTAATGAAATTCTTTAACGGTATAGATAAATGGATAAAACACATGACACCAATGGCTATTTGTGATAACCAGGTGCGTAGCACGTACAGTAGTTGCTGACTATTGACTCTGTGTATTATAAGTGACTCACTATGCTAATTGATCATACATTCGTCGTGGTACGCCCCTTGCGGTATAACTAAACTGCGAATACATGTATGACTCAGCGCACGGTCGGAAAGGGTTTTCATTTTGTCATATGTGGGCCGCCATGGAGCATTTTTATTTAAAAAAAATTATGTTTGCCAGAAAGTAACATATAAATCGTTTGGTCATTTTGGGAAGAAGTGATTTTTTATCGAAAAGCATGGCATTGTTATTAAAGATGTTTTTAATTTTAGAATCGGACAGATTTTCATAATTGACAAATCAGCAAAATGGCAATATATTCGGACAAAAATTGTCAGTTGAGGCTAAATTGCAATTTCGGACAAATTACATTTGACCTATAGTTAATACATGTACACCGTACATGACCAACATTTATACTTCAAACTATTGAAAATAATGGCAGCAGAGCGCCGAATATCTTTTTTAAAGATATTTCTTGTTTAACATATCAGTAAAGAAATGGTATTTTCATGCTGCTTTATTAATCACTAGTTTGTCATTGTAACTAAAAGTCTTAAATCCAAAGGCAAGTTTAAAAGTAGGAATCGAATCGAAATTCCCTGGTTCGAAATCGAATCGATGCCCTCACTATCTATTTTCGATTAATCGAATCGTAGCCCTACTCTGAACTGCGAGTTTTATCAGGGTCATAGCTGAGATTCTGTTCTTGGACCACACTAACTAACATAAAATGTAAATGACCGTTTCATGCTGCTGTATGATTAATGACAACACAGCTGTTATCATCGGCTATTGGGCTATCAATCTGTATCATAGCGGAGTATTAGACTATTATGTTACTAAATAGTGCAACGGAGTTATGCCATTTTGCAGTTTTGCTGGTAATCCGTTTAGATTTGAGTATAGTGAAGCAATCAAAATTCACTTCCAAGTCAAAGGAAATAAGCAGTGGCATTGAATAGGCTCGAAGCCGCGACCACTCGATCCTACGGAGCGCGTCCTATAACTGGACCACAGTCCCTATAATATTGTTCTTGTATACTGTATACCAATCTTCATGAATCTAGTGAGATCTCAATAACTTATCTTACTTCCTTTAATAATTAAATACACTAAAAGATGTATTACTGTAGTTTCAGTTTTGACATTACGCAGACTTCAAATAAAGCTCATTAAATTTCAATGTACGATGATCTACTGGTTATAGGTTTGAAATTGGTAAATAAACACAAACACACGTTTAAACTATTAATGCATGTTGTTTTAATGTTTATTTCCTTGAGATAAAAAAATAAAGATATTTTGAAAGAAAAAAATGAAAAGAGGGACTGAATATTATGCATGAATGGTATCCATAATATTATACATGAATAGTATACATAGGAATTGCATCGGTACTCAGTATTCTAATTTTATTCCTAGACAGTGGTCAGATTATTAAAGTACTGAGTATGTTGTGATATTGAGCGAAAAATGTACACCAGAAACACTAAATTTTAACACATTTCACGACAAATTGTGCTTCAAGACGTAGGCAAACCCCTCTCTATCAATCAACATTCTACAAGACCACTTTCTATTAGTTAGCTTTCCTATTTTGTATATCAGAAATATATATCACAGCATCTTACCTGACCAGATAACATGGAGTTCACTAGACACTAAAGATACAAAATCGTTTTTGCTAAATACTGAACAAAGTAAAATATAGCTAATACCTTTTTTCAAGAATAACTGTAATCCATAAGAAATCAGTGAAAAACCACAAGCAAAAAATCACAATAATATAATAACAAGTCTATGTTAACTCATTAGCTAACATTTTAGTTATATCTCGAGTTTTCATCTAATCTTAACTTATCTTTAAAACTTTTCCTCTCATTCACAGGAATGTTATATAGCAGAAACACAAAACAAACGCTACATTCGGATATCCTCGGATATTAACCTTAAGACAAGCTACCTATCCGGACGAAAGTAATTACTCGCGTGGGAGAATTTCCAGAAGTAAATGTAAACTAACTCTGCATGTACCTCAGTACCTTTAGAACTATTCTGTGGTTACTTAACCTCGTCTGTTGTTAATTTTCATTTTTCCTGTAAAATAATACATGAATACCAACTACTAGATAAATGAATGGTCGGAGGTCTACGTGAAGAGATTTAAAAGTTCTTCTGTTTATTGCTTTTATCTTAAACCTTTGTTTTGTGGTTGGGTTATAAATCAGGGAAATTTCTCTGAAGTGATATTACAGATGAGCTTGAAACTTTGAACTAGATCAGTAAAGAGGTGAAATTGGATCCTCTAGCTTATCCTTAGGGATGGAGGGCATGCACCAGTACTCGTAAGGAACAAAAGATGTACATTTTGTGTTTTCATGTAGGCTTGTACAAGAGATACACTGGGGTCCAAAAGTTTCTTTACACATTGTTAAATTTTGATGTTTTGGAATATACTAAGGTATACTTTAAATGTCATTATAAGTTTCACAACTAATATACAATTTATAATGAACCATCAATTATGTTCTACAATATATATTTTTGTTAAAAATAAACAATAAAAATATGATACAAATTGGGTCTTGATTAATATTTGCAATCATTTATTATTATGAAAAAAGAAAAGAAAATATGAAACAAATTACATGTGTAAAGAAACTTTTGGACCCCAGTGTATTTAACTAATATTTTATGTATATCATGCCTATACATCCTGAAAAATATATATATGCGCATGTGTATACGTTAATTTAATTAATTATTAATGATAGTCAAAACAAACCAATTTATGATGTACAATGTATTTATTGATTTTCTGGACTAATGTCACCTTTATCTTCAGTAGAAATATTAAAATATATTTGCATGTGTAAATAGTTAAAAACGCACCAACCCCAAGATATACTTTCAAAATATATATAACTTATGTAAGAGACAATATATCAATTAGGAAAGTGTTAGCCCGAATTAAGTCTCTTTTCCGGGAATTTAAGGACAGATTAGAGGCAAAAATACGATACATATCTCCAGAGTTATCTAATTCCCTGATAACTACATGTATATTATCGTCCCACTTGCAAACTATTCATGCTTTAGTTTGCGTAGATCTACAATTTCGAATTATTAATAATTCATAAGTAGAAAATAGCTTCTTGGTCTAAAAAACGATTCAAAGAGTACAAATTAAACAGCATAAAAATGAATATCCAAAAATACTGGTTAGACCGGTGATCAGAAATTTTAATGGGAACTAACTCATCATTGCTTTATGCATTATTTTATACTCGTTGTCTCCCTTAAAACCGGTTACTCTAATATACGAAAAGGACCTTTTGTGCGAAAAGGCGCAAAAAGGACTTTTACAGGCGAAAAGGCGCAAAAAGGACACTAATATACGAAAAGGACATTTTTCGTAAAAAAATCATTTATTATACTATGAAAAGGGCTGAATTTGAGCTAAAAGACGTTCAATTCTAAGCAAAAATGACTTTTAGCGGCAAAAAGGCGCTAAAAAGTACACTATTATACGAAAAGGACATTAGCGCATCCGTTCATGCATTAAATACAGTATGAAAAGGACTTATAATGCGGGCGAAAAGACATCAATACGAGGCAAAAAAGACTTTTACCGGCGAAAAGGCGCTAAAAAGTACACTAATATACGAAAGGGACATTCTTTGCATCTGTTCATGCGTTGTAATTGTTTACCCTAAATCTATTGCAAATGACATTGTTACCCCTTAATTCAACTTTCGTGCCTAATAATATGTGATATGTAGAGTTTAAGGTACTTATTCACAGATTTTAACTTAAATATCAGCTTTTTCTGAAACTATCAAAATTGTATGAATACATTTGTTTGAAGCAGTCCTTGACTGACTTGACTTAACAATTGGCCTTGTATTGGAAAGTGTGTGCCGTACAACAAACTTGTCATCATCAACAATCGGAATACCTCGCGCAATGTCTGAATCAGCTGGCAGATCACGTTAAGTCAATTTTTCATGTAATCTAAAATACAGAGAAAGTGACGACCAGAATGCCTGCTTTGAAATTAGCCGAAGACTTATATTATAAAGATGTATTCAAATCGTTTGACTTTAAGGGTATGTAAAGTGTTCGTTTTTCACATTGTCACCTGTTTTCGCGACACGGCAGAAATGTAATGTTGCGTTGTAAATGATTCTTCTTTGATCCAATTTATAAACTTGGCATAATTCTGCTAACTTTTAACAATACAAAATAATGATTAGATTAAAAAGTTATAAAATTTTAATGTTTAGTTTTTTTTTAAATTTCTTCTGTTGCAATGATTCTTGACGCCTGCAGAAAAACACCTCACGGTACATTATAGAAGAAGAAGACACTGAGTCGGAATCTAGACTAGACTTGTCTTAACTTATGGAGGCTCCATAGGCCTAATCCTAGACAACCCTACTAGGACAAGTTAGAGTTGTATAAATCTCTCATTTTGAATGTTTATTTGTCATTGTAGCCTGGTACAACCAATTTTCGATCAGCTAACTTTTTTTAAATTGCCGTGAAAGTCATACGTAAAGGACGAACAGCGTCTATAAACGCTGAAATACTGTTCAACAACAATTTAGCGGTGAAAATATGCAAAAAATACAACCTAACCTCAAATCATGTTTTAAATATCCGTTTTCTACGTAACTGACCTAATTTAACTAAACCGGAAGTTGCGCAACCTATTTTCGATCAGATGCTGATAAAGTATACTGCGCGTCATAGATAGCGTAACAAGATGTCATAAACCATTATTTTAGATATTAAACACAATATTTAACTTTCACTGACGTATAGACTTTTCAAAACCTATTTAAAGTGTATGTTAATGATAGTTTTGAAAGTTTACATGTGGAGGAAACACAGTTGGGGCACTAGAATGTGTCTTCTCTTCTAATGACCCTTAAATCGTAAAAGTATCCGTTTTGTCATGATAATAGGGTATTTATGACCAGTTAGTTGGTACGTGATTTTCAAAAATTCAAAGAGTGAAACATTCGGTAAATAATATTAATAAACTACAACTCCAAATATTTGAAAAAATAAGAAAAGTTAGTAAAGAGCCATATATACAAAGTCTCAATTTTTCTGTGAAGTATACTTTCCAAATATGGAAAAGTAGGTGGAGCCATATGAAATGATGCTGTCTGTCAGACAACACGCTTCAAACAAAAGAAAATGTTGGATTTAATATTTAAAACACATATTTACGATGTAAAATTTTGGGAGTAGTGAAAATAACGAAAAATAATGAAAAATTTCCAGGGCCGATCGAATATTGGTTGTGATCGAAAATAGGTAGTGTCGGGATATATGTGTTGTTTTTATCTTTGACAGGAGAAAATACTGATGGTGTTGATAAAGAGATCTTAGATTTAGTACTGACAGCTAGGAATGCTAAAGAACAGATTAATGCTCTTAAAAAGGTACCATTGTCTTAAAGTTTAAGTGAGGTTTTAAAGTCTGCTTCCATGTACATGTACATGTTCAGCGGACTTTCAATTTTGTATATATAATCCCTATGTATAACCTCAGGAGCGTGACATTTTATATCATACTACGAAAATTCCCCCCTTACCTATAATAAAAACACCAGGAATGCAACGCGTCCAATCTCCAACTTCTCACCTATTAGTCAAATTCACCCTCAAAAGTCAACGAAACATCAATTGATCACAAAATCATTTAGCCATTCGATAAATTTCTGGAAAAATCATCAAATTTAGAGAATAGGGAAATATCATGGAAAATAAATAGAAAATAAGAAAACGTCATGCAAACATTTCATTGTGTCATTAAAAATCTGTTTTATGTATATTTTTATTTAAACCCATAAAAATGAATGAAAACATACAATCAAGCATGAATCACAACTTTTAAATGTTGGGCTATGAAAATAAGATTTTTATTACGACAGGAGACTATCTCTGATTGTTTATTAATATTTCTCCCCCAGCAGTATAATATTGATAATTTACACATTTCCATGTGCAGTGTGATAATTGCATTTGTTTTATGTTATCCTTTATCTGTCATAACAAAAATATGTTATATCCTATAATATGTTATAGGAGGGGGGAGGGGTTAATTGCTGGATGTGGGGATCGAACCCATGACCTCCTGCATGCAAGTCAGACATTTTTCCTACTAAGCTAGATGGACCAAAGAATATTACAACATATACAATATATTCTACCCTGCTGCAAGTTTGTTTTAAATATTTCAGGTGAAGACAGTATACAAGATACATGTGACCACTTACTATCACACCTCACTGATGTGCAACAATGTTTTTATTTCTCATTCTCAAAGTATGTATATGATATGTGATAAATTTATTATGAAAATATTTGGCATTTTTTTGCAATTTACATTGATGATAGATTGGTCAAAAGTGTTTAAGTTAAATTTTTACTCTACTGTCTGTGGTGCATACATTAAACCTGCTGATTTAAATACTCACTGCAGTAGTTCTGTATTCACTATCCATAAAATAAGTTATCCATATCTACCTATAAGGATTATTAAACAAATATCTAGTGTATAAATCAGCAGGGTTAATGTATGAGCCACTGACAGTTAAATAAAAAATAACAATATTTCTAGTGATTATGATATGCATGCAATATTTTTGTTTCTGTGATTTTAACCTTAAGGTGAATGCTACTTCCTTTGATACCAATCTCTGCCTCTCTGATACTTAAAGACCTTTTTTTCTGATGATGAAGTGATAGAATTTATCAACTGCTCAATTAATACAAAATGTAAATTTCAATAATTCTGTGTCAAATTAGTAAATGTCCAATTCATAAATTTTAAATTCTGTGTTGAATTAGTAAATGTTGTTTTTTCTCTGTAGGTTTGATCTTTCATTGGTGGAACAAAATCAAGTAGCACATCATATACTTGAAACAACTAAACTTGTCAATAGAGTATGTCAGAGATCTGTAGTTGCTATGACAACATTGAAACAAAATGGTTATTTGTATGATAAATCTAAATTTCCAAGTAAATTGTTACAGATAGATAGAGATGTTCTAAAAACAGGTATGCTATACTCTCTATGAGATTTTACTGCTCATATTTGTAAATTTTGAGTTATTTATTTCCAAAATTTCATTTCTAGATCTAAAAGAATAAATGCTATTGTATTTTTATTAATTTCTGATATAGGTGTAAGTTGATTCGAATGCTTTTTGTAATTAATTGATAATTAAATTTTCCCAAAAAATGTTATTGATAAAGGTGATATAAGTAAGGCTCTAGTTTGAAGTCCATTTGTAATCTTCTCAGGCGCTGGAAAAATTACTGAATTCTAACATTCATCCTCAAAATACTAAAATTTCACGTTTGTTTATCACGAATCTGGCAGAAATTCTTGATTGGAATTTATAATCTCATATGGAAAGAATGATAAACAAACGTCTAGGATTTAGCTCTTAACCAACTACATGTACTTAGCACATACTTTCGCCAGTGACTGTCAACTGCCCTACATATATAAAAACTTTGATAGGAGGAAGAATGGCTGTAAAAATAACTTTATGACCAAGCTCCAAGAAAGTATGACTGGCCTGTGAATCAAACCTGCGACCCCTTTATCTGTAGACTTGCATACTACCAATTGAGCTAGCCCAGCGGCTTTATCTATTTCATGGACCATGGAAGTGTCACATACTATATGCATTTTACATAATATATTTTTGTTTGTCTTTTAACAACTAGCAGGGTCTGTTATTGTTATTTAAAATATAATTGGTCATGTTAGCAACACTGATTTCAACAGAATGGTCTAGTTGTTTTATAGACCTTGATATATTTTATCTGTGAAATACATGGATGAAAGTTTTTGTATTTATAATGGTTTTAGTATTTTAACCCTTTACTGGTTGCGACATGTGTGAAAAGTAGCCATTTTTCACCATTACGCGCAAGGGCTATTTCAAGATAGTCTAATTTCATCATTAATTATCATACAGATATACAACTTGGCCAAGTTATTACCTGGGCGAATGTCTTTCAGAAAAACCAAGTTGAGCCCTTATCCCCATTACCATGGCAACCCTAGGGCGGAGTAAAAAAGGCAAAAATGCAATTTTTGCTCTTTTTCAACCCCACATTTGCGTTTCACACAGTAATACTTTCCAAAGTTGAGGTCTAAAGTGCCAGGTCTTTTCAGATACTGAAAACGTGTTTTCTTATCAGCATTTGGCGCCATTTTTCTGCACTCAATGACCCCCGATTTTTTTTCTGGCGATGAGGGGCGCTGCGCCCCTTCAAACCCAAGCAACAAAGGGGGCACATTCCCCCCCCCTTCGGAACCCCCCTTCGGACATCTTTTTGGGAGGGAGGCGCACGAAAAAAGCTCATTTTTTGGAGACAACTCTCCTTAAGTGAAAGCCTTTTTCAAGGCTGTGGCAGCCATTTTGGAGGGGGGGTCTAGACACATAAAAATGTGGAATTGAGCGGTTAAGGGTTAAAAATAACATACTTTATGTGGGGTATATGATAGTCTTTTCTTGTTATACATTTATACATTAATAGTAGGTTTTCAATATTTTTATAATTTTCAACTTCCACCCATGTCCGTAATATTGTAATTATGGATGGGAGTTTCATTATGTTAACACAATAGGTACACAGTTTTAACGACTAATTTATATCAGTACTGGATATTTGGTCCAGCAAAATGGATTTTTTTAAAGGACTGAATAAAAGTTTAGTGGACAAAAAAGTTTGAGGGAACTGGTTTAAATAATTTTGTATTGAATATGGGAAATGTAAGCTGTAAAAATTGGTTGACTGTCAGACCACTCACATTCCAAAAACACTGGACTGACACTAATTTCATTAGACTCCGTCCACGGTCCTCTGGCTTAAAATCGAAGACTGGGTACATAATTGAAAAACTTGTATCATTCATTGCAACTTTTTTATTTTTTATTATAGGCTACAGATTTATATGAGTTATTATTTTAGAGTTATAAAAGTGAGTTAAAGATCTCAGGTAGTACAGATATAAATGTATGGTGTAAGCATTGGTTAAAACCTGTCTTAGACGTACTTTGTGGACATAACAAATTACAGAAAAAACATATCATAGAGGTAACAGTTTATACTTTCTTCCCCCTTTGATTACTTCATGTACATTCTGTCTGTTCTGAAATACTATATCTAGATTTAAAATCTGTGTTCGCAGGTTTAGCAAAAAACAGTTGTAACCCAATATAAGGAAAGAGGGAGTTACCTCCGTTTTGTGCTAAATTGGCAACTAAACTGATTATTTACTAACTTGATGTAATCAGAAAACTTCAACTGAATATGCCTGTTGAGAATCTAGCCTTAAATCTTCGTTTTTAGATTGAAGTTGGATGAAATGAGGATAGGAAAATTTGGTCGAAACTTGATCATCTTGAAAATGAGACTGAATGAAATGCCTTTGTCTTACTGGATAGTTTGTGTAATGGTTTTCTCCTATCCAATACAGTTTTTCACATACAATTGTTTATTATTTATCAAATTGCATAAATCATTGTGATTTTCTACATGATATACAGTATTTTTTACCAAAGATTTTAACCAATGAGCCATCTGCTATGAAGTATATAATACTAGAATTATCTAAACAGGATTGAAATTGTGACTCTCTTCATAATGAAGGTAAAATTCTTACAATTTACACTAATTTATTGAGATAATTACTATGGTAACATAAAGATAATATTTAAATATTAAACATAAAAGTGATTGAATTTTTATTATTGAATTAGATGTCAACATTAATTTTTTATCTTTATAACTGAATTCGACATCATGTGATATAATTACATGTATTAAGTCTATTTTGCCCAACATTCAATCAATGATCATTCTCGTGGATTGGGAATCTAATATGTAATTAAGTTGGTGTTTGTTCAAAGCTCTAAAAATTTATTCAATAATATTCGTTTTTTTACTCATGTAATTCATGTGACAATGTTCATGTTCAGGACTCTGGTAATTCATGTGACAACGTTCATGTTCAGGTCTCTGGTAATTCATGTGACGATGTTCATGTTCAGGACTCTGGTAATTCATGTGACCATGTTCAGGTCTCTGGTAATTCATGTGACAACGTTCATGTTCAGGACTCTGGTAATTCATGTGACAATGTTCATGTTCAGGACTCTGGTAATTCATGTGACAATGTTCATGTTCAGGACTCTGGTAATTCATGTTTTAATGTTCATGTTCAGGACTCTGGTAATTCATGTAACAGTGTTCATGTTCAGGACTCTGGTAATTCATGCGACCATGTTCAGGTCTCTGGTAATTCATGTGACAATGTTCATGTTCAGGACTCTGGTAATTCATGTGACAATGTTCATGTTCAGGACTCTGGAAATTCATGTAACAATGTTCATGTTCAGGTCTCTGGTAATTCATGTGACAACGTTCATGTTCAGGACTCTGGTAATTCATGTGACAATGTTCATGTTCAGGTCTCTGGTAATTCATGTGACATTGTTCATGTTCAGGTCTCTGGTTATTCATGTAACAATGTTCATGTTCAGGACACTGGTAATTCATGTGACAATGTTCATGTTCAGGACTCTGGTAATTCATGTTTTGATGTTCATGTTCAGGTCTCTGGTAATTCATGTGACAACGTTCATGTTCAGGACACTGGTAATTCATGTGACAATGTTCATGTTCAGGACTCTGGTAATTCATGTTTTGATGTTCATGTTCAGGTCTCTGGTAATTCATGTGACAACGTTCATGTTCAGGACTCTGGTAATTCATGTGACAATGTTCATGTTCAGGTCTCTGGTAATTCATGTGACATTGTTCATGTTCAGGTCTCTGGTTATTCATGTAACAATGTTCATGTTCAGGTCTCTGGTAATTCATGTGACAACGTTCATGTTCAGGACTCTGGAAATTCATGTGACCATGTTTAGGTCTCTGGTAATTCATGTGACAACGTTCATGTTCAGGTCTCTGCTAATTCATGTGATAATGTTCATGTTCAAGACTCTAGTATTTCATGTAACAATGTTCATGTTTAGGACTCTGGTAATTCATGTGGCAATGTCCATGTTCAGGACTCTGGTAATTCATGTAACAATGTTCATGTTCAGGACTCTGGTAATTCATGTAACAATGTTCATGTTCAGGTCTCTGGTAATTCATGTGACAACGTTCATGTTCAGGTCTCTGGTATTCATGTGATAATGTTCATGTTCAAGACTCTGGTAATTCATGTGACAATGTTCATGTTCAGTAGTCTGGTAATTCATGTAACAATGTTCATGTTCAGTAGTCTGGTAATTCATGTAACAATGTTCATGTTCAGGACTCTGGTAATTCATGTAACAGTGTTCATGTTCAGGACTCTGGTAATTCATGTAACAGTGTTCATGTTCAGGACTCTGGTAATTCATGTGACAGTGTTCATGTTCAGGACTCTGGTAATTCATGTGACAATGTTCATGTTCAGGACTCTGGTAATTCATATGACAATGTTCATGTTCAGGACTCTGGAAATTCATGTAACAATGTTCATGTTCAGGTCTCTGGTAATTCATGTGACAACGTTCATGTTCAGGACTCTGGTAATTCATGTGACAATGTTCATGTTCAGGTCTCTGGTAATTCATGTGACATTGTTCATGTTCCGAACTCTGGTAATTCATGTAACAATGTTCATGTTCAGGACTATGGTAATTCATGTGACAATGTTTATGTTCAGGACTCTGGTAATTCATGTGACAACGTTCATGTTCAGGACTCTGATAATTCATCTGACCATGTTCAGGTCTCTGGTAATTCATGTGATAATGTTCATGTTCAAAGCTTCGATAATTCATGTGACAAAGTTCATGTCCAGGGCTCTGGTAATTTATGTACCAATGTTCCAGTTTGGGACTCTGGTAATTCATTTAACAATGTTCATGTTCAGTAATCTGGTAATTCATGTGACAATGTTCATGTTCAGGACTCTGATTATTCATGTGACAATGTTCATGTTCAGTAGTCTGGTAATTCATGTGACAATGTTCATGTTCAGTAGTCTGGTAATTCATGTGACAATGTTCATGTTCAGGACTCTGGTAATTCATGTGACAATGTTCGTGTTCAGGATTCTGGTAATTCATGTAACAATGTTCATGTTAGTAGTCTGGTAATTCATGTGACAATGTTCATGTTCAGGACTCTGGTAATTCATGTGACAATGTTCATGTTCAGGACTCTGGAAATTCATGTAACAATGTTCAGGACTCTGGTAATTCATGTGACAATGTTCATGTTCAGGACTCTGGTAATTCATGTTTTAATGTTCATGTTCAGGACTCTGGTTATTCATACAACTATGTTTATATTCAAAGCTCTGTTAATTCTATTTGGTTATAATGCCATATCATCCCTGAATTTTAAGCCCAATTTTGTTCAGTATATTAATAAATTATTTGTTTCCATTTTTCAGAGGTTAGATAAGACTATTGATGATAACAAAGAAATTTTGAGGAGCAAGGTGAGTTGTCAGGTATGTGCAAATAACTGTAAGAAATATATTTTTGGCCATATTCAAAATATAAAAGTTAAAAGTAAAAGTGGGGTTTAAAGTCTGCTTCCATATACATGAGCAGCCGACTTTACAATCATGTACAATAACTCCTGATCACTGTAATCACCCTCAGGCAGGCAATCCCTCACAGCACCCATTTACACCTGGGTGGAGTGGAACAATTGTTGGTAACTTTCTTGCTCAAGGAAATTAGCAGTGCCCCTAGTGGGGATCAAACTGTGGGTTGCTCACAAGACTGTAGCAAAGTGCATTGTTATGAGAGCGTAATTATTAGTCTTGCGGTCAAGCCTCAAAATGATCATACATACATGTATATCATGTTGTTATTGCAGCTTCTAACCTGACAATTATGTATTAAATTTTATGTCTGGATGTATGTGACAGTTCATTATTATATGAATCAATACAAAGGGTGATAACTGTTGTTAACTGAGTGAAATAAGAAGCTATCTTCAGCTGCTATTTTCTTATGTATAAAAGAAGACTATCACTATTAGATTTTAAAATTTGAAACTAACGTCTGGGAGTAAAGTTTTTGTGGGGTTTGCCTGACAAAGCAACTTACAGATAGTTTTGTTAGATTTTATTCAACCGTTATTAGTGCCTAATTAACCCTGCTGATTTAAATATTTAACATTTGTTAGATCTTTCCATGCATAGGTACGTATAACTATTTTATTGATTGTGAGAACTGTAGTGGGTGTTTATATCAGCAGGGTTAATGTATTTGCCTCTTAAACTTCAATAAAATTTATCAATACATGTTTTTGTGTCAACAATACCTTTTACTTGTACCGCGCTTCACATTTACATAAAGTGAAATTTGCAGTTAACCCTAGTCATGTATATTACACTTAATAACAGTTTCTCCTGGGTTCTCACTAAATTCTGTGGGGTTGTGAAACTTTAACACTATTTTGTGTTTTATTGGAAATATTGCCATTTTGATTGATTATAGACATGCTGTCCTACTTGCCTAAATTTTGTTTCCTATTTTCAGATTACTCAGGATACTGAAGTTGACCAACAGAAAAAGGACTGGGACTCATTTGATAAATATATCATTGAAACATGGTGTATTCCCTTCTAAGTGGAAAGAGGCAATTGTTAAGCCTCTTCTTAAGAAGGTGGGTCTGGATCTGGAATATGCTAATTATAGACCAGTTAGCAATTTGTCTTTCTTATCTAAGGTAATAGAAAAGGCTGCCTTAAATAGATTAAATACTCATGTTGATAAGAATAATCTTCTTCCAAAGAATCAGTCTGCATATAGACGTTTTCACTCATGTGAGTCAGCCCTCCTTAGATTGGTTAATGATTTACTGTGTGGTATGGAGAAATTAGAGGTAACTGCATTAATAGCTATTGATTTGAGTGCTGCATTTGACACTGTTGATCATGACATTTTATTAGAAGTACTTAATAATCAATATGGACTACAGAATAGTACACTCCGCTGGATTGATTCATATCTTCGCCCACGGGCATGTCGAGTCAACAACAATACTAGTTCTTCATCTGTACGTCCATTAGAGTGCAGTGTTCCACAAGGTAGTTGTTTAGGTCCGTGGCTATATCTAACTTATGCAGGAACCTTATTTGATGTCATACCATCTGATATATCAGTGCATGGTTTTGCTGATGACCACACTGCTAATAAAAGATTCTGTCCTAATAATCAGAATGAAGAAGCAAATGCCATTTCTGATCTTGAAGATTGTGCTCTAACAATAAATTCGTGGATGAATGAAAATAAATTAAAAATGAACAACTCAAAGACGGAGTTTATCATGTTTGGAAGCAGAGCACAGTTGAAAAAATGCTTAACCCAGTCAATCAATATTGCTGGTGAAACTGTAAAATCTGTGAAGACAATTCGCTATTTAGGGGCCTTTCTTGATGAAAACTTAAGCTTTAAAGATCACATCAAAACAAAAAGTAGAACTGCTATGTTCAACTATTTACGTATCAAAAGTATTAGAAAATATTTGGACAAAGAAGCAACAGAAACACTAGTCCTATCTTTGGTCATGTCCCACATAGATTACTGTAATCTAATCTTGTATGGAATCTCAAAATGTGATCTTAACAAATTTCAGCGAATTCAAAACATGTGTGCCAAACTAGTATTAAAGCTAAAAGAATCAGACAGTTCAAAGGATGCTTTGTACTCACTGCACTGGTTACCAGTCAAAGCAAGAATCAACTTTAAAATATGTACTTTCATGTACAACTGTTTTTCTGGATCTGCACCTGCATACCTGACTGAAATTCTTCAAAAGCCTATACAAAGCAGATCTGGTCTTAGATCTGCAAAATCCAAAGACCTCAATTATTTGATACCAATAAATAAGAAAAAAACATTCAGCGACAGAAGCTTTAGTACAGTTGGTCCCATGCTATGGAATAAGCTACCGGATGATATCAAATTATCACCTACTTTGGATGTATTCAAAAAACGATTGAAAACTCATTATTTCTCTACCTTCTATGATCTATTCTAAAACTGACATGGCTTGCTAATGCCTCACCTTACAATTACGGTAAACATACTAAGTGATTGAGTGAGTGCATTGTGACATGGGAATGAAGATTGCCTCGCTCTCAGTCATTTAATACCTTGTTTCATATGACTGCAATGACAACCTAAATAAATTGTCCCTTTAAAGGTGATGTTTCGACACCTTTGGGGATGTATTAAGGGCCCTTTAAAGGTGATGTTTCGACACCTTTGGGGAATTTGTCTGGTTAACAGTGGCATTATGTTACACTGTTCAGGACATGTCCGGTTAACAGTAGCATCATGTTATACTGTTCAGGACACCAATTTTCAATGTAAAATAAATAGAAATAAATAAGAAATTAGTGATAAAAATGTAAACTTAGGTGGAATCATGAACTGTGAAGGATGTATGTCCAAAAATATGAATTATAAAGGCTTTTTATTTATTTGTGTTATTGTATATACATATGTTTTTATGGTGGAGGGTTTTTACTTACATGTATTATTATTTTTTATAACATTTTTGTACAACGCCATTGAATATGTAACATAGAAATAGGCGTTTAATCAAATGAATAAGTTTAAGTTTAAGGGACAATAACTGTGATAGAAATGAAGTGCCAACGTTGAGAACAATGTTCCTGGATACACACAATTATCAAGAATATGTTCTTACAATACTTAAACATTCAATTGCACACAAATATAAACATATGATGTTGAATTTAGGATATAATATGGAAGACAAGCGTTTCAAGCTTTTGAAGGATGGACAAGATTGGAAATCTGCTGAAAGTCATTATATTTTACCTTCTGTTTTAGTGCAACATATGAAGAAAACATAATAGCTACTATGAGTTAAACTTGTCGATTCTTTGTATGTTGATTCGTGTATTGCTGATTAATTAGCTGGAATGATATTTCTCATCATTTTTTTACATTTCATTTCAACTTCAAATCAGAAAGGGAACAAATAAGTATGTTAAAGAATTGGGATAACAAAGTTAAAAGAATATAATGCACAATGTTCTATAGAGACATCAAAAGGTCTAAAAACTTTGATTCACCAATTAAAAACACTGCAAAACGATTCACAATTTTATTTTGACATCTTCTTTCTCAGTACAACATAGGGGTAAGGTGCATTCGGAACATCCTCAGCCATTTGCTACACAAATAACCTCGGACGTATTTAGGCGCCTTTTTTAAACTATGTAAACAAATACAAGATCGTTTAGGCGATGACTGAAGTTCCGTTTTTAATCTGTAAATTTAAAATTACACAGTTCAATGATACTGATGAACAATATTTGCTTCAATTTGAAATAAATAAATATGTTTAGACAAAGATCTGTGTGTAGACTACAAGAACTATTTTGTGTAACCGTTACGTGCTTCGCCTCACGTAGGTAGTAAAATCACCAAAATTCGGTGAAGACCCCCAACGAATCCTTCCGAGATTATTCATTTAAGAAAGGTCGAGGGTGTTTTCTGTATGGGGTATGGTGGTAAAAGATATGCTTGATTTATGTCAATAATAAGTTCTGGTAATTAATTGAGTGCATGACTACTATAATAATAATAAATATTCAAACTCCCGGCAGCGGTTATCTCCCTTTATCAAATCAATAACCACTGCCACCACAAGTAAAATTCGTCCCTCAGAGAGCCGAAGAACTTTTTTCATCTTTTCTTTTACAATTCAATATTTTCAATAATTTAAGTCTTCTCTTAGTAAAATATGATGTTCAAAGTATATAAAGATAAAAAAATAGTTGAATTATCAATTTGTAGAAATAACTGTGACATAAGCAATAAGCGCTGTGAGAGGTTAGGGCAATCTATAAATAGATAGCATTACAAGCGTCATGTGGTTTATGTGGCGGCAGTGATTAAGTAGCAAAGCATGACGTAAGCACTGTGAGGAGTTTGTATAATATTATGATCATGATTACCTCCCCTGAATTATCTCTCAAACACACAATGGCTGTGTTACCTGCCACGATGTTATCTATCATAATGCATTTGCAACCAGGTAGACGTCCTATCTGGCAATCATGGATGATTCCTTCTATTAAATTTGCCAATAATGTTGATTGCTATCCGTATAGGTAGATTGTGTTACTACTTTGAAATGGACAAACTTGTTCAATGTACTGGTAAAAGCAGTGTTCACAGTAAGTGATAAGATGAGCCAATTACGTACACTTTTGGTATACTGTATAGTATGTTTTGATGAACTGTGTTGACTCCAAACGCAGAACAAAACTTGCCATTCTATGATGAATAAGTAAACATTCTGATCCAGTCTATCTTGTCATCCGAATGTTTAAATCTACTGGATTATCTCGTATGAATTCCTTTCTACATGTATATTACTTATATATCATATGTGTAACATGAATATTATAATGACACTGGCTATGGTGCAATATACTAGTGTATTTTTGGTCATTCTGATCCAGTTTATCTTGTGGTCCCAATGTTTGTATCTTCTGTACTACTTTTTGTATGCATATTTTGAATATTGGATCAATATAACAACACTGGCTATGATGCAATATACTACAGAAACAATAGTTGAACTATTTAACACTTTAACACAAGTCAAAAGGATAATAAACATAACTATGATAAGATATTTGAAAATGTATGTACATAATTCTACAATATTTTTAATTGAATGGCCAAAAAAATGTTATTGATAATGCTTCTGCCTTTTTACTTATGATGATTTTACCGCAAGTTTTTTTTGTGGAAAGCGCCACAGAACTGTCTCCAAGATAACCAATGTGACAAATGATAGTAGAACACCCCAGTTTTGCTGTCCAGAGCTAATGCTAAGCGCTAAAACTACTTATTGTTTAGTCTGTCAGATACCCTAATAGACCAACGTCCAATACTGTTCTTGGTACACTTGCCTGTTGAGTCGGAGATTCGAACCCTTTTCATACCACAGTACAAGTATTTCCAAATTTCTTACAAAAATCAACGACATTCACAAAAAACGAAAATAGGAAGAAATAATTTCGTGTTTAGATGCATTAGATTTTTTTAATGGAGTCCCCCTAGAAATTCGCCAATAGTTTTCATTCGCAAAATGCCGGTATAAAATTAATATTAAATACATTTTAATACTTTGAATAAAACCAGATAAAATTATTGTTGCACTGTCACGGTGCAAAATATTTCTTAGTCTTACTAAGTAAAACATGAAAAACTATATAAAATCGTTTTATTTTACTACAAGGTCAATATTTAGTGACTCAGATAGAGTCACGTGGTGATGTAGAACTTGCCTTTGTTTGGAATAGAACTGTGGAATAGAACACGTTCTGCTGTGGAAGGAAAAGTCAGAGTTGATCATATACTAGATGATTTAAACAAATTTACTGAAAGGTATGTACACTAACAGGAGAATTAATAAAAACATTTGTGGTTCTATCTTTGTATATATTTTGAAAATCATATATTTTTTATTTGAAGAGTAATCCCCCTTGCTAGGGATAAGCACTTTTATGCGTTTTGACTGGTCCCCTGGTTGGGACAACTTAGGAAAGGTAGTCTCCCTTATTTTGCGTGTAACACCACTAAATTTTCTCGGGTGTAACACCACTAAATTTTCTCGGGTGTAACACCACTAAATTTTCTCGGGTGTAACACCACTAAATTTTCTCGGGTGTAACACCACTAAATTTTCTCGGGTGTAACACCACTAAATTTTCTCGGGTGTAACACCACTAAATTTTCTCGGGTGTAACACCACTAAATTTTCTCGGGTGTAACACCACTAAATTTTCTCGGGTGTAACACCACTAAATTTTCTCGGGTGTAACACCACTAAATTTTCTCGGGTGTAACACCACTAAATTTTCTCGGGTGTAACACCACTAAATTTTCTCGGGTGTAACACCACTAAATTTTCTCGGGTGTAACACCACTAAATTTTCTCGGGTGTAACACCACTAAATTTTCTCGGGTGTAACACCACTAAATTTTCTCGGGTGTAACACCACTAAATTTTCTCGGGTGTAACACCACTAAATTTTCTCGGGTGTAACACCACTAAATTTTCTCGGGTGTAACACCACTAAATTTTCTCGGGTGTAACACCACTAAATTTTCTCGGGTGTAACACCACTAAATTTTCTCGGGTGTAACACCACTAAATTTTCTCGGGTGTAACACCACTAAATTTTCTCGGGTGTAACACCACTAAATTTTCTCGGGTGTAACACCACTAAATTTTCTCGGGTGTAACACCACTAAATTTTTCTCGGGTGTAACACCACTAAATTTTTCTCGGGTGTAACACCACTAAATTTTTCTCGGGTGTAACACCACTAAATTTTTCTCGGGTGTAACACCACTAAATTTTTCTCGGGTGTAACACCACTAAATTTTTCTCGGGTGTAACACCACTAAATTTTTCTCGGGTGTAACACCACTAAATTTTTCTCGGGTGTAACACCACTAAATTTTTCTCGGGTGTAACACCACTAAATTTTTCTCGGGTGTAACACCACTAAATTTTTCTCGGGTGTAACACCACTAAATTTTTCTCGGGTGTAACACCACTAAATTTTTCTCGGGTGTAACACCACTAAATTTTTCTCGGGTGTAACACCACTAAATTTTTCTCGGGTGTAACACCACTAAATTTTTCTCGGGTGTAACACCACTAAATTTTTCTCGGGTGTAACACCACTAAATTTTTCTCGGGTGTAACACCACTAAATTTTTCTCGGGTGTAACACCACTAAATTTTTCTCGGGTGTAACACCACTAAATTTTTCTCGGGTGTAACACCACTAAATTTTTCTCGGGTGTAACACCACTAAATTTTTCTCGGGTGTAACACCACTAAATTTTTCTCGGGTGTAACACCACTAAATTTTTCTCGGGTGTAACACCACTAAATTTTTCTCGGGTGTAACACCACTAAATTTTTCTCGGGTGTAACACCACTAAATTTTTCTCGGGTGTAACACCACTAAATTTTTCTCGGGTGTAACACCACTAAATTTTTCTCGGGTGTAACACCACTAAATTTTTCTCGGGTGTAACACCACTAAATTTTTCTCGGGTGTAACACCACTAAATTTTTCTCGGGTGTAACACCACTAAATTTTTCTCGGGTGTAACACCACTAAATTTTTCTCGGGTGTAACACCACTAAATTTTTCTCGGGTGTAACCCTATTTTTGGTAGTGTGATGCCTATTTATTACTTACTCATACACTTAATTAATATTTCTTTCTTTTCGTATTTTAGTGTACCTTTTAGCGCCTTTTCGCCGGTAAAAGTCCTTTTTGCCTCGAATTAAAAGCCTTTTTGCTCAAATTCAGCCCTTTTCATAGTATTATAAAAGATTTTTTGAAGAAAAAAATATCCTTTTCGTATATTAGTGTACTTTCTAGCGCCTTTCCGCCGGTAAATGTCCTTTTTGCCTCGTATTGAAGTCTTTTCGCCCGCATTTAATGCATGAATGGATGCAAAAATGTCCTTTTCGTATATTAGTATCCTTTTTGCGCCTTTCCGCCGGTATATGTCCTTTTTGCGCCTTTTCGCCCAAAAAGTCCTTTTCGTATATTAGTGTAACCCCGTTCAGCTTTAAAAACTAAAAACTAATTTAAGACGACTTCAAACAACTAAGTAGAATCAAAGCGCTGAAAGCACTTAAACAAGACAGGACTGATTCTTACATATTTATGACTGTTATGTATATTTGTGTTTTGTAAAACAGTTTTCTCCTGTCAAGCCCATACTTTTATAATTCTGACAACAAGATGCATAGTACATTATAGCATATTGAACTGATTCATCATCAAAAATAGCTATTGTCATTGGACACAGAAAATCGATCGTAATGGGCAGAGACATAGCTATAATTCCCTGGTAATGGAATAACAATCATTATAACAAAACTTTAGCTAGCAAGGTCACATTTTGATTCATCCTTGTTAGCTATTTAACTGGAAGCTTAGATTAATGTTCCTTATTGAAATAATTTTCAAAGATTCTGGACAAAAATATTTGAAAGTCAAATTTGTCTTAAAACATCAGCAAATTATAAAATTAACACAACACAAATTTATGAACGTATCATATGAGGTGAAGCCGCACCTTAAATACAAATGTATTTTACTTAATTGTTTCTTTAGCCTTTTAAACATTGACATAATTATCAATTTCCGGGGGGGAACTTTGCTATAGCTGTAAATGAAACCAATGCTGTTGACCCGGTCAATCTTTTACATTTTTATCTTTATTTTTGATACCTGCATTTTTTAACATTATCATTTTTTATTTTATTAATGAGTATTCTTAAAATATGTCTATTTTATGCATGCATAGTCTGCAATTTAACAGTAAGGGACACAAATACATTCGGTATATAGAAATGAATAATTAAAACCAATACCCTTATATAAATATAAAGTCTTTTTTTTTGAAAATCGGTTCAGAAATAAAAACACAGGAACTCGTTGAATGAGATATCATTTTTAAGTGTACTCAAAAGAAAGTATAGCTAAGGACTATAAATATGATTATCTATGTTAAATGGGTTCCTTTTAATATAATAACTCGCTGTTAAATAAATTGGATTTACCTAACTGTTTAGGTTTTTGAAGAATCATTATAAATTATGTACTGCGCTTGCGCGTGAGGGCGGAAGCGGAAGTGTAAGTCTGCTCAAGAATAATCATAACAATTCGCGAGAAATATCACATAGGAAGTTTTGTTGTGTTTTATGATGTAAGACATCGATGATTAAGTATTTCGCTTATTTTAACAATTTCTCATATATTTATACATTTCATTCGCGGTTTGTTCACTTAATTATGTCATAGAAAACGCTGTATACTCGACTGATTGTACAGCCACAGGGCAGTGCCAGTCAGTGCGTCGGAATCATTCATTGACATTCAATGATTAGAACTGACACTTGCCTGACATTGACCCCAACTTCAAGACATTTCTAACAGACTGAAGTTTAGTTTAAAAGTTATTTAAAACACGGTTCAAAATATCTCAAAATATTTTTATTCAAAACCAATTTCTTTGCTAATGCTACAGTCCCATAATCATAAAAATAGCCGAGAGGGCACCATACGTCCATAAGGGAGCCATGCGATCAAGCTCCGCTAGGACTTGTACAAACTTTGTACCCGTAAGGTCTGTTAAGTTTTAACCAGGGTCCTTGAGATGAGCTGTGGATACACACAATGTCGTCAGTTTCAAAGTCAAATTGACTATTTGTGAATACAATTTAAGCCGAACATAGATTAAACTTGCATATCTTCAAGTTACGGCTCAGTTTTGTTGTTTTGTGCCAGGTGCGTAACGTCACCTTTTTATGCAAGGGTTCCCAGGGCCTACAGCTGTCTGCAGGTACGGGTCAGCAACAAGCCACAATTTTATAGGACTGAAGCATTATACTATTAACCTTAGTTGCTGGCCAATAAATCTGTAAATTGGCTACTATGACATGTAAAATGAAAAATGATATGTCAGACAGAAATATTTTTGGCAGTATTTGGACTATAGATCCCTTTCCAGTATGATGAATTTTCATTCAATTTTAACTAACAGTGAAACCCGACACACTATCCAATCAAATCACTGTATGGAATGTTGCCATTACAGAAAAGAGAATCTTCATAATGGTGACATATTTAATGCTAAAGAATGGATTTAACCTTTCTAAAAGGTGCAGTGTCAGTTCTCAGTCTGTTAGTTAATCAATCTGAAGTCAGTAATTCTACTTACTGATATAGGTTTACTTAGGTGTGGTTTCAAGTAACGACTCTACACTGGTATAATGATCCATATCAAATACCGATAATGTAGGTTTGATAAATTTATCAGATCGAACCTTTCTGTATCAAGCAAATATTGATAAATGACAATCATACAAATAAAATCCATGGCTTGCAAATCAATTTATATTTTGTATTGCCAAATCAAAATCCTACTAGTCCAGTTTGCGAATGGACAAATCTTTTGTCAAACAATCTCATAAAATGACATTTCTTTATGCAAATGTATTACTCCAGTTAGGTAATGTTTTGTTCTTTTTAATCAAAGCAAAGTTAGTGTTGCAGTTAGAATGTCCTTTATATGTACTTATGTTTCCAATTAGTACAGAAACAAACAATTTGTATATTTCTGCCACTTATTTCAGATCTTCATTAAACTTCATACAATGATAATATACCATGTGATGAACAGAATTAGAAAGTAACAACAATTCTACCTGGCTTTATTATGGATTATTTCCCTTTGTAATTTTGTGTTAAAGCTTTTTTTCTCTGTCATTTATGGTCAGATCTTGATGAAAATCAGACTTTCCTGTGGTTTCCACTTTACATTTCTTGTTTTCAGATGTGAGAGAAATGACTACTATAAAACATACTCTACAGAAGGATATCTTCTTACCCAATGATGAAAGACTGGTTGGTCTTGTTAATGTTACACAGGCTGGCAAGAAGAAGAAGAGCAGTAAAAGTAGTTTTCTTTGCGCAGCATGTAAGTTTTTTTACAAATGATTTTAATTTGTCTCTTATGTTAAGTAGCAGAGATATGATACAGCACTTACTTCCTTGCCTTCAAGCTAGCTTTATAGCGATGTGGTAGTGTTTGCTTACGACTCGAGAGGTTTTGGGTTTGAATCTCAGGACCAATCTTTGGACCATGAGTTTTTATTGCCTTACATTTATATACACAATTATATATCTTAAGTACAATATTATTTAAGTTCTAGAAAGTTTTTTTATCAAGATTTTTTCAAAATGTATTTAGTGCTAATATTCAAGCTTGTAATATAATTGTTTAATATTATCAGTGAGTACAGGTGTTGATGGTAACACACAGGTTCATGTATATCAAACTTGTAATATAATTGTTTAATATTGTCAGTGAGTACAGGTGTTGATGGTAACACACAGGTTCATGTATATCAAACTTGTAATATAATTGTTTAATATTGTCAGTGAGTACAAGTGTTGATGGTAACACACAGGTTCATGTATATCAAACTTGTAATATAATTGTTTAATATTGTCAGTGAGTACAGGTGTTGATGGTAACACACAGGTTCATGTATATCAAACTTGTAATATAATTGTTTAATATTGTCAGTGAGTACAGGTGTTGATGGTAACACACAGGTTCATGTATATCAAACTTGTTATATAATTGTTTAATATTGTCAGTGAGTACAGGTGTTGATGGTAACACACAGGTTCATGTATATCAAACTTGTAATATAATTGTTTAATATTGTCAGTGAGTACAGGTGTTGATGGTAACACACAGGTTCATGTATATCAAACTTGTAATATAATTGTTTAATATTGTCAGTGAGTACAGGTGTTGATGGTAACACACAGGTTCATGTATATCAAGCTTGTAATATAATTGTTTAATATTGTCAGTGAGTACAGGTGTTGATGGTAACACACAAGTTCATGTATATCAAGCTTGTAATATAATTGTTTAATATTGTCAGTGAGTACAGGTGTTGATGGTAACACACAAGTTCATGTATATCAAGTAAAGAAAGCAGAGAAAGGTGAATCATTTAAAAAGAAGTTAACATGGATGTTGAGAGAACTGAAGATTGTTGATGGAAAAGATAAAGCCAAGGTAAGTATTTGTTTGTTTTATTAAATTTACCATATACAGTCAGCATGGACCTAACCAATTCATTCAGGACCCGAGACATTTTAGTTATTTTGATAGAATGTAAATGCGTGGATGAGATCATATTCTTTCATGCTTTACGGTGAAACGTCACGTTATTCGATGAAAACAAACGATGGAAATATAAATTTTATATTTTCATCGCAGTGAAAATATAACCTTATATTTTCATCGTTCATGACGTCATATTAGGTTATAAATGACGTCATCTTGGAGTAGAAATGACGTCACGTTATAATTTGTGTAAAATACATCAAATAAAACTCAAAACTAAGCATGAAAGAAACAGAATATTTGTCAACTTTGGTGTAAGATGATTTTTATTTCAACTCGTAAACTCGTGAAAATATGTTTTCTGAGCTCATACACCAAAGTTGACGAATATCCTCTATTTCTTTGCCAGACAGTCTGTCCTGTAAACCTTCATATTATTATCTATACAGACCTTATAGTTTTTTTACTGGATTTTTAGTAGAACCATCATTGTTTGGTGATGACTGTGTTTATATCGTCACTATCTAAAGCTAAACTGATTACAAAATTAATTTGTAAGAGAGAAATATTTTAATGGTTGATGTAGTCTGATCACATTGAATTGAAGTAATGTAATTATATATGGTTCTTTACTGTTTACACCACATTGCAACATTTGTTTCAGTCATATTGCTGTAGTCAATTATTCATCTTATGGTTCCTAGATCGGCCTTGTATTAAGTACGTACCATTGCTAATGGCTGGTAGATTTTTATTTGGAAACATTCAAAATTTGTCAACCACAAAAATATAAAAAAAACTCCCACCCTTGTATAAGATATTTTTTTATTTAATTTTACCCAAATTGTGACCAATTACATACTATGATTTACAAAAATTATAGTCTTTCCGGCGTTGTTTGAGTGACCTGGCTTGTAATGTTATGTTGTATGGCTATGAAATTATCTAATATGTTTGTATATTGTAGGAGATAGCAGATTTTGATCTTCATTTTGAGAAAGTATATAAATGGACAGCGAGTAGTGTTGATGATAAAGATGCTTTTATCTCTTGTCTATGGAAGGTAATATTGATTCAGTTTTAACATATTAATTTAAGGGTCGATGTCACACTCAGACAAGAAAGTTTAGTGAAACTATCATTGTCGGCAACCTCAGTACTTTCTTCCCTTACACTCCATACGTACCGTGGGCAATTTGACTGGTGAAATCTTGTTTTCATGAATATGCATGGGGCAGGGGAGACCAATCTTATTCCAATGAAATCCCCATGTTAAAATTAAAAACTCTTTGATAACAATGATGTCATCCTGGGATTTTCTTTCTTAAAATGCAACCAACACACATGTTTATTGTCTCATTTTGAATGGTAAACCAAACCTTAGATATAAATGTAATTTCATTGGTTTGTTTTCTGCAGTGGTTTCCTTGCAGAACCAATGGAACTGTCTCATTAATTATTCATCATTTCATGATTACGAGATTTTTTTCTAATCAAATGCCCCCAAAAGTAATGTATCATGGGATAACTGAAGATGTGAAACTATATATAGGTCTATTATAGCAAGTCTCAGAATAAATTGTACATTGTATAACTGATTATTGTGTTAATGAAGGTTTCTAATTCTGATTTTTATTTTTTATCATTAACACATATATTTTAAAGGGGTATGTTGGCAGCATGTGTATTGGATGATTATATAGGTTTCTAAAACAAAGACAAAGATTAGTAAATGTCTATTTAATTGTTTAATCAGATTATATATGTATATTTTCAGTTGTCTCAAAGACATCTAGTACAGAAACCAGAGTTTAATAATGTACCAGCTAGATTAATGGAAGGTAGGTTTTACTTTCTGTACACCGTGTTTTAACATAAACTTGTAAATAATAATAGTAATAACCACTTTACTTAACAAGGCTATACATTAATATAAAATCTATCTTTTATGTGGATCTCTGATAAAAACACTGTACAAGTCATTTACAATATTTACTTGGAGAAACACATGTATTGACATGTTATAGCTGATTAAAAGATAAGTAAATTGACCCAAAATCACACAAGTCTGAAATAAAAACATTAAAATAAAATAAAGAGTAAGTACTTCCAGTATCGTCTTCTCTCTCAGTATCACATGGCAACCAGCTGAAACCTCTCAATATTTTCGCTTGATGATATCTAAAGGTTTAATACAAGTTCTTGCTGTAGACTGTTTTATCACTTATAACTAGTGTGGGGAATCACATGACCTATACTAGAACCATTGTTGGGTTGGCAAAACTACCGCTAAAAAAGAATTTTGTGCTGCTTAGACTGCACTAGGTCTGATAAAATTCGGTTACTTTAAAATGTCATTTACCTTGGGTTTTTTTCATCTAAATTTGTTTATCTGGTTGTCAGTTTTGCTGTGTTAGGAACCATATAGGTCACGTGATTCCCCATGCTGATAACATGATAACAAAAATGAAAATTCACACAAAAACAAAATATGCCCAGAAACCTAAGCAGATAGTGTACTGAAGCCTGTGAGTCGTAACTGTTTACTTTTCATCCTCTGCACAAATATTCTTTGCTCATGATCTAAATAACTGCATAATTCATTTTTTGTTTGGGGATTTGGAACTATAAATCAATACTTACTGGATTCGTTAGGAGAAATGGTAGCAATTATTTTATGTGCTATTAATTTTGATGGCATTTATTTTTTAGTCTTGAGAAAAAAATCGGCAAAAGTAATTTTTGTTTACCTCATTGTTTGTTGTAGATCACATGACTATAGATCCTATTTTAGTCCATTAAAAAGTGTGACAAGTGTATTTCTTGACTCCTTGTTAATTTTTTTTTATTTTCAGAGATTATAAAACCATTTAATCAAGGTCAGAATGTTCAAGAAGATGTTGCCATAGTAACAGAATTAGAAGATTATCAAGCATTGTCAGGGAAGGAGGAAACAGACTTGGAGACTTTGATGTCAGAATGTAACGCTGCTATCAGTAATGCTGAAAGTTTCGCTGAACAATTATCTAAACAGTTATCTGTTCTTGATGGGGTAAGTCATTTGTTTGGTAGGGTTTATACCAGTGTGATAGTCAGTTTTTTCCCCAGCCCAGTTTTTCTCTGGGGAAGAAACTGACCCAGTCAGTTTTTTTCCTCCACCCTTGTCCAGTTTTTCCCCCTTCTAATTTTTGCGGACAGTCAAAATTTGATGGATAAAGTAATTTTTTAACTAAACATTAAAAACTTATTGCTTTATAATGTTTTTTGGTGAAATTATATGATACTGAATTTATTGGATTTTGATAGCCAGGTGGGGTCTAAACGAGACTGACCCAGTCAGTTTTCCCCACCCCACCCTAGTCCAGTTTTCCCCCTTCTAATTTTTTTTCAGATGGTCAAAAAAAATTTTTAAAGTCATTCTAAACTTAACATTAAACACTTTTATTGCTCTATAATGTTTTGAAATGAATTTGTATGATATTGAATTTATTTTGAATTTATTGCATTTTGAAAGCCAGGTGGGGGGGACTAGACTTACCCAGTCAGATTTTCCCCCCACCCTAGTTCAGTTTTTCCCTCCTCAGTTCAGTTTTTTTTTCAGATTGTTGGAAAGCTTGTGATCCCTCACAGTGACCATTTACACCCTGGTGTAGTGGAACAACTGTAGGTCTATTTCTTGCTCAAGGAAACTAGCCTTGTCCCTTGTGGGGTTTGAACCCTGAACCTCTTAAAGTTCTAATCCCTAAGCACTCATCATTTCTCGGAACCTATGCTCCTAAGGAATGTTTTAAATAACAGAATAGAAGTGAACAAATGTTTATTTGCAAAAATATACAGTTTTCTAGTGTTTAACAATTAAAACATACAATGTTTAAAATAACAATCAATACAATCTCTGGGATATATGAACAATGTGACTCACAATGTCATGGGTGAACAAGATTATACTCTGACAAAGACAATAACATTTTTTTAAGTATTAAATATACTTTATCTTCTTAATTCTATGGAATGGAAAAATCTTAAGTATCATATTACTTAATCAAATGATAAAGGAAAATATATCAAACATGTGCACATATAAATATTATCAAACACTCTTGTACAGTTATTAATTTTGAAAACTTCTCGATGCTGACTTCCAGTGAATGAATTTAGTTATCGATGTGAGCCCTAACAATTTTTGTTGTCTTTTTCTTTTAAGTTTGTAATATATACTGTAGAGCTGTCATCGATTCCAATAATATCGATAATAAAGCCTATATAGGTAAATAAATAAAAGTCACTATTAAGGGTCAAATTAGTGAGACAAACCATCTATTGTAAGCTGAAACATGTGCACTGTCATAATATGAACTGATAAGTCTAAAACATTGATGACACCCCTATTGAAGAAATAGCTCTAGTCCACAGAAGGTATAACATTCATGACAACTATACATCTTTTATTAGGTTATGACAACATAAATGGTCTGTATAGTACTGAAGTAAAGGTATCGATATATGTCGCTGTATCGTCAATGTTTATTTCTCGATATATTAATATAGTTGAAATGCTTCCAGCCCAATCTATGACAGCTCTAATATACAGTGCCATCCAAAATTACCTTTACACTTTAAAAAAAGCTGGTTTTCCATTCACACACACAAATCTTATTTTAGATGTATTTTTGCATTGGTACAGTTAAAATAGATTGTTACATTTGAAAGAGGAGTAATGATACTCAATAGTACTTAATAGTACTGTAATTGTTAACAAGTACATGTATCTACACATATGTTTTTAATCTATCAAGTATTGGTAAAATATTAAGCACAAATCAAACATATACAGTAGTGTAAAGGTAACTATGGATGGCACTGTACTGAGGATCCACATATTGTCCCTAGTGGCTGTGCCACTCTTGAAATATGATTTTTGAACTCACTTGGTTAAATAAAATACTACCTTACACCGAAGTCAATGAGTTTCTTCTATATATAGTTTGTACAAAGTCATGTTGGTCAGATAGTTGAAACAATTGTTTGATATTTTCTGGCAGATTTGATTCTTTAACACTGTAATACTGAACATTACATTGTTCAGAAATTATTTTCAGAATATTCTCTAACTCAGTTTTAATTTTTGCGTTTTTCTTAATTGCTATAAATAGTGACCTCATATCACCAGACAATTTACAATGTTCAATCTGTTTGTTCATGTCTTCTAATTGCTTCACTGACTCTTCTTGACATTTCTTTAACTCATTTAGTCTCTGATCTTCAGCCTCCCATTTGCTTCTTACCTTTTCTTCTATTTCACTTTTTCGTCTATTCACTTGTGTTAAAATATTTTTCGTTTCTGTTGTTACTGTTTCCATGGCGTCAGACTTTGATTCTTTTCTTTGGTCTATCTCTGCTTTGATATTCTTCTTGCAGTCTGTAATTACAGTTTTCAGATCATCCACGTCTTTCTTCACTTTTTTGTATTCGTCCGACTCTTCGTAATCTTCTAGCATGTCCTCAATGAGATGAACTCTATTTAACAATGAACAATTTTTATGATTTTTCATCATACATACTGTACATGCAAGTTTATCACACTTCTTACAGTAGAACTCTAGCGTCTTTTCTTCATGTTCTTTACATTGAATACCTAACTGTATGTGCTTAATATCTGTTTGCATCTTGTGATCTTCTTTTAAAAGATGATTTCTGAACGCTTTATAATTTTTATGGAAATTAAAGCATTGTTCACATAGGTATTCAGAACAATTCATGCAGTAACCTATGGCTGTTACATTATCCGCAGCTTGCTGGCATGGTTCACATTGCATGTACAAGAACTCATAGTAATGTTCTCTGATTGGCTTACTTACGTTTTCATAATTTACACGAAAGTCCTTCGACTCTGAATCACTCTTCTTTGAGAATGCCATTGAGCCTGTAAAATACATGTATATTTATGATTCATTGTTTTTTCTGTTGTTCTTTCATTGGGTTTTATGCTGTGTCTACAAAAGGTGTTATAAATTTAGTTAACCCAGCTAACCTAACCTAGCTTTTCTGGACCTTTGTCAGTAACCAGTTCTCTTCTACCTACCACAAGGCCAACAACTTCTCTCCATACACCTTATTATTTAAATGGAGGAAAGTGAAACATGATAGTCAACTTTTCATGAACGGATATAACCAGCCTGTGTGAGGCTTAAACTAGCAACACTTTCAGGGCACTAGATTTGAAATCCTGTGAGTTGCCTGCTGTGCCACAAACACAATTAGATAATCACTTTTTTCCCTGGGAAAGAAACTGACTGGTCAGTTCTTGTCCCAGAGTGAGTTCCCCTCCCCCACCAAATTAATATTTTCTCCTGATATTTTTAGTATTTTAGTATCTTACATTTTTTAGGACAGTTAAATTTTATTTATTGTTATGAGGTGCTTTCATTGTTATTCATCAAAAATCAGGAGTTTAGCTTTAAATTAATTCTGAGTAATCCTTCACTTTAATGTTTGTTCATGTCTTAGTTTGTAACTAGAATCTTTTAAAAATAACCTTATGGTATAAATCACTGGGATATGTCATGTGACCTTCCTTTGATTTTCAATACAATATAACACTAGTCATTTTATATAAAATTCAGACTATTGTTTCATATTATGAGGATGTTATTCCATTGAAAAGAATTTATAATGCATTGTTTTTTGCTGTAAAAAATATTTGTGTTTTCGGTTTGTGTTTTTGTGAATAGGCACCTAGGCTTGTCAAATTTGAGTTGAGGCTTAACAGAATTTCAATTTGGCATGTCCTATTGTATATTTGACACACAAAAATACTACTACCCTGATGGTACTTCAACCACGCCATTAAATAGATTGAAAATAAATCTTCAATCTACGAAGGTTCATAGTTTCAAGGCACAGACCATATATATAAGTTATTTATAAAAAGTATCAAACAGGGTACAAAATTTTCATCTTGATTGAAAATCAATGGAAGGACAAATAACATATCCCTATAGTATAAATAAAAGAAACTTTTATATTATCGAGCCATATGGCAAACCTAATTTACATAGAAATTCACAATAAAATAGGAAATTCAATACTTGTATAAGTGTATTTTTAATTTTACTTGTCAATTTAACATAAGAATAGTCTAACTGTCAAATATAGGGATGGATGAATATATCAGAAATATGTTTTTATTTTCTATATAGAAACAAGTAGAGGTGAAACAATTCAAAAATTTTCGATTCGATTCGATTTCGATTTTTCATCAAACAATTCAATTTTTCGATTCAATTCGATTTCCTACTCGAATTAAATAGGACATAACAAAAAATAAATTTTCAAGAGGAACTGTATTATCAAATGAAACTGTAAATCCTTATAATAGAGTCAGCTTTCATAAACATTATATAACATCAAACAATCAACACTTTTCAGACCACAGAGAGAGAGAAGGCTACTTGGCTACTTTAAGTCTGTTAGCTTCATGTGTTTCTTCAAAAATATTAGAACATCGACATTGTCACTGCTCAATGTACCCCTGTTTGCATAATTCAGAGCTCCAGATAATTTATTTTACAAAAGAGTCATCACTCCCTAGTTTTTTATCATAAAGAGTGACAGAGTTTTTGAAAAGAGTGAAACACTTAAGAAAGAGTGTATCACCGAAAGACAATAGAACATAAATATATTTAAGAACAGTGCATTTTCATCTGAGGGACCTCCCGGAAGACGAAAAATTCAAATTCTAATTCTTTAATAATACCCATTTTACAAAGTATTTAGAGCTTAACTAGTTATAAATATTTTACTGCATTTCAGCATATATAAAAGACAAATCGTATTATTTCCAACTTTTTAATGAAATGTAATGCCCATGGATAAATTGTTTATAAATTTCTCCTTACCTACATGTACATACAGTATATGACTCAAGTCATAATCAAAATAAAAACAATTCATCAGTGCATCAATGACGTTATAATGCCATAATTAATGACTAGTTAAGGTTAAGCTTAGACAATAAAAAAAATTACAAGCATTCAGCAAATGTAGATCACTATGGCCAGCTTAATTTAGTTTGTTTCAAAATATTTTCTTTTGGCTCTGGCATGATTTAAAATAATTCTCATCTCATCATAAACGTTACATTAATTTCTAACAACTCTAGATCTATATTTATAACTTTCACACACTAATGTTTATTTCAAAATAAAATTAGCTTTGGTCTTAAATCAATGTATTAGTGAAAACATACAATTATCTTCTGACATTTCATAGAATTCATTTCCAATTTATAGTAAATAAAATATAACCAACCACACTTCGTCCGATTTTAATGGTTATGAAAAACAAAGAGGAATTTCCACGTAAATAACCGACAAAACGAACTATTAAGTTTACAGTTTATCTCTAAATTACTTTAATATGCTTAATTTAATTTTGTATCATATGGAACGAAATCGCTTCAACCATTTCGGCGTAATGTCATTCATTTTCGCGACCCACGCTAGATAGCAAATTCATATGAAACATCTTTTGTAATTAAAAAGCTTATTGTTTTCAATGTTTCATCTTGATTTGATAAACGATGCTTCAGGAAATGACGATGTGAAAAGTTTAATTTGTTTTTCTTAAGAAAAATCCCCCAATATTGCCGATCGTGTAAAACTAAATCGACTGGTTATATCTTGGTGGCCCCTTTATCACTAAACTCTCTCTCTAGGTACCATTTTTAGGTATATATGAATGATATCAAGCGTGTTAACTAACTCGACGACTCAATTATCGATTTTCTGTCAGCGAGTTAATCTCCCAGCGTGTGACCGACAATAATGGTCTAATTGACATGTACTCGTAATATACAAGTATAATTGCCGCGGGCAGTCTCATTTTTCACAACTTTTATCTGGATTAACAATCGTCGGTCAATAAGGGTACACTATTTTAGTCAACTTTAAAAAATATGCTTATTTTAACCGAAAAAGGCATTTCATTCAACTTACAAAACTACTGAAAAAGACAGTATTTCAAATAAGAATTGAATCGAAAATGCCTCTTCCAAATCGAATCGAACCGAACCGAATCGAGCGTTAAAATCGCGATTCTTTGTGAATCGCGATTAATCGTTTCACCTCTAGAAACAAGTGAGTAATATCTACTCTCTTATCGCTGAGCAGTACATACTGAATAATCAATTTAGTTTTCACTAGAAAAAAATATGTTGAAACTGCTACACAATAGTGTAGACTCATGTGTTTTCCCCATAAACGGACAAATCCAAAATTTAAAGTACAATAACTTGCCATGTTTTGAAAATTGATTTATACATTCAATAGAAGAAAGAAAAAAAACAGAACATATAGCCACTTACTTTATTACTTAAGTCCTAATTTTGGTCACATAAACCTTACTAGTCCTCTACTAGACACCTTCAGCTCTGTAGAATTAAATTCTGAATACGGTCAAGGTTATTAAACTTATATTTTTATCACTCTGTGCAGTTATACTTTGTACTTGAAGCAATCAATAGTGTTATAAATCATATAAATGTAATATGATAGCAGGAAGTTAAAATACTATCAAGTCTATTCATATTGAATCATGAACATATGAATGGAAAATCTATTTCCATATAATGTGTATAGCTACAGTTCATTTAATTGAATAGTTTGCTTACATACCGGTGTAATTGTAAGCATGTTCCATAACACTGTTTAGGGGGCATATGATGCTTAGTTTAATTGAATTCTTTGAAATGGTACCATAATATTTCGGGCTTAATGTGTTCTCCCTAAGGAAGGATGAGTCCAAATGTAGACATTGGGTTTATTAACATAAACCATTTCATTAAAAAAGAACACTATGTGGGGGTGGAATATTATGAGAGTTTAAAGGTTTAGTTAGTTTAAACATATTTTATTGAAATATGAACATTAACAATTTACAATGCAGTTATGCATTATTTATAATAAATGTTGAATGTCAAAGTGGTCTGTTCAGGGGGGGATCCAGGTTTTTTACTAGGGGGGGGGTCCAAACTTTTTCTAGGGTGGGGTCCAAACTTTCGAACCACAACCACATTATACACTGTTTGCAGAATAGCGCAACATATTAAAAATAAAAACTACATAAATCTATGTTAAGCACAATGGCAAGCGAAGTGAGCACGAGAAAACTGCTTCTCGCTACTTAATAATGGCTTTGCAAATTCCAGGGGGGAGTTCGAACCCCCCCCCTGCCCGCTGGATCAGCATATGCTGTTTAAATCAGTAAGATGATGTATATGCATCAGATTATTCTCCTATTGAGTGTGCAAGTCCATTGTTTGAAGTACATAAACACGCATGACCTAGAATACAACCTGTACGTGCATCAGATTATTCTCCTATTGAGTAAGCAAACCCACTGTTTAAAATACAACAACATGCATGGTTTATTATACGACCAGTAGCTATTGTAAAACCAAAAAAACTTATAATATGTTTAAATATTCTTTGGCAAAGATTCTCAAATTACTTACTTTACTTGGTTTAATTGCATTTGATATTGTTATGTTATCTGCAGTTTCATTTTATAAGTTTAAAATGTGGGATATTTGCTATACGATAGTGGTGCATTTAATTGTATACATTGTGTAGCTTTTGTCAACCAACTGTCAATACAAAGTATTTTCTAAGGACTAGGGCATTGAATTTGTTTGAATAAGATAGTTTTAAGTTAGATTTGAAGCCAAACTTACCATCTTAAACTATGACTAAGGCTGAATAAATCTAGAGTAGTTATTTTCAAATTTAGAAGCAAGGTGGCAGGGCCTACTTGAAGGGGAAAATATTGAATAAAACTTATCTATGATCCTAGAAAAATGCAAACAATGCATTCAACAGTTCAAAATAAGAAAAAAATAGTAGAATTTTGCTACCTCAAATATGAAAATTTGAATACTTTTGTTCAAAATTCAGCCCCAAAATGACTCAGGGGAGGGGGCCACTAACACTTAAATGACTGACAAGTACAATCAGCTGACTGCTGACCAATGAGCAGATATAACCTTTGATATTCTATCATAATGTTTGTTTCACCTAATATATGAACTAAACTTAAATGTTAGGTTTTAACTTTTTGAAAGATGTTGTATTTATTTCACAGTCATTGCCTTCACCTTCTTGCCCAAAGCCCAACACAAGTGAAAATTTATTTGGACTTGTAAAAATTACTGATTTTATACATGGCCGGGATAGTTAGTAGATATTTTTGGTTGCCCCTGCTAAAAAGTGGTTGTATTGGACAACTAAGTTCCTAAATGGGTCTTTTTTGTGCGGATAAACTCTGCTTTAAAAACATTATGAAGCAGGACTGGTCATTAAAGGTAATCCTATTGCTCCTGTTAACATTTATTTGGGTTTGAGCAACCCCTTATTATACCCTCGCTTCGAAGAAGAGGGGGGTATACTGTTTTACCCTTGTCCATGCGTCCGTCCGTCCGTAACAAAATTTCCGTCGCAGTTTTCTCAGCAACTATAACATGCAGCAGCCTAATACTTTGCATATTGCTTCATCCCATAGTCCCATGTGGTGTAAAGCGATTTCATGCTCCTTGCTCATCTACTTCCTGTTTGTCGCATATTTTTAGATTTTTGCGGGGGTATCACTAGTGAGCATTAGCTCACAGATTTACTTGATTACATTTGGTTTGGGCAAGTAAAACATAGCTGGTTGTCCTACCAGGACATCCATGAGTGAAAGTTCTCAGTATTAATACTGATTTCAGTATTTTTAGAATGAATAACTCTAGATGTTAATCTGCCTATTTCAGTAATTTGAAAGTAGGTTTTCAGTATTTTCAAAACTTTCAACTTTCACCCATGTGTTTGTGATATTTGAATATGTAGATTATAATAGCAGATAACTTTTGTTACCAACATTAAAGTCAAGATTCTTTATTTCTTTATTATATTGTTTATTTCAGGCCAACATACATTCTATAATGGGTAGTGAAGATCAAGTGTTAAATCTCATGAGATTACTGGATGATGGAATACAACAAGCTGAGAATATAGAAACTAAACTGGATTCATATGATAAAATATTACTGGTTCGTATCTAATGCCTCAGTCCCATAAAATTGTGGCTTGTTGCGGATCTGTACATGCAGACAGCCGTAGGTCACGGCAAGCCTTGGGTATTAAGGTGACAGTACGTGCATGCCACAACACAACACACCTGTACAGATCCATAGCTGGATAATATGCAAGTTTAATCCATACTCGGCCAGGATTTTGTTCACAAATTTGACTTTGAAACTGATACATGTATCCACGGCTCATCTCAAGGACCCTGGTAAAAACATAACAGTCAGTACAGGTACGCAAGAGTTCGTATGAGTCCTTGTGGAGCTTGATGGCATGGCCCCTGTACGGTGCCCTCACGGCTATTTTTGTGTTAATGGGACTATAGCATTACTGAAATATATGCATATTGTAAAATACAATTACTTGTCAGTGTATCTAGAAATATTTACTTTTTTTATATGCCCATCTTATAAATTTTATATGAATTCATCATTTGTTTTTGCTCATTAGGTACCCAATGGCTTTAACTATAAGCAAGATTATATTGCTCTGCAGAACTCTTGTAATTCATTAATTTACCTCTTCCCACAAATATGGGAGATTTACGGGAACCTTGTTCTTTTGTCTGCCTGTTTATATCTTTCTGTTAGTTCTTCTTTCTTTTTAAGTACATCTTTTCAAAATCAGCATTAATTAGTTAATGACAAATGATTAAAACTATGATACAATTGTGACAAAACAGAGCTCTAAAATAGTTAAATTACATGTGGTATGCATGATAAGTTTTTCTTTAAATTTTATTAGCTAGATTTTTCAACGAAAAAAATCGGCTCATTGTTCCAAACCAGGGCATTCGGGCTGGCCTCCAGTATCGTTAACTATTGCGTTAAAAGTTTTTTCTTTACCATATATTTCTTCTATTTATTGTCAGATCTTAATGAAACTTCATACAATGATAACATACCATGTGATGAACAGAATTAGAAAGTAACCATAATTCTACCTGGCTTTATTATGGATTATTTTCCTTTGTAATTTTTGCGTTAAAGTTTTTAATATGTTGGATATCTCTGTCATTTATGGTCAGATCTTGATGAAAATCTGGCTTTAATGTGGTTTCCACATTACATTTATTGTCTTTAGATTTTATTGTGGTATATTTTAGGGTGTAAAAGAACAAATGGAAGTTATGAGAGATAAAGATACTTTATTATCTGTTAGAAATGCTAACCATCAAAAAATGTTGGAAGAAATTGAAAGTTTGGTTGTAAGTTGAAATATTCAATGCATTATAATACTTACTATACTTATACAGGGTTTTGTGCAGCATATATTGAAAATTAATTGTTTAAGTTTGATAGAAATTACACTAATTTTTCCAAGAAGTTATTGTAGTAATGTTATTACTTTTTTATGAGAATTGATTTACAACTTTTGATGTAACTTGTTGCCTGAAAACTAACTAAGGTCATCAATAGCAATCGGACAATTGTTACTGTCCAGCCCTGTCTTACCAAAGTTGCATAACTCTAGCATATATTTTGACTAGGTTGTGGCTGGTTCTTAGTTCTTAATTTCACTCAACTCAATGGAATTGCATATCAATAATCGATTCTATGACGTATTTTGTTTACTCAAGGACCCCAAAAAGTCAAGTGTTATGTCGATGGACTGCTCAAGTCAGGAGATTGTTATGCAAACTTTCCTTATTTATTTCCTTTCTCAATTTTACAGAATCAACTAGATTTAGATAATAAATATATGAAATCATTGATAGAAGGTGATCTGTCTACACCTAATGGTATATTAGAATGTACCGCTGCAGCACAACAATTACAACGTTGTAGACATGCTAGTATACATCCTGCACTACAGAAAATGGCCGCTGTTGAAGAACAAATGAAGAAATTTAATAAATTGTCCACAGATTTTTCTAGAAGACTTGCCAGACATTTAAATAATCTGTTTATACATCAGGTAAGATGTCATGATATTGTGGTAACTTTTTTGCATTTTATTGTAATGAGTTTATGCTTTTGCTAAAATTATGTTTGCATAGGATTCACACCACACAAAATCTGTTACCTTTGAAGGTCATCATTTTGGACAAAGAAATATAAAAGTTGTAAATGCCATACAGTATGTCCTCTGCAGAGTGGTCCTCTTCAGAGCTAACCCTCTGCACAACAACAGCTTTTGAGATTCCTTTAGGTGTGATAAGGGACCTTAGTCAGTTATTTCCCCCTGTATACTCTTCAAATAGGTAGGTCCAATTAGTTGGATTACTTGGATTTTACCCCTACTTTTCAATGTCAATTTGCCAGAATTAATCTTATATAACTTTTTTGTAAATCATTTGATTTATTTGAAATTCAAGCTAAGTATTTTTAAGGTAAAGAACTATCTAAATTTCATCACTTCTGTTAATATCTTTATTAACATGAAAAAAAATAGATGAAATATTTTGTTATCCTTTCATAGGAATTCAATGATAAAATCTGAGGATTCCAACTGTAAGGACCTACTTACCAATTGGATTGCTTCAGCTTTTATCAGGGAAAGATAACTGACTAAATTCCCTAATTGAAATTAACCTCTGCAGAGCAACAACCACTGAACAGCATCACACCTTAGTCCCTTCCGGTGGGTGTTGTACAAGAAGGCTTGTACTGTACATATATATTTCCTATTTTAAGGCTTCTGCTAGAATTTGACAAAAAACATGAGTTTGTTTGCATTCTGAAGATCACATGACTATTTACCCTGGTTTTGCTGATTGGTTATTTAGGTATTGCTATATCATCCAGATATTATATACAATGGTCAGGCAGATTTGTAACATAAAAAAACAGGACATTGCCACCATCAGATCCCAAGACCTCCTCAAACAGCTCAGCCTAGAAGACCTGGACCTCATATTGAGGGAAAGGAGACTACAATGGTATGGCCACGTAGAAAGATCAAGTGGTGCCATCAAGGCAGCCAGTACCATGCAGGTCACAGGGACGCGCAAACCCGGAAGGCCCAAGTTGACATAGAAGCAGTTAACAGGGAGGGATCACAGAGAATGGAACCTCTCTGCGATCAACCCTCATAAGAGAGACACCTGGAGATCAGGTGTGAGAAACGTCAGGCATGCAGCAAGCCAGTTACCTGGAAGGGGGCCCACTGACGTGGATAATGCCCCCACACCTGCACATTAATCAAAAGTCTGAAGATGATGATGATTATATACTTGTAGTAATATATCTTGTTTCTTTCTATATTACAGGGTAATGAGATGGGTGAGACATTAAGTAGATATTCTACAGATTTAAAATTACCACAACATAAATCTAGTCATCAAGATTTGATACCTTATACTGATTTAATGGTTTGGTTAAAACAAGCTGATTTAATTAGTTTTAGAGAACTTACCAAGGTAATATCTCTCATTGTTATCTCTAAAGTAATTGTATTGTATAGTATTATATTTCTTTTGGGAGCTGCCGCCATGGCGTAGTGGTTAGCATGTCTGACTTGGAATCCGGCGATAGCGGGTTCGAGCCCGGTCACAGTAGGTCATGCCCTATACATGAGTTTTCGGCCTCGTTGTATGGTAAGTTAATACTAGTGATAGAAAAGTGTCCAGGAAACCTATAGTTGGAAGAGCTGGCTGTTGTATATATAACCTAAATATATGTTAAATATGAGGTAAAAAAACAGTCCCTAGTCAGTTACTGAGGGATTCCTCCGATACGTTAATGATACCTCCAATAAAAAGAAAAAATGAATACAAATATGCTGTTAAAAATTGTTATAAACAATTCTTGGAAACTCAAATTCACATAAAAACAGCACAAAAAATAATACTGGGATTTCTCCCAAGTTTTTGTGATCCTCGGAATTCTGGCCATTGTTAGTGTCAAACCCTGCTGTGTCCTTATAACTTTTTTTTCTAGATATATTAGCATTTACAGTACCCACCAAAAGTTTGGAGACATTTTTACTCTGTAGATCTAATGAATAGCTTTTATCTAAAATTTGATAACTGTTTATTTTGAAATGCTTTTTATATTTTCTTAATCAGTGGTTATCATTATGCTTATAACTGGAAGTAAAGAAATAGCATATAAACTATGTTATGAAAATGATTACTAAAAACATTGTTTTTAAGAGGCTTTGGGATGTCATAAGCTAAATATTATTATTTGCTGCATTAATGAAATTTGTTTTCATTGTATCACAAACCATACTTAAATATATTAAAAATTGAGGATTCTACAAAAATAATCATCAAATTCAAAAATTGTGGTAAATTGTTTTTGTCTCTTAACTTTTGGTGGGTACTGTATAATTTATATGGGCATGTTTGATTCAGTCTACTCCGAGTACTTCGGTCTACTCTGCGAGCACCGATGAATCAAATGTCCCAATTTTGTAGCAAATCACAAGAATGGTGGAAAAGGTTACAGGATGCTTTTTGTTAGATGACAGTACTCCAATTACTCAAATCTCGCGAATCAAACACGCCCTTTATCTTTAATTCTAAGTGTATAAATTGACTTATATTTATTTCTATACTATAGGTATATACATCCAATCTTGCTAAACTTTATACCAAGGAGATACAAGAATTCCTAGAATGTGCAAAACAAACAATGACTGGTAAAGGAGACAGAGCTAAACTTAGTATGTAGAACATTTATAACACTATATTTGAACAATAAATATAGAGAATTGGACAATTTTAATGTATGGTTTTCATTTTGTGGGTTTTTGTGAGCACTAGTAAATCTTTCCATCTCACTTGTCTGTAATTTTAGTTGTATATGCATGACAATACAACATTTTACGATAATGAGGTTTACCGTAAAAGTGGACTGTGAAGTTGTTATATGTATTCAATACTGGTATACTAAGAATGCAGTTTAGTGTATCTCTCTTGTTTTGGGTTTTTGGAATTTTTACCCTTTTACTTGAATCTGGATGAAAATCTGTGGTCAACTCAAAGCTGGGATCAAACCCACAACTTTCCCAGCTCTAATCGGACACTGCTATAAGTCTCCATAAAAGCAAGCTTGAAGTCAATAAAGTACTAGTTGTATATAGTATATCTGCTATAGATTGATTTAATCTGTCTTAGAAAATAACAAGCCATATCAAGCCATAAATTCAACTCACTGTGTTTTAATGTAAATTCCAGACCCTTCTGTTGTAATGTAACCATGTTTATGATGATAACAACAGCTAGACATTAAAGGCAATCCTATTGCTCCTGACAACCTATATTTTGGTTAGGTCAACTTGTTACTCCTTGTAAACATTTGGTTCGGACAAGGAAAGCATACAGCTGGTTGCACTACTGAGCAACCTAGTTTTATAATTAATGTCCAGTCAGGGCTCGAATTTAAACTTGCATACTGGCAAAATGCGAGTGGATTTTGATAATTGCGAGTAACTTGTATTTTAACACGCAAATTTTTGCGATTCACTCTAAATAATGTTTGATATATGTTCGATATTCTTTGTCTATCCTACAATAACGCACTTGCTCTATCTACAGTTAAGCATAGTACTATGTTGTTTTGCATAGAAGAATAGTAATTATGTATGCTATTAAAATTTGGAGAAAAAAATTCAATGATTTTTTTTTCCTTTTGCGAGTTAAAATAAATTAACTCGCAAAAATTTGTGAGTCCAATTTTTTGTTAAATTTGAGCCCTGTGTCCAGCTGTGTAACAAATGTTTCTACTTACAGATATCAGTGGAGCTAAGTTAACAGGATCATCAACAAGTCTAAGTACACCATTAGATGCTAAGAAGAGAGCAGGATCTATACATAGTGTAGATTCTATGTCTGTTGTACAAGGTTCAGACTCTGATATGGCTATGCATTATTTATTTGATCAGGTACGTCACAATACAATTGTGTAGTGCTGTCATTGATAGGGCTCGAAGCATATCGATGATATCAATGTATTGAGAAATAAATATCGACAATACACTGATATATATAGATTCTTTCTCTGCAGTACTATGCAGACCATTTATGTTGTCATAAACTCATAATATATGTATATTTGTCATGAATGTTATATGTACCTTCTGTGGACTAGAGCTTTTTCCTCATTGGTGGTGCAGTCAATGTTTTAGACCTATCAGCTCATATTATGACAGCGCACCTGTTTCCACTTACGATAGAAGGTTCATCTCATAAATTTGTCCCTTAATAGTGACTTTTTCGGCTTTATTCTAAGTTTTTTAATTATTGAAAAACCATGTTAAACAACATTATACATCAATGGTGACTCTCTTTGCTTGATAGTGACACAAGTTTTTACAACTTAATTTATCACTTTCGAGTCCGCTTCTTGGTCCCTCAGTGCTGAGCTAGTTAGTTAAAGTTTCTTGCTCGATGAAAAAACAGGGTAGGTTTTGAATGGGATTTGTACCAATGCAGAGCTTGCTATCCATTGATTACCAGTCCAATGTTGTAACTGCTTGGCCACACCTGCTCCTTAACTAAAATCATCTTACCTCAACCTTTGTCATGCTTTGTTCAATGCAAATTATTCTCTCTACATAATCGCCTTTGTGTTCGAGTCTGTTTATTGTAGACTATTGTAGAGAAGTTTCTATAACTGTATTTCACAACTATTGTGTATTTCAGGTGTTTGACAAAGTATTAAGTGAATTAGAACCTGTATGTTTAGCTGAACAAGATTTCTGTTGTAAATTCTTTCATCTATTGTCAGAAGTCCAGACTGTTTCATCACAGGTATGATGGGCGTCCAGTGTCATGAACAATTGCGTTAAAGTTTTTCTTTTCCATATATATCTGTCATTTATTGTCAGATCTTTATGAAACTTCATACAATGATAACATACCATGTGGTGAACAGAATTAGAAAGAAAGTATAACTCTACCTGCTTTTATTATGGATTATTTCCCTTAGTAATTTTTGTGTTAAAGTTTTTTAAATCCGGCTTTAATGTGGTTTCCACATTACATTTCTTTGGGCCCTGGCAAGTGCTTGGTACTATTTACAATCTTAGGTCCACAGATCTCAATTCTTTCCCAAAACTTTTAATTTCTCCAAGAACTTTCAAAAGGCACTTGTATATGTTACATGTATGTTTACAATTTTTACAGGAAGAAGAAACAGAGACAGATGATCCTGGAGATATATGGATGAAACAAAAACCTAAAATAACTATAGAGTAAGTTTATGTTTTGTCTGATAGTACTACTGTATGGTCTCTTACTTTGGTTGTATGTTGAAGTGTTTAACTCAGAGCAGGGCTCGACATTAGTTTTTAAAAGTAGGTTGCCTGGTTGCACAACCACCTATATATTTTACTTGTCTAAATCTACTGTTTACTTGCTGTAACAAGTTGCCAAAACCCAAGTATATGTCATCAGGGGCAAAAGGATGACCTTCAATGTCCAGCCCTGTCCGAAATGTAGAATTTTTATTTCAAACTTGTCTGACTCAGAAATTTTCCTGACTAGGAATCTGAAAATACTTTAATGTTTATCATTTTGGAGGAATTTTTATTTTTGGTTCTGGGATGTAATCTGACAGATTGGGGTTGACAAACTTCCTGGTTCATTGTTATGACTGCAGACTAGTGAATATTTTTAATTGTAAATAAATGAACATCAATATGTAAAATGATGTTTATTGCAACATTTGTTATCTGTAAATATGAAAATATTTCTAACTTATAGTTTTGTTAGATTTATGTTCATGTAGCAGGGCTATTTACAGTTTATGTTTGAAATACAGCTTAGTGGTTAAACTTTTTGTGTGTAACATTCATCAACCTGGTTTGTTCTAATGATAGAACATCCGACTTGTTAGCTGGAGGTCATAAGTTTAAGCCTTATATAGGATACTTATGTTTTATTCCTCCTATTAAAGATATAATTTCTTAAAAGTTTTATTTGTAAAGATTTGCAAATCCATCTCTGTATTCAGAAATTGAAGCTAGAACTGCTTTATCTGACTTAGTCTCAGTCAGAAAAATTTGTCAATGCTATTTAAAGCTATATTGTGTTTTCATTTCTGTTTAGGTAAATGGGGTATATTTACTGCTATTTTTATTTTTATTTGTTTCTTCATTATGTTTAAAATTGATTTAATTAGCTTTTTTTGTATCATTAAAACTTTTCAGATTTGTTGATGATGAAATTTTTCCCAGGTATAGCACTACTATTGTTGTGGTTGATATTGTTTTGTGAGGCTATATATACCTCCTTTCTGAAGAGTTATCATATACTATCTTCTTAATGAAAACTTAGCCATCGATCTATATAGCATTGGGCTTCACATATTTGTTACTTTGTTATAAGCAGCCATTTTGAATTGTGAAAAATTCAAATTTTATTAATCTGGGGTGCATTTAATCAAGTGTCTCACGATATTTTTTAGTCCTAAATCCTTCTATAATGTATTGTTAAATTATCATAAGATTTTTGATAATACCCTACCCAGAATTGCTACTTGGACATATGGATACAATTTATTTTAAAGCTTTTACAAATTGAACCACAAACCATATGTTCATCACATGCTTTAGAATGTACACAATTGATAACTGATTCGATAAATGTAATTGATATTTAGATTTTAACATTGTATTTATCATCTTTGGTAAGCGTATGGGTTAGAACATGCTACTAGGTATACACTAAAATGTTGTTACCTTACACAATAATTTTTTGTGTACAGGGGAGAATATTATCATAACGATAAGTTAGCTATACATTATAGAAGGATTTAAGACTAAAATTGGTCGTAAGACCTTTGATAATACGGAACCCAGGTTATTACTATTTTTAAAAATGATATTTTCTGTCACCAAGTAAAATGGCTGCTGAAAGAAGAGGTTATTACTTGTGTTGCCCATTAGGGATATCCAATCTATATTATAGACTAATGATGGTTATTTCTTGTATCGCCCATTAGGGATATCCAATCTATATTATAGACTAATGATATTTAATCATGACATTTTTTAACTTCTATATTAAAGAGTAGCTTAATTAATAAGGCAACTATACTTATCTTCTATTTTTGTTGTTGATAGTGTTGTTTTCATCTTGGAAGACTGTTTAAGCTGGCTTGAAGGAAGTAGACTGTATGAGCTGGCTTAATAGTTGTATGCTGGGGTGTTATTTTAGTTCATGAAATGTAGCATTCACATACCCTGGGGTTATCAAGACTATGGGTACAAGAATAGGAATGTAGTCAAGGCTGCCTGCTTTGCTTTTTGGATAAACTAATGTTTCCCATAGCTAGATGTATTAAGCTAAGCTGGTTAATAGATATACAAATTTCATTAATTTTGGTGGCCATCTTGAATTCTGAAATGGTGACATGATGCCAGGCTTACACTTTTCTCAAAAAGTTGGAATGGTCACTTGCTGTGGCCATACCCCAAAATGTGACCCCAGGTACTGAAGTATAATGTATCTCATGTCTCTAGAATAACCATTATAGTCTCAAATAGTTGTTATACTGGTCAGAGATTACTGAAGTCATTAATTATTAACTAAGATTTAGATACTCTTTCTTTTAAATATATATTCTTTGAGTTCTTATCTATCACTTTCTGCCTGTTAAGATGTTTATTTTTGTCATATAAAAACTATACTATAACAGTAGTCTATATATAACACAGTACAATATGTCTAGCTGTTTCTATTTGGGTGGGTTTTTTTGGCATCTGTCTAAGCCACCTTTTTAACTACATTTAAAAAAAATACAATTTGCTCAACCATATCTATTTGTCCAATAAAATTCTCTTCCGGTATAGAGATATTGATAAAAGATATGATACCATTGGTTGTTTGTGATAAACAGATGTGTAGCAAGGACCGAAGTTGCAGACTATTTAGGCTGTGTACTATGGGTGACTCACTATACTATTTGAGTACACATTAGTCCTGGTATGCTCCTTTTGGTATGACTAAACAGGGAATATAACTATTTAAACTTCACACAAAATGAACCCTGCATAATGTCCGATATATCGGGTATAAACAAATTTTCTTTCTTTAAAAAAATCTTCTCAGGTGTCAAATAAGATCTATAATTTCTATCTGTATCAAGATTGTTCTCCAATTGACTTTATTATTCTGTTTATAGTTATTATTGTGTAAGCCACCCGGCTATCTCAGTTGGTAGCACGCAAGTCTACTGATCGAGGGGTCATGGGTTCGATTCCCTGGCAGGGCATACTTTCATGGAGCTTGGTCATGAAATTATTTCTACGGCCATTTTCCCTCCTACCAATGATTCTTAATTATGTAGGGCAGTTGTCAGTCACTGACCAAAGTATGTGTTTAGTAGTTGGTTAACAGCTAAATCCAGAGATTTAGCTTTCCAGGAACTGTGAGTTGGTTGACTGACCGCAGTTATATGACCTATACAATGTGTTGCTATGGGGTTAAACCCTACAAAAACAAAACAAACAGACAAACTATAGATATTGTTGTGTTGTTGTACAATGTATATGTTGTTATGAATAGTGTTCACATTGTTCTTGATATTTGTTGTCTAGTTTTAGTATCATACATATATTATAAGATTGCTATGGATTCACCCAAATTGTCATATTATGATATGGTCTGCATAGCCCCTTATGTCCTATTTTTTTAACATGGTGCTATTTTCAACAGCATGTGTTTTGGGTGTATTATGCTACGACTTGCCATACCTTTTTTGGTGATGTCTGTGTATGTTATCTTTCATGTTGACATTGTAGAATGTCTGCCTATAGAGGAAGGGGCATCAAGTTTGATTCTTGCTCATGGTGAATTTTTATGGGTTATATGTAGTTATGCTAGACTTACATTAGATCATTTAAGTTAAATATGTCTGTATCCAATTTTCTTGATATTCTTTATAAACTGGTCTCATTTTTTTAACCCCACAAATCTTTGTTTAGACTAAATAATTAGTTTGTCTTAGTACATAACTTTACTCAAAATCTCAACTTACATTAAAGGTTCTCAAAAAGAAGTCTCCTGTTTCTTCTTCTTCAATTTGTAGCATTTTATAACAGTTTTCTATCTTGTACTAAGTTTTACTTATTCCTACCTTCAGGATATAATACAAAAGAAATATTTCCCAATGTGTCACAAACTGTTTTGTATATGTTCTATGTTTTTTATATTATAATATTTACATGTTCACTTTATATAACACTGTAGGCAGTATATAGTGGAGAACCTTGGTGAAGGTTTAACTTCTAGGATACCTACGTCACAGTTGTAAGTTAGGTCTCTATATGTTAACCCCCACCAACCTTTGCACGACATGTTGTTTATTTGCTATTTTTGCTCGATGCTCAGTAAGTCTGAATGTTTGTATGATTACATTAGATATTGGTAACATTTGACATTGGTAAATTTTGACCTTGATTACATTTGAACTTGGTAAATTTTGACCTTTCATTGACCTTGACATAAATTGACCTTGGTAACTTTTGACCTTGATAACATTTGACCTTGTATTGAACTTAATATTATTTGGCCTTGGTAAAATTTGACCTTGGTAAAATTAATTTTGACCTTTCACTGACCTTAATAATGCTTGATCTTGTGTTGACCGTGGTTACATTTGACCTTGTGTTGACCATGGTTAGATTTGACCTTGTATTTATTTTGTTAACATTTGACTTAGTATTGATCTTGTTACCTTTTTGCATTGCATTGACATTGCATTTGACCTTGGTAATATTTGACCTTGCATTGATGTAGGTTTCGTGTGACCTTGACATGGTCCATATTCATAGTTATGGTTATATAAAAGTTTGACACAATCCTTGAATTATTTAACCTTACACTGACCAAGTTTTCATTTGACCTTGCATCGACCTTTCATTTATTTGACCTTACTCATGTTTATTTGACCAGAATAAAACAATCTGAATAGCTTGTTGTTATTGAATGTTCTTGATGGACAAGCAAAAGAAGGTACATGTATCTGGTAAAAAAAAGCTAATGGTAGAACCATACAAGCACTCAGAGATGTAAAGTTTTGTGAAGCTTAGTCTTGACTGGGGTACAATGCTGAAAGTTTTCTTTGGTTTTGTCAGTATTTTTATAGTAATAAATGCTATGATCTTGTGATGGTTTATTGATTTATGTTATGATATTTTATTTTGAATGTTTGTCAGGGTTAAGAATTTAATTTTGCTTGTAATTACTCTTTATGAAGATATAGGGGAAAAAAAACAGATTCTTGCGCTCAAAACTGTTAACTTTGTTTATATCCATGAGACAGCTTTGACTGGCTGTTTTTTTGTCAATGTGAGGTTTTACATGATGAAAGGACCCGGGTCAATAGTGCAGTTGGTAGCGCACTGGGATTTGGAATCTCATGTCCTGAATGGGGTCCGGGTTCAAATCTCACCGAGGAGGTTATACCCTTCAATGAAAATTTGACAATAGTGCCAAGTTTCCTTCATTGATTAGATAATATGGAGAAGTTTCCAGCCTTGTGGAAGGGTAGGTGAGTTCTGGTTAAAGACAAGGTTCCAGGAAAGCTAGGTTAGGAGCGCTTGAAGCTGTAAAATGACCTAAATTCTGTTGACACGGCATTAAACCTAGTAAAAAAACAGCTTGATCGAGTCAAGTGAGCACATACTGTCCTTTTATAGATTGACTTCATGATTTATATAGGAACACTCTATTTGCAGGGCCCTACAAAAGTCCTTGGAAAAAGTTTTGTTTATAAAATAATGATATGCACATTCATACATGATAAAAAAACAAAGCATCATCTCAGCAAAATCCAAGATCAGTGTTTTATTAGTTTATTAGCCTATGATTTATGCTATATTTCATGAAAACACTTAAACTTTTATAAATATTAATTTATTATGAAACTAAATGTTCTTGTCAGTTCTTGTCAAAATTTCATTGTCCAAGAACTTATGGAGGGCACCATTATATACTTGTATTTAATTCTACAAACAGAATTACCTCCCTTAGTCTTAATATTTGAACCTTTTCTTATGTATTTTTATAAGCAGATTTATAAGAATTGTTTGTATTATATTTTGTTTTGTATGTCTATGTGTAGTGTTGTAATGAAACATGAAACCTTTTGCTATGTATTAAATGATTGAAATTGCTAGTTTAGAACTTTAAATTGGTATCTTTGTGATAGGTAGTAGCTAGACTTTATTTTATTTAACATGTTAAGGGAATTTTCTTTGTAAAATGCATGATCTGGTAAAATTGTTGGGAGGTGGTTGATATTATTATAGTTTTATTGCTATTATAAAAAAAATATTTCCTTGTTTCAATTTTTTTGAGATTCGAATATTTGTATATTTGTCCTTGTCTGTAATTACCACCAATATCAAAACCCAAACATTTAACGGTGGACATATTGTGGAAATGGTGCACTTATCTTTTTCTAATCAGCCCAAAGCAATGCTATAAATGTGACTATTTAGAACAACATCAAGAGTAAAACTTAATATCATTTGAGTAATTCAAACAGCAAACACCTTTATGTTATTTTGTTATAATTAAAGATGTCTTGTTTATACCTGTAATTGTTAGTGTGATTATTAGCCTCTTATTTTAGTTGGGTTTTTTCCTTCCTGCAATTTTTTGTTACTTTTTTGTTATTGTTATATAGTGGATGGAAGTATATAAGTGTATAAGTTTTTTATTACAAATTTTATTGTACATGTATGACAATATGCTTTGGTTATAATCATGTTGTTTTAATGTCAATGTAAACAAGCAGTATCAGGCTGTTGAAAGTTAGTAAGATATTAGCCACCAACTGTAAGGAAAGATATTTACAGCAGGGTAGAGGGTTGGTTGGTTGGTTGGTTGGTTGGTTGGTTGGTTGGTTGGTTGGTTGGTTGGTTGGTTGGTTGGTTGGTTGGTTGGTTGGTTGGTTGGTTGGTTGGTTGGATATGTGGTCTGTCCCAAAAAATTAATACATTTGTAGTATGTTTATTTCTTAATGTATTTTAATAGAAGCTGTTATATACCATGACTTAATGGTGTATACAAAACTCATGTAACTATGGAAACATATCTCACTTGTTTAAAATATTTAATGGTGTTATATATTTTAAATCTAATTTGATAACTGTATAGTATGCTTTTTTCTAGATAGATTTTTTTCTTGTCTTATTTTATTTTATAGAATTTGCACAGGCGTTTACAGTTGATATTATATGCATGTTATATCAATTCCAATTCAAAATGGCCGACTTGCGGCCATCTTGATTTTTTTAATTTAATTTAATAACTGCATGCTTATTTCTGAACAGATTTTTTATTTTTTTATTTTATAGAATTTTGCACAGGCATTTACATTTGATGTGTACATACACTTTATATCAATTCCAAATTCAAAATGGCCGACTTGCGGCCATCTTGAATTCTTTTTAATTTTGTTTAATTACTGTATGCTTATTTCTCAACTAATTTAGATAGAATTTTGCACAGGCGTTCACAGTTGATGTGTACATACACTTTAACTCAATTCCAATTCAAAATGGCGGACTGGCTGTCGTCCTTTTTCTAAATTAATACAGTCTTATTTTGATTTATTACCATACATATTTTGAAAAGAAATTGCATACAAGGTCTCACTAATACAGTTGATCAGGATGACCATTCTTCATCAATTTATATTCAATATGGCTGACTGGCAGCCATCTTGAATTTTTATTTAAATTACTGTATAGTACATGATGTATGTGTTTTTTTACTCAATTTTATCCAAATTTCGCTCCAAAGTCTTTATTGATGTAGTTGACTTGTACATGGATTTACTTAGGATACAAATTCATTATGGCAGACTGGCAGCCATTTTGACTTTGTTTAAATAACTGTATAGTAAGCTTATTTCATCACCAATTTCTTATTGCTGAAGTCTGATTGATTCATTGATTGATTTATTGGATTTTACGGCTTATTAATGCAAAAAGGTCATATTACGCCGAAAACAATTGATGATACTATTACTTCAATAGATAATGAAGATTTTACGTCCTATATTTTATGATAAACATTTATTTCTGTCAAGTATTGTTTGGTTTTATTTTGGTTTTACGGTGCACCAACACAGAAAGGTCATATCGCGTCGAAAGCAATCAATGATACTATTTATTAAATCAATATTAATGATGTAAAGCTCTGTATCTTATTATATACATTTATTTCCTTCAAAAAGTTAAGTATCGCATATGATGGTACAGACTCAAAAAGTTCTTTAAGTGAGTTAACTTTAAAATGTTTGTCACGGATGTATTTAAGATCCTGGCAGTCAAGGAGAACGTATTTGACATTGAAATGCTCGTCACATGGTATACATTTAGGTGCTTTCTTTCTTTTGAGAAGGTATGAATCTGTTAATATAGTATGACCAATTCTACATCTCATAGTAACTATTTATCTCATTGATTAGCAAAAATTATTGACGAAGATGAATCAAGGGTTTATGGCTTTATGTCATGTAACTTATTAAATATAGCATTATTCCACATTGTTTGCCATTTTGACTTGCTGAAGTCTATTATGTACTGCTATTTTTATCAAATTCTTATTGTTGAACTTTTTTTTTTGATGTATTGATATTTTATCAAATTCATAATGGCTGATTGGCGTTATAGCTACATGAGATTTTAGATATTTTTTTAACTTTACTTCTGTGAAAATAATGATCGGTAATTTAAGCTTTCTTATGGGGTATTTGTGAAATTCTTGATACAAGATATTGTAAATACTAATTGTTTGATTTAAATTGTGTACATTGCTGACTACCATTTTTGCAATTGCCTTATTTTTTTACTTATTTATCAAAAATTACAAACACATTCTACATTTTGCTCTTCTGGTTACAACATGATGAGTTTAAATGTGATCACTCTTTGTCTGTTGTTCCACTTTACATTCATAATGACCAAATGGTGTTCATTTTCATGTAAAAAATCATTTGACATATGACAACTCTGTTCATTTTGCTTTTTCATAAATCTATAGTGATTTACACTGTAATTTGCTGTTTATTTCCAATTTGATTTTTGCATCCTATTCTTTTCATGGTTTTTATGCTTCTTACAACATTTACCCTTTTGGACTTCCACAATGTTGACTTGCTTTTATCTTGAAATGTTGCTGTTGCGGGGGTATTTTCGCCACTGGTGGCAGTTCTAGTTTATAATTGTTATTTCTTCCTTTTCTTTGCTACATATACTCCTTAGCTGCTAGTTTATTTATATTAAAATAAAATATTTTTTATATCATTCTTTTTATTCAATGTTATATGATAAACTTGATTGTATAGCTTATTTAAAGTTCAATAACTTTACAGGATTAAACACTGGGTTTCAATATTAACTTTAGCTTTGACACTTTATCGGGCTACAACTCAGCACATTATCGTTTTAGCACAGCTAAATAAATGAAGGAGATGTTAATTGTGTCTCTGGGCTTATGAAAATATATATTATAACAGACAATTTCTGCTATTGTTTGGCTTGAATGTTTTGTTCAGATTGTTAGTAATCTTAAATATTTTAAGACTATTTATACCAAACATATTTTTCCCTCTTGTTAAGTATTATCATTTAGTGCTGACTCTATTCTAATTTTGTTCATAACTGACCATATTAATTTTTTGCCAGATTTTTCAATGAAAAAATTCGGCTTATAGTTTGGTGAAACCTGGTCGGGCATCTGGTCTTGTTACCTACTGTGTAAAAGTTTTTTATTTACCATATATTTCAGACATTTATTGTCAGACTTTTATGAAACTTCATACAATGATAACACATTATGTGAAAAACAGAATAAGAAAGTAACAGCAACTCTAACTGGCTTTATTATAGATTATATCCCTATGTAATTTTTGCATTAAAGTTTCTTTTGTAACAACATTAACATTATCTAAATTTTTCCCATCTGTGGAAATATCTGGCTTTAATGTGATTCCACATTATATTTCTTGTTTTACAGGCATTACTATATAATACAATGTTTCAGTATCAAAACAAAATCTTTTGTTGTTGACTAACATGTTTAACATCGCAGCTGTTTAGCTGGACAAGTGTTGTGTTGCAAGTCAACATGGGCTCTTGCAAAAAAAAGTTGTGATTTTTTACATAAAGTTGTAGTTACTATAGCATTTTCTGGTTCAATTCTATTAGTGTTCAGCATTCTTGTACATGTAAACAAATTAGGAATCAAGTTTTAAAGTGTGTGAACTGTGTTTTGTATTTTAAGTCTAGATTGCAACTTTACTTTGTAACGTTTTAAGTGTAAAATAAGATCTAACTGTGTATATAATTATAATATAAATCAACAATATTTTATCATAATTTTATTTACTTTCTTATTTATAGGAGACAGATAAATGAAGAATTAAGGTAAATTACTCACAGTTTTTGTTAATTCAAATGTTATATTTTATATTCTATCAGGATTCCGATTTTTTCTTGACATAAACAAAGAACACACATTAGAATTACATGTATACAAATTTCACATCCTACACAGGGTGATAGAACGCAACTCAACCTGGCTTAATAATGGATTATTTCCCTTTGTAATTTTTGCGTAAAAATTTTCATTTTGTTGTATTTCCCTGCCATTTATGGTCACATCCTAATGAAATTGCATTCAATGATAACATACCATATGATAAACATAATAAGAAAGCTACCCAACTCTACCTGGCTAATTATGGATTATTTCCCCTTGTATATGCCTTTTTAGTCAAATATTTTGTGGATTAAAACACTCTTTCTTCCTTCATGATGAATTATTGCATTTTGTATACCTTTTCATAAGCAATATGACTTTCTTTTGTAACAACATAAACTTGATCTAGATTTTCCCCATCTGCCTAAAAATCCGGCTTTAATGTGGATTCCACATATAAAATTTTGTGTTATTTCTATTACAGAGCTATGATGTTAGAATTATTTCCTAATTTAGAAGAAGATTTAGGAAACTTTATATTGTTTGCTGATAAGATAGATGGATTGTAAGTAGGTTTATCTTTGTTGTCCCTGTACATGTAGCTGTATAATTTCTATAAACTTGATTCTGAACTCAACCTGATAGGGTTTTCTTGCTGAAAAACTTTGTTTTTACTGGCTGTTCCTGTGCAGAAAAAAGTTGAAACACAAATGTGTGTACACAGAAAAGTAGAATTTGATCTGTGTTGAATACTTTTCTGCAATTATGTGTAGACTAACTTCTTTCTGCTGAGATGCATCCAGTACATACCACCCTTTTCAGCTAGAAAAACCCTTAAATTTGAGTTCTGAATAAAAACTATTTGACATTTTTCATTTGTTTTGTACTAATTCATTAAACTTGGTTGTCAATCTAACATTTTTACTTTACATTACAATGATTGCCTTAAATCACTAGCCAGTAGCCCAGGGACTAGCAAACATTGATTTGGGCTAGTATTATTTACTTATTTTATAAAGCCTGGCTAGTTTATAATTTTGACGTGAGCTATTAGATGTAATTTATCTTGTCCCCTTCTCTGAACATATTTACAAGTTACAAAAACATTTGATTTATGATTTAAGTGGTAGTTAAGGTCTTCAGGCTCCACTAGGTAGGAGCAGTGGTAGGACACCCGCTTTTGGATCAAGAGGTCTCGGGTTTTGAGCCCCACGCGGTGCACTGCTAATTTCCTTGAGTTATAAACTAACCTACTATTTTCAACTCTACCCATTTGTAAATGGGTACTGTAAGGGATCACCAACCTGAAGGTGATTTCAATGATTAGGGGTAATTGTACAAATTTGCAAAGTTGGCTGAACATATAAAATGTATATGGAAGCAGAATTATACCGCACTTAAACTTTTAGAAACAAAGATTTATTATATGTATATGAAGCAGAGGTATAATACAGCTACGTGGGGCGCCAAATGTAACACGATTAAAATCCATGGTCAGAACTGAGATTCGAACCCAAGACTTTTTGAGTTGTAAGTGGACACTACCATGTCGCCATAAAAGCTAGCTTGAAAGCAAGGGAGTACAAATGCCGTATTATACCTTTGCTACGTATATAATATTTTACCATTCATTATTTCAGTAACTCAATGTATATGTTGGTACGTATGAGTCAACATGTTACTAATACACAAGATACAGGATCATTTCTTAGTGTAACATTTGCTAGTTCACTTGTCAAGGTCAAACGGAACTTTGATAAATTTGTGGTAAGTTTTTTTTTCATGCTATTCTGCAGTTGGTGCATCAGGGCATATTATTAGTTACACAGTCAGTTACTGACCGGATACGGTGTGATACCGGGTCAGTAAATTAATATTGGGTGAGAGCGTAGCTCGAGCCCAATATTTATTCACTGACCCAGTATCACACCGTATCCGGTCAGTAACTGACTGTGTAACGAATTTATCTTACCGAGTACCCCCATCTGAATTTTAGCATCAAAGAACACGGACAAGAGAGTATCACTAAAGCAATTTTCGTCTGCCCGAATCGTCGCTTGGCTGCTATCTTGTTTATTGACCGAAAGAAACCGAAACGCGACTGTTATTGACGAAAAGGACACACAATATTGACACAGTGAACTCCCCTTATCGATGTAGTTAGTTCGAATTAATTTTGGAGTAGAAAAATAAGGTTTCGTCAGCGCTATCATTTATAAATTTTGTTACTGACTGGATATTAGAATCTACTGACCTAATATGGGATAATACATGGTCAGCACGTGACCGCTCTCGGCCAATGAAAAACGAGTATTCTGTACGAGGTAAGATAAATGTAGTATATCTATTTATGTTTAAGCAATAGCTGAGATGTCTTGTATCCAACTATTTGTGCAGAAATGAAAATGTTCTTTACATGCAAAGTTTTGTGATGTACTTCTATCAGTAGATTAGAGTTCACATATATTGTAATTTTCAAGAAATGTTATCATGTTAAAATAAGGTTCCAAACAGTTGATTTATTATATTGGCTAGTTTATCTTGTCAAGAAACTGAGAAACTGGGCAGCATATTACCAAAAATCTTACGATAATTTAACAGTACAATATAAAAGGATTTATGACTAAAATTGGTCTTAAGATTCTTGATAATACTGGACCCTGGTCACTATTTGAACTTTGGTTAAAAAAATACCACTTTCAGAGTAATTTACCTTATGACTTTGTGTTAGTATAGTGTTTTTTACTTGGAACTGTGTGGGTCACCTATGGATTCGACTCACAATATGTACTATAACTTCAAGTTCTTACAGCTTGGTGCATTGATATAACTGTACAGTTTTTATTGTTTTCTGATTTTAGCAAATGCAAATAAAAGCTATAGAAGAAAATAAAGTATCAAAGAAAGTGAAATGTGGAATAATAAGTTTTGTACATAACTTTGAGGTTTGTGTTTTATTCTATATCTAGTAATTATCCTGAAGCTGAATAAAAAGGTCCAGGCGTAAAAGGCTACTGTGAGGGTCACCAACTTGAAGGTGCCTTTAATGATCAGGAGTTATCATACAAAATTGTAAAGTTAACTGAACATATGTATCATACATAATGTATGAAGAATACTTAATGGAATATACAGGCAAATGACTGTGCCAAAAGTAAAGAACCAAGTTTAGTCTTTAAAACAGTATTAAGAACGTAAGAAATCACTTACTAATAACATTTGTCACTTATAACATTCAACTGAACAAATTAAAACATATGGCATACAAATTGATGAAAACGAAAGTAGTATACTGAGGGAATCACCAAGCTATTTATAGATTTGTAATATGACATACTTGCTGAAATTAAACATTTTCATGGGTTGCTTCTTGTCTTTTCAACATTCTTAGGCAGTTAGGATATCTTTTTAACAGAATTATACGAATGTTGCACTATAACAAGCTCTTGTATCTTCTCATCAGTAAATGCATATTTTAACACTAATCTTTTTTAAGTAACCTGACCCACTTGGGTCTAGTTAGGAAACACCCCAAATATTACGAGAAAATAAAGAAATATTTTGCCAAGTAATATAAAAGTGTGTCTGTTGCATTCACAGTTATAAAAAATATAATTCAAAATCAGGAAATATGAAGTTGAACTTTTGCCTTGCAATTCCTTTTAACCACTCTTATACTACTTAAATCTATATAATGCAATGATCATGTATTTATTACAGGACTTTGCTAATCAAGCTGAGAGTATATTTCGTGGTTCAGAGAGACATGCAGACTTAGATAAATCTTATCAGAGATTAGTTAAATCTATATATATAAATATAGCAAGAATAGCTGAAGATCATCCTAAAACACCAAGAGAAGTTATACTTATGGGTAAAAATTCTTTTGGTTATGTTTGCTTATTTTCTGCATTATCATTCATATCACATTACTTATATCACAGGGATTTTAAGCGATCACCAACCATTTATACCTATAATATACTGTATACATAGTATTTATTATAGGTTTTAATGGTTGGTGATCTCTTGGAATCCCTGTGATTTATACAGGATCCAAACTCCATCACAATGTGAAATGACACCTGTAAAGTGTATTGCAGTGATGTTTGCTGAAAGTTTTTATTGGTTTATATTTTGTTAAAAATGTCTTTGGAAAGAATTCTTTCTAGGTTATGTGTATTTGTATCTGTTAAACTAAATGGGGTTAACCCATGTTAAGTTGCAGCCTGTAGCAAATCCTCAGTAAAATTAGCATCAGAAGATTACATCAGGCCATATTGCGTGAATATAGGGATAATTACTACTTCATTTATCGTAGTTCACATTACGTATTTAAATGTAGACAATATGCTGTTTGTGCAATTTAAGTGTATTATCTTGTCAGGCATATGTAAGGGAAAGTTTCCTTGTATCGCTTTCGTTTGTAGTTTAATCCTGTCTTTGTATACTTCATCGAAACCTCATGTCTGACAGCACTATTGGTGCTTTGATTTTTGTATGGATCATATAAAAATATATTTAGATGGAATAGATATTGATATATGATAAATATCTGTATTTTTTCTTATTTCAGAAAATTTCCATCACATGTTCTGTAAGTATTAAATTTTGGTTTGTTTATAAGGGCATAGGCCGATCCAGCAGGGGGGGTCAGGATTTTCAAAATGTACCCATTCATAAGTGTATCCCCCCTCCCTCGTAGAAAAAAATCCTAGATCCTCCCCTGTAAGGGTACATAGACTGTCAAAATAATATTTTAAGAAATGACTGCATCTAGGGATATAAATGGATATTAACAAAACGACTCATGTTTGTGAGTGGCTTCCATCCATCAGTTCATCTAGTATCTTGATCTAAATTTTGTTTCTTTACTTTCAAAAAATGAAACAAAATGAAAGTTTAAAATAACTGCTGATAGCATGGTATCAGATATACTGGGGGGAAGGTTTTAAAGGTCCTCCCTCGTTCACAGATTTTAACTTAAATATCAACTTTTTCTTAAACTATCAAAGTTGTAAGGAAACTATTTTTGGAAGCAAAAAAGTAGTGTTTTGATGTTAACAATTTTAGCACAAATTGACATACAAGTACAAATGATGGTGTTTCAAGTGGTAAATGTCTACCCTGTATGTCACAGTATAGACTCTTATGGTGCATTTTTATACCCCCGCTTTGAAGAAGAGGGGGGTATACTGTTTTACCCTTGTCCGTGCGTCGGTCCGTTACAAAATTTCCATTGTAGTTTTCTCAGCAACTATAACATGCAGCAGCCTAATACTTTGCTTATTGCTTCATCCCATAGTCCCATGTGGTGTAAAGCTATTTCATGCTCCTTGCTCATCTACTTCTTGTTTGTCGCATATTTTTAGATTTTGTTAAATGAAAGTTACATTATGATAGTCATATTTCTCACAGCGGGGGTATCACTAGTGAGCATTAGCTCACAGATTTACTTGTTGCGACTTTTATTATATATTTCTTGCAACTAGAGGTCAGTTTGTCTTAAAGTAATAAGAATATTTTTTTTACACGATTACAGACTTTGAATGGTATTTTGAAATTATAGAAAAAATAAACCAAATCTGTGAACTTGTACCTTTAAATTAATAATTATTATTATTAATTTTGATGTTAGTACTTTGAGAATATATTACTTTTAATTTATATGAAATCAGTCTGTATCAGTATTTTGAATTTAGATTTCCGATATATTCAAAACTTTCAACTTCCACCTTTGGACAATAAAACAAATTATTTATCCTATTTTTGTATAATAGTAAATATTGTATTATATTTTCAGCTATATTATCTCAGTTAAAGATTCCATGTTTAGAGAATGATAGAAAAGATGCTAAACAAAAATATCATGATAACTTGATGGCTTATACTAAAGATAGACTTGGACGTCCATTAGAGAAATTACACGTAAGTATGGGACATAAATATTATTAGTTACACAGTCAGTTACTGACCGGATACGGTGTGGTACCGGGTCAGTAAATTAATATTGGGTGAGAGCATAGCTCGAGCCCAATATTTATTCACTGACCAGGTATCACACTGTATCCGGTCAGTAACTGACTGTGTAATGAATAATATCTTACTGAGTACCCCCATCTGAATTTTAGCATCAAAGAACATATATAAATTTTGTTACTGACTGGATATTAGAATCTACTGACCTAATATGGGATAATACATGGTCAGCACGTGACCGCTCTCGGCCAATGAAAAACGAGTATTCTGTACGAGGTAAGATAAATTAAAATTATGTGATATATGATATAATATTAGATTTGTTAGGAAACATGTTATATTAATCTATTGAGGGTTACCCGCAAGACTGTAGTGAGTGCTTTGCATTAAAGAGCGAGTTACTACAGTCTTGCTAATGTCTTAGTTGAAATTTGCTTGCATTTGAATTTGAGGGATGGGGTAAATCTTAAATTTCATGATGGGGCAAGCCATAGTAACTACCTACTTTCCATCAGGAATCTAATTCGGAATGTGGTATGGAAGTCAATTGTTCTCAACAGTGACTGCAACTTTCTGGCCTCTTCTCATTTTGATATATATTTTTATGCACTATGTGATTTACTTAAAATGATCTGTTAGCCTCAATATGAGAAAGGAACTTGTCTTTGCCAAATTTGAATTTAAATCCACTATAAAGCAATGACTAATGTAGGTAAAATGTCTTATTCTTCCTTTCTCCTACACTATTAGTCCAGTCTCGGCAATGAAATGCAGTAGTAGGAGTAGTAGTCCAGCGGTAGGACGCACCCTTAGGGATCAAGAGGTCCTGGGTTCGAATCCCACTAGGGGCACTGCTAATTTCCTTGAGCAAGAAATTTACCTGTGATTGCTTCACTCCACCTAGATGTAAATGGGTACCTGCGAGGGTGGTATAATTCTGTTGCACTCCCCAGGGAGATTGATAGATAGATACCAGTGGCCCAATGACCAGGGGTAATAGCTGTAATGTCGGTGAACATGCGTAAGCATGAAGCACAGACTATGAAATGCCATTACACTATCTTCCACAGATGATCAACATCTCCATATAGTTTATGGTCAAGTGGAGTTTTGTTTGGCCATACTTTTTTTTCTACTCTTTTCCCAGAGTGGACATTATGTTAAATGTTTAGTATAAGATTATTACTGTATATTGTAGACATTTGTAGAAGGTATCAAAACAAAGATGAATCAAGGTGTGAAAGCAGAAGAAGTTGGGTTTCAATTAGCATTTAGTAAACAAGAATTGAGAAAAGTCATAAAAGAATATCCTGGAAAAGAGGTAGGAATAATTAGGAATTTCAAAATGATGGGGATTATTATGACTGGGTGTTAGCTAGGGCTGTCACGATACGCTTGAAGCGTATCGCAATATATTGTGATGGCTTGCACCATATTGTGATACCACAATATATTGCTTTGCAAACAGAAGACATGGCTGCATAATACTTCTGCCTTTAAGAACTTATTCAACTGTTCTGTAATGAAGTATGTTATAAGATTTTGTAGGGTAAGTGACAGTAGCAGACTGAATAAAACTGGGCATTTTTCGAGTTATACGAACTTTCCAAACGCACCAAGATCAGTTAAATTCTTTGAACTCAAGCTTAAATTCAAATGAACCATGAAAAACTGACATTTGGCTTCTTAATATACATTAGGCAAAGGGAAGAATGTTTCAATGAAAATAAAAAATATCCCTTAAAACCGGTACATTAAATTTGTACTGCGGTTCGTATTGCCGCAGCTGCATATTGCAATATACCAGTATATTGTGACAGCCATAGTGTTAGCACAGTAAACTATGACAGTTTACTCCAGTATGTAGATGCCTGTGAAATGATACTCTCTTTCATGTTTTACTTTAAACCAAAATTTAATCATACTAAGAGGCCTTGACAAATTGATATTACTTGTAAATCTTTAAATGTTAGTATTTTAAACCTCATAAAAACAAAAAATTAAGAAAGAATTATGCCTAGTATAATTTGGGAAATATCAAACGATGTAGTTGTGTAGAGGATTTGTTCTGTAGAGGACCGCTTTGCAGAGATTATACTGTACTAGTGTTTTGTGTATAATGTTTTCTGTTTGTTTATGTTTAAAACAGGTTAAGAAATCTTTGGATCATTTATATAAGAAGTTAGAAAAACATTTGAGTGAAGAAGAAAACCTATATCAGGTATTTATTGTATGTTTTTTATTGTTGAATGGATAATTGATGTATTAGTTGAGATGTTTCATACATGACATGTAGCATCATCTGATGGCTCTCTACAATGATTGTTCTACCCCAAAACTGACCTTGACATTTTTTTACTTAACTTTAAATAATCATTTTGCTTGAGAATCTCATGAGTATAAGACATACGGTTAGATAAACTCTAGGAGCAGCAGTCCAGTGGTAGGATGTTCCCTTAGGGATCAAAAAGTCTGGGGTTCAAACACCACTAGGCAAATGGCTTATTTTCTTTCATGAACACCACTAGGCAAATGGCTTATTTTCTTTTCAATACTTATGTCATGTGTACACATGATTTCAAACCTAAAGCAATTAATCTTTTAAAAGTATGCTACCCCCTCATATTACTATAATTGTTGAAAAATGGTATAAAACAGTAAACAGTTACTCATTTAATCTTTTATTTTCATCTATTTCAGGTTGTGTGGGTATCTATGCAGAATGAGTTTATCAAACAATATACAGCCTATGTTGAACTGATCAATCAATGTTATCCAGATTCTAATATAACTTTAGAATTTAGTATTGATGATGTTTTACAATACTTCTCAAATATTGCACAGTCACATTAAATATTTACTGTGTTTTTACATGCAGCGTGATGGTCATCATGGGCAGTTATGTCAAATAGGAAATATTTGAGCATTGTAATTGCAGGGCTTGACATTAAATTTTGTAAAACCAGCTGTATATTTTACTTGCCAGAATCAAATGCTTTCTAGCAGACACAAGTTACCTAAACGCAAACATAGATCATCAGTGGCAATAGAATGACCTTAAATGTTGAGCCCTAAATTGATGTACTGTAAAGTTCTGCTTTTAAGACCAGCGAAAATTGACAGTCTTAATAGCTAAACAGTCTTATTACAGAGACCCTTATGTTCACAAATTAAGCATTTAGGTCTTAATAATTATCAAAAATCGCATGATTTTGAAATAAATAAAGTGGAACTTTAATGTATTTTTTAAATGTTAAATGGTGTGTATTATGAAAATGCTGGATGTAAAGTGCTTTATTTTCACTGAATCACAGTATGAAACTATCACATCAAAATTATGCCGTTTATGAGAAGAAATTATGTCACTTTATATCAGTGTCAATAACTACTATTGTATTAATTATTATTGTGTATAATTCTATTTTATTAACCTGTCACAGCTTAAATAATTACACGGTCACTGAATCTGTTAGTTTTAAGTTCTTTCAAACTTGTTATTTTGCCGATATTTAAAATAGCCGCATATATACAAATGTAGTTAAATCATCAATAATTAATATGGATGGGTGGCTCAAAGGTTAAAAAGTTGAATAATAACACATTCAGTATCCGTGAAATTATTCAAGTTGTGACAGGTTAATAAAACATAACTATATGTCTGTAACAAAAAGAAATTGAACATTAATAGTTGTCAAATGAGATTCTTGTATTTCAACATGTGATAATTGTTTTTGACATTAAAGTTTCTCGACTCATTTGACAAGTTTAAGTGACTTTACTTGCCTAATTCTTTGATGAGTTCAGTTGCAAACAAAATACAAAATGCCAGTTATAAATGAATTCATATACCATTTTCTGTAGAAAGAAAAGTAACTCTTGATAAACTCAATCTAATTCCATAGGAGTTGTTTCCCTTATTTAGCTTTATGGAATAAATAAATTATTATGACTTTAATGAAGAGGACACAGTAATATTGTGCAGAGAACCTGTTTGTATAGTAGTATCGAAGTACTATGACACCTGCTTTCAATGTATTTAGATTTCTAATTATGCAAATGAAATATGTTTGATTGTTGCTTTTTACTTACCGGTAATTTATCTTTTACATACATGCAGCTCTTTTGGCTTTTCTATGAGCTTGTTCCAGGTTATCTTAGCCCTATTTTAACCCTCTCTGATATTTAAAACTAAATACATTTTGCCCTGCACACACAGATGTATTTAAACATTTATTGAATATTTTCAATCTCTGTTTTTGTTCAGAATATTAAGGAAGTTAATATTACTCTTTAAACTGTTCACCAATTTGTTTCACTGGACTTGTTGTTTAGTCTGTTCCATGAATATCCATGAATGCAAAACTCTATTTTTTTGTCCTGACGTTTATCAATTATACTTTTACCAGGTATCATTTATACCTCGCCAGGTTCCGGCTATATTCAACAATTTGAACATTCATGCTAAATGATTTCACAAAAAATAACTAGAGTAATAATAAAAAATTAGAGTACATACAATGATTTAAATGTTCAAAACATGGTTGCAAAAGAAGTTTCTAGAGAAACGCTTAATGCTAGTTGAGCTTTGAAGGTTTCAACATACTGGGGTGACATAATTTTTGGAGGAGTCCTGTTTCATTCTTTGATTATTCTAACTCGGGTCAACAGCGCAGTTGGTAACGCGCCAGAATTTGGAATCTTGTGTTCTGTAAGGGGGTACAGGTTCGAATCCCACCCAGGGAGGTTATTCCCTTTCATGAAAAGTTGACAGTTATGTTTATTTTCTTTCATTAATAAGGTAAATGGAGAAGTTTCTGGCCTTGTGGAAGGGTAGGTGAGTACTGGTTATAGACAAGGGTCCAGGAAAGCTAGGTTAGGTGAGCTGGATGCCGTTATATGTCCTATAGAATGTGTTGCTAAGACGTTAAAACCAACAAAAACAAAACAGTTGATTCTAGGAAAGAAAATGAAAGCTTATATTGTTACTTCTGTGTCTGTTTTGGTATCTCTTGTGAAGTTAAATTTATATCACAAGGCTTAACATTAAAGGTCTTCCCCCTGATGACCTATATTGGGGTGGCACAATTTCTTAGTGCTTGTAAACATTTGTTTCTGGCAGGTGAAATATATAGCTAGTTTTCCAACCAGACAATCTACATTAAAACTTGCTGTCAAGCACTATATTAAAAGTCATATTTTTTCAACCCTATTATAAGTTCATTAACTTATTCAAGTCATGTCTGATTTCACTTTTATAGATATAATAGTGCTATACGGCAAATAATCTTAGATTTAATGTCAAAGGTCATCAATTTTGACTTGGTCTGATAAAACTATGGTACACTCATTAGGAAACCTATGTTTCTTTATTTGGTAACAACTGTAATCTTTAAACATTTTCCCATCTTATCAAGCTATATATAAAGTTATGAATGTACTGATTTTTGTACTGTTAAAGTACTTAAGTTCCATGTTAAAATTTAGAACTAAAGTTACACTTTGATTAACCAGCACAGTTCAAGACTTTATTAGTGATGAGAACTGACTAAAGTATACTAGCACAATTTTCAATTCTCACTGATACAAAGTACTTTCTATCATTTCAATTTTTAAACCTGTTTCTTATCAAATCAAGGCTTATAGACAACCTTGACTTGAAGTCACATCTGAACAAAAGACATCTCATCACTCTTTAAAGAAAAACCTTTGGTTCATTTTTTATTGGGTTTAACGCCATAGCAATACATTGTATAGGTCATTTCATGGCTGTCAGTCAACAGAGTCACCATTCTATTCCTAAAAAATGATAAATCTCTGGATTTAGCTGTTAACTAGTTACTTGGCACATACTTCTGTCAATGACTGACAACTGCTCTAGAATCAGTGGTAGGAGGGAGAATGGCTGTAGAAATTATTTCATGACCCAGCTCCACAAAAGTATGCCTTACGTAGGTTTTAAACCTATAGCTCCTAACCCTTGTGTGCTAGTGATAAAGCTAGCCATAGTTCCATTCTATGTATTTTGGGCATTACAAGTAGTTCCTTTTTGGTTGATCATTATTTAACATCTTTTTCCGCTTTAAATTTGGTGAGGGGTGCAATTAGTGCTCTGAAGCATTTGTAGTTTTCAGTTTTCAACTAAAAAAACAACAACTGAGTATGGCTTCCAGAAATGACCCATTTGATTCATTATAGAAAATACACAAGATTGTTCCCAAGTCTCTATTCTGTCATACTTATCTTTTGACCCCTTTAACTTTAAGTTCTGAAAGACCTTAAATACCAGCTAGGGACTTTTATTATTATTACAATATAACCTCTGTAGAGAGGTCATCTAAAGAATAAATCCTCTGCACTGCAACACCTTTTGATATTTCCCTTAGCCATAATTTTAATTGAATTTAACCTCTGCAGAGCAACAACCTCTGAACAGCAACACGTTTTAGTTCCTTCCTGTGAGGATTGTTCAAGAGAGGTTGTACTGCATTATATACTATTAATATTGTTATTAAACTTTTACCTTTTCTTGTATAATAATGGCAATGTGGTAGAGTGTACGCTTACGACTCGAGAGGTCATGGGTTTGAATCTCAGTTTGGACCCTGGAATTTTATCCGGTTACAATAACCTTGATTCAACTTTGTTTGTCAGGTCTTCTAGTACTTACTGTCTTATTTTACTATTAAAACATTTTGTCTAGTTATTGCAGACATAGGTTACAAGTCTGTGGTGTGGAATGATCCTGTTGAATCTAGACTTGTTTCTCCCACTTAAAAAATAAATTTTCATTTCTGTGTGATTAGTGTAAGGCAGGCCTCCTAGCAAAATTTTTTTTTTCTTTTTACAGAAAATTTTAAAATTGAGAAGAAAATTGTAAAACCTTTTTTCTAAGAAATTGAGCAGTTATCTGCAATAAAACAGTTTTTACATTTATGTAATCAAATGTATATTGTCATCATTATACCTTTATTTTTAGCTCGACTTTTCAGTGAATATTGGGGCTATCCTACTCTGTTGTGCGTCAACGATGAGGTCGATGTAACACTTCTTGGTTAAGTTTTTGGGTGCACCATTCTTATATTTTTGAAACTACTAAAGGGATTCACCTGAAAATTCACACTTGTCTACAGGGTTACCATTGGAGGTCAAATACCAAGTTGCATAACTCTAGCATGACTTTTGACTGGATTAAGGCCCTCTTATACTAAGAAATTTCCTTTTGTGCAACATTTCATCTTTGAAACTACTAAATGTTTACTTGGTTCCAGAATACAGATGTATATATTGTGTACAGCAATGTTATTTGTGTCTTTTTGCACTGTTCACCAAAAGTCTGTAGCCCGTATTATCAAGCATCTTACTACCAATTGTAGTCGTAAATATTTCTTAATTGTTTTGTCAATTATCTTAAGATTTTTGATAATATGCTGCCCTGATGTTCATTGTATCGTCCATTTTTCTTAACTGTCAAAGCTTGAATAATTTCACGGTGACTGAATGCGTTATATTTAGGTTTGTGTCCTTAGTGTAACTAAAATATCTTGACTGAATGCCCACCATACTACACAAACAGGTCTACATGATTATAAAACACACTATCAGAAAATCACGAATGTAAGACAAAGATAATTTTAACTCATGAAGTCACCGTGAAATTATTCATGTTTTGACAGTTGAGAAATAATGAATGATACATAGTTACATTAGAACTATTTCTTTCAAAATGTCACCTCTAAAGTCATTTACTTGGCTAAAATCAACTTTAACATTACATAATTTTATCTTGTGCTTATATACACATACACTGTTCAATTTATATCATCTTTGATTTGCATGGTAATAAATTTATTTCTTGTCATCCGTGAGCTGATGTTGCTTTTAAAATGAATTTCCTCTTTAATCATGTTATTAGATTGATTGTTGAGGGAGAACTGGTAGAATTTTGTCTGATTGACCAAGCAAAAATTGAAAATTTAGCTGAAACTTCCAATTGCGTGTACAAATGCCAAAAAATAAGCTGAAATTTCCCATTGCCTGGTCAAATGTTGAAAATTTAGCTGGAATATCTAATTACCTGTACAAATGTAGAAAATTTAGCTGTAATGTCCCATTGCCTGATCAACGTAGAAAATTTAGCTGAAATTTTCCATTGCCTGTACAACTGTAGAAAATTTGGTTGAAATATGTAATTACCTGTACAAATGTAGAAAATTTAACTGAAATTCCCCATTGCCTGTACAAATGTTGAAAATTAGCTGAAATATCCTAATTGCCAATACAAAATGTAGAAAATTTAGCTGATATGTCCCATTGCCTATAGAAAGATCGAAAATTTAGCCAAAATTTCCCATTGCTTGTACAAAAGTTGAAAATTTAGCTGAAATTTCTCAATGCCTGTACAAATGTAGAAAATTTTGCTGAAATTTCCCATTGCCAATACAAATGTAAAAGGGTGTTGTTTTTGCCCTGTATGATAATTCAACCTACCACTTGGAAGTTGTTTGTTAATCAGATGAAGAAAAGTTTAAAAAAAAGATATATGGTGCAGCCCCAGACAAAGTTATTGTAACATATATGTATAAAAGGTTAGAAAATTGTAATTACTGAAAATTCTTAATCATTGTTTTATTGTTAAGTTAAAGTTCCAACCAGACATATCTAATTGAATCCTTTATTGTGAAAATATTTTTGTTAGCGATGTATAATAAACCATATTTATGATTTCAAGTTGAGAGTTTCTTATAGCTATGTTATGTTCAGTTTTTAGATGATTTATCTTGTTACAGACATGGTTCCATGTGTCGACGTGTTAAATTTACACCAAATATTTCCTCTTTTATGGCATTTTTTTGTTGACAATCATTGTCAGACGGAGTTATGACTTTTGAAAAATATGTCTTTTCTAGTGTTAGTTTCATATTTTGTTTTGTGTTTGTAGTTTTGGCTTGGCTTACTGGGGTTATGTTTTAGACAATATTTTATGGCAGATTTATGCATTTATGTATTGTTTTTATGACTTTAGTTAGAATGGAGCATCCAAAAAACAGGGCACATTTTCCTAGGTGTTAACCCTCTTTTGTGGTCTGAAGTTTAAGGTTGTTTGCTTAAATTTACTGAAACTTCTCATCGCTAGGAAGTCATGGTCAAGCCTTGGTACAGCTCATGACCTTATAATTTATAGAGAGAACTTTATTCACAAATCGGCAAATATATGTGGTATTCATTACTGAATGAAGCAAACATATTTAGTATACAAAATAAACTAATATAGTTCTATTAAATACAAAAAACAATAGATTTAGTACTCTACTAGCTTGCCTACTATTTGTAACTGTTTTAATGTATGCAAAGTATATTTAAATTGTATATTATCTAAGTCAATTTTCACAAGCCATACATCTTTCAAGTTATAACTTAGTTTACAGGGATGGACTGGGAAAATAATGTTTCACAAAAAGGGACCATAAGATTAAGATATGTCTTGGTTGCAAATAAATATATATAACCTAGCTTGACCCTTGCCCTACTACTGTATTATATTTCTGTACATGCCTTGTGTATTATGTTATTTTTTCTTATATAATGAAAACAAAGTGCAATACTTATGTATACTTGTTTATGTGTATTTATAATTTCTTTGATTTGGAATTCATGTTTATGTTACCATGCTAGTTCACCCAAGGCAAATAATGTTGAAAAAATACACAGATATGAATTCCAAATATAGATTTTTGTATTATATGAATTTTAATTATGTAATATTATTATGCTTATATCAATAAATATAAAACAAAACAATGTCTCTGATTTGTTGTTTTTATTGTTGTTTCTTTACTACTTTTATAGTCTTCAAAAGGGTATAACCTGCAACAGTTAAGAATCTTGTGTAGGAACTTCTGAATGGAAATACAGGGCTTTACCACTGCACTATGGTAACCATTCTAATTCTTAAGTTGACAACACAAATCCTGTTGGTTAAATTTGATAAACTATCTTGTCAAGGTCATTGAATTCGAATCAATCAGGTTCGATTGCGCGGTTGGTAGCGCGCCAGGGAGTACAGGTTTGAATCCCACGCAGGGAGGTTATACCCTTCAATGAAAATTTGACTATAATGTCAATTTTCCTCTTGATTAGATAATATAGAGAAGTTTTCGACCTTGTGGAAGGTAAGTGAATACTGGTTATAGACGAGGGTCAAGCTAGGTTAGGTGCACTGGACACTGTAAAATGACCTAAATTATGTTGAAACGGCATTAAACGCAGTAAAAAAATGACTTCAAATCACTGTAATATTTTCATGATCGAGTGCTTAGATTTCAAGACCTGCTACCTAGTACTACAGAATGTTACTTGTATAGTATGATAGTTAAGTACATGTACAAATAAATACCATTATATGATCTCAATACTTAATATGATTCTGTTGAAAAAAATGACATCTAACTGAACTTACATTTCCTGGTTTTAGTGGAAAACTAAATGGTTAAGTGCAAAATGGTCGTAACTCAATACAGGAAAGAGTGAGTTACGACCATTTTGCACTAAACCAGCAAATTTTGTATATTTGATTACAAGTGTGTTTAGGTTATTCAATATTAATCTTTTCAATAAACCTGTCTCAGACTGGTTCAAAATCTCCACAGTGGTCACTTGCCCTTGTTGACACATGGAACATCTCGGCCATCTATGAAGATATATCAAGGGTTTAGCACAAAACGGTTATAACCCACTCTTCTTATAATGAGTTAAGACCGTTTTGGGCTAAACGCGGGATATGTGTAGAAAATCACAGAGGAGTTCCAAATCATTTTTTTTAAAGTAGTGATGTAAGCAATATAAGGAGGTTTAGACTGGTTGTATAATTTGACCATTCATGGTGGCTAAATATGCAGCTACTTTATCCAGTACTTGACATTGTCATCCATAGACAGAATGCCTTGATACTTGGTACTGGTAAGTGGCAATTAGTGAATGTGCACTGAACAAGATCTATAACTCCAGCTTGTAGGAGCAGTAGTCCAGTGGTAGGACGCCCGCTTAGGGATCGAGAGGTCCTGGGTTCGAATCCCACTAGGGTCACTGCTAATTTCCTTGAGCAAGAAATTTACCTGCGATTGCTTCACTTCACCCAGGTGTAAATGGGTACCTGCGAGGGTGGTATAATTCCGTTGCGCCAAATTGTCGGCTGCACTAATAAGCGGAGTAAAAGACTCCCCAGGGAGATTGATAGATAGATACCAGTAGCCCAATGACCAGGGGTAATAGCTGTAAAGTCGGTGAACGTGCGTAAGCATGAAACTTAGACTATAAAATGCAATTATTTATTTATTTATTATTATTGTATTTTTCAATTACTTCCCTTTGATTATTGTTTTAGGAAGTTTTGTCTAGAGCATAATTCTGTCATTAATTATCATCATTATCTTATTTGCTTAAGATGGCCCCAGTCCGTGAATTATTTACTCTGAATACTGTGCACAAAATATTTTTGCAAATTACCTACTTTACTGCATGACTGGTGTTTATGCAGAGAATTTGGGACTTTTTCTAAAACAAGTGAGTACTTATTTTGTGCATTTTGATGCCATTTAGTACTTGTTTAGAAAGAGAACGTGAGGAAAAAAACAAACGTATGTTTATCTTATTACAGTTGTCCTAGTAGATCACATATAGTCCCTGATTTTTTGGGCAAAATATAATTGAAATTATAAGTGTCAAACAATGCAAGAGTACAAAATTATAAGACTGTTATAGTTTAATTAATTAGTTTTAAACACCGTACTGTATATATCTGCAAAATTTGTAGTAAAACTGCATAATTAGCATATTAACTAATGTGAGAACAACAACCTCAATCAAACACAGACAAAAATAAACATGCACTTTCACAATTTACTACATAGTGTTGTTTTTATAGTCTGTAACATGACAATGTTGAAATAACACATTTGTCTTAGAATATCTTATATCTATTTAAAAATAAATAACATATTTATTAATATGTCAGATTGTTTATACTTTATGTTGTTTAAATGAGGTAAGCATTAATAATATGTCATATTTAATACTGTCACTTGTCATAACATCAGGTAAAATAACAAGATGGAAGTTTAATGATATTGCTACATGTAGATATCTATGGTTGTAACTTCTGCCTAGAAGAATACATTATTGTGAGCAATAGTGTCTATTTGAACATTTTATATTCCAGAAATTATTAGATTTGGTCATGTTATTTTATAAAATTTATGTCTATTTGGACATGATAGTTCTTAGTATTTATGTCTATTTAGACATGTTATTTCTTAGTATTTATTTCTATTTGGACATATTATTTCTTAGTATTTATTTCTATTTGGACATGTTATTTCTTAGTATTTATTTCTATTTGGACATGATAGTTCTTAGTATTTATATCTATTTGGACATGTTATTTCTTGGTATTTATTTCTATTTGGACATGTTATTTCTTAGTATTTATTTCTATTTGGACATACTATTTCTTCGTATTTATTTCTATTTGGACATGTTATTTCTTAGTATTTATTTCTATTTGGACATACTATTTCTTCGTATTTATTTCTATTTGGACATGTTATTTCTTAGTATTTATTTCTATTTGGACATACTATTTTTGGTATATATTTCTATTTGGACATACTATTTCTTAGTATTTATTTCTATTTGGACATACTATTTCTTAGTATTTATTTCTATTTGGACATACTATTTATTCGTATTTATTTCTATTTGGACATACTATTTCTTAGTATTTATTTCTATTTGGACATACTATTGCTTAGTTTTTATTTCTATTTGAACATAATATTTCTTGGTATTTATTTCTATTTGGACATTCTATTTCTTAGTTTTTATTTCTATTTGGACATACTATTTCTTAGTTTTTATTTCTATTTGGACATACTATTTATTTCTATTTGGGCATACTATTTCTTAGTATTTACTTGTATTTGGACATGCTATTGCTCAGTATTTATGTCTGTTTGGACTTGGTTTTTTTAGAAATTGTGTCTATTGGACATGTTATTTCTTAGTGGTTATGTCTAATTGGACATGTAAATTCTTTGTATTTATGTCTACTTGGACCATTCTCGTACCAAGAGGCTATCAAGATTCTGGTATAATAGTTAGATCCAGAATCTTGATAACCTCTGGGTATGAGATTGATTTGGACTTGTTTTTTCTTAGTATTTATATCTGTTTGGACATGTTATTTCTTCGAATTTATGTCTATTTAGACATGTTATTTCTTTGTAATACATGTCTATTTGGACATGATATTTCTTAGAATATATGTCTATTTGGACGTGTTATTTCTTTGTATTCATGTCTATTTGGCCATGTTATACATAAAAAATATGTCTATTTGAACATGTCTCATATTAGATTTATGTCCATTTCAACATGTCATTGTATAGACTGAATGTCTATTTGGCCATGCTATGTCATTGAACATTTGTCTTGTGTTGATAGCATGATCTGGATAAATTAATGAACAATATAAAATGCATTAATTGTCACATGATTTCTGTTAATGTGTCATATGACTAGTTGTGTGTCAAGTGATTCCTTGCTTGAATGTCTCATATGATTAACCACGTGGTTTCATAGACACATATGCCGTTAATTAAATACAACACAACTGATTTTACTACTGGTTTATTTCACATCAAACAATTTGACTCTATAAAACTTGCATGTTTCTCTTCCGTCATATACAATGAAATATTCATGAATATAATAACCGTCGTCTGGTTAACACTGATTACTTCAAACTTTGATTCTTCAATACTCTGCAATAATGAATCAACAAGTTTTTACTAAGTTGTATTGAATAACATAGAGCGAGATCTCTGACACCAGTCCTTAACTCGATAAATATGCAAACATATACTTTAATAAAAATAATCTTAAGTCGTGTACATGTATACACGGGGACTATGGACGAGTTTCCTAAGCATAGCGTTAGCTAGCGTTTTTGTGCCCTAGTACCCTTCTTACATCAAAAAGAATACGTATGTGATATCAAATTAAGGGTACCAGGGTACCAGAGGGCTAACATTCGGAACATCCTCGGCCATTCGCTACGAATCACCTCGGACATATTTAGGCGCCATTTTGAAACTATGTAAACAAATACAAGATCGTTTAGGCGATGACTGAAGTTCCGTTTTTAATCCGTAAATTTAAAATTACACAGTTCAATGATACCGATGAACAATATTTGGTTCAATTTAAAACAAATAAATATGTTTAGACAAAGATCTGTGCGTATACTACAAGAACTATTTTGCGTAACCGTTACGTGCTTCGCCTCGCGTAGGTAGTAAAATCACCAAAATCCAGTGAAGACCCCCCACGAATCCTTCCGAGATTATTCATTCATGAAAGGTCGAGGGTGTTCCGAATGAGAGGGCTAAGCGCTAGCTAGCGGTATGCTTAGGAAAGTCGCCCATACATAACGTACGCGCTAGTTTATGACTATAAGTTATGGACTCTTGTGCCAGTGAGCTAAAAAGTCAAATATAGTGATGGGCAACAATGCTATAGTCGAGTGTTTAAAACTGGTCCTGCTATATTGTTTTAAACACTGAATATTCCATATTCTTAAAAAATAGGTTAATAAATTGTTACAAACAAATTTAAATGTACTGACCTGATGGTATATTGGCAGATTACAGGACTACAAACCGTAAGCCAACTTTACAATTCTGTACATCAACCCCTGGTCATTGAAATCACATTTAAGTAGGTGGCCCTCACCCATTAACCCCTCGGTGGAGTGAAACAACTGTAAGCAAATTTCTTACTAAGGAAATCGACAGTGACCGGGGTTTGAACCAGATCCTCTCTACTCCTTAGCGCGCATCTTACCACTGGTCTATTATAAAATTGTAAAGTCGACTGAACATGTTTATGGAAGCAGACTTTAACCCACACTTTAATTTGTTTAACAGTTTTTGTTTGGTTTCATGCTCAATTCGGTCAGAAATCATTGTGGTTTTTCTTGCCTCATTCAGCTGCCTTTTCATTATTTGAGAGTGAGTTGGAACAAATTAATGAATTAACATTTGATAAACTATAATCTAAACTAAAATAGGAGCAAAGAAGCGACCGCTGATAGATTTTTTGCTAAAACGAAATGATGTTCCGGGTCCAACTACCGGATTTTCTCAGTTCCGAGCAATTTCGGTTTAGAGGGGGTTTACTATATTTGAATAAAAAGTTTACTTACGTCGACGTGTCCTTCCACAGCACAACCCTATAGCATCAGGCTTATTTATGGGCTTCTTACAGTGGTATATTACAGTAGGTGATTGAGGACAGTCTATATCAGACGAACATGTCCGGCTAGAGGACGGGCTAACTTGACTTGAACCACAACTTAAACAACATGTACCGTATGATCCATGATGGTTCATATTGCGACAAATGTCTGTTAAAGAGGGACATTGTTTCGTGGAATGGCATCTTGCTACATTGCCACTGGAGTCGAATGAAAACGCATTACATCTTGCTAAACCTAAAAACGAAGGCAAAACATTTTTATCATGATATTGTCTTTTCCAGCTTCCAAACCTGAGGGGAGACTGGGGTAAATCGAAACAAAAATGTATGCAACACTGACAGTTGAATATAATCAACAATACCCCTGTAAAAATATGTGTAGATAATCTCTTGATTGAATTTACTACTACGTCTATGCTAATTATTCCTGTGTGATTTGATCTTTAGTTCCTATCATTTGCAGAGAATATATTTAATTTTAAACTCCCATCTATTGGGTCTCTCCATCCACGCACTGGCTGTACAAACACGGATATTTACACATTATTGCTGAAAAACACAAATTTCGGATTGAATCCGTTTTTGGTCTTTGAATACATGTTTTCATGGTAACAGGAGAAAACCCACTAGTTTGAATTCTAGATATAGTCTATTGAATTGAGTGGAAAATTAGGTCATGTGACAGAGAATTCATAACTAATAGGTGCAAATAATATGCGTATGTGGGTATTTTCGAACAACTAAATCTTTATGCTTTCCTATGTTTAGCTGTTGCAAGAAATTTTACGAAAAACAAGATGTTTACGTTTTGAAAATCACGTGACCGTACTCCCAGACAATGTAACTTGCTAAAACTTCAGTATTAAAAAACAACAAGATTTTATTTTCAATGTAGGGACACAGATGTCATAGGTATAGTAAACTCTAGTTACTGGGTGACTGGTGAGAGAAGATAGCGTGATTTACAACATTTATGTTACCATGAAACATGTTGTTAGAGATTTTAATGTCAAGTTAATCATTCTCTAGAGACTTTTAAAATCAGAATGTTATAGATACATCATTACTCTAAAATATTGGTAAATTTTATTTCACTGCTAGTGTCGTATATATTAACCCTATTGATTTAATACTCGATTATCGATACATCGTCGGTTATCTCACGATACATTAAACCGCTATGCTGCGTTATGTATGGAGTGTAACAGAAGACAGTACTGTAGTTGTCGATGTTATCGCTAGTGAGTGCAGAAATACTTAAATGAGTATTTAAATCAGTGAGGTTAATGTATGGACCCCTGACAGTAACATAAAAATCATCAAATTTATCACATTCTCTAAAATACAGATTTCAACATGAGCATGAACTCTTCTAAAACTCTCTATATTGTCACAGGCTGCCGGCGTCCCCACAATATTTTTTATCAACAGATATATGTGTTTAATAATATTTTGTTGGGACGCCGGCAGCCTGTGCCTATTGTAAACAACGACATTTTAAGCAGTAAAGCAGTTTATTGATCATGACGATCAAAACGCAAAGTAACTTTCTACTGTAAAAGAAGGTGAGTTTATGTAACAAAACCTACTCCGTTTGGAACAGTATGAATAATTTTAGCCCGTGACTTTTATTTTATATTTCCAACAATCTATGGGTTAATTTGCCTTGAAATATTGAGAATTAATTACGTGAACACAGTTACATACACAGACGTCGCTGAAGTTAGCGAAAAATGCGAAAATAGCGAGAGTGGCCGAAACCGCTATTTTCGCTAGCGAAAATGTTTAATAACAATAGTAATAATATCAATTTCATTTCACCGAGTGAGCCCAGAAAAAATATTTTCAACAATGGCGTAGCCACGAGTGTAATTGGGACTTTCTGAACTCACGAGTCGAAATAAAAATATCTTATAAAATTATATTTGATCGATTGAGATTACACGATTTTATTTTCATCTTATATTTTTATCGAATTTGCTAAAGTAAATTTTACCGTGACATTACGCTTATGTGCGATTATGTATAATTTCAAGACACGGAAATAGCCGAATGGTTACGATTGCATCGTGAACGCGCGTGCTCTTAAAATAAGATTATTTTACTCACCACCAACTTGTATTACATGTTCTGAAACGAGAAAACCAGATCTAAACATTTAATTGACAACATAATCCAACACTCAGGTTTTACAATGTTAATGAATTAATTACTAGACGAGAAATAAAACTAAATCTCGCGTGACTCTCGTCATTACGTAAAGGATACAAGGCCGCCTGTCGTACACAACTGAGTGAAAATGTATATTGACCTAATTTGAATTTTTTTTTTCGTTGTTAATCGGCGTCGATTGAATAATTTCCTTTTCTGCCATTTTATGTATACTGACATTTTAAGACTGGTATTCTTTTTTAGTTTAACGCCGTAGCAACACATTGTATAAGTCTTATAACGGCGGCCAGTCAACCAACTCACCATTCCTGAAAAGGCAAAATCGAAAAATCTATAGACTTAGCTGTTAACCTTTTACTAGACACATACTTCTGTTAGTGACTGACAACTGTCCTACATGATTTAGAATCCGTGGTAGGAGGGAGGATGGCCGTAGAAATTATTTCATGACCAAACTTCACGAAATTATGCCCCGTCCGGGAATTGAACCCACAAGCCTTCGATCAGTTTACTTGTGCGCCATCAACTGAGCTTGCTGGGCGGCTTTACTGATGTTCTTGTTTAGGCGTCGGTTTTTTACTTTTATGCTACTTTTATGTCTAATGTATAATGGGTCACTATAAAGAGTGTTTCTAAACACCAAAATGTAGTGGGAGCAGTGATCCAATGTGATTGAACGCACGTTAAAAGTGTAAGAGGCTTCAGTTTTAATCCCCTAAGAATCACTGCTAATTTCCTGCAGTCAGAACTCTCTTGAAATGTACCTGCAAAATTTTGCGTCACTTCACACTTGTGGCAACGAGTATCTGCGAGGATAGAATGTGTCGGTTGTCGAATGTCGAACTACCCTGAAGATGTATTGACAGACACTAGTAGCCCATTCACCGACCAGTGCACCTTTTTCACAAAAAAGCTTACGAATAAAGTTAACGTAAGTCAAATTCATAATTTTGCAATTCAAAGTCAGAAGGATAATAATAATAACTATGATGTGATATTCAAAAGGTATGCAATATTTTACATAGTTCAATATTATTTGGAATTGATTGGCCAAAAATTGACGGCATGATTAATGCTTCTTGCTTTTGACTTACGATGATTTTTATTGTATTTTTGTAAAAAAATGATGAACTTTGAATGCAATTAAAGTGCAATACGTAGATGTGCAGGATATACATTATCTGTCACTGTTCTATTAGAAATTGCCAAATATACCATTTATACATGTTCGGACAAAATGTAACTGCATTTTATAGTCTAAGTCTCATGCTAATACACGTGCACCGATTTTACAATTATTACACAGGAGCTGATTATATACAAATGCAATCGAAACACTTCGGCGATAGCTGCGCGGAATCACCCAAGTTGTTCCGAATTATATTATATTGATCAATCTCCATGGCCAGACTTAACACTTTTTTGAGTTGTCAACACAAGGAGCAACATAATCATGCCACTCGATCTCGCAAAATCTGTAAAGTCTTTAAGAAACCAGGCAGGAGAAACATGTTATTTTATTAATTAATTTTATTCTACTTTCACATTAACCCTGCTGATTTAAATACTCGATTATCGGTAGTAAGTACAGCATTACAAATGTAAGTATTTAAATCAGTGGAAATAATGTATGGGCTCTTGTCAGTTAAATGAAAATTTTCAACAAAAGATAGAAGAATCTTACCTATTCCTATGTAAAATAACAAAATAAACCTTACACACGTGACTAGCTCCATTGCTTGTTTTCCATTAACAGACAACTTATTACTAGATATAAGGCTTTTATTTGTCTAGTTGTTTCATTGTTTACAATAACAGATGTTTTATGTATTTTTCTTGCAATCCAAATATGTTCGCGATGTGAACTACCATAATATACCTAATGTCCCAATAGTGAATATCGCGATGTGGAAAAAAACGAAAAATGGAATGGCGGATCCACAATTCGATTTCTCGTAATCGCGTTTGCTCGAATTTATTGCAATCGAACCCACGACCTTGGATTCATAGTTTGACGCTCTGGGAGTAGTGCTAGCGACTGAGCTTACTGGGCCAAGTTGTCTTAACCCCTTTAAAATACTTTGATTTGTAACTTTTTGTGTGAAAAAGTTGCAACATTGCCAAAATGTTTTTAGGTTACTTGACGAAAAAGCCATTGATAACAATTAGTTGTTACCATGGCGATGCTGGGCCGAAAATGCAATTTTGCTATTTTAAGCATCCAATTTCCACTTCAAACAGCTCGATTTCCCCAAACTTAAGAATATTGTTTTTTAACGTTCAACAACTAAAAGGATAGTTTCCCATCACATGTCCATATTGAGCCTTAATACTTTTTTACTGGCAATAAGGGGCTACAACTCTTCAAAAGATAGCAACTGAGGCGGTGTATCTTTAGATTGGGGTGCAATAAAATGACTATTTTTTGTTTGTTCCTTAAATGAAATACTATAAGTGAAGTCAAAATCAGGTCATTTTAGTTATTTGGTGGCCGTTTTGAAGGGGGTGAGAAATGCGTTAAAACGCGTTGTTGTTGTTATTTTAATGATTTAACAGAATAACTATGGTAACCAGTATCATTGTAGAGTTATTGATGTTGTGCACATATAATAATGATGTCATACATTCTGATAAATGCATTATTTCAAATTTCTTACACTCCAGTGCCTATACCTGTCGCCTTGTTAAATAAACTTAACATTAATGATTAAGACACCAATTAATTATCCAAACTCAGCGAGTAGGCGGTAACAAAACGGCATACAGTCGGTAAATAGAAATATGTACAATTGTACTTTAAAATCAGTGCCTTTAGAGTCCATATACTCAAAAATATTAATAGTTTTGCTTTAATGACAAACATATTTCATATTAACTATCGAGGGATCATTGTTTCGATTCCCGGGCGGGGCATACTTTCGGGGAGCTTGGTCATGAAAATTATTTCTACGGTCATCATTCCTTCTACCAATGATTCTTTATTATGTACGGCAGTTGTCAGTCACTGACGAAACAACTAAACAACTAAATGCAGAGATTTAGCCTTTCCAGGAGGGGTGAGTAGGTTGACTGGTCTCCGTTATATGACCTATGCAATGTGTTGCTATGGCGTTAAACCCAACTAATCAAGAAACAAACAAACAAACAAAACCAAACAGACCAGTAAATAAATATTTTTTTCAGTTCTTTCAGCGCTTTGATTGTATTCGGTCGCTATCCTAAAATGGCGACACCGCGATTCTTCGGATTTAACATCTGGCAAGAGAAGTATTCCCTTAGCAAAAATCGGAGACATTTGGTTTCAGTAAAGCATGGCGTAATGTACACTATTTGACATTTTGTTCTCCTTCAGTACGTGTCACATTATTAAAGCATCATTAACTCGTGGTTTTGTTAAGTTTATACACGCAATGATTTATTCTGCGAACCAAATAAAACAGCAAAAAACTTCTCAATTCATAGATATTCTTGAATTCATGCAGGAATAATAATTGTTGTGAGTGTTTTTTGGGTGTTGTTTTTTTTGCCGCAGACGCATTCAGGATAGACGTGTGTGGCATATAATTAGGTATAAAATGAATTTTTGAACGCGCACGTGCAGATACTAAGTAAGAACATTCATGATTCTTGGAAGATAAAATACATACCAGTGATGGTAAATTGATGTAGTACAAAGAAGTCAAGCGATAACAAACACGTCTACATATGTAAATTAATGTTTATGTTTGGCATCGAGGATATTTTTAAACTGACGCTCTTGTTGCTTATATATATAATATTTTTAATCGATATAAGTTTGGACCGGAACGAATTCTCGCGATTTTATTTCTTTAGCACTTATGAATTGAAATAGACTGTGATAAATGTGTTGACGCATCGTTGTAATTATACATTAGTTGAGAATAGGGCAAACGAAGAGTCGATGGTCAAAATTAAACAACAACGCCATGGTCATTCTCGTACCCACAGGTTATCAAGATTCTAGATCGAAAATCATGATAACCTCTTGTTACGAGAATGCTCAATGGTCTACGTTGAGTGAATATCATAAACTGGTAACCTGCCAAATGAGAGGTTAATGTGTTAATCAATAAATACAAAAACACAAACGGATTCTAAATATTTTTAATTGTTCAAGCGGCAATAAGTTTGTAACAATAAAAAACATTGGTCTTCCAACAAAGAAATTATGTGTTTAAAACGCATCGAGAACTACTTTAATAGTTGCAATAAAGGGAAATAACCGCTGTGGAGAGTTTAAGAGTGGACAATTAATCAAACAAACAAAAAACAAAGAGATGTATACACTTCATGTCTGAGTTGTTGTAATACAACTTTGCATTATTGTTATAAAATACATAATTATATGATACATTAATATGTTCAAGTGAAATATCATTATTCTTGTCTATAAAATACCTTTATATATCACTCTGTCTATATATTGTAAGTATTGTTTTTTTATTCAGCTGTCAATGCCGAATGCATTAACCCCGCTCCCGCTAATAAAAGTATTTTGTTCGACGATCTCCGTAAATAAATACGGTTATCTTGTTTTATCGGTCGCGAGTACGTAACGGTACTGTAGTGAGTATTTAAATCAAAGGGGTTAATATTAATAACTAAATGTATGCGCGTCTTACAGTGAAATAAACTTTAACTACAAGTATTGTTATGTACAGCTCCTTTATGAAATCTCTGCATTAATAAAAATGGTCGGTTTCATTAATAACCAATATTTGATAGTTAAACATTACAAAAAATACTTTGAATATATTTTTTTCACAATCAACTGATACAATTAAAAATGTAAACATTAATGCAATATTTAAAACGGATAATTAATATTAAAGGAATATCTTTTGAAGGAATGAAGAGTCATATCCCAGGGTCTCGACATAATAGTGATGCATCCTTATGGACCGGACGGACCCTTATTAAACCTAAAATCCATTCATTCGATATTGCCTTCTGCTGTGGTCTTTGAACCAATATACCTGTATGGTCATTCGGAATATCTCTACCATTTATTGAATCAATAATTCGTAGTTATTCGTAGTGAATGACCGAGGAGTTCCGAATGCCTGTATGGCATGGCACGGCATGGCTAATACCGTTGTATTTAGATCTGTGATTAAGCAATGTCATGAAGTGCCAAAAGAAACAAGATATGATTTTATTGGATATTAAAGACGCTTAAACTGTCAAATTGAGGTTAAACCTTGTTAATTATATGTCACTTGAATAAATAACTCTTTCTTGTTTTCATTTTATATTGTCTAGTAATTCCTAACTAAACGAATTATGTAGGACTGTCGTGTGCTTAAATAACTAATATTTGTTCGAGCTATTAACATTCGCTGTTTAAGTGTTTTTACCAATTTAAAATATTATTCAAGCAATTTTGTCATAACAATCGATTTAAAGTGATAAAATAAACAAATTTAAATCTGCAACAAGCGGCTTAGCTGTGTATTGATTAACCCGGATTTTTGCGGTTTGCTTTTTTTAGGCATAGATCAATTTTGTGAAGATTTTCAGTCAAATAATAACATGTCACTAAAATTTAACAACTGTACGCGTGCCTCATCTGTGAGGAACCTTGTAAGCTATTTGTAGGACAGTTCTTAATACCATGATCCGATTAAAAGACATTTTTCTCCGGTGAAACGTGCGTCTCTAAAATATCAATGCCTCTATCAAAATCATATAGGATGTGCCTTAACTTGTCATATTATATATTTTTGAATCAGGAACAATAGTGTTATACCTTTACATATTTGTGAACTTGTGGTTATTTCGCAAAAGAATTTTTACAAAATATCATTGAAACTCTACTGTAGAAAATGCTGATACAATGATTGATATTATTCCTACATATATCAACTACACGTAAAATGTGAATAATTTTGTCTAAAATTGTTAAGCGATTTTGTTTTTTTATACAATGTCTTGAAATTTACGTAAGATTGTTTTTGTCATCACTGAGATGTTTGTGAAAGAGGTCACTTAATGCCAGTATATCATGCCAACGTGTGCACGTAAAACATATCAAAATTACGTCATGTTTTCAAAGTTTCTATTTTTTTCTGATAAATGTAATTTGTCTGGCTAGTCATTGTACATTCTGAAAAACAGAGAGAATGGCTGTTCCAAACATTTAAAAACCAACACATATAGTATGCCAGTAAAATATGCCAAATGAGCTAAATTTTTGAAGTACAGAAAAGTTCCGCTATTAAGACCACTTTTGTTTTTTCAAAATCATGTGATTTTTTACAATAATTTTTTATAAAGACTCAAATGTTCAGACCGCTTCGCTATCGACCATCGATTTTGCTGGTCTTAATAGCGGAACTTTACTGTATATAAATCTATATTTATCTGATTACATATCATTAAACATAATAAATACTCTTTATATTGATAAGAAACATTTCATATATGTTGCCGAAATAAATTTATGTATACTATATTAATTTCACAAAGCTAAATTTCAGTTGATCAATTATTTTAATTAGTTTTTCTCAATCACCTGTTTTTATTAAATCATATATTTTACAAATAATATTCATATTGTGTTATATAACCAGTTTTGTAATTCTTATTTATTTTTTTAAGATTATGTCAATTTCGTTTCTATTTGTTCTGATAATTAAAAAGTCATCGTACTATGAGTCTGATATTCAGAATAATTGGAAAACGAAAATTCTAAAACTTGAATATCAATACAGATTGTGTATGACATAGAAAATATCATAATTGTCCTCAGGCAATGATGCCAGTCTATTAAATGGTATATTTTTCTAACTAACGGATTTTGCCACATAATTATACAGTTTTGTGTTTTAACCCCGGATGGGTTAGTTAGAAAGAATTTAAACCTCTCACAGAACTCGGCGTTCTGTTGTATGTCTTTTTCTGCTAATTTGATTCTTATCCTATTTTTGTGGGGGGGGGTGCAGTGTTTAAAAGTTACATCAACTCAAAATGTAAGAAAACCGTACAGTCTCAATACATTGTATATTTTTAAAAATAATACATTCAAATTTAAGGCTTCGAGTGAAGTCTGAGAACATTGTGTCAACTACTCAGTAATTATTTTTGTATCTTTACTTTCTGCCTACTTTCTTAATTATTGTACTATAATTAAATTAAAATATAAAAACTGACAAGTCTCTGTAATTACTGCACTCTCTGACCCCTAGTTCATTTAATTTCATCTTTTTTTGCACTTACAGGCCAATGTATCATTTAGATTCATTTTAAACAACGAACGATAACTCTGCACAAACTAATTGCTCAAACTCTTCTCAGCAGTTACGTCACGCGTTGCGGGGAGTTTGCTTATTGCTAACTAAACAACAAATACCGCTTGACTTTGATATGACTTTATCCAAGACACATGATCTCCAAACTTAATAAAAGGGTTTTCATTTTGCCGTCTTCTACTTACGGTAGTGTTTTTCTTCCATTTTTGGAACAGGCTTGTTAATCGAACAGGCCGAGAAGAAGTTCAAGATGGCAGCTGTCATACAATATGCGTTGGAGTTTTTGTTTGACGGCATTTTTTTGGAGAGGGCCACATACAAGAGTTGCATTACTATTAACATTGTAGGTGTTTCCTATTTTAATAAGAAAACACTAGTTTTGGAGGCCTCCTCAGTCATTTTGGGTTATTTACATGTAGTTGTAGCAATTGCATTTTACTGGCCGCCATAATCGCTTAAGCGAATGTCACGCGAGTCTTCCAAGCTCTGCCAAATATCGAGCGGAATGTTCGGAAGATCTGCTGAAAACGGAAAGTCGTCAAATCGAACGGACAGAGTTGTGTATTCCAAATTTAGCAGACCTTCCGTTGTGTAAATCTAAAAGCGGCCCTATTAGATCTGGAAAGTTTATGTTATAATTTATTAGACAGTTGGTAACAACAGAATTCGTTGTTTATTTTTCGAACAAATACAGCCAAGCATTGATCGCGTTTTCATGGGCTTTACAAAAAACGCTAGAAGATTTATTTTAAAAAGAGTAGGAAGGTCACTCAGAAGGCAATTTGAACCTGGTGGCTGTAAGATTATGATGTTGTGACCATTAAAAGATGTTAAAATTAAATTGTTGAAACATAGCCATTATTAAACTTTTGTTTAAACTGTAAACAGTTACTTCCCTTTATTGAAAGAAAGAAGTGTGTGACGTTACTGGTGTGAGAGATTTGTCAGATTTTATGATGAAGTCCAGTAAGAAATTATTTCAATCCGACTGTGTCAACAATCAGTATTGTGTCGATTGTTGATGGAATCAATCGAAGGTTTCCGATTGTTTATATCAAGCGTTGGAACTATTTGGCGAAGTGATATGACCAAATGTTCAAAATTGGAAAATACAAAAAAAGTGTTTTGTCAAATTCACTCGCATTTGCCATTTTCATCATGTTTGAACCTGCTCTCACTATTTTTCTGGACATTTGTCTATAACGAAATACTCACCTACCCTTCTACATTAACGATAACTTCCCTATATACCTTATGATATCTTTGGAGAAAAATTGACATTCTTGTCGCATTTTCATGGAAGGGTATAACCTTTCCGTTGCTTATTGGACAACACTATCGGATACTAGAATCGACATTCTGCACGTAGCCTTCTACGCAACAGGCCCGGGTGTGTTTCATTCTATGACTTAGCTTAAGTAGAAGAAGTGGTCAAATATGTCTCTCTATTTCATGAAATCCTGACTGACTCAGTTATAGTGAGTTACTGGTTTTTTTTGTTTGTTTGGGTTTTACGGCGCACCAACACAAAAAGGTCATATAGCGCCGAAAACATTTGATGATACTATTGATTAGTGAGTTATTGAATTGTAATAGTCTATGACTTATGATGATACACTCTCACCCACAGGTGACAGGCCCAATTTTTCCTTTCTATAGTATACATAGAGAAAAGGTCTCTAACGCCTGTTCGACGGTTGTAGTTTTCAACTCGTCACCAAGCTCACAAAAATGGCCCGACTTGTTTGACATCGAACGAATTTTAGGGTTTTAGGGGATATATAGGACCATTTCATTAATTGTTGATCGATTTTCTTCAAGTAAAAAGTATTTTTATGCATAATATTAATAATCCTTTCTAGAGCGGATAGTGAAAAAATTTGACGATCGGGCCGTTTTGTGAGCTTGGTGACGAGTTGAAAACTATAACCATTGAATGGGGCGTTAGAGACCTTTTCTCTATGTATACTATAATAAGGAAAATTTGGTTCTGTCAGCTGTGCGCTCACCGACATAACAGCTGTTAAAGTTCATGTGGAGTGCCAAATTTGTTTATAATTAACCAGAAATGGTGATATGGATTTGTTCCAAACTATCCTGGGTAAGTGAAGCAAATATATGTCAATTTCTTGCTTTCAAAATAGCTGTATCCTTTTCGACTTGAACCCGCGGTTCATGGCCCCTGAGCACGCGTCATACCACTAGACCTCTGCTTCTTCTTTTATTCGTTTACAATGTAAGAGTTTGTTGGTCAAATCCTTGCTCTTGATTTTGATTTTGAATAGATTTATTTGCCTGTTTTCGTCTTATGCTCTCATGCACTAAATGTATTAACATTTGATATGATTGTTCTTTGTTCTTTGTGGTGTTGAAATCCAAGGTAAAACCCTTTTTTAATCATTCTATTACATAAATGATGCGATATTTGTGTGTGTCTATAATTCATAAATTATTGGGCCTGCCATAGCAGATGATCTGTTTTAATTGTTATCCATATACTGTCGGAACTACTTGCATATTCTGTACCAAAGGATTGATAGAGACTGAAAATTAATTATAGTTGATATATTTTAAGAAATCATATTTTAAAGCAAGTGATATTCAACTTCGGCGTTTTATAGTCAATTAGCAGTATTTTACGTATTCAGTTTACAGTCTATATAACCGCTAGAAAGTTAATTCCTGCAAGTCTATGGTCATCATCGGTTATCCGACGATACATTACTCCGCTATACTGCGTCATGAAGTGGAACAGAAAAAAGTAATGTGTACTGTGGTTGCCGACGATGGACTATGGTTATAAGGATTCATAACAAAAAACAAACAATATCATAATCAAATACATAAATATTTAATATTAAAAACAACTATATACTCGCATCCAATACAATACATAAAAAATTTAACTAGAAGAAATATTTAAAATCTAATTTCAATGACAACTTTATAAACATCACGTACCTATCTGAACACAAATTGTACAGTATACATGTAGATATATATAAATGTATGTATAAGATCATAAACCGGGGATATTTGCAAGTACAGTCAAGTTCTGCTAGGACTACCAGTATTAAAGGTACTAGTTCACAGATTTGATTAAGATTTTCTATATTTTTAAAATACCATTCAGTGTCAATAATTGTGTCAAAAAAATAATACTTAATATTTTTAGACAAGCTAACCCATAGATTGCAAGAAATATTCATGTACGTGTACAATAAAAGTCACAAAATGCACCAAAATTGTCTATACCGTCGTGACAAACGGGGTAAATTTTTCTACTAGTAACACCATCATTAGTAGTTGCATGTCAATTTGCACCAAAATAGTCATTATCAAATCACTAACTTCCTGCTTCAAAAAATGTTTCCATATAATTTTGATAGTTTCAGAAAAATTGATATTTAAGTTGAAATCTGTGAATGAGTACCTTTAAAGGCATTGGTCGTAATAACGAAACGGTTCTGATATGGGGAACTTTCTCTTCCCAAATAAAGCATTACAAACTTAAAAAACGTCAAAAATTGCATGATCTTGTAATATCTACTGTGGTCTTAATGGCAGAACTTTACTGTATTTCAATTTTGATATTTTTCGTGAGCTGGAAACAAAAATCAATATATCATATCACGAATATTATAAATAACAAGATAATTAATTTTGACTAAGTTGATCCGTTGATTTGGAACGTAAAATTATATATATGCATTGAGCAAATCACAAAATTTTAGACTCACAAAAATCCGCGATTTACAATATTGGCTCACAAAATGTCCCAAAATAATCCCATATCTAAAAATACTAGAAAGAAGACTCGTGTAGTAATACCCATTTATTTGTGCAAAATATAAAATATTAATACAGAGGTGTGCTAAATATTAAAAATACATTATTTTATTATACAATTCTGAACACTTTGGCTTTGTCCGTTATTAATTCGGAAAAATGCCATAGAATTTCGTTGTTTAGCATTTGATATTGGTTTCATCAAAGACTCTCACAGGATCATTTTTCTCTGTGTATTTTATTATTACTTTTCTAAATCGTGGACAGCACTCTATGAACTGTTAAATTTTCTTAGGCAAAAATGGCGCTGAATTTTAACAGAATAAAAACTTACAGTAACAGTATAAAATTTACCTAGCGGTTAATTTAAATAAACAACAAAACACCATATAATTGTACCACTATTGTTCAGTAATATGTTCAATTAGACAACGATTGGTTGAAAAAAAATAGAAAGAGAGAGATAATTATACAACCTGTATACATCGCTGCGAATCTAGTTTACTTTTCATTTTTGGTACAAATGTTCTGTCCCTTGAGCATAATTGTCAATAGCACAGCTCTAAGAGTTTCATACAGTAAGTTTAGTTTATACAGACATTTTTAGCACTAAGTGTCACAGTTGACTACCAGCTGATCTTTAACAATGGTTAATTCAGAAATCCTTAGGATTTATTTTTATAGCGCCTGTGTTCAATCACTGATATAGTATTCACGTGATCAAATCTCTGTCACGTGGCCATCATTCATAAAGAACGGTTGGCTATTCGTAGATTCAAACAGCCATTCTTTAAACCCGTGTTAGACAATTGTAAGTAAAAATTAAGTTGTAAAACGTGCGTAGAAAATATCATGTGACTTGATTATTAAAACTATATCTAATAATTTTTTAATGTTGCAATAACGCTTAATATTTTTAAACAGTTTGAATTAACTTAATATGTACCGATCATGTCACTTCCGGAAATAAACTCACGATACAAGCACTTGTCTGTGTGAATGCGCATGCGCAAAGTCATTGGCTATTACTGCATCACGTGACACTGGCGGAACCGGAAACATGTCAGAGGAAGTTATCTTTTCTTCTCCATGTTGAGTTTCAAGATGGCGTCGCATGTCAACTTTTCTTTGAAAAGCTCGCCCACATTTTGTACACGTAAATGGCTTGAATCCAGAATGTTTTCGGCAGTGAGTTATTAGATTTGAACTTTGACTGAATGCCTTCCCACAATGGCTGCATTTATATGGTTTCTCTCCTGAAAAAAGGACAAAAATACATTATACATAAACATATTATTTTTATATGACTGAAAATATTTTTTGCTCTATTATTTTTGTATTTTTTGCATTATAATGTAAAACTTATTAGAAAATTGAACAACCAATACTTTTATGTATCCAGTTGCTACAATCCATCATTATACTTTATTGACGATCATGTTTATATTCATGGTGTTATTTCTCTCTTATATTTGATATATCACTTTGATATTATTTGTATCTGCAATTGTGCTCATGTACGGACAGTAAAAAAATATTTTAAAAAAATGTTCTATTTTAGTCGTATCACCAATCATATTCTTAGTTTCAAATAAGGTTAAGTTATTATTTTCTTTATTTTTAATATTTTAACCGCAACTCAAATCAATTAAAATTTAAATTTCATTACTTTTTATTTTAGGTCTATAGAAGCTTGTATTTATGTTCTTACAAAAAGCAAGCAGAAACGAAAAAAATAATATTTAAAAAATCTGTTTTATTCCTTGTTTTAAAATATGGATTTTATTATCAGTTGTGTTGCCATGGTTGTTTCAATTTTCAAAAAATCTAACACTTGCATTTGAAATATTTTCAGACAGAGAAACTCTCTAAAAGTAAGATTTTCCAAATTTCTTTTGATGAAAGAAAAGTCTGCGAAATAAAGAAAAGGACAAAGATTGAATATAAGGCGTCTACCGTAATGAAACAAGAGTGATCCAAATCTAGCTAAATTGACAAATGAATAACAGCCGATCGAAAATTGTACACATCACAATGATTTCTAAAGGCCTGGTTTTCATCAAAAGTAGATTCTAGTAGAAATCTGTGTAGAAAACAGGATTCGCTGAACTAATAAGCCCTAATAGAGAGAGAGTTTAGCTCGTTTGGGGAGTTTCTATCAAGACTGATATAGCGTAAATCAAATATTAGTTCCGACATAAATTTGTTCAAGGAATGATCCGTTGTGCATTGCTATAAATAAGCATAAGAAATTTAATTTATCCATCGCAAGTTGTCCCGATAATTAGACTGAAGCTTGAAATACCATTGTCAAATGAAATGACACTTCCGATTTTTCCCAGTAGGCCGTGGCAAATAATTACAATGTTGTACTGATAATTGCATTACATGTTGACTCGAACAAACTACACTTTGGTTTTATAAACATCCCAGTAGACTTGCGATTTCATTACGCCTTCCTGGGCAAACAGCGCTGGATTTATGCAAATTTGGTCCGTTTAGAATCATTCCTATGCTATTCAGATTGTAGAATGGAACTGATATAGATTCTTGACAGAGCCTGGGCGAGAAAACAATTTGCTTTTCGTTCAATCAATGTGATTGAATTTCTTCAAATCTGAATCCTCAACGGATTTGTCTACGGGCATGGATTTGATTTTAGCAGGTTTTTTGGTGAGTTTATGATGCCAGCTTTTCATAAATATGTCTTGAAGTTAACAAAAGAGCGTTTGCGTGCCCACGATTCGTATTTTAAACTAGATTCAAGCGTCTTTCAATACAGAGCTGAGACATAATCAAATTAAACCTTCATTTCAGCATGTGAATTTACGCCTTCCAGATCTATGGAATTGCAGACATACACGAAATGGTAAAAACTGAAGTATTAGAAAGTTGCAGAATTCATTTAATATAGTTTTGCTGGATTAGGTCTCCGGGTGCAAGATCACGAAGTAAATTTCGTTTTACCTCAATTAAAAGTCTTTTCTCGGATTAAGTCGCAATGAATACGCGCCACCTATCGTCTGTTTTTTTTCTCATTGATTATTACATCGCTTTTAAGATGCCAATTAGAGAGACGAAAAAGTCCTCAAATTTCGTCGCAATCTAAAAATTCTGGCATGTTTCTGCCGTAAAACTGCAATAAAGTTTGCAAATCGGATTGCCGAGATTAATTACTATAGTAACTAAGTTAAGAGGAAGTGACGTAATTCGTTTTATTTACACCTACCACGTGCGTTAATTTGCCTCGAAATGGAATTAACAACACGCACCTTGGTATGAGGATGTGAACTTTTCGCAATTAGACGCAATAACAAGCGAGCAAGATTGACTATTAGTACCGTGCGTTTATTAATGAATCTTAAATTGAATTAGAAAATGGTTCATGTCACGAGTCTGCCGTTGACCTTTTAAATCACAGAAGAGGAAACATATTGTTTCTGTTGGAAAGTTAAGAGCATTTCAAGTGAAAAAGGGCGCTAATTTGATTAGATCAGGTCGTCAGGTCATTTGCTCTTCAAAGTTGTGATTGTCAACTAATTTAGTAGGACTTCTCTTTTAATACCGGGATAGTTGTCATTTTTGATACATTAAAATAAGAATATTAGCTTTGTTTCAAGTGAGTTTTTATACAGTCTGACTACAGAACATGCTTTCTTAAATCTGTATGTTTTATATGCAACCTCATGCAGTCTTTTACATTATGCCCATATATATATTTAAAAAACGTCTCAAAGAACGAACAATAAGTTCGTGAAAAAAAATGTATTCAAGAATATTTCGACACATTATGTATAGACTAATTTAGTCTTTCGTAATTACATGCATGTAGACAAAGATCTACTACAGTAAAGTGCGCTATTAAGACCACTTTTGTTATTTTAAAATCATGTGATTTTTGACAATTATGAAGACCCAAATGCTGAATTTGTGAACAAAATGGTCTCTTTGATGAGACCGTTCCTCTATTAAGACTTTCGATTTCGCTTGTCTTAATAGAGGAACTTTACTGTATTTTGAAATACATTGCACTTAAATTTGCGTTGCTGTTTTTATTTTAAAACCTCTATTTACTATAAGCCCTTAAACACGTATGGTTAGTTCAGTCATTCCGTCGTGGAAGTAGGTTTTAAAATATATTTTACCACTATTCCTTCGCCGACCATTATCAGTCGCTAACCACTGATGAGGGTATGTGATTGGTACTTAGTTTAAGTCCTAAGTCAAGAAATCTAGGGCAGTCCAGGGAACGCGAGTATGGGGACTGAACGCCGCAATGTGACCAAAAATGAATTCTATGTAAAGCACCACGTTACTCAACCATTAACTGGAAAAATGCTTTGAAGATCAAGACATCGACATTTGCTAAAAAATATTGCAGGTTAAACGGTAAAAATGTAACTGCGAGAAATCCTTAAAATAAATTAAAAGACCATATTATTTGAATATGAGATGTATCAGATAACATGGAATTCACTATATTCATTGTACCATCTAAATTTCTCTACATAACAGCATGGTACATTCTATTTTAAAATAATATGGCTTCTTAATATTTTGATGTTTACTGCTATGCACAGGACAAAATTGCTCAACATAATAGCATGGTATGTTCTATTTTAAAACAATACAGTGTTTTAATATTTTGATGTCTACTGCCACAACCAGAACAGAACAGAAAAAATGTATTTTATTTCTTAAAGTTTACCGATAATATTCCTTGTTAAATTTGAAATCACTAGTTATTACAGACATGATAAGGTCACATTTTCTGTAAAATTTTGTAAAGCATTTTGTATCCAAAATCTAACTTTTTTCTCCGTCAGCATTTCTCTGTTCTGTTTGTTTTTAGAGAGAGGGGTTCGTGTACATCACCAGGAGCGTGTCAACATTGGTACCAAATAGTGAACTAATTAATTCTAATTAATGCTGGTGGGTTAACGATAATTGTGAAATATTTGAAGCATTGCCTAGATTTCATTGGAAGATGACTAAATTATTCACTGCTGATTTTGTCAGTTTTTGTCGGTCTCAGATGTTAACTTTCAATCTTTATTAGATTTATTCAGTTTATTACGTGTAAAACTTCTAAATGAGTCTGATTTGAATCATGTTATACTGTTCACATACAAAATTTCCTTAAATTTTCAGCGAACATTTCGTCTTTCATCACATGTTTGCAAGTAAAAACTATCTCGACGATGTAGTATACGCCAGAATATGAATCATGCAGTAAATGTAAGCTGTGTAGCTATATTGAAGATGAGTATCATATTTATGCTTGGAAGTTTATTTTATTTTTTATTGATTGATCATAAAGATCTTTTTTCTGAAACTGTTTCCTTGTCGACATTGAGTGTTCAAGTTCCTTGGAATTTTAACAGTTTTAATTTTAAAACTTTAACATTATCTCTCGATACAATGTTTATTTTTCGTAGTTAACGAAAGAAGGCTGTTCGTTTATTAAATACAGACATAACGTGTGCATTAGGGGACATTTAATATTTTCATATGACGAAGTAGAAAAAATTAAAACCTTTATATCCCTGAACATTTGACATTGATGAATTGTAGATGACTTCGCATTAAAAAATAATCACGATAGTTTTAGAACCTTTGGTCAACAAATACCTCTTCTTTAAATTTTGGTGTTTGATGAGCGACAAAATTACATACATGTATATTGTCATTAAAATATGAATAACAAACGAAGTGATTGAAAAAAGAAATAATTTTAAATTGTGATTTAAAATGTAGATTTATGTTTGATACATGCACTATAAACAAAAAGCAAATTCTGTAAAGAAATACACACAATATAGAAAGCACATTGTCTAAATTTCGTTTATAAGCCCCATAGTTTACACTTTTTTTAACATTACCATATACGTATTTCTAGCTAAAATTACACTCTTAAAAAATTGTTTAGCGTTTCAAACATTTACTTTTAAGTATGCTATAAAACAAAACGGAAACAATGGAATCGTTCAGATTTTGACATGCAATAGTAAAACATACATCTATATACTTATAAGATGTATCGCCCTCCAAAATTTCTGTGACAAATTAAATTTTAAGAAAAAACAGGGATGTTATATAAAATCCCTGGAAAAATGTATTATGTATTTTGCCAACTTATTCATGTAACCTGATTAAGTAATATGTTTATTAACTGATAAATGCTATTATTACAATTTCTTTAACATTTTGTTCTTTTTTATGGGTAAGTGTGGATCGGTTTATCCTGCAATAGATATTTGTCCTGTGACTTTTGTAGGGCGACAATGTATATGTATAAGAGATGACAAAAATGTAAGACCAACCTGTATGTATGTAAGTGACTGTTTAAATCAGCGGGACTTTTACAGGCGCCACTGACAGTTGAATAAAATGTGACAATATATTTATAAGATACAACTAAGACGTACCTGTATGTATGTAAGTATGTTTCTTCATGTCTGATTTCTGATGAAAACGTTTACCACAATAAGGACAAGGATAAGGTCTTGTATCACTGTGTATCAATAAATGTGTAGATAATGTTGAAGATCTTTTAAAAGATTTACCACATTGTTGACACTGTAAATAAATATAATACAATATTAGATATACTAGAACAGAACCGAACATAACAGAACAGAAAATAACAGAACAGAACAGAAAATAACAGAACAGAACAGAAAATAACATAACAGAACAGAAAATAACAGAACAGAACAGAAAATAACAGAACAGAACATACACTTTATATCATCAAATCCTGAAATATGGTATACGCGTACGTGTATAAGCAAATGGAATGTACACTGAATGAGTTAATAAATGAAAAAGAGAATTAAATAACATGTAGGCTATATAATTACAGAGAATTAAAAGCTAAAAAATTGTTTCCTAAACGTTAGTTCTTTCAAATTTAATCAAGCATTTTCCAGGCAAATACGCAATTTCACATTCTAAATACGAATAAAAAAGATCCGAATTCATGTTATATTGTAGCCTGTTTGAAATATGTCTCGTGTTTTTGTTTTAAAATCTATATGCAGTGATTGCCAATTTTGTAACATAGTCCACCAAAAATAGCGAAGAGTCGGATCCATTGATTATACACAAACTTTTTAAATTGTTAGTCTTTTAGGAGCCATTTTTAACAAGTTTACAGCATCGTCCTCGTTTAATAATTTCCCCTAAAATATGAGCGTGATTTCAAACTCGTGCCGAAAATATTATTTTACACGGAATTAATCGGTCTTTTACGTTAAGACAAAGAAGTTTCATTATTCACGTAAATTGCCGAGAACTTCCGAATTACATGGAGTTAGGAAAACAAACTACATTACATATGTCTCATCAATCGCTTAGGGATTTAAGCAAACAAATTTTTGAAGTCAAAGCTGGAATGAAATTAAAGATCGTCTAATCAGTTTATCTTGAGATAACCGTATCGTCTGCTCAAATTTATTCGCAAACTGTTCTATTACTGTCAATTAAAAACTTGGTTTTCCGTGCATCACAGGGTCACAGTACCTTTAAACCTTTAAAATTATTCTTAAAACGCGATAATTAATGCATTTTAGGAAGACTAAATGGACGCCGGTTTTCAACTTTTTACGCCGAGTTTTTATAAGAAGTGACGTCAGAGGTTGACGCAAAAATGTATACAATTGCAATTCTGAGTATCTAATTAAAGAAAGGACTTATTTTGATCTAAACGAACTCTTAATAGTGTAAAAAATGGACCACTTACACCGAGATATGTAATTACATCCGTGTTTGCAAATAACAAAATGCTGCAACGTGATTGGTTGAACACGTGCACGTGACTTTAGAAATAAATGACAAGTGCTTTAGTTTGAGCGAAGTTGCTGGAATTATTTTGATTATTCAGTCTATGTTGTGAGCTGTGACATAAAAGAGGTGGTGTATAAATAAGAATTAACACGGATAAATAATAATATGATATTACATTTTTATATAAATATAATGAAGTTAATTAGCTCTAATGATAGCATAATTTTGATTCTAAAGAAACGTCCTATACCAGTGCGTCACCGGTGTGTTTCCTAAACAGCAAATTTGGTTTTATACATATTTTATTGCCTAAATTGGATTGGATAACAGGAATATAATGCCTATACACATCCTCTCCATGGTCAAAGTATTACATGGTTACATCAACATGGTTTTTAAATGTGAATAAATAAATAAATGAATACATACAAACAGCAAATTTGGTTAATAGCTTGTTTTTTTTTTAAAATAAAACATGTGCACCATGCTTTATAACGATATTTTCAATTACTTTCACATGCCACGTACACGTTTGTATTCAAGAAACCGTATTATAGATAATGATAATGTGTATGGAAACACATTATTATAGTTTTATTACCTCCAGTTTTGAAGAGTAACTGATATCACTTACTAACAGCAAATGTATGATTCAATATAAACAACGCATGAACTATTACATAACTATAGTTTTAGTGTTTTTTAAAAGAAAGAAAGAAAGAACAACAAAATATATAAACCATAACAGCAGATATACAAAACATACTATCAACTTTCATCCATAAGTTAACATACCAGACAATTTAAAGAACAGAACAGAACAGAACAAACCTTTATTTCTCAAATCATAATAAAACACATCTTGATTATCTTGAATTAAAATCATAATGAATTTATAAAGATCGTATGTTAAAAATATCTTTAATGGTAAGAATTTGACTGCATAACTAACTGCCTTCTTTATTGACAAATCTTTTTTTTTCACATTAAAGTTCCACTAAAAAGACCTCCTTTGTTACTATAAAAGCACACGAATGTTCAAGGTTATAAGTCCCTAATGCTAAATTTAAGAAGAAAATAGTACCTATATTAAGACCATTTTGCTATTAAGACCACTGATGTTAATGGACCTAATAGTGGAAATTTTCTAACGTAATATTATTAAGTTTGAAAAAATGATATAAATATAAATCTACAAAACATTTACCTGAAAGCTTTTTTCTTGAGTATGAACTGCTCTATGTTGAGTTAAACTGACTGAATGACCAAATGTTTTGTTGCAAACATCACAAGCGTAAGGTCGTCGTCCGCTATGTGAACGTCGTACGTGTACTTCAAGACCATGTGGAGTACTGAACTGTTTCATGCATTTAACACATTCGTATGTCCCTTTCTCAAAGTTTCCATAGTCACCAAGCTGTTGTGAGACTTGATTCTCGAGGCCATTTCCATCATATTGTAGGCCATTTCCAAACTGGTTTAAACCCATATTGAAACTTGTCATTCCTTTTGCACACATGTATGGGTACATCCTTGGATCCGCCCACAGACTAGGTATATTAGACCGTGCCATTGCAAATAAATTAAAAGGGTTTCTGTAGATCCCTTGTAGCAAGTTGTATCGGTAAATCTCTGCCAAACATAACTTGGGATCATGAGCCGGGTTAACTTTAGTTGTCGAAGTTTCACCTATGAAAAAATGAAATACATGTAATATGAGATGTAACGAATAGAAATGTGTGGGTTTTTTCGACGATAACCAAATTGCCTTACAATGTAGTGAATGTATTCAGTGGTTCTGATGGCCAAAATTTCATGTTTAATTAAACTTTTATTCGTTTATCTGAACAGTCAAAACGTAAAAAATGTCTTGGTAGAAATTTCGGTTGTCGAACAATCGTATTTCTGAATGGCTGTTTAATGCTTGCTTGCTGAGTGTTCATCACCTTTGTTTTTATATGAGACAACGTGTTCAGTAACCAAGAAATTATTCAAACTTAGATTGACGAAAACAATTAAATACATGTGCTCGTATATCTCATGGACTTTTGTCTTTCAGTTTCTCCAAACAAACACTCAAATCCTAATTAAACTTGAATGATCAAAACTTAAGTATCAGAATTTTGAGTTTCCGCTTATTTTTGTCCTTATATTTAAATATGTTCCATCTAAATGGTTAATAAAATGAAAAAAAAAACATAAAAAGGTAACATAGTTTCAAGATACTATTTCTTTTCATGTCAGACTCTGTTTTAACAAAAAATATTACACGTAATTTCTTTCCATCGCCTTTGACGTTGATAATCTACATAGAAATAAAATCTTTTATTTCTCTGACAATGTCACCAATCTATATAGAATATACAAAAATCAACAAAGAATAAGAGCAAGCTTTATCTGTACGGAACAAAGTAGCCTTCAGCCAAAGTTATCCATATATATTACCAGTCTCAGCTGGGACTATCATTGATTACGTATTCTTAACTTTTATTTTCAAAATCTACGCTGTGTCGCAATTTGATAGAATTGCATTATTTATATATTCATTTCCCCCGGCAAATTTAGAAACGATTTAGAATAAAGCGAGGTGGAATGAAGCGATGTAAAATATCAGTACATACTTTTTGATTTTTCGCTGTCAACGTCGTCAGAACTTTTGGCTTCTTCTTCCACCTCGTCTCTTACAGACAGCCATGGTCGAAATGGTTTCTTTGTCGTCGAATCCTGCGCACTTGAAAGTTCATGTTCCGGTTCCGGCGAAATACAAGATTCGGAACTCCTCGGACTAACATTAGCTGAGACTGAAGTTCGTGATGCATTTGGTGACGTCAAAATTGGTGATGTTGATGGCGTCACGCGATGTGGCAACGTCAGGTTAATTGCTGTGTCCATATCTACAAATAAAATATGTTATGTCAGGGAAAATGGTAGAATGTTACGGAATTAGTATTACAAGAATAGTTACATAGTAACTGATATAATTTATTGTTGTAAGTGTTCGTGATCGGTAACAAAAAGCTTCACAAGTTGATCCCTATTCACAAACCATTTGTGGATCAGGGGTCAGTGTTATCCCTCTATATTGAATTGTAAAATTGTCGTAAAATTATCTGTTATTTGTCGATTTCCCTTTATGTATGATTGCTTATACTTAATTATACTTTCGCTCTTATTCAATACCCTATGAAGTTTCTTGGCAAGTATCGCTTAGTTACAGTTGTACCAAAGCTCGCACAATTTTACTCTACCGCTCGACCACGACGGCTACAAAAAATTTTGATGCAAACTCATTAATTTATAATCACATATTTAGATAAATCCTCCAGTCATAAAGTGATTGATGGACGTGCAAGATTATTTTCATATATATCTGATGAGGCATTAACTTAGAATGCAATAAAATGAGATAACGATGTTCCTTTTTTGTATAACATGGTGAAATGGTGCCGGTTACGTGAAATACGTATAGTTTATTTGTTCGAAGCTCATAGAGAAATAACTGTTCCAAATAATTAAACTATCGTGAATCTTGATTATTGGAGTGAATGAGAAAGATGAATTGTAAATTGGTATGTAAGTCTTCGTTTCTTAATTGAATTAAAATAAACTAAAATACTAGTTGAAATAGTTTGAACGTTTGACTATTAAAGTAGGCAAGGTACCATTGAATATACACCTCGAAAATATTCAATCTTTAAACATAATTTTATGGTGATTTTTAATGTCTTTTACAACAAAAGAAAGTTTTCATACCACATTAAATTTGTGAAGGCAGAATAGCAGAAACAACGTTGCTAAAAATCAAAGTATTTAAAAACACTAAAACCCGTCACAGCCGTTATTTAGATAAACTAAAGACCGTCATAACCGTTATTTTCATTGTGTCAAAGAACGCTTACTATAAATATTGACGTATAGAATAAGATTTAATAATTGTTATTTCAAGAATGTAATAATAAATTAACAGAACAAATTACATGTATTTAAGTAATAATAAATCAGAAAATATATTGTAAAAACATACAAGTTTGAGAGAAGAACGTATTCTTTATGCAATAAAGGGCGCGAATTGCATTATTTATTCCTCCTTATTCCCCCCAAAACTTCTCATGGCTTCATTTATGCCGAAACCGCGTGGGCCATACATTCAAATCCAATCAGAATCTGACTCACTGTTTCTTTGGGGAAAGCCGCGGATTCGTTATCAAAGGATAGGAGCTGTGGTCCAGTGGTAGGACGCGCGCATAGGGATCGAGAGGTCCCGAGTTCGATCCCCACTACGGGCTCTGTTAGTTTCCTTGAGCAAGAAATTTACCTAAAATGTACCTTGTTCGCCTCCAACCAGGTGTAAAAGGGTACTGTGAGGAATGATCAGGAAGCACCTATTATGTCTATTTAAAAGATATATGTCAATTTAAAAGATGTAGGTCTATTTAAAAGATATATGTCTAGTTAAAACTTTTATATCTATTTAAAAGAGTTTTGTCTATTTAAAGATCTCTCATTTTTTTCGTGGTAATATTCTTCGAATCTTTATGTCTACCCTGTAACTTAGATATTACCAGATTTGTACTCATTTCATAAATTTAAGATTTACAGTTTTGATGGCAAAATGACATAATAAAAATAGCATTTAAATATTTTTAATTGTGAAATAAATTAAATAAGAGTGTCAGGATAAATGTACATGAATATTTAGATAATGATTTAGAATGGTTCAAATTAAGTATGTCATAGAATAGAATAGAATAGAATAGAATAGAACAGAACAGAATAGAATAGAATAGAATAGAATAGAATAGAATAGAATAGAATAGAATAGAATAGAATAGAATAGAATGTCATAGAATAGAATAGAATAGAATAGAATAGAATAGAATAGAATAGAATAGAATAGAATAGAATAGAATAGAATAGAATAGAATAGAATAGAATAGAATAGAATAGAATAGAATAGAATACCAAGGAATGGAATGGAATGGAATGGAATAGAGTTGAATAGAATAATCTTCATCGTCTTGAGATTTAAGTGTCCCTTGTGTTTTTGTATCACTTTTCGTATCATTGATCGTCGAATTTAAAAAAGACGATGTTTCTATGACACTTTACGAAAACTTTGCATACTTGTAAAGAATGCCAGGACCGAGCATCACATTTTGTCTATAAACTCACAAAAATAATGTTAGATTAAGAATTATATAGAATATCGTTAAGGAATACTTGTAACGGTTTGACATTTTGGGTGTATTTATATGGATGACGAATTATGATTTGGTGTAATCTAAGTCTTTAAATGGTCATTTAAATTTTGGTGAAGAAACGGAGAGGGCGAGAAATTTGAAATATAATATAAAATAAGTCCTGCGTTAACAAAGTTAATTGTATTACTAAAATTGTCCCATCGTCATATCACCTCCGTCAAAAAGCAGAACTTTATTGTAATCTATCAATAAATATTGCTATAAGATACATGTGTTTTTGTTAATAAATATAAACTTTCATCATGAATCATTTTATTTCTGATCTCCTGTAATTCAATTTTATATTCATGACTATTTACATGCATAAGAAATTTTTTGAAGGATTTTTTTAAATATTGTTCACATAACACTACTCGTCCCATCCACAGGTCCTTAGTCTATAAAGTACCGATCCCGTCCCCGTTCATTTTCCATCCTTCCTGAGACCGCTTCTGCTTATATGTTTTGTCACCGATTGTTTCACATCATGGGTGTTTAAACAAATTGTTTAATTACAAATGAATAAAAATATATTCTTATCCATAAAGACAGTCATCGTGTCGTCTTTAGAAATAAGAAGCTATAAACGTTTATAACTATCTTATAACTATAGACGTATAATTATTTTAACATCACAGTTCTAAGCTTGGGTCCTTTGCAAGACCAAAGTTACAATCTTGTATTTTTCCATGAATATTTGAATTATAGAAATCATAATACATATACTGTTATGATTAAAATGCCTTAATGGTGTTACATTTACGAAAAGATATAATTCTAAATGTTGAAGTTGCAAGGGGGACAAAGAAGAGGACAATATATTCATTTGACATAACCTGTTTCACAACCGAAGTAAAATTAATGTGCTAAAATCTAAACTGAAAATACAAAGTAAAAAATTCTAACTTCAGGAACACGTGGTAATTATCAAAATTAAACATGATTTCATATTTATAATAAATCGTAGTTACCAAACTACAAATAAATTTTCGAAAATATTTTGTCTTCATTAATTTATATCATCATTATTTGATCAATACGAATTTAGACAAACATATATGCAGTTGCTATTTTACTAATGTCACAATAAATATCAACTATTCTAAAACTCTCAAAATTGTATTTATATCCACAACTTTTGCCCAAGTGATAAAAACAGAGCTGAAGTGGTCAAGTCATTTTCAGAAGCTCGTTCTTGATGTAGTCAGATTATAACAAAATATAAAAACTCTCAATATTGTATTAATATTTGAAGCTGTAAAGAAAATGTTCTGATTGCAAATTGACATACAATCTTAAAAGATGTTGATCTTATGTATAAAAAACCTACCCCGTTAGTAACGGTATAGATAAATTAAATGCAATTTTGTGATTTTTTTAAAAAAATGCTCGCAACCCATAGACCAGGGGTCCATATTACCAAAGGTCTTACGACCGAATTTAGTCGTAAACCCCTCTATAATGAATTGCTGAATAATCTTAAGATTGTTGATAATATGCTGACCAGCTGCTTTAAAATATTAAGACTTTTTTCCTTAAAACAATTACACACAATGACGATAATTGTAAGAAATATATAAAACAATAACACAATCTTTAAACGAATAGTTTTATACTAAAAAATGTAAAATGGTCTTTATCCACTGGAAATATTTACTCCTTATTTTATTTTGATGTTTTTCATTTCAGGCTAGTGCGACTTTGCATCATTTTACTTTTTTCCAGTCTGTTAATTCATTATATATATTTCACATGTAAATATTATTAATAACTTGTAAATGTTTTACCAGAGGTCCACGTGGAAGATTAGATTTATCCAAATGTGAAGCCTAGTTAAATAAATTCGTTATTATTATTATTCTAAGTTACTAAGTCTATAAAATTTTCTTACCTCTATATTTTGGGGTAACCACAGAAAATGCACTGTTGTGGTCTAACAAGGGATCCATGTCTGGTTGACTGTGTTCGTTTTTTACCAAAAATGATTTTGGCATATCACATAGACTAATGTCATAAAGAACAAAGTTTCTCGTTCACTATTTCAAATTGTTGATTTTATTAAAACTTGAACAACAATGTCCCCTCGATTAGCATCAACTGTCCGCTTAAATAAATCTTTAATCAACACCGAATAAACAACTGAATAATAATAATTAATAATCTTAGACAATAAGTGTTAGTTTCACAATATTACTTAAAAAGTATTTTATTTTTTTATATTCAAATGAAGACTATATATGTACATCAACTCACTAATGAAACCACGAATGTCATTTCAGAAAAGTCACAGGGATTTAAATAAAAATCACACATGAATGTCCAAAACTTGGTGCCTATATCGCGCAAGCGTATTGAAAAAACTCTGGGAGATATGCGACTGAAGATTACTGACTTTTACCAAACAAGGATTCTTATTGGTTGACACCGCTTCGTTTGATTATCTTAAGCTCCGCCCACTTGACAATTATTCGATATCGGGAATAGAACAGTAGTGTCATTTTACAATACTGGCTTCCAACCGATAATTTATCTGTAACGTTTAAAGGAAAGGAACATGATATGGTTATCGCTAATACCAGAGTATTATTTTATAATATTGGATTATTGGACTTAATTTAAGAATGAAGAAAAAATCGCCATCAGAATTTCATTTTTTTCATAAATTGATTTCAAAATTCTTGAAACAGATCCGGATCTTGAGAATTTTAGTTGCACAGTTTCAAGCATAACGATCTACTTACAGAATCGATTTTCACAAGTAACTTACAACAAAATAATTTTCAGCTAAGTTTCCACAAAGCAAAGGTTAATAGAGCCCTGATTGAAATAACGTAATTGTTCACAAATTGACTCATAAACTCAGTGATTTTTGAAAATGGAGAAATAACGTTGCATTTAGTCTGCGATTAATTCCAATTAACAGAAAAGTTCAATGTAGGCTTAATTTATTTCATCATGTTAAACGACAATAAAAGGCGCTGAAACAATTTAAATTCAAATCAGGAAAGCTTTTAAACCATCTGTTCGTAAAAATATTTAAAGGCGGTCGTATTCTCAATTTCCAGTCTAATTAATCTCATACCGTCCTGAACGTGTTAATCGGCTGAAAATTATTTGAAAGAATCGTCAACAAACTCGATTGAATCACTCGTCTAAGTTACTATGATCATAACCTTCAATCCAAACTAATCACGTCAATTTAGTTAATTAAATCACTATACCCAGTCACTCTGAACTCATGAAAACATACCAGATGCAATCCCATAATGCTCCGAGGTTAAGTTTGATTACAAACTTGGCTTACTGTGACGTATTCCCATGGGTTCTAAATTCTGCGGCGCTGAGGCGTTCCAGGTACGACAATGAATAATAGCTTGTCTCTTTTTTCTTGTGTACCGACATTTTTACTTCTGTCTTTCTCTTGTTTTTATCCTGATTGCATTGATTTGAATTGTCAGGAAAATCACGTGGGCTTTTTTACACGAGGACAGAAGTTTGTGGTATTTTTTATATCATATAAAGTGAGTTGGTATGAATTAAATACACGAGGTTTCTTCATTTGAATTTTGATTCCAACATTTGTTTTAGACTTTGTCGGCTATTCCAACCAGCTTTCTTGTCTTAATTTATCAGAACTAGTTATCCCTTCTTCAAGAAAACAACCACTAATGCCTCTGTCTCATAAAATTGTGGATTGTACCCGTACGTGCAGACAGCCATAGGCCATGGAAAGCCTTGCGTATTCAGCTGACGGTACGCACATGGCACAAAAACAACACACTCATACGGAGCCGTAGCTGGAAGATATGCAAGTTAAATCCATACTCAGCCACGATTAAGTTCACGATTTGACTAAGAAACTGATACGTGTATCCATGACACATCTTACGGACCCTGCTCAAAACGTAACAGTCCGTACGGGTACGCAAGCGTTCGTACGAGTCCTTGCGGAGCTTGATCGCACGGCGCCCGTACGGTGCCCTCACGGCTAGTTTTATATTTATGGGACTGTAGCATTAGGCTTCAATATGGTGGAAAATTAAAATTATTATCGACTTTTCATTGAAGGGCATGACTTACCTTGTGCAAAAATGGCCGAACTTGAAATCTAGCATATTGAAGAAAAGCCGAAAAAGTGGTAGCAGCTTAGCAATGCTTCTTTTGGGTTTAACGCCGTGCCAACACAAATATAGTCATTTATGGAGGCAAGCTCACCTAACCTAGTCTTTCTTGACAGTTAGTCTATAACCAGTACCCACATACACTAAAACAAGGCCAACAATTTCTCCATATACTTTTTATTAAATGGGGAAAATACAATATAGTTAAAATAATACCGTTTATCAACTATCAATACTTTTTTACACTTTATGAATGGCGACCTGTTTACCTTAGTAACTCTCCGGGACACTTTCTTTACCAATACTCGCTCACCTTTCCACATGGAGCTGGCAACTTCTCCCTCTAAGAAGGATTTTAGATATTTTATATCAAAATTAAGTTAAAGATAGATAGAAGAGACATTGTAACGCCGCCTTTTGTCATTGTGTGGGGTCGAACGGTTACGACGTTGGACTGGTAATCACAAGATAGCCAGCTCCGCATTGGTTCGACGCCCGTTCAAAACCTACCCCGTTTTTTCCTTGAGCAAGAAATTTTATCCTACTAGCTCAGTACTGCGGATTAGGAAGCGGACACGAAAGAGATAAGTCTACGTTGTAAGAACTTGTTTCACAATAGACCTTAAATAAAGTAGGCCTATATATAAGGCCTATATAGCATCATTTTTTACGGAGTACAATAGTATCCGACCGCGTCATAAGAACGTACATTTTATTGTGTGCGGACACAAAGAGAAGCGACTCATCAGTGATTCAAGAATATTCTTTTTTAGTCTTACCTGAGTCAAATTTTGAAATTACTCAATATATTTGATACTAAGATGATGTTCGTTTTCCAAAAATTGCTATTTCCAATTTTTTATTATTATTACATAATTGTTTTCAATGTGAGCGATGAGACCATCCATTCAGTTTTTTAAATAAAAAGTGTTTTATTGTTAGGTTTTAATTTTTCTGTCACTGGCGCATACATTAACTCCGCTGATTGGTCGTGAGGCCACCACAACTTGATGATGTGTTCTATGGATTCGCTAGCACCTTAATTTTGACGGGTTTTTTTTTAAATTTATTTACTCGCTCGCTCATAAAAATTTGTTTAATCCACTATATAAAGCAATTGAATTATGATTTTTTCTTCGCTCGCTCTCTCCATTATTTTCCAGAAAAATCCGTAGAACATATGATCAATTTGTTGTGGCCTGAGTAAAGAAGTATTGCACTAGTAGTGAGTATTTAAATCTATGTTGTTAACAGTTGGAAATAGTGTTTTCTTCCATAATAGTTGAGTATGTCAGTTGACCTCATGATGTCTATTTCTAAAATGTACTTCTATAAAGTTAACATCCATACTTCGTGAACTTAATGAAATCAGTAGTAGATATATGACCTATAGTATGCTTAAACTATGACATTCTAGCTCAAAGTTTCAAAATCTCAGCAAATCTTCCTAGATTTGGACATTTTTGTTTTAAATATAGTAACTGATAAGATAGACCGACTATTTGAAGACTTTGAGTAGTAGTTCTGAATTAAGAAATTTTAGGTCTTCGTTCCAAAAACGTGATGTGACGGTGAACTTCACAATTCGTTATTTCATACCATGTTTCATGGAAGTGGTGTATTCGTCACGACACAATTGACGTAAAAGATGGAATACTGGTTTCAGTTCATCATATGGGCTACGGTCAAAAGGTGCACCATCCGTCTACAAGTCAAAATGAAGACCAGTCAAAACGTGAGGTCAAAAAGTACAAAAGTCATATTTGTCGAACATTCGGAACAACCTCGGCGATTACTGCATAACTCACTTTGATCGTCAGTTTACGGAATCATCCGAGTGGTTTTCCGATTGATTTGTCGAATCACGGACTAAACGTGAACAGCCACGTTCTATCTTTCATACTAGCAGTGTTAGTAATGATCTGATCTCAATTTCAGTTTTAAATATTTCGATATTTTAACGAGAGATCATCCAGTTATGCCTTATATGTTCAAACAATAGGGAACAGTCGTAGCCGAGCGGTTACGACGTTGGTCTGGTAATCATTAGATAGCCAGCTCCGCGTTGGTTAGAATCCAACCCAAAACCTACCCCGTTGTTTCCTTGAACAAGAAACATTATCCTACTATATCTGTACTGGGGAACCAGGAAGCAGACTCGAAAGGGAATAATCTAAGTTGTAAGAACTAGTTTCACAACCAGTATCAGCTCAAATAGATTAGTATAAATTATATGTTAAATCAAAGAGACAAGAAAAAAGCGTGAGGTTGTGGCTTTATGCCGCGAAGTCTTTTTTTTCAAAAAAAGTAATGGCTAACCCAGGTCTCGGATTATGTCGATCTTCTCTCCCCTCATTCTATTCAAGGCGTGGTTAACAAGACTGTATATTTTTTAAAGTGACATTTAAACAAGAGATATGAAAATGATTGTTAGTTTTTGTTGTTAGGTTTTTGTTGTTCAAACCAATGCTAGAACATAGTTACTTTAAAATATGTCTGATGTGATTAAGGCACATGAACGTGACCAGAAACAAAGCTATAACTCTCAGGGGCAATAACTCTGAATAAAGACCGACCTTAGAGAAAATTGTTGATAATTGACTAACTATCATTATTCACAAAGGCATTGATCTCTGTGCCTGGTTTGTGTAAAACATTCGCTAACATTTCAATAAGCAGAGAAACGAAAGCATTTGATTGTAGGGAGCAGTTTTATTCAGACTGGCAGTACTAAGCATTGAATACTTTCACACTGGTTTTTTTCTCATTGTCTAAGATGTATACAATGAATAGTTTATAATTACTGAATAATTATGACAAGATTATTCACGTTTCTTATACCTCAGTGGATTTCATGTTGATTCTCATAAAACTCGTGACTTTAAGGATTGTTTTCTGTAGATTGTTTTCTGCGTTTTTTATTGATTCGTATCTATACTCACCACCAGAGAAAACGACGTCATCGGCCATCACTAACGTCCCGTTATTAATTACTGGTAGTGTAGCGACAAGTGGCCACGCGCTGATTTTATTAATACTTTGTGTCTGTTTAATTTCATTCATCTGTAAATGACGCTTACATTAACCCCGCTGATTTAAATATTCACATCAGTACCTCTGGACTCAAGATCGATGGAAATATTTTCAAATCCCTTCTTGCTCCTTCGCTCCTGCCATCTCGCTCTCCATCGCTCTCTACTATTCTTTATTGCTTATTCCCTGTCTATTTTTCTCTCCCCCTCTCTCCCTTCCCCTCTATCCCCATGTCTGCACTCTCCCTATTTCGCTCCCCCTCTTTCTCTTTCACTACCCCCCTCTCTTTATTTTTCCTCTCTCCCCCTCTCCGCTCTCACTACCTCCCATCTTTTTCTCTCTCACACTTGCTCTCAGGGTGCCTCTAACATGACCTAAACTGTGGAAGAAAAAAACGTTATAATAACAGATAAATAAATAAATTTGGATGTATGTTAAAAACCGTAGACATCTCAATATTTATATATATAATAAAGTTTGGTTACATGCCTACTATTAGCTTCTCATTTTATTCTGGTTTTACCCAAGGGTACAAGCATGTATCCGCTGGTATTGATTCGACGTGAATAGGTCGTTAAACGAGCAGTTATTTCACACTTCATTATTTTATAAACAATCTACAATTTATTACATTTGATATTTTCTTGATAGTTATTTCTATAAATCGTACATAACAATTTACGTAGACTCACGAAATCGTGTTATCATCATTCCAGCAAGAAAACAGCCTTAAAGCCCCTATATCAATTTTAGCAATCTCTATGGGATTCAAAGATTAGAAAATAGACATGGTCTGGTACAAGTGTGTGTCATATAACATCAAACACCCCCAATTAAAACAAAAGAAGAAATTCTTTACTTTTTTTTACTTAAAGAATTTTTAACTTAAATTTTGTATGTCATTTATGTGTTATATTGCATTTCGAAATGTAACTAAGTATATCGAAACCGAAAGTAGATTTTGTTCGCCAATACTAAAAACAATAGTTTTGATCGCAATATGTTTAAGATTAAGACTTTTGATAGCAGACAACTTCCTGCAAATTATGTAATAACTATCTAAACAACTTTAAATCATAGGTCATAACAAGCGTTAACCTTAACAAAAAAGATAAATACATATAGTGAGCTCTTATAAAAGGGACGACATATTATTAAGAAAAAGGCACTTTTCAAAAATTAATCTTAGGAAGCAAAATGGATGAAATGTTTAGCATGTTATATTTTGATCACGTCACAGGTTCAAGACAGTTTTCATGTCTACTGTATATGATAGATCTTTGAATGGGGGCTTTATATTCTTTAACAAATTTTTAAATATACCACACATAGACATCTCTGGTAAATGGTATTAAATAAAATAAATAATCAACAGCGGAAAGAAGATCGAGTTGGCTTCTCTATGCATTAGTATTCGACTGGGCTTTGTTTGCTTAATTTCGAGACTAGTTTTTTGTTTTTGTTTTTTTTCTTATGCAAAACCCGTCCGGTTTGCTAAAGTGGTAGCGCGTCTGGTGTTTCAATCAGGTACAATCCCAGACGGGACCTTTATACATTCATTGAGTTTGGCATTGTTATTCACTATATATGTACTTTTAATGATAGACCTCCCGCCTACCGCTGTTTCAAGTGGCACAGCTTTCCTTATTTTTGAAGATATGTTCTAAATACTAATAAAAAACTTTGGATCAGAGTTATAAGCCTTCCCAGGGATAGTGAGTTGGACTGCTGGCCGCCCGATATGCCGGGCGGCACGATGGTAAAAAGCGACGTAAACGCCATGCATTTTGCTCATGCTATTTTCGTCAACACAAATAACTCAACATACTTGCATATATGGAAAACTTGCTCCACTCTTCGACTGAAGTTATAAATGAAACAGCCCAGGTTGAGGTTCTAGCGTCCGGGACCGTCAATAGTAACTTTTATTGTTAATCAAATTATTATTAATTGGTAATGTTGTGTATAACAATTTGATGAAAATATTATAACGTCGTATGTATTAAAACAAATTGTATATACGAGATATAGCTTAAGTAATCAAATTCATGAGCGTTGTCCCTCTTAAACGACCAAATTGATGGTATACCGAAAATTCCAATCATTTCCGTAGAATGAAATTATGCAATATACAATTAGTGAGAATCATGTAAAATCAATGTCCAGTATGAGATTCTAGCCTATTTAAGACTTCGCCATGTCTCAGGACAGTCATTTTCATTCCTGTATCAAATTATTGGATTACAAACTTCAAGCAAAAGCCGCCTCATAAAATCATACCGCAATCGAAACAGTTCATAAACTTGGCGACAAATTCAGAATACTAATTACAATAATGATCATAAATGGTAATAAATAGCGGCACTCTTCACTCGCGGAGGAACAAGTGGTCACATAGGGTAACAGAAGCTAAACTCTTCATACATTAAAGGAAACAATCGACGTGGAGTCACGTGACTACTCTTGAGATCCCACGAGAGTTTGACAGCTGCCGCGTGCCTTTAACCGTTAAGCAGACGACGAACGTGGACATTACTGATAAACTTATTTGATAATTTGGATAAAAATAACTTATTTAAGTATTGAAACAAAGTAGATCGTGTGACGTTGATATCTTTAAGAGTCATGGTTTTAAACATGAAAGATTTATTTATCACTGTTTATTATGTCTTCAACGCAAAGATTGTATATCTATTCAAAAGATTTTGGGAAAATTTCATATCGTAGCAGACGGTCGCTGTAAAATGAAAATGTCTAACTCACAGGTGACTATATTTCTAAACATCGTTGTCGTCACAGATAGTATGAAACCCTTGATATTATTCTATTGTTAACAAGTGTCAATGATGCACGTTGAAATGATAGGAAACAAACAAAATAATGCGATTAAGATAGGGCCATTAGATTATCACATTAAACAACCATAGAGATTACAGAAATATGGAATCTTTTGTTTTCATTCTACTTAATCTTCTACAATGTTTATTTAATTATTTATCTCATGTTTAACAAATCCATTCGACACATATTGTTATTTTGAAGCTATCATAGGCCAGTCGTATTTTAGGGTCCAATCTGGGGTGAGGTAATTTTAGTATTGAAGACTTGGACATAAGTCTTGCCAAATAATTAACATCAATATAGTGACGTATTATTACATTGTTCGATTTAATTCAAGTGTGAGTGGTGCATACATTGACTTCGCCGATTACACGATCGATAAAGTTTGATTAAAATCAGCGGGGTTAATGTAAACGCTACTAACAGTTAATTAAGATTGAATATAAATACGCTTTGATTTTAAGAATTGTTCGAAACCCTTTCCTGTGAACTTAGAGACCACAGTACGTGTTGGACCCATAAGTGTTGGATTCGATATAAGAGTCGGCAATAATTGCCAGTTGAAAATGGAAACTCACTATTGACATATGATTTGGCCTATTTTCAAAGAAGCTTAAATACCAGTATTATTGGATTAAAAATATACCATACAAAAAAGATAAATTATATTTTGTGCATATGAAATGTGGCTGCATAAATATTCTCTCGAAAAATTCAAGACAATTTTGCATTTTTGATTCACTGATAATCGATTTTTTATCAGACTCAACAAGGGGGACTACTTTTGGCGGACTAACCATTTGGAAGAACTCGGATGTCATCCACGCATACATATACGTAGAAAGTTGCAGAAGAGTTTAAAATGGATAGAGTAAGATTTGTAATAAAATATCAGACCGGTGTCATGTATGTTTCATTTATTTGTAACAATAACAAAACAATAAATTCATACTTATATTAACTACATCCGATTATGTGATATTTATGATTTTTTATTTGAATCAAACTTATCTCAAGGAATCCAAGCCGGATTATTTATACTTTGCCAAAGTCGGGTTAAAGAGGGTCATCCACTGGCTATGTTTACTTAATAAATATTTTGTCCGAAACAATACTTGAGTACTTATAGATATACAGCGCCAATCTTCATCCATAGAAATAACAATTTATTGAACTATAAGTACTTTAAAACCTATTAAATTGACAATAGGTAAAACTATGTATAACATTTATCTAATCTCTTTATAAATTATGTAGATTTTCTTCCTAAATCCAAACAATTATTGCCCAACAGATCGACAGCTTTTTAAATGATAATTCGTCTGATTTTTAAAAGATTTATTTAAAAGAAAATTTTATTTCTAAATTACCAGTAAGTTAAAACATCAATACTGGACTTTATTTAAATAAAGATTGGCATTAAAGCAACTCGTTCAAAGATTTCAATTTAAATATTTTTTTCGATATCTCTTGAAATGTGAATAGAAACATTTTGGAAACAGTGAAACGTTGTTCTGAGAATGGCAATTTTAAAGCAAATTGGTACAACTGTCAGAGATGATGAATTTTATGAATAAAAACCTATCGCGTTAGTAACGGTGTAGAGTCTTGTGAAAGGGTAGGTGAGTACTAGTTTTAGAACAGAACAGAACAGAACAGAACAGAACAGAACAGAACATACATTTATTCTCCAAAACTATACAGTTTCTAGTGTTCAACAATGATAAACATATAATGATTACATCTCGATCAATACGATCATAACATGAATAGACAATATTACAGAATTACAATGACATGCTAATATTACAAAATTACAATGACATAACATAATTACAAAATTACAATGACAATATTACAATCTTACATTTACAAAATTTCAATGACATGACAATATTAAAAAATTACAATGACATGACAATATTACAAACTTACAATTTAGACAAAGGTCCAGGAAAGTTAGTTAGGTGCGTTGACCGTCGTAAAACTTAAATGTGGAGACACGGCTTTTAAACCAAGTTTCAAGAAGGTAGCAGTTAATAAGATGTTAGTGCATGTTTGGGCCTTTAATTTATTTTCCCTCATAATTGATTAATAGTTTGTCTAAAAAATAAGTATAATCTTCTTATCATAAGTTTTGTTTGTTTGTTGGGTTTAACGCCGTAGCAACACATTGTATAGGTTATATCACGGCGGTCAGTCAACCTACTCACTCCTCCTGAAAAGGCTTAATCTCTGGATTTATCTGTTAACTAACTCACTAAGCGCATACTTTCGTCAGTGACAGACAACTGTCCTACATAATTAAAAATCATTGGTATGAGGAATAATGGCCGTAGAAGTAATTTCATGACCAAGCTCCACGAAAGTATGCCCGCCCGGGAATCGAACCCACGATCAATAGACTTGCATGCTACCAACTGAGCTAGCCGGGCGGCTGAGTGATTATTGTAAAATATATAAAAACAAAACAGTCGAGCGCGTAGCTTTAACTTTTGAAAAGTTATGAAAAGTTTAAACTATTGTAATTATAAGAAATTTTAACAAAAGCTTAAATATATGAGTTTTTACAGTAAGTCTTCTAGAGTAATTCTTTTATTCGTTGTATAAATATTTCGGTAAATTATCATAGAATTAATATTTGAAAGATTTAGGTTTTATTTTGTTACCTCCATTGTAAAGATTTCGTCGTCTGCTCTGAGAATATTAAGCCGCGGATATGTTCCAATGATCATTACGCTAGGACAAAAGTATGTTACATGTACAGGAGGGGGTCAATTTATATTTTTACAATGAAGGCAGGGGTTCGAACCCCATAAACTATCATTTCCCGTTGAATCTTTTTTATGATAATATTTTGAAAATTCGAGGTTGTTTAGACCACGCGATTAGTGTTAAAGTTTTGTTCATGGCATACTTAATTTTTTAGTAAGTCTACACAAATATAGATTTCTCTATATTTGCTTAAGTTTCAAGTTCATAGGGAAGCTTAAAGATACTCATTCACAGATTTCAACTTAAATATCAACTTTTTCTGAAACTATCAAAATTGTATGAAAATATTTTTGGAAGCAGGAAAGAAATGTCCTGATAATGACAATTTAGTGCAAATTGAAATACAACTACACAATTATGATGGTGTTTCATGTAGTAAATATCTACTCCGTATGTCACGGTATAGACAGTTAAAGTGCATTTTTGTGACTTGTATTGTATATTTTCTTGCAATCTGTTGGTCAGTTTGTCATAAAATATTAAGAATGATTTTTTGACATAATTACAAACCTATGATATTATAAATCTATGAACGTGTACCTTTAAATCTTATTTAGGTCATTAGATTTGGGACATCTATCGGATGATGAGAAAAAAACCTAAATCTTGCATTTTTTGTAAATGTTTAATATTGTATTTTAAAACAATAACTGACCGAAATGCACAATGTGGAATCTTTTTTTATTTTCTGTATATTATTAGTATCATTATTACGATATATTGTAAATAACGTGTTGACATATGTCATTCTTTTCACAGACATTTGAAAACGAAATTAGAATACACGGCTATGGATAAATACTCATCAAGGTTTAAAAATACTTCATATCTATGTATTGATATTCCTGTAGTTATAAGCTATCTTTTTTACAATTTAATAACGATTGGATTTAAAAAAAAACCCGAAAATACACAAAGATTTTGTGTTCCTACGCTGCACTATATTCTGCGCCCAGCAAATCGCCGATTTGTTTGATGAGTTGTGCGTCCAGGTAAAAATATGTTTGCACCGTCAATGAATAAAATGGGACAACACAGTCATAGGCGGATCCAGCGGTGGGGGGGGGGTCCAGGGGGGTCCGCCCCCCCTAGAATTTGGAAAATGTACCTGTCCATTAGTGTATTTCTTGTCTGTAAGTCGTTTTAAGTAGCATGAAGCAATTTTTCTCGGTGCTTAACATAGATTTAATGGTAATGTAGTTTTTATTATCAATATGTTGCATTTTTTTCTGCAAAATGTGTCTAATGTAGTTGTGGTTCAAGGTTCGGACCCCCCCCCAGAAAAATTCGACCCCCTAGAAAAGTTCGGACCCCCCCCCCCCCTAGAGAAAAATCCTGGATCCGCCCCTGAACAGATTGTAAGTGACTTTACAAAAAGTTTACACATACCAATAGAAGAATATTTAATCTGAAACTTTGTATATCTCAGAAACGATAATAAGAAGAAACAAAAATAATTGAAAGAAAAGTGTCACGAAAACAGCTTGAGAAAATTGTGAATTATTTAAATCTTTAACAAAATGTGTTGTGACAACAAAATCGTTTTCACTTCACATGGGGATAGGAAGTTGTAATATCTTACAGATTGTTTCAGAAACTGTAGTTGGAATGACTTAAATAATAAATATTTACATTCTCCTTATGTGAAAAAAGTGGAGAAATCTCGTAAATAGATTTCATAACATATTTTCCTCTGTATTTTTTGTTAGTGTAAAATTTCAATCATGTACGACAATGCTCCAGAATGAGTAGAGTACATAATTGTTAGAAAAGAGAAATACATTTAACAACTTTTCAAACTCTACATTTTTAATTGCCTACTATTTATTTACGTCTTTAGTGTCAGTATACTACTGTCTGTGTCATTTTCAGCCATACAATTGTAATGTTTCAATTTTTTTATATTATTTTAATGTTTACCACTGTCCCCATAACACCACAATAACCGTTTTTTATATGATCTTATATTATTTAACCACATGTATTTACTATATGTAAACTGTGAAAATAAATGATTTTTCTGTTCTGTTCTGTCTAGTCGTTACATATTTAAACATGAAAAACTGTCAAATTACTATAAGATATACAGAAATATTGAGTAAAATTAATTGTGATACACGTAGTTTGCTAGGTCCATGAAGCACTTGTATTTCATGTTTGTTGCCTGGCAAGTGCTACCAACGAGTAGAATACATACAAAACTACACATATCTAGTCTGTTAGTATAGATACGTTCGAAAAACACTTCACTATAAAACCTGAAGTCATAGGTGCCTCGAGGATGTCAGTAGAAGATAGAGGGTTTGCTGTTGGCACAAGTTGGACACATACGTTATAAAATTCAAAGTTGACGACGTCACGCCATGGCATGAAACCCTCTACAAATCCATGAAGTGCATTGAAATAGATTTAAAATGGTTTTCAACTAATTTAATAGATCAGACAGTTCATTTAGAATACCTGTGGAGTTAGAAAAGTTGTTAACAGACCATCAAAAGACATGACAGAACAAAATAGAGCTTTATTGAAATCAGCATTTGTGTATTTCTATAAAACTTTAACCTGTATCCGGATTCACAAAAATCTGAAGATGTGTATTCACTAGTACTCAAATAATATCAAATAATAAGCGTATTTTGAGGGAATAGTGACAGTATTGATTTCTTTGTATATATGTTTTGTATTTATATTGTGTTTAATTGTATCCATTGTCCTGTAATTCATTCACTGCCATGTAATTCATTCATTGTCATGTAATTCATTCATTCTCATGTAATTCATTCATCCTCATGTAATTTATTTCATTGTCATGTAATTTGTTCATTTTCTTATGATTTATTCACTGTAATTATTTTTAAAGTCTACATTTTTGTGTATTTATGTACTGTTCTAATGACATTAAATTTGTATGTATATCTTTTCCTATAAAAGGGAAATAAAATGTTTATGTATATATCATTTGAATATGGAATATGGTGTGTATCTTATAGCATGAAATTCCATTTACTCACTATACAACCTCTGTTGTTTAACATAATTGCATATTAGTATCTCAATCGAATTGAAGGTTTCAGAATTTCAAAATTTGTCCAGAAAAATAACTACACTCACATTTATAGGTAATCATACAAGTAATTGGTCAATAGAGACTCCAGTGAAATTTGTTCGTGCGCTACATGAACTATAGTTAGGGTTGAATTTTATAGTTTTGAATTCTGAAACATTCTTGGAATAGTGATTCAATACATGTGTTTTTATAAGATATATTTAAAAAAGGCATTCTATAAAAAAATATAGAAAAAGAAATATATCTATTAAGCTATGGATACGCTTTTACGTTGTGCACAATGTATGAGTGTATAGTGAATACAGCCAAGTACATGCGTAATAATATATGTAGCCCATATTCATGTAATATGGCGTAAGTATATATACTAAGAAGAAATCATAATATATATGTATTAGAATAGATTTATTGAAAACTAAACAAGAACTTCCATACTCCCAAATTGAACAAATACGCCCGCGCCGTAATATGACGACAATTATTGGTGCCACGGCGTTAAAACTCAATAAATATAAAATCGAAAATACTCGAAAACTAAAGAGAAAGTCTTTTGTGCTTCTAGTCACCACGTCAAGTACACAACTCAACACCAACGACCAGATCTAACTCTTACTACGTATACTATATAACTGTATAAAACATGTACACATGTAATTGAAATGCACCAAGAACTCACTCCATTCATCACATTTTATTTGAACATTCGCGACCAGTTTAATTACTAGCACACGTTGACAATACAGACATGTAAGTTACTATATTCTAGCTTTAAGTTACTCGTTCACAGATTTTGTCAAATATTTTTTATATTTAAATTTCCTGTAAGTTTCAGTAAATGTGTTTGGAAAATGATTTTTTGTTTATAAGGTGGCCTTCAGGTTGAAAGAAAAAAAAGTCACAAAATGCACTCAGGTGTTTTATGCATAACATTATCATCGTTTTATGTTAGTTTTGCACTAAAATTGGCATAATAAGAACCCTCCTTTAAAGCTTCCAAAAAATTTTTCATACAATTCTGAGAGTTAGAGAACAGTTGATATTAAAGTAGAAATTTGTGAACGAGCACCATTAAATTTTCATTCACAATGACATTTACCGGTTTCTATAAAATATCCGTTTTCTTTCCTTTTCAATCTTTTCTCATAGCCTTATTTGTATAAAACACAGCCGCCGTGATCAATGATTAAAGTTCCAAGAAACAAACCCTCCATCAATCTAGAGCTTACATAAATACAAAAATCATAACTTTTAGAAACTTGCAAAATGTGTGAATTTGAATCATTATGCAGTCTGATAGATTCACTTGTCGAATTCATCTCAACAGCCACCAACAAAAATATTCAAAAAAGGGAAAAAATCTAGTGAAGGAAAATAATTCAATTATAATGTTTCGTTGATTTGTCGATTACTTGAATTGTTAAGTAGTAATACAGACGAAAAACCCATTCGTCTGCGACAAGACATATGCTTTTAACCCTCACAGTAAGTAAATATGTGAATGTGATCAATTTTGAATTTAAACTCATTCGTTTTACCCAGAGGTCGACTTGGATTTTGGTATCATTCAACAGTTGATGCGACAAGAGAACTTTCCATCGAGGATCAATAATACTCAATCCTTCACCCCTTATACTGACACCTTAACAGCTGACAGAAATCTTTTTCGCCCGATTTGACAGCTACAGTCAAATAAGAGAACTGTATTATGGTAGACACTGCTCCTTCCAATTACGTGAAAATGAATTTAGACACGTGCCCCGGCTGGCCATCCCGGAGAGTAGATTAGTTTTTACACCCGACCAAGACTTTTTCACACCTTCAGTTTTGAAGATCACTTCCGTTGTAAAGTCGTCTGGTGATTATCTTCAACGTGCTCATACGTATTGGCGTTAGGACGTCTGCCAGTTTGCAGTAATAAATAACGCGATACTTAGAGACTTGTATTGGGCGATGGAAATACTCTTTTTTGACAGGTAATCAAAGTTCCTACGAAATTAGATTGCTTAGGTTAAGAAATTTATTCTTCTAGAAAGAAACCACGTGACTCTCGACGGGCTGTATCATGAGACTTGACTGTTCAAATGTAGCGCCAATCAGCTTCATTCTATGACCGATTGTTGATCACATGATGTAGCGGTCTTTCTTTTAAACAAGTTGTAATCAACTACCAAGGAACTAGACAATAAATTAGCCGACGACGATATCTTGAATTAATTAAGTCTGGTAATGAAATCGTTCGTTTTTTTTCTAATACAGCGGTCCAGTCGTAAAAATAATGAACAATGGCTCGTTGTTTTTTGGATATGATTATTTTTAAGGTGCGTTGTTTTTTAATTAATGTTCATGTCGGCTCAGTCATTGCTGTTTTCAAACAATGACAGTTGTTAGGAATTGTTCATATACATTGTATTTAATATAAAATATATATACTTGAACGCTTTGCATGTAAAGTGTGGCTTCCAAACAGATTATATATTTAGTCATTGATATAACCATAGAAGATGTCACGGTTCAGAGACAAAAACACTATATACATGAATACATATATTGTGATTTAGTCTTGGAACTGTGCCGGTCGCCTATTGTTAAAACGAATGCACTTTCACGTCCATTTGAAGAGCATGTAGACCTGGGTCGATAGCGCAGTTGGTAGCGCGCCGGGATTTGAAATCTCGTGTTCCGAAGGTGGGTACCCGGGGAGGTAATACCCTTTCAAAAAAAAAATTGACAATAATGTCAAATTTTCTCCATTGATTAGATTAAATGGAGAAGTTTCCGGCCTTGTAGAAGGGTTGGTGAGTACTGGTTATATTACCTTAAGCTAAGTTAGGTGCGCTGGATGCCGTAAAATGACCTAAAATTGTGTTGACACGGCGTTAAATCCAGTAAAAATTATCCTGTATATTACAAAGCTAAGATGAAAGGAAAAAGTTACACTCATTGGCTGAAGCTTTACAAACTTTCTTGATTTAAACAAATGACACCAAAACCTGACTATTGGGTCAATAATTCATTTGTGTGCATGGACTTTTAAAATGACAACGCTTTAGGGGGTTAACCAACATAAAACATATGTATCTCATAGGAATTGTGATTTCAAAGCATCTCGTACAATCAAAGGTAAAAATAAAGTATACAATGTATTTCCCTGCGAGAAAATAACATCACCCTTTTATGAATTCAATACTATCTCTAACTTTATATCATGGTCTTTGACGGAACATCAGCACACGGAAACTATTTTATGGAGTCCAAAGTAATTTCCTTACATGATTTCTACTATAGAAATGTTGTGTTATAAAGAACACATAGCTGTCTACAGTGACAACCTCTAGCTGAACAAAGAGCACAGATCAAATTTACCACGATGCTTCGTATCGTCCATAGAACAGTGAATGTACCAACTGCACTACTAATACCCACTATGTCAGTCAGGGGACACGACCAGAGATTCTAGGTACTTTACGCTCGTATACCAGAAGTCCTACTGCCCAGATACGATCAGATTATGAATAGCCTTCCTCAGACAATTGTCAGCTGAACTGCACTGGATAGCTTCAAGAGGAAGTGAACCATCTAAAGCTCTGCTTACTCGTACTGATGTTTTTAACTGCATTGTATATAACTAAACTTTTAAATTTCACGATGTTGTGCAAATAGTCTCATGTCACTCACTGCGTAGGTACGATTATATTTCAAAATGATGGAATTTGTACTTCAACCTGTAGAAAAAGAAGAAGAAGATGGAATCAACAGCATAAAAAGTGAGTTGTTTTATTCTTTTGTTTAACATGCTTATATATCTTAATTCCAAACTAGTTCTGATATTTTTATTCCTGCTTTTGTATGTTGTTGGTATGTTTTCTAAAATCTTATGGAGTGCTTAACTTTTGACGATGAGTATACATACTCATTTTTTCATTACAAAGAATTAACAGCTTCCAGAAATTACAAAGTTCCAAACAAATGGTATCAAGAAACCATATCTCGAGGCTTTCTATCTGAAGTTTCTTTTAACTTTGTCTATAACAAAGCAATTGACATACAACTTCATGCAAATTGTCAGTTCTGCTTTAAACCAGTGACTGCTATTTTTCTGGAGGATTATATATTATACTGGTCTATTTTTCGTGCAAAGCTTTGAAGTACATAATTTTTATGATATATGACGACACTGGATTTCAATCCCAGAGCCTCGCGTTTTTTACCAAATCATAATATACGAGAGAGTAGTGTCACATAGGGGATTTGTAAGTTGCTTAAAACATAAAGAAAAAAGACTAGAGCCAGAACAGATCATGTGTTTCAGAGAAATTCAATTCATTAGTAGAAATAATGATTACAAATTGCACTCCACATTCTGTTCGTGCAGCCACTCATAAGCTTAAGGCCCTGAGATACTAAGACATATGAACACGTCAAATGGCAAATCAACTTAGTTTGTTTAGAAATAAGGTATCTGTTACAGACTCACAAGTTAGCCATTAGTTCGTGTCTTTGAGATTTATGACCCTCGTCCGAAAAGATCTTACAATGTTAGTTCTACCTCTCCTGGGATTCCCAAAATCGCAGGAATTTTTTATTCCCTGACAGAAACGGATTGGGAACTCAGTTTACGAGTTTTAGCGTGCCATTCCTATAGATTGTAATGTTTTAGTTTGAATCTATTGGCGTGCAAGAGGGCTGGTTTTGAATGTTTTGTCCGAATACTCTTCAGTTTTGGAGGATTTATTAGTCCGATTTAGATGTAACCCAAGGGAAGAAAATGGCGATAAAGAATACATAAAAGCGGAAAGGATGGAAAGTAATAGCCACAATGTGTTATATATCAATTTTGTACATTACTCAGATCGCCAGTTTGTTTGTCGAATGGCTATTATATGTTGGCACCATAATTTAAGAGGTTTGCTACAGTAATAAATGGTTGGTAGTTTGTAAAATAACTTACTGGTTGGTTTGTGTCCAGATATGAACTTTTTATTTCTGTCAAAGTGTCATACAGACAAGAGGGTGATTGGTCGAAGGACATTGTTGATAGTTTATTGTTACATCTCATTTGTTCTCGGACACATTTTTAATTCTGTCTTTTTGGATTTTTGGATTGGGTTTGACGCCTTGTCATTGCACAATGTAGTCATTTTACGACGGTCAGCTCTCTTAATGTAACATTTCCTGAACCATTGTCTGTAACCAGTGATTACTATATTTTCCACAAGGTCGACAACTCTCCATATACGTTTTTAAATAGAGAAAAATCTACAAAATGGTTACATTTTCATGAGACGATTCACCGAGAATATCGGGACTTGAGCCAGTAACCCATTCGGGATTCTCAATTCGAAATTTTGCGTAAAGCCTACCGCACCAAGGAGTTGTTTTTTTAATTAGACCTAGAGTATGCATAAATTCGTTGTAAGTTATTGCATGTATGTGTAAATTATTTGTTATTAAGCAGCAATCAAGTACAAATTTTAATTTAACAAATCGAATTTGGCGAAATGCGTGGCCATAATTTCTAAGGACGCTATACTCACAGTTCACATACTTGCATTGCTAAATTTTATTCAATTGTCACAGGTGCATACATTAACCCCGCCGGTTTAAATATTAACTACAGTGATTCTGTACTCATGATCGATAAAAATAAATATTCGTATTTATGTAAAAGTATTATCAAACCGATATCTAGTATATGAATCCGCGGATTTAACGTGTACATAACTGACAGTTGAATAAAAGTTACAATTTATACCTTAAGTTTAATAAATACAAATGTACCATGAAAATGTAAAGGTGTCGAAAGCTCAAACCGAGATACCGAACGTGTTTTACGTAAGAAAGGTGTCGGTTTCTTTACGGAGGACTTAACTCTAGAACTGGTTTATACCAGACGAGAGAGTTAGGTTAACTGTTTGTCTTACAAGTATATTTATTGGTAAATTTCATCCAACTGTCAGTAGCGCAAACACAATCATCGCTGATTTAAATACTCAATATATTTCGTTGACCCTGCATATAAATACGGATATCAATTTGTATACATCGTGAGTACGAAAGTACGATCATTCTGTAGGGAATATTTAAACTGGCGGGATTATTTATGCGTTACTGACAGTTGAATAAAATTTACTAATAAAAAGCTATAAAACTAGAAACATATACAATGTACATAGTTATATAGTTATCTAAATTCGAAAGTCAACTTGACGCTGTCCGTAACAATTCTACAGTCATTTACTTCCCTTTAATTGTATATTTATTTTAATTTTCAATCAAATATAGACTGATGCACCATGCATCATGAAATAGTTCACAAAATGCACATGCATTGTGTAATTAAGATGTAATATTCTACATTATATTTTGTGCATGTTAGGAAAATGTAAACCTAGTGCTCCCTGAGGCTTCGTAAACTTTTCCTGGTAACAGTAATATCATGTTGTTTATTGGCTAGAAAAAAATGTAAATTGTTTTCATGGTTTCCGTGTTATGTCATTAATATGATTATACAATAAGAGCAGATTTCACACGCGCACGCGCATTGATCAGCGCATGTTTGTTTTCGCATTCGTTTTTTGCCTAACTAATATAGTTTCATGAAAGAATCATGCGAATCCGGAGATCGTTTTCCGTTGAAGAAAAACCAACAATTTTGACATTTAATTACGATTTTGACGTAAATTATATTATAGTGTTTGTTGCTGAATATTTAAACGAATGGTGTTAAAGCTTTGAAGCCATAATATCACGATCAGCCCTCATAATCATATCAAATTCTTTCAAGACATCTCTTGTGTGTTTCAGATTTTACAGGTCATTGGAGAGTCAAATGCCGAAGAACTCTAATTATTGGAAATTGGCAATTTTCTTAAGCGGAGTTCATAAGTTCCCAAACGGGAATATTTAGGCGACGAAATCTCGCTAGCGCGTGAATGTCTCGCGTATACCGTCTCTTCAATGCATTAAGTTAGGAAGGCTAAGCATGCAAGTGGGGAATGAATTTTAAAATACTTAATTATTTTGAACAATCTTTATCACTTCATACTAAGAAAATATTGAGACTCGCGGTTCATAAATCATTCTGATTTAAGGAATATGATAAAGAAATAGAAGAAACTTGGAAGTCGTTATATTCACGCGATGAAATATTGAGGGAATTCGGAGAGTTGTGGGTAAAAGCCATGATGAACGAGACTATTCCGTGTCGCTTAGAAACCTCGAAATCTGAAATTTGTTGAACAATGTTGCAGATTTTAATTATTTCTTTTAAGTTTGAAGATTTGAATATTCCTAGCTGTGTACGTTTCAGAACCCTTCTCTGTGGTATTGTGGTTGGGACCACTACCTGTCTTCAAATTTAATGTCACTTCTTACAAGCCTAATGTCCGTGAATCAATGTAAGCTAATAACCATGGCATGTTTCTTAGTACACACTTATTTTAAATTTTTAGTCTTACGAGAATTTTCTTGAAAAAAAATTAGTACGGTAGGTCAAAATAAAAAAAGATTAAAGATGTCAATTACAATCGACTTGCAAACCCATTTTGTACAAGTTCTGAGTGAAATTGATATTTGTCTTAGAAATTGTCTAACATTTTCTCAAACTGTTATGATTGAAACGTTGAGCTTATTTGTACTGGGATGGGTTCGGTTCTTTGGTTTTTTGGTGCAAAAAATAAGAACAGTGGGTAATTAATAATCAAGATTTTATTTTTTCAAATTTTTGAAAAATTAGACTCGGGATTTTTGTAAGACGAAAAATATTAAAGGTCTGGCCTTAGTACAAGAAGATAAACGGTTGCTAACTCATAGGCGGATCAAGCGGGTGTCAGGGGGTCCGCACCCCCTGGAATTTCCAAAATATACATGTCAATTAGTGTATTTCTTGACTGTAAGTCATTTTAAGTAGCCTGAAGCATTTTTCTTGGTGCGTAACATAGATTTAACGGTTATTTAGATTTTATTATTAATATGTTGCATTATTCAGTAAAATGTGTATAATGTGGTTGTGGTTCGAAAGTTTGGACCCCCCCTTAGAAAAGTTCGGACCCCCTCCTTGAAAAAAATCCTGGATCCGCCCCTGTAACTGAAGATAGAAGTGTACCACAATCGGTTACTTAGTTACACAACCGGTGCCATATAGTACGTCTAATATCTTATGAAAGTTGAAATACATCACTACTTCTGAACTCACTCTCCTAAGGATTACAGGACCGTAACACGATTCCATATTGTTTAGGAACATTTTCATTGGCCCATACGGTAACTAGCTATCAAATGCATCGTTGCATCAATGTAACAGGAGGCTGTATCGTGACAGAATTATAGTACTGTTGCATCCCGAAAAATCCAGTGGTGCATTTCACAAAAATTCTTACGAAAAAAATCTTCGTAAGTCAAAAGCAAGTAACATTAGTAATACGCTCATTTTTTGGCTTATCAATTCTAAATATTATACAAATTGTGTAGGATTGTGTATACCTTCTGAATATAATATCATAATTATGCTTATTATCCGTCGGACTTAGAAGTGCTAATTACATGAAACTGACTTACGAAGATTTTTTTCGTAAGAATTTTTGTGAGGTATATCGTCCGCTTCGTATGACTCGTTGTCAGTGTTTTCTGATTTGTTTACTGATTAGGCACGAAGAAGTATTGGTCAATAAATGGTCCCCGTATTTTTGAAGTTTGGGCTTATGTGTGATCTGAACATACTGGTTTGGAAATCTAAAATTCAGTTGTGTAAATTTGTAAAATTTTCTCAGAACTTATCGAAGGTTCCAAATATTTTTTTCATCGGTAATGTATGATGTCATAATGTAACGAATATACTATTAGTCATAAAACACATTTGGCGAGGAGTCTAAAATTGTAAAAATTCATTACATTTTCTTCGAATTTACATAAGTTCCATATCTATAATTCAGCGTGTCACTAAAAAATATAATAATTTACTATTACATGTACGATGTACTTTTGTAATTAAAACAATTGTGCTTGACAAGTTTAAGGTAATAATAATTCTGTATATAGATTGGGCCAATTAAAGAAAAAATATTGTAATTTTAATATGGATACGTGTATACTTATTTTATATTATGTATTATACATCATACATATTTAATACGTCTTTATATTGAAATTAACTTGTAATTGGCATTTTGTATGACATTATTTATTGTAATTTGTATTGTAATATGACTTGCTGTATTAAAATAAAATTACAGTGCCCTCCAAAAGTTCCTGGACAAAATCATGTTTTAGGGTGAACTTATTAAAATTAGGAACTTATGTCAGTTATCTTTCCCTGAAAAAATCTGAAGCAATCCAATTGGAAAGTAGGTCCTTACCGTTGGAATCGTCGGATTTTATTTTTGAATTCCTATGTAAGGATAACAAAATATTTCATTTAATATTTGTCTCGTTAATAAATATTAACAGAAGTTATGCAACTTAGATAGAACTTAACCTTAAAAATACTTAGTTTGAATTTCAAACAAATCAAATGATTTACAAAAAAGTTATTTAAGACTAATTTTGGCAAATTGACATTGAAAAGTGAGGGTAAAATCCGAGCAATCCAACTAATTGGACCTACCTATTTGAAGAGTATACAAGGGGAAATAACTGACAAAAGTCCCTTATTGACCTTGAAAGAACAAAGTTTACCTGAGCAAATTCCATAATCGGCATCAACTTGTGTGTTATTGTTAAATTTTATTCGACTGTCAGTTGCCAATACATTTACCTCGCTTAAATCGAGTATGAGTACAGAAGTACTGTAGTGAATATTTAAATCAGCGGGGTAAATGTATGTTCCACTGACAGTTGAATAAAACGTAACAATACATGAATTATCTTTTATAATTGTAAAATACTTTCGTTAAGCATCATTATTTTTTTCTCAAAAAATTTCCATTCGTCCTAGAACTTTTGAAAGGCATTGTATATGAATAACTAGCTTCTAAGGCCACAACAAGTTGATGATTGTGTTCTACGGATTTTTCTAGGATAAAATGGGGCGAGCGAGCGAAGAAATAAAAAAAATCTTAATTCAGTTGCGTTAAATAGCGGTTTGACCAAATTTTTATGAGCAAGCGAGGAAATAAAATTTTGTGTGTGTAAAATTTGTCAAAATTAAGGTGCGAGCGAATCCATAGAACATATGATCAACTTGTTTTGGCCTAATTAAAGTGTCTGTGAACACGACGTATAAGAATTTTACAAAACAGTCCTTATATGTACATTAAAGCCACTATATGAAGATATTCATTAACAGTAGGCATGATAACTGTCTCAAAACAATGAAATTATTAGGCTATTACATACATTTGAGACACGATAACCATGACAAACCATTTGGCTTTTCTTCTTTAAGTTTGACGAAGGCCTTAACAATTTGATCATGTGTTATATGCATTCGCTCGCACCTTAATTTTGACAGTTTTTTATAAAAAAAAAATTTATTTCCTCGCTCGCTCAAAAAAAAAATTGGCCAAACCGCTATATAAAGCAACTAAATTAAGATTTTTTTTCTTCGCTCGATCGCCTAATTTATTCCAGAAAAATCAGTAGAACACATCATCAACTTGTTGTGGCCTAAGTGTCTATTTCTTAAAAAAGGGTGCCTTTTATAAGCGTACACAACATGAGTTTTTGTGAGCGTTGTACATGTATGATCCAAAATCGTTTTAGAGCTACAAAACATGTGTATCATGTAATTTTGAAGAAGAATGTTTTCTACCACAAAACTTCATTCAACAATATTATGTTCAAAATTATTGTTTTAATAATGACCCTAGTGAAACCAATTTGCTACTTTCGGTTTCACTCTACTTTCTTTTTGAAATGCTATAAATAACAAAAACATATTAAAGGGAAAATTTCATTTTTTAAAGAATATTTTTCATTAGATGTGTTTGATATAATTATTGTTTAAGGCCACAACAAATTGACCATATGTTCTATGGATTCGCTCGCACCTTAATTTTGACGGTTTTTACAAAAAAATATTTTCATTTCCTCGCTCGCTCATAAAAATTTGGTCAAACCGCTATATAAAGCAACTGATTTTAAGATTTTTTTTCTTCGCTCGCTCGCCCCATTTTTTTCTAGAAAAATCCGTAGAACATATCATCAACTTATTGTGGTCTTAGATACTCGTCGTTTTTCTTTGCAGTCCATGGAGAGTTATTGTTAAAATTTATCATTCTACTATCAGTGTTGCATACATTGACCCCGCTGATTTAAATACTCACCACAGCACTTCCGTACTCACGATCGATATAATAGATATCCTTATATATGTTTGGGTATTATCGAACAAATATCAAGAATGAAAATCAGCGGGGTTAATAGATGTTCCACTGACAGTTGAATAAAACTTAACAAAAGTCTTGATACAGGGGCTTTAATGATAATAAATGAATTGTAGTATCAAACACAATCTAGACAGGCCTACCTACCATGTAGATGAAGATTATTTATGTCTATGTTACACCATCCAAGTTATTCATGCAAGGTAGACATTAGTCTCTAATCAAACATGAAACAATAAGCCACGGGTCAACCTATCTTTTACAACATACTATTGTTTCAATACATATTTCATACGTATATAAAATATACACGAAATTCGTATGCAAATCACTAGTTGGTTGATTAGACAAAATTACTTTGAATCACACAATGTATGTCGGGTCCTGTATCATCTGAACGACTTATCATCTTTTCATTATCCTATCTTTTTGACTGCCGGCTTCAAATAAATTTTATGACGAAGAGTTTGCAATATCTATTAAAATAAGGGCAAGTTGTGAAATTTCTTCAAGCTATAATTAGCTATATTGGATAAAGTCATTTTTCCTCAAAGTTTCCTTAAGGACGTGTATAAAACCTCGTAAATAATACTTCTACACGGAAAATACAGACCGAATCACGATATTCTGTTCCGATATAATGTTCTATACTGGAATAATACAATTTGCTCATGTGTCGTTTTCGTTTCTAATCTGTTGTATGAAGAAACCAGAAGCATCCCGAAGAGACTTCATTAATTAATTCTGATTGGTGGCAAACATTACGCGGAAGTCTCGCGAGACTACACGATGTTTCAATGATCTAAAATGGCTGTTCTTTATGTTAGTCGCTGGTTTATGGCCCTAAAACATTATCAGTGGATAGAAAAAACAGGTGAGATGAGAGTAATTAAATAAAGTGGTTCAATGACGTGACTTCTGATTTTCAAATCTTTATACTAATGCAAACGATCCTTGAACAATATGTTACATCGTGACCAATTGCAACAGAACAGAAATGGCAAAAAGGTGAATCAGATTCATTGAAACGCTTGCAAGATTTAATTATCACAGGGTTAATGACTATCCTAAGTCAAACAGACGCACTGGGATACACGTGGACAAGTTGTCTGTTACTGGAGAGCATTTTGTATGAATGTGCAGTATTCCTGGGGATTGAAGACATGATGTTTAACAATAGAGGCTTTTATTCCCAAGTTGATCACTTGTTTCAAATGTTCAATTGATGTCATATCATTGTATAAAATCGTGCAACTAAATCTCTTTGATATTATATTAATGACACCTTGAATTAAAATTACAATGCTCATGCACTTTTCTACAGTGAACAGTGTTCAGAGTTGGCATTAGCCTGTCTAGGGTCTTAATGCCAAAGTCATTGACTTGAGATTAACCCAGAGCTTAAAAACAACCGATTCAGAATTTTGACTTGAACTGTGTTTAATTGTAACTGCATGTCCTGAGTTTCTTCTTCAAAGTCCCACAACCACAATAGAGTGAAGCTCCGCTATAAAAGTTACCTTTGTTATTACATAAATCATGCGATTTTTTTAAGTTTTCCAAGTAACAATTAAATTCTTCATTTGAGAAGAAAAGTTCCTATATTTAGACCATTTCGCTTTTAAGACAATCGATTTGATATTAGGACCAGTCCTAATTTTAGATATTTACTGTACAAGAAAATAAACTATGCATAAAACAATAATAGTGGGGTCGATAAGTGTCATTTTTCACGACAATCTTTCACTTAGTGATACAAGCACCAAATTTGGTACAGTTGTTGTACATAGTGTGTAGTTTACAAAAAGCACGATTTCCACCTCAAAATTCAAGATGGCCGCCATAATTTCAAAATGGCCGCCGATGATAGGGATTTTTGTCCTGTTCATATAAAATAGCCTTTTTAATTATTTTGATTTACGTAATTATCAATATATTTTCAATATTTTATAACAAATAAACATTTCTGTTAAATTTTTTCAAACAAAATCCATTTAATGGCTGTCAATTCAAAATGGCGGCCAATACAAGACGCCAAATAATTTTATATACTAACGCTTTTTCTCAGATGAAATTCATTGCAGTAAATTGATTCAGAACATTTCTCATTTATTAGACTACATCTCAAAGTATAACAAGTGCATCTGGTGACATCACTACAATGAAACCTAGGCATCATTCGCGGTTCCGGTTCGAAAACATTACATATACGACCGCCTGTGCTTTGATACTCGGCATGTATATGAGTGTCAATTAAAGTGTGCTTGTTGCTGTATTGGCACATGGTATTTTTCTCTGTTTGTGTGCTGCTGAAACAAACAGATGTCTGTACATTATACTAAAAAGTCTCAAATGTTATCGAATCAACCCCTCTTAATATTATATAACTATCGTTAGTCAACGTGAGGGAGCCAATGGTAACAGGGTTTAAGTTTAAGTTACCACAATGGTGTACAGCTTACACGGAATTTAGATAATACTGAATGAAACATTGGGTTAGATGTAGGGTACTCTTTCCATTGACACATATTTAGGAATGATGATCCCGGACAACTTTGAATTAAATTCAGCGGCGTTCGTATCAATTAGTACAAATCAGAAATTAATCCGTTATCATCCATAACTACAGTTTGAATCCAAAAACTGCTTTGACAACATATTCATTAAGTAGTACATGCCTCAGTAGCTACACTCAATTTTTTGTCAGTATCCAACCGATTTCCTTCTTCTGTAAATGTGTGGCCAAGATTTTAGAAGTATATGCAGACAGTTGTACATTGTATCCCATATCTCAATGTTATTTACAGTGAGGCAGTAAAAAGATTAACTTTAGAGCAGGAAATGTGTACAAAAATCCATCATGTATTTCTATAACAACCGATTTAGATTAGCGCTGCTGTCTCTATCTGACAAAGTTTATGTCTCCCCCAAATTGTTAGTAGCTCAAATGAATATTCTAAAATAACTCCAAGTATGCGACCCTTTCATATGACAATTCAGATTGTTTTTAGATTTAATCCATCTTGATCAGACGATTAAGCTTTTATTAATGAATCTTTGTAATGCAATAGTGCAAAGTATCACAAAACTTCCTTCATCAAATGATTACTATTTGCAAATTTGAATATGCTAGAAAACGAGCAGCCTAACAGATTAGTCATTCGTAGCCACACAAATTGACACTAGCAAACTATACAGGTCAGACATATCTGCTGGCCAATACTTTTCAGACTCCGGTAATAATCCCTGACTATCAGCATATTTCCGATGCAACTGTTATTTATGGATTCTTGCTCGTATATTCTGATTCTCAGAAAGCATTAAAGGCCTTTGGATAATATGTTTTTAAAGATTTAATTCCATAGGTGCATGCATTTGTCTCGAAATATAACAGGACATACACATGTAATTAGTTTCGATGTTTACGAGGGTCAGTTAGAGACAAACGTGAGCGCCATAGAGAAGCACTCAAAACAAATTTACGACCAAATTGGCAGAAAATTGTACGAGGTAGTGACAACAAGACCGAACTAAATTGGGTCCTGATCCGACAAAATTCTTACCATGTGTTTTTGTAATGTTGTTGTTGTGACAAAAAGTGAGTTTGTATCCATTTGTTTCTACAATAAAATGAATCCTTGTAATCACGAAGAATCATAGTCAAGCCACTTTATACTATAAAGCAACAGGCAAAACATTTTTATAATAAAGCATGTGTGACTGATGCTGTTAAATAAACGTGTTTCAACACTAAAAAGGTGCAGATTTTATAAACCTTGGATTGAGTATGGTCTAGGATAGTCAATTAGAAGGTTAACAATACACAAAATGACGGCTCAGAATCTAATAGAATGTTGTTCTTCCACGATTTTACTTGTAGTCATTTTATGTAAGTCTTTGAAAAAGCTAAGTCAAAATTTAGCAGACATGATCAAGATTTCAAAACACTCTAGAAATTTGTCATAATGAGCGATTAGAACAGTCTTATAGACAATGTTGCGACGCTAGGCTTGACTTTTCTGTCCAAGAGCAAATATCCTATAATGCAATTTCACATACAAGGGCGTCTTTCTATGAACAAGTCAAAAGTTCTGTCTTCCACGCTGCGTGTATTTTTGGTCAATCGATGGCTATCAAGATCGAATCCAGTCGGCTGGCTCTGGTAAAACAGTAGCGAATGACAAAAGCTATTGGCCAACCTTTCACCGATTGCAAAAACAAAAGTTTTCATCTGTTAACTAAATGTGGTGACAAGAGGGAATGTCATGAGCGATTCAAATGCTGTCGAGTCGGTTTTAAATGAACTCGTTTGTGCGCTTGCATGTGCTAATGATGAAATCATCACAGACTAAACCATCTATGTTTGCGTTCATATAATTATCGCAACAATATTTAAACTATCTTTACGATCTTGACCTTAAATTGTTGACTTCTAGACATGTGTGCACCACGCATTATTGATGAAACTTTAGTTTTTGACTAGGATTATGAGAATCCTTGCTTCATTTACGTGAATTGTGTTAAATTTCTGATAAAATCACTTTATATGTATACCTTCTCATGTGACATTGACCTTTGACATACACAACATGTGGACAACATTAAGCATAAACATAGTAAACACTTGATAAAGGCAATCCAACACATGTATTCATATTTCAATGTTAATGTAATAATCTCAAATAAACTAATTGTTTGATTATATAATTAGTATTTACGGGGTATTAACATCCTACTTAGATCAAGGTCAAGGTCACGGTAAATGTCAATTTATGTCTTTAAATATTTGTCAAAGATTCTATCAAGTTAATTTGAATAATGACTATTTTCTATTTGCATCTCCAACCCTACATGATCATTAAAATGATTCAAAAAGTTTGAAACAACATTCTCATGTATGTTACCTTTACCATGACCTTGACCTTGACCTTGGAAGTATATCACATGATGTAAATCAATGCCTTAACTTGGTTAACATTTGTAGAATGCAAAAACACTATAATGTATCATCCTATGATACATTCAAAGCGGTAAAAAGAAGTTTAGTCGTTTTGGGATACTGATTTCTAGGCGCATGCGCAAAAACGACGGCCATCTTGAATTTCGAAGTGGAAATCGTGCTTTTTGTGAATGGTAGACCATGCAGGTCATCTGTGCCAAATTTGATGCTTGTATCACCAAGTGAAAGATTGTTGCAGTTATCGACCCCACTATAAAGGGTTGTTGTGACATTGTCATAGATCATTTTATGGTATAGCTAAGACATACTCCTTTTGAAAGAAGTCATTCCTCTCTCTGTTCTAGATTGTTCTAAAATGGAGGATGGTTGTCGCATGGCTAGGTAATACAGTATCACAGTAAACAATGAAACAAACCAAAGTATTGTCTCGTCGTTCAATCACGGTAAAATGATGAGAGATTGGCAGTGATTGTGTCTATAAAGGGAAACAACTGTTCAAAATATCTACTGATTTATCCTAGCAGTGATGTTAACTTCAGTAATGACCATAAAATCAGGACCGCAGACAAATTAATCTCAATGTATTGTGTCTATGTCCAGACAATGGCAATCACTCAGAGACATAGTTGATCTAAATTCGGACACACTTTGTCTGGTGTATTGACTTAGATTTAAAACAGTCCCCTTGGTTTTGGTCAATAGCACTTGATCTTGAATACTGTGTTAAAGATAGCATTGTGTCTATGGTAAGAATATTAGACACAGTCTTTATCTTAATTTTCAACGTGGTAAGCAATCCAGGTCTTAGTTACCACTACTTTTAAACGTAACATAAAAATGTCGCGGACAATTACATTCGGTCATGCGCAGTCAGATTCAGCGCAACTGTATGAAGTTGGGTTAACACCAACGCGTGAATAAATAGTCATATTGTTAACAAAATAAATCAGGCAGTATCAAACAGTCTTGAAGTCAACCAAAAAAATATTATTGTAAATAACGTTTTTACATTTATAAGTACATTTATACATACTAAAATCATGTCAAGTGAAGCAAACTGATGAACGAATTAAAATATCTATGGACACCAGCAGATTTTGCCATATTGAATCCTTGTCCGGACAGCGCTATCGGCGCTTTGATTTGACAAGCAATAGATCATTGAATTAAATATAATTATATAGATTAAATTCCAAAATACTTAATTTAAGAAGAAAAAGATACTTATAATATACCACAGGAGCTTGACATTCTGTATCTTAGTTTGAAAAATTCCCTCCTTCTTATAGTTTTCATTATAAGAAGGAGGGAATTTTTCAAACTACGATATACAGATTGTCAAGCTCCTGTGAATATACCGTCGCTTGTGATGGGCCAAGTAGCGGAACTCCGACCGCCGTAATTTTCCGTATGTTTTTCAACGACTTTACTCTCATACGAGAAAGAAAAGGACATACGTTTAGTACGAGACGTTGGAGACAATTGTATTAATAATCACTTAGTATTTATCAGCCGCCAGGCTAGCTCAGTTGGTAGCACGTAAGTATACTGATGAAGGGGTCGTGGGTTCGATTCCTGGGCGGAGCATACTTCCGTGGAGCTTGGTCATGAAATTATTTATACGGCCATTCTCCCTCCTACCAATGATTTTAATTATGTAGGACAGTTGTCACTTACTGACGAAAGTATGCGCTTTGTAGTTGGTTAACAGAGATTTAGCCTTTCCAGGAGGAGTGAGTAGATTGACTGACCGCCGTTTTTAACAATGTATTGCTACGGCTTTAAACCCAACAAACAAACAAACAAAACTTAATATTTATTTGTACATTTGGGATACATTACAGTAAAGTTCCACTTTTAGGACATTTGCAGTCTATGGACTTTATTTCGGAATAGTCGTATTATAGAGAAACTTTTCATAACAAATTAAGCATATAAAACTCAAAAGTTGTCGAAAATCTCATGACTTTGCTAACACTAAGGTGGTCCTTATAGCCGAACTTTACTGTATATATTTGAATGCTTGATAAAACATAATACCAACATCGCCTGTGTTATCTTAGATATTCAGAAAGTTGCCGCCGTTTTCACCAACCGAGAAATTTTAGAAAAGTCACATTCCCTCCGAATTTTATGGTTAACTGTTCTCGAATGAGCCTCATTATTTGTGTTTGAATTCTTGAAGACATTTGAGGTTAACAAAAGAGACAGAAGAAACAAAATGATTGAAATCTGGCTTTAATCTGGCTACAAATCGTTCCATGCAACGTGTCAGTAATTTGATTTGGTACGAAAGGAAATGAGAACGAACAACTCCCTTGGTACGAATAGTCTAACCCTCTCGACCTTAGGGCTTAGTTTAAATCAATCAACAAACGATTATGTGTTAGGTTTAGTGATTGTGTCTTGAACAATATATAAATTTATGAGGGGACTACAGTGAAACAGTTTATTTTTATGTGTATCAAAGGTATAAAGAAGAAAGGAAAAATTCACGTATCGTAAACATTTCTGTCGGTGCTTCAACGTCTACGAAACAATGAAAGGAGGCTATAGGAGCCAAAGTCAGCCAAAGTCAACAACTTGTACATTGTAGGAATGGTTTCTTTGAATACAATTAAAGCGGCTTTCTTCGTGGATATACATTTTTATATCGTCGTTTATGAAAAATACAGTATGTTTTCTTTAATATAGGATTTCGGTGAAAGTATTCACCCTGCCTCTCATGTGAGGCTTTGTTTCACAAACGAGCAAAGTAAATTTCTAAGTCAAAGTCAAATATTTCTTTATTGTCGGTATAATAGATGAACAGCATAAGCTATGTATAACTTTTGACCGACATATACAGCATATAAATGACATAATATAGGACATTTCAGACATTAGAACAATGTGGGACTTATGTCAGTTATCTTTCCTTGATAAAATCTGAAGCAATCCAATTGGTAAGTAGGTCCTATAAGTTGGAATTCTCGGATTTTATCATTTAAGTCCTATGTAAGGATAATAAAATATTTCATCTAATATCTTTCTGATTAATGAAGATATTAACAGAAGTGGTGAAATTTAGATTATTCTTTACCGTAACAATACTCAGATTGATTTTCAAACTAATTCAATGATTTACAAAAAAACATTTAAGATTAATTGTGGCAAATTGACATTGAAAAGTAAGGGTATCTAACTGATTGGACCTAAGGAGAAAAACTGACTAATGTCCCTTATAGTTTAATTATTAAACATTTGTAATAAGTTAAAGCAGAGACATATATATCATGTTATCTATATATCACTTGTTAAAGTATCAAAAAACTAGATGTAAGAATCAACTACATGGTATAAAAGCTGTAAAACACGCAGGCCGTATGAACTACATGTATTTGTATATATACAACAAATTGCATTCTTTAAATTAGTATCATATTTCACTATATATATTTCTTTTTGAGTATTGAACCTCTCGGTAAGTGTGTTTTGATCCCGGACTACATTGTATACATGTAGTTGATTTTTTTGGGTTCAATTGTCCAGTGGAAAATAGTTGGAAATACACAAACCCTGTATAAACTAAAACTTCAGTATAAAGACTAAAATTATTGTCATACAAGGGTGAATACAGGATTTTTTTCTAGGGGGAGGGGGGGGGGGTTCGAACTTTTTCTAGGGGGGTTCAAACTTTAGAACCACCAACATATTATACACATTTGCAGAATATTGCAGCATATTTATAATAAAAAACTACATAACCATTAAATCTTAGTTAAGCATTTAAAAATGACTTACATTCAAGAAATACACTAATGGACAGGTACATTTTGGAAATTCCAGGAGGGGGGTTCCGGACCACCCTGACCCCCCGCTAGATCCGCCTATGTGTAGATGAGTTTAACAAAGCTTCAAAATTTTAATTTTTGTTTTTTAACAAATTTCCAATCCAAGAATGACATTTTATATTTAGAAAATGGAAGAGGTCCGGTGAATACATGTATTTCTAAGACAACATAAATCTTGAGGAGAGAGGAAATATATTAAACAATATTTCAAAGTCAAAATACGTTCGTGTTCATCTTGTATTTTCTTAAAAACTTTCTAGTCGGTCATCAATCATTTAAGATCAGGGGACCATTTATAAGGTCCTTTAGAATATAAAATGTTAATTTGTTGGCGACATAGTCAAATATTTATGAATATTGACACACAATGTTCTATCTAAAGATGAAACTTATTTCGTCATGGCACATTTAAACAGTCGGGTAATATTTCTTTCACGAACGAAAAAGTAAAATTAAAATGATATACTAGTATGTTCGCAAGTATTGTCAAGTTAAAGTTATTCAACTGTCATCGGTGCATATCTTAAAGGTACTTATTCACAGATTTCAACTCAAATATCAACTTTTTCTGAAACTATCTTAATTGTATGGAAACATTTTTAAAGCAGGAAGGTAGTGTTTTGATAATGAAAATTTTAGAGCAAATGGACATACATCTACAAATGATGGTGTTTCAAGTAGTAAATACATGTATCTACCACGTACATGTCACGATATAGATAATTTTAGTGCATTTTTGTGACTTTTACTGTATATTTCTTGCAATATATAGGTCAGTTTGTCTTAAAATATTAGGAATTATTTTTTTGACTCAAATACAGACTGAATTTTTTTTCTAAATACAGAAAAATCTTAACCAAACTGTTAACTAGTATCTTTAACCTCACGGATTTAAGTATTCGAACTTTGTTCGATAATTCCGGTACTTAGATAGGGATAGCTAGTTTTATAGATCGTGAGTACAAACGTACTAAAGTGAGTTTTTAACTCAGCGGGGTTCATGTATAGATCATTGACAGTTATAAACATAATAAGAAATCTACATGGTAAAAAATAAGTTTTTCTCTAACTAGGTCAAAATGGCCATTTTATACAATTAGGTCACTAAAGTAAAAAAGGAAAGGTTGGGTTTATGCGTCATCACAAAAAAATAATGAAAAGGTTCAGTATTCACTGTCGTAACCCAAGTGACGTCTTTGTGTAGCTCGTAAATTTTATGAATAAAGGTCAGCCAAACTGCGACGACGTCAAAGTGACTGGTGTGGTCGTTGTTCAGCTAATCTTATTTTACCAAAATAGTTTTAGCAAGTAAGTCTTTGCAATATTGAGTGTTTGGTTGGATAATCATCATCGAGGATGGTCGGAACAAAGCGATTTTGAACATATATTCAATATGAAAAGAGCGTCATACAAATGCGGTATAAAATAATAATAACAAGAGCTTCATTTTGCAACTTTTGTTCCATTGTCACTATGCCGATAAATCGGTGTTACTATATAAGAACTATGTAATGGGAGCAACGCTACATTTTTCAAGATCACGAATGTTTTCGACTTTATCTCTGAAACATAACATGTACAGAAAATTGAAAATTGTTGTAATCCCAGGACTGCATGTCCTATTCAAAGTCTCCATTAAAACGAAAATGGCTAACCTCCATCGAAAATCGAGCCCGATGTTGTCAGGTTTGTAAATCATGGGCACACAAACCATGTACTATAGGAACTGCATATTTCATCAACTTCACTGTGAGTCTGTTTATTCTGACTCTGAGTAATATTTCATCTTATAAGTATGCATATCTCGCTCATTATTTGTTTGAAAAAAAATGGGGTAAAGCGCCTATGATGGGCTTTATGCCCCGTTGCAATGGGCGTTTTACCCCAGGGATGCGGAAAAAGGCAAAATTATTTTTTTCCGTTTATTGTCCATTGTATTGTTGTATTTGAACTTGAAGCAAAGCTGACTATATTAAAATGTTCTCTATTAAACAGTGTTTTAATTGCACTAGATTATGTTTTAATATCGTAAGACTAAAAAAAATGCGACCCGTTTTCCTTAACATGGGCCTCTTGTCCCGCCTTACCCTAGATGGCACATTGCTCGAAATAATTTGATAAACCTAAAGAATAGCCACAGGAGCCGATTTAATCATAATTAACAAGCAAAAATACATTTAAGGTTAAGACATATCTCCCTAAAGACTACCTTAATAAGCAACCGAATTTTGATAATTATTTTAAGCACGCTCTTAATCTTAACTACCAAAATACATGTATTTATATAATTACTCAAGGCCAATTCACCTTTATTACTCATTACACGACATTCATGTATTTTCAGAGTATGAGATACAGTTCCAGTTTCCATTGTTACCGTATATAGTACATGTGTATATAGTTTATTATCAATTACATATAACTTCTTAGGCTGTTCAGTCCCCCTCCAAAAAAACAAGACATACATATACTCATATTTACATAATACAAACAAACATAAAAGACGTAAAGTATGATCATGTGAAAGGTACGTAATAATATACATGTACATCGTACCTTATTTGAAAGATGAATGCACAGAAATATAAACAAAATACGTTTCTACATGCTGTCGTAATACAATACCATACTAGCACTGGCTAGTTTGAGTGCATATCGCTCAATGTGCTTCCATCGTCCAGATATATAACATACATTCAGGATTCTTTATGTTATAAATGCTAGGTTTCGGACCAGCTAACTATTTGCTTGGTTCTTTCAACTGGTTGAATGTGTCTGTATACATTTGACCTTGTTTGTCATAATTATGTTGTAAATGTTTAACGCAATAAAGGTTGTTGTTGTTGAGTCATCCACATACCCTATATTTAGGGTGCTGAAATACCGCCACATATCATGTAAGAATAGTAAGTAAAGATAGATAGATGGATAATTTTATTAGCGTATGACACTTGGCAAACTGTTTTCTCGCCTCCTGGCTAAAGATATCCGTTTTGATTGAGAAAGCCGATTCGACGTTTGTATGAATACAATAACTTTATGAGAACATAATTTAAGCTTTATTTCAAAATGAATGGTGAAAATTTTGCTTTTTTGCTTCGATCTAGAACAGGGGCACTGCTAATTTCGTGAGATGACATTTTCAAACTAAGGGAAACAACTGCTACAATACAAATATATTTGGGTGCCGGAGTTACATCCCTTAGTTTCATTGGGACAATTTACATTCATATGTACCAGTTATTTGAATTTGTATTAAACATAGAACACTTTGAAATAGCAACAGCAACAATTACATTTTAGCTGGAAACTTAGAGATTTTCAAAGTTACCTAACACCTTGAGTGTTTTATGATAATATGAAGATACATGTGTTAAATGGGCTATTTTGAAATATTTTATCTCTGCTAACTACACATGTATTTGTATCTCCCCTGAACATTGGTAGTTCCATTTTTTCTAGTGATGTTTTAACATGAAGCTTTAACTTTGTAGGCCTACTTTGAACTTAGCCATGTAGGAAGAATGCCTTAAACAGGACACATTGACATATGCTGTGTCAATTGCAGAGGCTTTGACTATTAAGTTTATATACAGTTTAACATTAAAGTCATAACCAGTAGTCTGTTCAGTTACCCTAAACGTTCCGTAACGATACATTCGGAGCTCCTCGTCCATTCGCTGCGAATAATCTCGGACATATTAAGACGCTATTTTGAAACTACCGGTGTTGAAGTAAACAAATATACGATCGTTTAGGCAATTAGTGATGTTTCGTTTTTAGTCCGTAAATTTTGAAACATCACTCATTGCCTTAACGATCGTATATTTATTTATTAGATTAGATAATTCAAAGCGAATGGCCGAGGAGTTCTGAATGTATCGTTACGGAATGTTTTGGAACGTTTAGGGTAATTGAACAGGCTACTGATTGATGTTTCACGGTCTATGTAGTAACACCGGTTAAAAAAACACACACACAAGGAAAACATGAAAGTTATTAAACTTTTGTGTTTCAATTTTAGTAGATGAAGTCTGTATTTGTTATTTATTGATCAATGTGTTAATCAGTACTTGTCTTAAATTTCACATGCACTGGCCTGGTATGTGTATATGTTTTATAGCACAAATATACTATATGAAATAGGAAGTTTTTCACTAGCCCAAATCAATTTTTATTAATCCTGAGCATAAGATGATGACTGGAGTAAATTTGAAGAATCAATGACTGTTTACTCATCAACATCAAAATTGATTGGTATAATAAATTAATAGATAAATAAACACAACACGATTTGCATATAGTTACATGTACATTTATTTATAATCATATTATATATACATGTAAATGATAAATATATTGATTTTATAGATCTTGGATATAAATATAACAAACAAAACAACACCAATACATAAAATGTATACAAACATATGTAAAAAGAAAGTTTTAAGTAAAAAATATACAATACATGTATATTCAAATAAAAATTTATTCTGAAACCAGCAGATTTATTTAAGGGAATTAAAATAAAGATTTTCCGAAACATTTATTATAAATAGATGTATTCCTGAATATAATAAAGGGCCACGATTTAAGTAAATTATTTAAGTATCAGAATTTTCCTCCATGTAAGAAGACATTATAGGATAATTGCACAATGCATAAAATCTATAACAAAGAAAGGTAATAAAAACATTTTAAATATATCACAGGCAGATCTACCATTACAACATCTGGGTGCCTTTTAAACAATTCTATCATTATTATGTAGCAATCAAACATGTGTATATAAGGATGATGTCATCACTTTTTGAGCACCCTAGATACATAAGTTGCATTCGGAACATCCTCGGCCATTCGCTACGAATAACCTCGGACATATTTAGGCGCCATTTTGAAACTGTGTAAACAAGTACACGATCGTTTAGGCGATGACTGAAGTTTCTTTTTAGTCCGTAATTTGAAATTACTCATTTCAATCATACCGATGAACAATATTTGGTTCAATTTAGAACAAATAGATATGTTTACACAAAGATCTGTGTGTATACTACAAGAACTATTTTGTGTAACCGTTACGTGCTTCGCCTCGCGTAGGTAGTAAAATCACCAAAATCCGGTGAAGACCCCCCACGAATCCTTCCGAGATTATTCATTCATGAAAGGTGAGGGTGTTCCGAATGACATAAGTTGAACAAGTCAAGATATAAGGATGATGTCATCATTTTTTGTGCTACCTAGATACACAAGTTGAACTTGTGAAATTATATGGTATAGTTTAGTAAATATATTTGGAGATCCTACTGATTACATAACTTTCAGTAAACTGACAAAAAATAGTATTAAAAATTAAAGCCTTATAGGTTAAAGATGAGGGATGGAACAATGCTTATTTACAACTCTATCAACCCTGTATGGTGATGTTTCACTTTAAATCACATATATAATCATAATTTGTTTTTCAAAAACAATGACATGACACATGGAATACAAATAGTGAGCATCACAGTATGTAAAATGCCATAATTTTATGTCATGCACATCAATATCAGAGATGAAACAAAAACAAGACCAAAAAGAGACCAATCCCTTATTTCCATAATATGTTTCTAAGGAGGACGTTACAAAAAAGGAGATAATCACAACAATAATACTGAACTATCACAGACAACAAGAAGATACTTGTTAGTGTAGTAAAATGGTTATCAAAGATTATTTATGACCAAACGGCATAAATGTATGAATTTACAAATGTAATTATTAATAGTTGTAATTTGTAAAACATGATCAAAGACAATAAAACTTGTCTGATATAATACATGTATACAGGGTTCATACAGATTTTGAATACCAAAATTCCATGACTTTTCCATGATTTTTCCATGATTTTTCCATGATTCCTTTCAGTTTTCCATGATACAACAGAAACACTTACAGAACCCAAAACAAGTACAATTAAATTTTTGAAATGGTGTAGTAGTGAAACTCTCATTTTCGTACCCAAGAGTGCAATCCTTACCCAAAATTTAAAGTTGTGATTTATGTTTGATTTCATTTTTTCGATTCATTTTTATGGGTTGAAATAAAATAGGCATATACATGTAATAGTTTTTCCATGACACATTAAACATTTTGCATGATGTTTTCTAATATTCCATGACTGTTCCATGATATTTTCCTTAAAATCAAAATTCCATGATTTTTCCAGAAAAATCTCATTTTCCATGATTTTTCCAGTTTGTATGCACCCTGTGTATAGTTTCAATGAAATCCAGAGATACATGTATATGCAAGTTTTGAGTGAGGACTGTTGAGTTCTATGTAAAGGATATACTGCTAGAGCTGTCCAATATGTTAGATATTGAATAGCTAGACAAGCATCCTCACAAAGTTTGATGAAAATTCAGGCAAAAATGTGACCAACAGAGTGTTCACAAACAAAATTAATGTGAACGGACAACAGAAGCCAGACATTCAACAATCCTGAGCTAGCTCAGGTAAGCTTAAAAACCTTATATATATGCATATACCACAATTGCTAATGTTTAATCATTCAATTACATCAGAGGTAATCTTTGTAGCCTCAAAAACTGGTAATCTTAGTCACTTCCAATCTGATTAAAACCTGATCTAAAATTTTCACTCGCATACCTGCTAATTTAGATCTGGCCTTTTCAAACGAAGGTCACGTTCAGGTGACCTTTTCTCATCATAATATTCATGACGAAATTGTTATGATACGTAACTTGTTTACATCGCCTACGTCACGCACTTTGAAATGAGCCGCCCAATTGCAGACTGTGAATAATACTGCTGTTAAATAAGCATGCAAACCTTGGTCTAAAAATAGAAATTACGAAATCAAAATGTGATTAGTAGTGTTTTCGTCTAGATGAAAGCTAGGCATTGATTGGTCGACACAAAGTTCATCTCGACGTGACCTTCAACGGAGAAAGTAGAGAGCCTGTACGACAACGCTCTACAGGATATCTGTTTACGGAGAGTGAGTCAGTTCATGAATAGAGTATGTCTGGAATTCAAATATTTGTGTTTTTCCATGCGGTACAAACAAACTTTTACTGTTACAAGGAAAACATGTGTACAAAGAACAAAAAGTATTTAATCCAAATTTTTTGTGCTTTTCAGCAATAATGCGTACTGCCTGAGCACAGATGGAAAAACCCATAAATTGGAGTTCCAGAACAGGTCTATTATAATAATATTTGGCTCGAGAATTCTCATTCTTTTAGACAACTATAAGTCTTATGGTTTGTCTTTATAAACTTCAGCAGAATACATAATGTCTGTTCTCATACAATACTTTGTTCCTTTAATTAACTTTGATCCTTCATGGAAAATATCATGTTGAAACACTAACACCATGCCTACAATAGATATCAGAAAATAACATGAATTTAGGGTATGTGAAATGGTCAACAATTTTTACAGTCAAATTAGTGGGTGTTCAGTTGCCCAAGACAACCACTTTTAGTTGGGGCAGTCAAAAATTATTTAAATTGGGGCAACTAAAAATCAACAATCAAGATATATTGCTTGTTGCAAGGATTAACTGCTCAGAAAACCACTTTTACGAATCCAAGTTCACAGACAGTTTTAAACATGTGAATTATTCCTGTTATAATCTTCAGGCCTGTAGGAAAAGGGGGAACTAGAGGGGGGGGGGGGCTAGCCCCCTCCAATATTTTCAGCAGTTATAGTGATTGAGGATCTTTATTTAATCTGTCAAACTAAATTGATTGATACATGTGCTTTTTATTCAAAATCAATATTGCAAACACTTTTTATGGAACAAGATGCTCAAATGCAGTGTAAAACTAAACTTAAACAAAAGTACTGTAAGGTAAGGTAATGTTTTCTTTTTCTTAAAATAAATCTGAACAAATTAGCCCCCCCCCATCTGAAAATGCTTCCTACATGCCTGATCTCTTTAGTATTAATTGTCTTAGGGCTTTTTATTTAGATAAATTAGTGAAATATATTGAAGCAAAGTAAATGTTTGCTCCATCTGTGTAGAATCAGCTAGCCTGTATCAACCCTTTTAATTTCCACAAACTTCAAAAACCTTTGTGGTTTTACAGGAGTTTCCCAATAGATGATAATAGATTTATGGCAAGCTAGTTCTTGGAAATTAAGTGTGGTATAGAGTAGCATAGTATTTGGTGTAATTAATCAAGGGTTCACACATTGTAAGATTCATATAAATATTTTTTAAATGGGGTTTCCCCATGTTAAGTGACTGACAGCAGTAAATCGTCATTAAGATCTGCTGTAGACAATTACATAAGGCCTTGCATGCTCAATTAAAGCGATAATTACTTCTCCAATTAATGTGGTCCATATTACGCATAAGCAATCTACCAGACCCATTCCTATCTTATATATGATAAAATATGTATATTTAAACCCTGAAAAGGCAATAAGCCGAAAGTTTTGTAGATAAAGAGAAAAGTAATATATTATGTAGTTAGACAACTATTTTTTATATGTAAATTTAATATGTTATATTTTATATGTTTACACTCTTAATTTGCTTGTTAATTTCAGTATACATGCATAATATTGCACCTAAATATGTTTCTCTTTGTTATTGTAATTATGTATGTACATGGTAAAAATCTGTGTGGACCATATTGAAATTTGGTTTACACCAAATATGTCATCCACAATAAATGAAGTCATTATTATTATTATTATCATTATTATTATAACAAGAAATAAAATTGATACCTGTTTTTGGAACAACTTCAATTTGGTTCTCCTCATCATAATCCATAAATGTTGTACTTCCACCTTTAAAACCCTGCAAATAATTACAATATGCTACAAGATATTGCAAATATATATATATTTTTTTAATGTTATATTCAACACATAATTATTTATGTTATATATGCAAGGGCCAGCTCTTCCTACTATAGGTTTCCAGGACAACTTTTCTATCACAAGTACTAACTTACCCTACCACGAGGCCGACAACTTTTGTACAGGGTATAACCTTCCCCATCCCAAGCTCAGACATGCTAACCACTACACCGCGGATCAATAAATGAATAGAACCAAAGTACATCATATGAAATGCATTTGAACCTGAAATTTGAATTTCATTCAGTATTATTTTCCAAAAACAAGGCCCAGGCCAAAGTTCTAGAAGTTTCTATAGGTAGAAAACATGTTGTCATGTCACTGTTTTCTTCCACTTTAAATGACCTCATAATTATTCAGAAGGGGGAATAATACACTCTGGGATCCCACTGGTGGGGGAACAATATTGACCCAATGCAGGGTCACAACTTAAAAACAGTTTGTAAAGAACGATCAGGTGATGCCACATGCCAAATTTAGAAACCGTAGGCTTCCTGGTTTGTAACAAGATGAATTTTAATGACAATATTGATGGCAAACCAAATGCACATACCCAAAATCTTAAATTACCATGACCACTATGTGCTTAGGTAAGCTAAACACTGAGTTCTTGTTTACACTTTGAAGATTATGTGACTATAATTTATATATATTACCATATAATACATGAAGGTTATGACAGAAGTTGAAACTTGAAATTAGGGACTTTAGTCAGTTATTTCCCCTTGTATACTCTTAAAATAGGTAGGTCTAATTAGTTGGATTACTCGGATTTTACCCTTACCTTTCAATGTCAATTTGCCAAAATTAATCTTAATTAACTTTTTTGTAAATCATTTAATTTGTTTGAAATATTCAAGCTAGGTATTTTTAGGGAAAAGAACTATCTAAATTTTATCACTCCTGTTAATATCTTTATTAACAAGAAAGATATTAGATGGAATATTTTGTTATCCTTACATAGGAATTCAATGATAAAATCCGAGGATTACAACTGTAAGGACCTACTTACCAATTAGATTGCTTTAGATTTTATCAGGGAAAGATAACTGACTAAAGTCCCTAATTACATAGACTATTACCTCATTTAGGTATAATTGTACAGTTATAGCGCTTCTCTCCCCATTGTCTCTTCTATAACAACCATCCATGTGTGGAGCAAAGTATTCACCAGGATTGTACTTCAGAAATCTTAATCTTTCATTTAATCCTAGCACTTTTCTATGAGCCCATATTTCCGGTATATATTCTTTTATTTTTTGCCATAATTTATCTGATTCTTCAAAGGAATCCCATATACATCTTGAATTGTTCCTGACATCCTTCATTAACACTTGTCTGAAATTAATAAAAAAAATCATTTTTAAGGCATTCATAATATTTTAGATCAAACTATATCAGATCTGACAAATTTTTGGCAATTTTGTTCAACAGTATCAGCCAGTACGGACAAATATGGCCTTGTTTTATAGGAGGGTCCACATAAAATTCCCAGGTGACGGGCCTTAAAGTGGGGAAGCATCTTAAAGGCAATGGCCCCTTATACCAGAGTATATACGGTAGTTTAAATACATAGAATATTTCATTGGTAAAGACTAGAGCTCAGACTCAGAAGTGATAAAATCTAAGTTGTATGAACTTGTTTCACAATCAAGCTAACATGAATTAATATAAGGAGTTAAAAACATATAGAATGTTAATTGAATATGGTGTAAGATCAATTTTTGATTTAACATATAAGCTTAGAAAAACATATGTTAAGAGTGATGTTGCCAAGAGTGCATTTGTGATTTTCTGAACTCATGAGTGGAATTAAAAAATCTTATCCCAAAATTAAAGCTTCTTTCATGCTTCTTTTTGTGTATTGATAGACAAATATAGACTTTGTGCTCAGGTGAGCTAAAAAGAAAAAAGGTGTGAAAATGATTAAGCATATGTTACCTAGTCATACCCTAGTACATGTATGTAGGCTAATTAAAGTGAGTTAATCAGGTATATACAGAGGACAGTATATAGAACTGTATAATATGACATATGTATATACTAAGTTATTTCCCTTCAACACACTACAATACTTACTTTCCAAAACCAATATTAACTAAAGCGTCAGTATATCCCATCTTTTCTGTCTTCTTTATATAGTCAGCACATTCCTGTAATATAACAATGATAGTCAATATGAGTCTAGTACAACATATTTCATGTATACAAAAATGTATAATACTATATCATTTTACGATAATCATCAATCATGAATACTTTTAAAAGTATATGTAAAACAGACTAGGAATTTTCTTTTCTAAAGATTATTCCTTTATAATGGTCTTCATTTAAAAGGAGTGAAATACTTATTCAATGCTTACAAGCATACCTGTAGAATGAGATTGAATTCATATCTACACTTGATGCTTCTGAAGTTCTTAGTCATTTTGCAAATGTATTGGAATACACATCTTGAATGTAATAATAATAATAATCATATTTATTTTATTTTATTTATTGGAGTTAACGCCGTATCAACACAATTTAGGTCATTTCACGGCGTCCAGCGCACCTAACCTAGCTTTCCTGTACCATTGTCTATAACCAGTACTCACCTACCCTTCCACAAGGCCGGAAACTTCTCCATATTATCTAATCAATGGAGGAAAATCGACATTATTGTCAAATTTCATGGAAGGGTATAACCTCCCCGGGTGGGATTCGAACCCGCACCCCCTCGGGCACGAGTATCCAAATCCCGACGCGCTACCAACTGCGCTATCGACCCGGGTTCTAATAATAATCATAATAATCATAATCATACCGGGTAATAATCATAATAATAATAATAATTATTATTATTATTTAGATAAAATAATAATAACCATAATCCATTACAATAACAATGACGCTAACAAAAACAATAATGACAATGATGATGATAATATAAATGATAATATAAAAACAAGAGCTGTCAGAGGGCCTAGACAGCATGCTCTCTTTTCTCAGTTAATCAGTGAATGGGTTTTAATAGTAAGGAGGAAGTAGTAATGATGAATAAGTATTCCAAGTTTGAGTTGAAAATCTTTGATAATATTGAAGTTTGTAAAAACTTTAACCTTGATTTTGGATGTTTTCTAAGTAAAAGAGAATAACTTTTAACACAGTGTGCCAGGGTTATGGGTCTTTATAGTAAGGTGGGGGTAGTGACGATCATGTTTAATAAGTATTCTAAGTTTGAGTTGAATATCTTGGACAGTATTAAAGTAATTAAAATTTGTAGAAACTTTAACCTTAATTTTTGATGTTTTCTAAGTAAAAAAGGGACATAACTCCTAAAACAGTGAAGCCAGGGTTATGGGCCTTTATAGTAAGGTGGAGGTAGTGATGGTTAATAAGTATGTATTCCAAGTTTGAGTTGAGTATCTTCGACAGTATTTAAGTTAATTAAATTTGTAAAAACTTTAACCTTAATTGCCAACGCCAAGGCTAATGCCTACGCCTGGGTGACAGTAAAAGCTCTCATTTTTTTTTAAAGTCGAGCTAAAAATTTACAACACTAATAACAATGTCTACCATAACAATAGGGGGTCTATAAATTAGTTGACAGGACCAATGATGATAACAAAAATAATGATAATTTATTAATTATTATGATAATAACATTGACAATAACAATTTAAATGATGATAACTTTATTTAATAAGACATCTCAGATTGGCAAGCTCAGTCTTACAACTATAGGTATAAATTGTTATTGTTAGGAATCCCTGTGTACAATATAGAGCATACCTTTTTAGAGAACACATTGTAGAGAACAAATGCAAGTTTTCCTTTGAAATCTTCAGGCAAATCAACATCTTCTTTGATGATTTCTGATCCATTATGAGCACCAGAGTTTTCATCTGTTTCATCTTCTTGCAAGTCATCAATATTTCTACTTTCACTTTCACTTTGTTCCTTGTTCTCTGAAGTTGACAACCCCCCAAACTTACTAGATAAATAGGACATCATTTTGATAACAACACTCAACTTAAATATATATGTGTCTCTTATAAAATATAGAAATTTAATTAGGTATTCACTTTTTGTAGTTTTACACTTACATTAATTACAAGTCCAATGCAAAGTAAAACATTATTGTTTATTCAAAAGTAAATGCCATAACAATTTTTACAACACTGTCCTATTCTTTTCTTACTTTTTCTTTAAAGAAATATCTATAAGCCCTGTAAAATTTTCAAAACAAATCACCAAGTTTATGACTAGGTTTGTATACTAAGTACATGTTAGATAAATTGGCCCTATTTATAAGTTCTAGATCAGTTCTATAAATAGAAGTCTAAAGTAAGAAATGATCAAATACAAAATTCTTCTCGTAATGAATGAATCAACCTAAACGGTACTAAATATATTCCATAATAAGTAATGTTCACTTTCGATTCACCATGTGCACCAATACACATAGGGATACGAAAGTTTAAAGTCCGAATGAATATTATACTTAGTCCGGATAAACTCCAGTCTTCCGGTCAGTCCCGTTTTGATAAACTGAAACTTCAAGATGTTGTCTTTCGGATCATTTGCTTGGCTTGTATGCTCTATTTGGGTATCACTGGGGGCTTTGTTTGTTAGTTTTCCTAACTTAACACCTTCCATTGTCCTACATCTCTATGTCTATGGGAAGATAAGGGAGAGTGGTGGAATAAACAACAGCAATAATTCGCTGTTACTCCCAAAGAGGTGAGTGGTAAGACTGTTCGTCCTCAATATTATTCGCCCTGAATTTTGTACACTGTATACTTCCCATTAAATTACAGCGCCCATTCTTGTGCATCAGCATACTTTTTGACTGTACATGATGTGTGAGGCGCAAATTGCTGGTAAAATTAATAAAACAATTGTTAAACTGATAAGTTATATTTTAGCTCTAAGTCTAAGATGAATTATTTTTGGCTACTGTGCAGTCTGTGATGCCCGCAAAAAATGTTCATTCTTTTTGCATGCACAGTACATTGTTTACACAATTTGAGAGGAAATATTATGTTTAGTACCTGTTTCGACCAATCAATGCGTAGCTTTCATCTAGAGGAAAACACTAAAAATCACCTTTTGATTTAGTAATTTCTATATTTAGACCAAGTTTTGCATGCTAATTTAACAGGGGTATTATATTACAGTCTTCGATTGGGCGGCTCATTTCAAATTGCGTGACGTAGACGATGTAAACAAGTTATGATCATAACAATTTCGTCATGAATATTATGACCAGAATAGGTCGCCTGAATGCGACTTTCATTTGATGAAGGTCAGATCTAAATTAGCGAGTATGCAGTGTTCGAAATTAGCGGCAGCCCGACGCCCGTGGCTTGTGTTTTTTAAGTCAGGCTTGTCAATTTTCTGTCTAGTAAGCCCGATCGGGCTTATTGCAAATTAAGTCACAACAATGGCCGAAAATCGCGCACATTTTCGGCATAACTGCGCGAAAATCCCCTCCAAATCTCTTATTAAATCATGAACAAAATCTTAAAATTTCACACACAAAAATAATCGTCAAAAAAACCCTTTTATTGTCATCATTAACAACTTTGTAACTGGTACTTTATTTTGTAAGAAGTAATTCCTTCAATCATTGTTATTGTCATAATTTCAAGTAGCAATCTTGACTTATTACGTCACAAATTGTCATGTACATCGGGGAGTCTATATTTTAATTGTTTGCAGCAATTAAAATCAATATAAATCCTTTGTTTGGTGACAAGAATGTATTCGCAGTTTTAAAAGGAAATAGATGTTAACAATTTTAGAAGTTTGCATTTTTCACACTAAGTCGATGTTTGCTAGCGTGATAATGACATAATTGCAATGTCTCATTGTGTAACTATGGAGTCTAATTTAATTGTTAGGTAGAATTAATTCTTAAAACAAGTGTGACCTAGTTTTTTAATTGTTGACTACATGTTGAAGAAATAATCGCGGTTTTGAAAGAAAATGATATCGGCGATCGTAGGAAAACAAATTTTCTTTGTTTCAATTTACTTATACCTGTCAATTACACCCGTTTTTTTATTATTTAATTTTAAGAAAATTCAAACATTTCCATGTTTGTTCACATTTTTGACAAAGTGAATGGGTCGAAGGGGCGATTCGGGCGAAGAAGTCGCCATCTCCTTTAAAACTTCGTTCTATTAGCATATCAAAGCGAAAAACGAAGTCGCCGACATTTTCGGAAAATCAATGAAACAAATTTTGACCCAGATTATGACAGCTCGAGACCTCGATTTAACGACGGATGGAGCGTATGTAACATCCGCATTTCTTATGTAATCTACCAATCAACTACGCGGGAGTTGTGCTGTTAGTATACACGCTTCAAAAGCCGAAAATTAGTGACTCGATTGTTTATTGATGGCCCCTGTGTATATTGTCACTTTTAAGACCAACCAGCGTCCTCTTAAAAATCAATAGTGATATATGTCGGCCAGATAAGATTGATATCGTAATTAAACGGTTGCAATAAAAAAACACGTGTCAAACAGTGTTACTACAATAATAAAAGTAGATAAAGCTTTTTGGATGCTTGCCGTTAAAATGATAATTGTATTCAAGTTAGTATGAGCATGTGATCAGGCAGTTGAATAGATGTAATTAGCAGTTTGCCAATGATTGCAATTACTTGTTTTTTTTTTAAGCGTGGTGTCATATGTTTTCGCGACTCACGCTATCGCCAATCAAATGAAACAAGGTTAAATTTACTTTAGTAATTTAATAACCTAATTATTTTGATTGTTAGTTCTTCTTTATTAAGCAATTAGTAACGGGGAAATTCCTTCAATATTTCGATTTCAAGAATAAACTCCGGTTGGTTCAATTGAATTTATGAAAATTGTCAAAGTATTCTCCACGTAATCTACCAGATAAATTCGGTTTGCAGACTCTAAAAAATCAATGGTAATCATATTTTGCTACATAATATGTTATATTAAAGAAAAGGTATGTTATTTACAGCAGAACTAATTAGATCAAAAATATTCAAACAAAGAAGGGTAAAAATGAGGAAACTGATAACATATCATCAAAAAAATGACCTCTTATACATTTTTAATCTCTTTTGATGAACATATACTAGCAAGTAAAAATGCTAAACCAAAAAGAAGAACTTTTCATTGTAATGAAAATTAGATAATTTAAGATTACAATTTGATACAAAATCAATGTGTTCAGTGAATAACTAAGTAACCAAACATCCAGGAAGTATTTAATACTCACACTACTTGTGAGTTACAGCAGACATATTATTTACTAAATGTAATAGTAATAACATGTATTCAAAGGATAGAAGTTCTAGAAAAGTTTGCATTTGAGAAGTTTGTGAATACTGTTCAAAACATTCCATTTGGCACATCACTGCACTTCTCCCTAGATTACTGGGAGGGAGAAGTAACTTCTTTCTAAATTACTGGTAGGGAGAAGTCACTTTCACTGTCATCCCTGTTTAAAATTTAAGGGTCTTTGATTAAATACATTCGAAATTTATATAATCTTTAGTTTGTTACGAAGGAAATCAGTAACATTCTGTCAGTTTTGAACAACATGCATGTAAAACAAGATTTAAGTAACTACAAAGGCATTGCCATGGTGCACGTAATTTTAAAAATGGGTCTGTTAAATATGCTATCCATATTATCCATTGAGACTTAAACACATATATACAAATTCTTTGAGGCAAAGAAAAAAGAAGTAAGTGCAAGCTCTGGCACTCCTGGTTGGCATAGTTACTCTTGCCACACAACAACAAATTTAATGTAAGAAACATTAATTCTGGCACAGCCAAGAGGTGCAAAATGATGTCCTGTTAAGACAAGACAAACTGTCAAAAACAAACAAATGCAGCAGGCATGGCTTTGTTCTAGTCTTATTTATAAATAATAAAAGGCTGTATTGATACAATAGCATGTGTTTTTATTGATTTTTGTCTCATTGCTTTAACTTCCTCAATTTCCCCAATTTACGATACTTTTAGAGTATGTTAAATCATCCTGTTATTCGGGCTTGTTAATTTTAGCCAGGGCTTGAGAAAATTGCAAGGTGACAAGCCCGAAGGGCTTGTGTCCAAAAATCCTAATTTCATACACTGAGTATGCGAGCGAAAAATTTTAGATCAGGTTTTAATCAGATTGGCCTAGACTATGCACAGGATTATATTTTGCTTGATTTGAAGTAAATCAGCAAAATAGTTTTTATTATTATTCATTTTTATTATTAATTGTTATTTTCATCTCAAATAAAATATTCCATATCAATCTGATTAAAACCCGATCTAAAATTTTACCGCTCGCATACTCGCTAATTTAGATCTGGCCTTTTCCAAACGAAGGTCACGTTCAGGTGACCTTTTCTCATCATAATATTCATGACGAAATTGTTATGATACATTTAAAACCTATTCACACACTTGTTAAATGTACGCTAAATGACCAATTTAAACAATCCTGGGAATCTAGTTTAACTACATCATCAAAGGGACATAACTATCATTCTTTTAAAGAAAATACACATTTTGAAAACTACCTTACTATTTTAAATCATACACATAGAATTAGCCTATTTCATTTTAGAACAGGCAACCACCGACTTCCCGTAGAGACAGGACGATGGACGCGACCTTACGTACGATACGAGGACAGACGCTGTCATTTATGTGATTTAAATTCCATTGGTAATGAAAAACATTATTTATTAGAATGTACTTTTTTTGGACCCTCCAGACAAAAATTAATTCCTCCCAATTTTTATAACTATCCTAGTTTGAGAAACTTTAAAGCGCTAATGAATGTTAAAGAAGAAGCCACGCTTATAAACCTTAGCAAATTTGTACAATACGTAATTACACATCCAATATTTTCATAAATTTAAAAGTTAAAACAAAGTTTCCATTCATTTATTACATTGTTTATCCTATTGTTTTTGAACTTAAAAATGAATTGACTTTCATTATACAAAATAGTCATATTTATATTTATATACCTACTCTATCTTATTATACATTGTAATTCCCCATAACTCTATAAATCTATATCAATATTGTATTCTGTTAACCATTACCAATTATCACACATGTTGTTACTCTATATAATGTAACCTGTGCTTAATATAATAAAGAATATGTTCTGTTCTGTTCTGTTCATAACTTGTTTACATCGTCTACGTCACGCAATTTGAAATGAGCCACCCAATCGTAGATTGTGAATAATACCGCTGTTAAATTTGCATGCAAACCTTGGTCTAAAAATAGAAATTACGAAATCAAAATGTGATTAATAGTGTTTTCGTCTAGATGAAAGCTACGCATTGATTGGTCGACACAAAGTTCATCTCGACGTGACCTTGCATTGACTAAGTAGAGATCCAGTACGACAACGCGAGTAGAACAGGATCTCTGTTAACGGAGATTGATTCCATATATACTGGATACTTATATTTTTCTACTTATGTCTCATTTTCAGTTACTTCAGTCATTTTTATTTTGTTGGTATATTGTGTATCACTGCATGGTTTGTACTTTGTCTACATGTGGCATGTGGTGAAGAAAAATTCCCTCAATTTGTTGATACTATCATTGAATTTATGAGATATCCAGCCAAAGAAAGTAAGTAATGTATATTATATTGTAATCGGTCCTATCTTTTTGTTGTACCTTTTGGAAATTTTTCATTACAATTTCTTTGATAGGGGAAAAAACTCTAGATTTGAAGAAGATAGCATGATTTTTTAAGAAATTTCAGAAGGGAATGAGGTTTTTGATTGGCATCCTAAGAATCAAACCCATAACAACAATTTGTGGTCAGACGTGTTGCTAACTTAGCTAACCAGGTCGGTTTTGTTGAAAGTAATGACAATACTTATATTTTATCACTTACATAGAAAAAAATTCTAGTCAATTTCATTACAATTACTTTGGTTAGTGCACCCTAGAACCTGATTTTAATCCTCAGGGGCCATTATTTTTCCACTACCGGTATTGGTTCCAAGGTGGAAACCGAGCTTTGAATATTATTTTTGTGGCATCTTTTTTAAAACAAAAGTTTTAAAATCTAAAAATGTTTCTCTCTTTTTTACTATTGCTCTTCCTGATATGTTTTTAGTCTCATTTTTACATTTCAGGTTATGGGGATATGTTCTCTAACTTGTTGGTACTAGCATGTGCTAATTTCCAAGTAATAAGAAGGTTTCTAGAATGTATACTTGTTAGTGTGTATTCACCACAAAGTAAAATGAGCTATGTGATATACCTGGTTGGTGTTGGATTTTATGCTGCAGTACCAGTCACTTCTATCTCAGGAACAAATTTAAATGATCCATTCAAATGTACTGGTAAGTTTAAGGGAACAGATTTAAGTTTCAGTTTTAGTTTATTGTGTAATATCGACATTTACATGTCTTTGACACAAAACATATATACAATCATATAATACAAATTAAACAAATAAAAAAGAAAAAACATATCAGAAAAAAAAAGTTAATAATGCCTTGAATCTTGATAAAATACATTGTCCAAACTGTTATTGATCCCACTACATTCCAAGTTTAATCTGAATAAATCCGATCTAAAATTCTCTGCTCACATACTTGCTAATATAATACTACAATGGTCGATAGGATATTTACAGAAATTCTTCCAAGTCATCATAAGCAGACAGTCTACTAGGTTGCCATAAAAGCTAACTTGAAGTGACTTCAAGTACGAGTGCCAAATTATATCTATGATTTTTTTGTGAAGTCGGGGGAACTTTTACTTCTTAAAGAATTAACAGAGTGTAAGCGTGGGAATCTCTTTGGTGGAGTAACAGTGTTTTATTTATATACTTGTGACAAGACAATGGGAATGGAACATGTTCTTAGTAAATTTTAGAATAACTTAATTTACTTTTCAATTGGATTTCAGTAGCGCAGAAAGATGTATTTTCACTCATTGTTAAAGGTACTATGACATGGATGGTGAAAATGACAAAATTTTGAAAAATTGAAAAATAATCTAAATAAGACTTATGTCTCGTATTTAAGGTTATGAAAGCTTTCAGGTGACAAGGTGTCAAAGTATGTAAGTTATCTAGTGTGTCTTAGAATCCTGGAATTCCCTCCAGGATCCAAAACCGTAGCATGCTACGCGTTTGGTACTATTAATAAACGCAGTGCCTACAGTCAGCTGACAAGTCACGTGGTGCATGGTTTTACGATTTTTTCTAAATGAAGAATAAATCTTGTTTTATTAATATAGTATTTATTCAGTATGGATTGAAAATTATATTTAACATTCTCTTTAAAGAAAATAAACAATAAAATAATTTATCTTTTAAAATACATTCGGATTGACACGGCTATTTTCGTTATCCCATACAAACTGTCAACATGTCTACTGACAGTAAGACTGTGCTGTCACTGATTAGATAATACTACATGATCAGCTAATTATGAGAGAGTTAACCTACAACCAGAAATATTTTAACAATAGTGTGATCGATTGGTGAAGAATGGGTAAAATCGTTTAATTTCTGAAGTAAAAAAGACTGGTCGGAGGTGGTACCAAGTTCAACGTCAACAACTCGAGGCCACGAATCTCTATAGAGTATGTTTATTTCGGCTCATTGTTTGTTTTCATACTGCTTAAACATTTATTATTAATGTAAAGTTGTATGTGCACGAATCGTTTGTTTCTGTAGCGGTTCATGTCGTCCTCAACCATTTCGACCCATAAAGAAGTGAATTTTTAATCAAACTCATTATCTCATCATTAGTAATAAAATCTAGTCTTGCAATGAACTTATTCACACAAGTGATGCACATGTGCACACATCCTTAATGCAAAATAAATAGAAATTGAAAGACTGAGAACCCAGACCAATTGCGATCTACTTTCAAGTATAGGCTGGGCAGAAAGCTGCTTGAATATAGAGTTGGGGAACTATGGTAAATATGGCAAGTTCCGATTCAATGTATACTAAGACACAAGCATCAAATTTGCATTTGCTTTTCGTTGGCTATAAGTTTAAGATGACAATTTTCATTTTGATTTTTTTTCTTACTACTAGTCTACTGGCAGGCAGGGTCTTTCAATTAGAATGTTTATTTGAAAGACCCTGTCGCAGGAGAGAAGCATCGAGTATCTTAACTTATCCTGTTTATTTTCGAGGCATCACCATCAAATTTTTTTTACATTATGATTTACAGATGAGTAGCTGGAATAACCTCATACACAGCGACAGGATGTTCAATTACTAGTGCTGACACAAGGTTAGTCTTATATTTTTATTATCAGTTTATATCATGTCTTGTGCAAATTGAATTGAGACAATAAATGCTACGTGCATGGCATTCTCATTTATTTAGTCAGTTAGTCATTGTGTGTTTACTGAAGTATTTGTTGATATGGTGTTGATGTAACCGCAACATAATTTTTTGTTTGTAACTTTTATTTCAGGTTAATACATTTGCGATTTTGTTGATGTAGTAAGTGATGGTAAGAGTTACTGGGGTGCGAGAATCTAAAAGTTCACTTCTTACTTACAGATAATTGTGAACTATCAATCCTCTTTTCTAAAGTTAAGGTAACTTGTTTTAAGTTTTAGTTTTACTTTAAACCTTAAATATTATACATGTACATCAATTCTACTTTTTTGAGCATGAGCACTGGTCTAGTATGTGATTGGACAAATACTTAGGGGTCAAATGGTCCCAGATAATAATCTCACCATGGGTACAACTTAATATTTCCTACATCAAGAAATAAGCCTTATGATAGATTCACTTGACCCAGGTGTAAATTAATAGTCTAAATCACCTGCTTAAAGATAATTTCAAGCCTGCCAGGCTAGTTCAGTCAGTAGTGAACAAATTTATTGATCGAGTGGAGGTAGGTTCAATTCTTGGGCGGGGCATACTTTCAAGAAGCTAAGTCATTAAATAATTTCTATGGCCATTCTCTCTCTTACCACTGATACTAAATCATGTAGGGCAGTTGTCAGTCACTGACAGAAATATGCACCTAGTAGGCATTGAACAGCAAAATCCAGAGATTTGGTTTTTCCAGGAACTGTGAGTGGGTTGACTGACCACCGTGATATAAACAATACAGTGTGTTACTATGGCGTTAAACTCAATAAAAGGGGGAAAAACGAAGAGATTTCTGTGATCAGAGATTATGGTGCAAGACTAGAAGTAAACTAAACATATGCATTATGTATTATGAAAGCAAATTCTAGCCTAACTTGGCTCATTGGTACTTTCAATGTAAGCTTCCATTATCTTGTAGGACATGGGACTGTAGATGGACAGCATATTACTTACATTGTCATTATGCAACACTGTTCTTCATCTACTACTGAATACTTACATTGTCATTATGCAACACTGTTCTTCATCTACTACTGAATACTTACATTGTCATTATGCAACACTGTTCTTCATCTACTACCGAAACCAAACCTGAATTGAAGCTTTAGGGTCTATTGAGCACTTTTCTCAAACTTAAAATCAGGCAGCGTACAGTTCAGTTCATAGACATCCTCTAATTTTTGATGAACTGACAACGTGTAATATTTTATTTTCAAGTCTGATTTTTTGTAATCTTATTTGAAGTTATATTTGTAGGATTATGATTTGGTTGAATGTCATAAAAATCCAATATTAATTATTTCAGATGATGATACACAGATTTTGAAGCTGCTAGTAGAAAACTTGTATGTTTGTCCCAGCAAGATCTCAAGGTTGATTTAGACTTAGGTCACTGAGTGAAATGGTTTTGTTACTCCAGTGCTGTGAACAAAGGTGGCTGATAGATATCTAACTGCTGTTGCTCTATATTTCCGGTCACTCACAAATCATTGACAGGTGCTTGTTTAAATCTATTTAATTTATTCAATGGATAACCAGAGTACAGTGTTTGTAGAGGGCAATATAATATTTTTGTATTTTTTCACTATATAAGGGACAATTATAAGTATTAAAGTGTAAAGAACAAGAGCTCCAACTTAATAATAATAATATGAGAAGGGCTGTATAGTCCATCTATTTTTTTATTATTTCTGTCATACCAAGCTAGTGATTATGTAGCCAATACAGAAATTAAATATGCTATCTTTCAGTGTTTTGTCTAAACATTAAAAAATTAAATTCCGTACATGGTTTTCTTCTTTTTGAAACTTCAGTTACTACTAAAATTCATAAGAAATATAATCTGTTTAACACAAGTACTGATTCATAAAGCATACTAATACTGCATCTTTCGATAACTTACAATTATTCTCACCACAAAATTGAAACACAAGTTATAAATCCTAATGCAGGGTTTATACAGATTTTAAATTCCAGAATTCAATAATTTCCCCAAAATTTGTCCACGATTCCTCAGTTCCATGTTACAACAGAAGCACCTTATTGATTACTTGTATTTCTTCTTTTTACTGTTGCAGATTATTATTATTGTTTGTAAAATTCTCAGTTTCTTATCCAAGCATGATTTGCACCAAGGGCAACATTTAAAGTTGCAATTTATATTTAAATTTATATTTCATTCATTTCTTTCACATTACATACAGTAAAACTCGGATAACCTACTCACTGGGCAGTAGAAAAAAGATATGTTAGAGGCTTTAGAATATTTTTTTTTGAATGCATTGATTACAGCAGCGAATATTCACGTCAGCAGAGTTAATATAAGGGTCACTGACAGTTGAATAAAATACAATAATAATAAAACCCAAATTGTTTCATCAAATTTACTACTGTATTTTTACTAATTGATTCAAATCAGTACTTGTTTTTGATCATACATGTGTGTCCAATCATAAGTATTGTTTATTTATTCAACATGTTAATAACTGGGTGTCATGAGGTAATGCTGAATAGGCCTAAATGCTTTCCTGGACTCTTCTGCCAGCTGCCAGTTCAGTAATGACTGTTAGCAAATGTTACGGGTACAGGACAACTCAACCCAAAGACAATTCAACATGAGGGTAACTCAATTTGAAGCTGGACAACTCAATATGTTAAGAGTTTGGGTAGAGTTGTTCCATCCCTAACATAAGGAAGTGTTTTGGAATGTTCGGGGAAATTGAACACGTGCCAGCACTTGCTTATACATTCACATTTTAAAGGAATGGTGTAATCTCCAGATAAGACTAAACTACTTGATGCACATCTTTCAATAGAGTCCAAGCTATGGGCTATTGAAATGAAAATGTAACCTAAATGGTATAAGTTGGAAGAGTCTTCATAATGGTTAGGTCAAGCTTAAAGTACACTGAAAACCCAAAACAGTATGGTGGTGTGGAATTTCAAGTTTTTCTACTATCTGTGGATGATAAATCTAAAAATGAACAAGTCCGGGAACAAAACGCACATGCCCAGATGTTCAATACAAAACTAAATATTATAAACTGTGAAATATAAAACATATTGTAAGTAATGATAAATAATTTACCAAGAGGTAGTTAATTGTTGAAGATTTTTTAAGCATTTAGACATCTGTATTATTAAGTTTTCCTACGTTACATGAACAATGTAGTGTATTGTAGCTGAAAAAAATATTACTTGCTCATAAACAAGTGGGATGGAAATATGGACATGTGTGAATCCAAAATGTTAGGCATGGAATTCTGCACCCCTGAAGTACATACTATACTTTGAGTTCGGGGTCCGACAAAATTAGATACAATTAGTGCCCGACCAAACCTGCATATAATATAACATTTCGATACATCAGCAGAAGAAATATAAGGCTTATAAAACTGTTCAATCTTTTATTCATTCAATTATCAATAGGCGGAAAAATTAACCACACTGATATAAATACATGCTCCAATAATTCTGCACTAATTTATATACATGTACTCAATTTAGTAATTCTGTATTTACTATAAATTAAAGAAGATATCAGTTTTTATGAACAAGATACTCATATTACATTCGGAACTCCTTGGCCATTCGCTATAAATAACTTTGGACATATTAAGACGCCATTTTGGAAAAAGCGGCGTTGAAGTAAACAAATACACCATTGTTAAGGCAATGACTGAAGTTTTGTTTTTAGTCTACAAATTTGAAATTACACATTTCAATAATTACCAAAGAACAATATCTGGTTCAATTTAAAACAAAAACAAATATGTTTAGACAAAAATCTGTGTGAATACAACAAGAACTATTTTGTGTAACAGTTACGTGCTTCGCCTCCCTTAGGTAGTAAAATACAAAAATCTAGGGAAGACCCCCCCATGAATCCTTCCGAAATTATTCATTCATGAAAGGTCTAAGTGTTCCGAATGATAAATATTTATGTTAATGCATTCTCTAACAAATATCAAGTATTCAAATCAGCAGGGTAATGATGGGTCTTTGATGGTAGAATAATCAATGAATTGAAGTACAGAAAGACTTGTGTGCACATTGAAACCTAAAAAATCCTTAATATTGTTACTCCTAACACACTACATTCAAGTACAAATCAAGCAGGGCAAACATGCCAGCAAAGTATTTATTCTATCCTGTATAACTGGCAAATACTACTGCTTAGTGTATAAAGAGATTTGTTTCTGCCCATTCACAAGTTATAGATATAAGTATATACCTGTCACTGACACTGAATCAAGTCATGTCAGTTGATTGACAGAACTACTTTCATTGCCTAAAATAAACTGCAAAATAAATCAGAGATTCAAGTATTACTACGCAGGTTAAACTGGTAAAACATTTGAATTGTCGATAAGTTTTTGACTTGTGGTAAAACTTAAGCTTTTCGGCGATTTTGCCGTAAGTCTAAAAATTACAAATACAGTATACTGAAAGGTAAATATTGATACTTAAGAAGCAGAACCAGATACATGTATATCTGATTAAAAGTATTGATGCAGAATGATAGCTCTACACAAATCATTATCAAATAATAGTTTTGGGTAAACCATAAGTTATAGAGTCAGGCACTAATGTTTATTAATGATATATAAAAAAGTCACGAAACTTGATAGAAAATAGAAGATAAAAATCTTTAACAGTTCAGTCTTATTCTCTACTCATTAGCCTTAGGTTAACTCATTTAATTTGACATTTTTAATCATTGTTTCATTATTTCAAGTATTAAAAAACAACAATGAGAAATCGGCATTTTACTTCAAGTAAAAAGCTACTCATTATTTCTTGACATATTATTACAACTCATCAACATTAATTGTCTAGTCATTCAGTGGTGATACATATTTAAAGAGAATTTTAATCACAACAAAAGCTTCACAGTGTTTGTACACATGGTAATTCATCAGGCAAATTGATGTACAACAAACAGTGACTATCATAAATTATTAGGGGTGTAACAATACGGTAAAAGCGTATTGCAATATACTGCAATATGCAGAACCCGTATTGCAATATATTGCAATACGTACCAGTTTTTCGCTTAGACATGGAAAGCATTAATCAATGCAGGTACACTGTCCTAATTGGATCAGCATAGCACACATATGAGTATTTTCAAATGATCTCTTATCCAAATGTTTGAATTACAAAAGTAAAAATGCATGGTTTGAAACAGACTCTTGAAGATATTTTTCTGTCAATTGACTAAATGTAAAACGTTTAAAAGCACAATAAGAGTATTGCGAGTATTTGGTTCATTTTTAACATTTAACTATCAGATTCTGATAAAAACAAGCAGTATGACACTTAACTACAAAAACCGGTTCAAGGAAAAAGAACCGGTTAAAAACCGTCAGAACTCTCATGCAATATTAACCAGTATATCGGTTAACCATAACACCCCTATAAATTATAAAGATTGCATGTAGTGCTCAATCAACAGGTTGAATTTATAAATTTACAAAGGCTGACAATTTAAAGAGTAAAATGCTTTATCTGTTATACCTTGTAAACTTAATTGTCTCACATTCTCAAAAAGCAAAACCCTTAGTAAAAATCAGGCTCTGCAATTAAATTCATATCGATATGGAATCCAATAGGGTAACCTTATATTTTTATAGTCTTTACTGACATTGATCGTAAAGTGTATGCATGATATTGCCCATTATGTTTACTTTTTGAAATGGTTGTATTGTGCCAACAATCAATGAGAGACTTTTGTTAATTATCTTTCCTTTATTAAATCTAAAGCAATCCAATTGGTAAGTAGGTCCTATTAGATGCAATCCTTGGATTTTATCATAGACGTCCTATGTTGGGATTTTAATTTATTTCATCTAATATCTTTCTTGTTAATTAAGCTATTAACAGTAGTGATAAAATTTAGACAGTTCTTTACCCAATCACTATTAATTTACAAAAAGTTATTACTGTATTATCATGGCTAATTGGACAATGAAAAGAGTAAAATCTGAGCTATCTAAATAATTAGATTTGAAGAGTATACCAAGGGTGATAACTGACTAATGTCCCTTTTTAAACTTTTTACAACAAAATATCTAAAATATTTTAACTACACAAAGACTTTTTCAATACATCATTATTATACAATATGACATCACAACATTATTGAAATTTCTTGGCTGAGCATATCATTGCCAATGTAACAATGCTCTACAATGCAACTACCAAATTTTTATAAAAAGATAGCTAACTAGGTTTTCAATATTTTGGCCGAAGCCTTTATCAAGAAATTATTTACTTATATATTATTATTATTTTATCAAGGAATTACATTGGACAGAATACCTAATTTTTATTTTTGAGAAATTGACTGCAGAAGTTTGAAATGCTATGTCTTGGTTGTTTCAGTCTGTATAGACATGAGACTTGGTAGGCCCACTAACAATGATATTCAACACATATCTGAAGAATATGATTGAAATATTATGAATAAAAATGCTGAAAATTGCAAAATTGTGTTTGGAGATGGACCAAAATTCACTTATTCTGGTTAATGCATCTCGTTCTAACATTGCGCTATCTCCATGGAGACAATATAATGGTATTTGTGCACATTTTCTATAATGTTGAGTTTTATAACACTGCCTATGTTGCAGCATACATATTCATTTTGGTATACACTGAAACTAAGATGTCACTGGAGAGCAAAACATTAATCAAATTGTGTACTCTGACTGGACAAAAGGAGAAAGAGCAATGTTCGAACGAGCTTCTATGGACTTAGAGCATTGTTATTGTGAATTATGGCATAACATGAGTGACCAAGACTTCAGTTTGATCGGAAAACAGTTTTTTCAGCCCAAACATTGGTCTATGTCCTGGATATGAATATCAATTGTAATTTTTGCTCCCTATCACTCAAGGTTGTAATAAGCATCTGTGTCATAGAAAGCACTATGTACATCATCACAATTTTAAATATGTAGGTACAGGAATGGTGGCATTTCTTCAGACAAAACTTGTTGCTTCTTGACAGCAGTCTAAAAATGAAGAATTCACTCTGAGAGTCACATAAAAAGTCCTTTTGATGCATTCTGTTCTCTTCTATCAGTATTCTCTTTTTATACCTGTAAAAAGAAACGAATGACACTTTTAATTAAAAATTATAATAATCAGGAGCACATATATACAGGTGTATTATCAGTATTAAGAAATGACAAAAACAAATGTCATGTCCGTCTATCAATCAAAAGTAGTCTCTAAAGATTTCAGGCAACCAGAATATTACTGAAAAAATGTAGCAAAAGGCGCCTGTAGTGGACAACCACATCGAGCTTAGTGTCATGCTTAGCCCATCTTTCTGTTTCTGTTTTACTAAGGTGTTTAATTGTTTTACATGCTGACCCAGGACAGGTATACATGTATATCTAGGGACATAAGGTTGTAACATGTACTAAGCACAAATCCTTGTCAGAGGCCACAACTTCCCACTTGATAGGTGGTGGGAGTAGATAATAGGTCATGGTTAAACTTAACTCTGCAAAGGTATGTATATCCTATTAGGGAATTGCTGTGAGATGCTCTATTAACCAAGCCAGTCTGGCAGATCAATCTCTTTAACGAATTTTAAAAGTAAGTTTACCTCTAACTATGTTATATGTACTTCATCATCAGAATCTGACCACTCTTGTCTCAACCTTTAGACTGACAGTGACCAAAAACTGAAACATATTAATAACAATATTAATTTATGTATAATAATCAATTTAATATGCATATATGCTCTAATTCTCTTTTTGTCATATGACAATCAAGGGTTGGTCAGTTTAACTTCTTGGTGGGACTTTCATACATCTGAAGTTGTTTCATTTTTTTCTGACGCCATTCTTCCTCCAGCCTCTGTATCAAGTAGGCCAGTTTGAGCCACTGCTCAGTAAATCACCATACATTACTTACCATTCCTTTATGATGCCCTTTAATCCTGCAGTTAAGTCTAAAGAGCTGAGCATGCAAAATTTTCACCTAGGCAAATGACCTAGGGCACAAAAAATAATAACTTCAAACATAAAAGATCAAGTCAACCTAAGAACATTACAAAGGTTCTGTTTAGAAAAATCAGATGACCTCTGATTTGTGGCCCAAACATCAATATCACCATTGATCTATTGGTGCTTGAAAAGAAAAAAATGGTAAGTCCAGAGTCAAAGACTGGCAATTCATCATCAGAAAATGGTGTTTCATTTCAAGCCTCAATGAACTTTGATTCAAATTCACCCTTGGTCATCAATGACACTTTAATTTGATAAGTGGCAATGTTTCAAAGTTATCATCTGGACAAGCAATTGTCATAGGACAGTTGGGCATAGTCATGACATAACACAATTTAAACCATTCTAAAACTGATACATAAACATTAAAACTTCATTATCATCATATTGAACTTAGATTGAAAATCTAAAATCTTTAAATTTGTAGAATAAACTTACTATAAATGTTGTGACCTATATGTTCAAATAGTCTTAACAAAATTAGCGCAATAACATTGAATTAGACCAACAACCAATATCATATATGCAATTGTAGCACTGAAATTCATTTAAAAAATCATACCTTCCAGACTGAAAAGATTAAAACCCCTCAAAAGTACATTTTTTGTCTCGTCTTTTGCACATTCATTTTAACATTCTAAGCCCAACTAAGATCTGAAAAAAATTATACATGAAAGACACATAAAGCTAAAATATTGCTTATATCTAATGTTTTGCTCCAAGTTCAAACATAATTTCAAAAATTAAAATGCAATAAAAATACCACTTCACAGCCCTTCAATTGGGATCCTTAAACAGAACCTAAACTTGCCGTGAAAGTTTTCACGGAAACTGGAAAGGCCCTTCAGGTCCAACTTAAATAATAGAGATCTAAAAAATTCTCCACACGCATATATTTTCAACCAAGTGAATGAGTTAAGAAATAAAGTGAAGTACTGTACATATTCAGCAGACATAACAATATTTGTACAACAACTCCTGATCATTTATATATCCTTCAACCAAGTTCAGGCAGCTTATTCCTAACACTCACAGTACCCATTTACAGTGACAAATTTACACCTGGCCCTGGGTGGTGGAGAGGAAAAATTGTAAGTAAGTTTCTTGCTCGAGGAAACCAGCAGAGCCCCTAGAGGGTTTCGAACCAGGGACTGCTCAACTCTAAGCATGTATCTAACCACTAGACCACAGCTCCTGCATTTGAGCCTCCCTCCCTGGAACCCTCTTGGAGTCTTGCCTTCAAGATAAATCTATTGAAAATTCATTATGATATTATCCAATAAAAATCCATGGTCCAAACTGTGATTTGAACCAACAAGCTCTTGATTCATAAGCGGACTCTCTACCACGTGGCCATGAAAGCTAACTTGAAGGCAAAGGAGTACAAGTTCTGTATACTCCTTTGCTACAAATTACAATGATTCATTGCATGGGTTCAAACCTCTAATTTCTATGATTGTTTACTGCATTACATAAGACCTGCAGATGCTCCAATTTAAACTAAAAGTTGTGTTGTATGGTAATGAATTGATGCTCTTTACAGAACCAAAGCATTTTCTCTTTCCATTGAATGGTAACACAATTAATTAAAAATCAAATACAACCTCGGGACAAAATTGGCAAAAATACATAATGCCTCGGGCCGAGTCGGGGCGAAACTTCTAAGATCGTGGTCGGTCGGTTACTCAAATAGAAGACAACTCATTCCTATTTTCAAGCAAAACCAAACCTTATTAACATTATAATCATCTTTAAAAATTAAAATAATCAAACTTGATTCTGCACAAACAATCAGAATACTTACGATTAGTTTCGTTTCGTCAACCTGCTTGTATGAATGCACGGATAACGATAGTAGCGGAGAAAGACCGAATACTTTTTATACTCTTTACTGAAGAGTTTATCATGTGACTGGAGTGGCATACATTCCCGCCAAATCTATTTTTAATCAGGTATTTCCCGGCGCACCAAAATTTTTTACCGTAATTTGGCCATATTTTTGCAAATTTCTCATTTATTGCGAAAAATATCACTGTGTAATGCTTCAAAACACTTACTCATCAAAAGCTGAGTAAAAATAAGCACATAGATTGTTTACAATGAGTCAAACGTGAAATGGGACCTTTAAATAAGTGCATCCTTTTCGAATTTCAAAATTCTACTTCTGAAATTAAAAAAGTGATCCTCCACAAATATAAACAATAAATTATAACCAAAATGACAAAAATCAATTTTTAGCCGGATTTTTCAACGAAAAAATTCGGCTAATAGTTTGGCGAACACGTGCGGACGGGCGGGTGGGCGGGCGGGCGTCCGGTGTCGTTAACAATTGCGTTAAAGTTTTTAATGTACCTTATATTTCTGCCATTTATAGTCAGATCTCTACAAAACTTTATACGATGATAACATACCATGTGATGAACAGAATAAGACAATAACCGCAACTCTACCTGGCTTTATTATGGATTATTGCCCTTTGTAATTTTGGATGTCTGGTGTCGTTAACAATTGCGTTAAAGTTTTTAATTTGGCATATTTTTCTGCCATTTATTGTCAGACCTTTACAAAACTTCATACAATGATAACATACCATGTGATGAACAGATTAAGACAGTAACCACAACTCTACCTGGCTAAATAATGGATTATTTCCCTTTGGTTTTTTTGCGTTAAAGTTTTCAAAATGTTGGATATCTCTGCCATTTATGGTTAGATGTTTATAAAATTTCGTAAAATGATTACATACCATCTGTTGCACAGAATTAGACAGTAACCACAACTCTACCTGGCTTAAAAATGGATTATTTCCCTTTGTTAATTTTGCGTTAAAGTTTTCAAATTGTTAGATATCTCTGCTATTTCTGGTTAGATGTTTATGAAATATCATACAATGATTACATACCATCTTTTGAAAAGAATTGGACATTAACGGCAACTCTACCTGGCTTAATAATAGATTATTTCCCTTTGTTATTTTTGCGTTAAAGTTTTTAAATTGTTGGATATCTCTGCTGTTTATGGTTAGATGTTTGTGAAATTTCATACAATGATTACATACCATCTGTTGCAAAGAATGAGACTGTAACAGTAACTCCACCTGGCATAATAATAGATTATTTCCCTTTGTTTTTTGGCGTTAAAGTTTTCAAATTGTTGGATATCTCTGCTTTTTATGGTTTGATGTTTACGAAATTTCATACAATTATTAGATACCATCTGTTGAAAAGAATAAGACAGTAACCGCAACTCTACCTGGCCTAATAATGGATTATTTCCCTTTGGTTTTTTGCGTTAAAGTTTTCAAATTGTTGGATATCTCTGCCATTTATGGTTAGATGTTTATATAATTTCATACAATGATTACATACCATTTGTTGAAAGAATTAGACAGTAATGGCAACTCTACCTGGCCTAAATATGGATTTTTTCCCTTTGTAATTTTTATGATAAAGGTTTCAGTATGTTGGATCTCTCCAATAGCAAGTATTCTGGCATTTTCCTGTCATATTTTCCCGCCATTTTGTTTCAACAATTCACCATTTGCCATATAAGATTTTTTAAATTAAATTCTCTTACCAATTTCATACCATTAGTTTTGCTTTATTTTCATTAATAGTTTTCATGTCTTATGCCATCTTTGTCAAATACCAACAAAATAATCAGATAAGATACAATAGGACAAATATATGGTGACTGAAACTCTTTTTTTCCTTCAAGATTCATTATCGCCCTTTGTATACCTTCTGATAAGCAATTTATCAAATGACTTTCTTTTGTACCAACGTAAACTTGTTCTCAATGTTCCCATATGCAGAAAAATCCGGCTTTAATGTGGCTCCCACATTATCTTTCTTGTTTATTTTTGAAATTTGGAAATATTTTGATGAGTTTTAAGTTTACTTTCAGTAAAAACAATACAAATTTTTTCTATATTTTATTTCAGGTTTGTTGAAGTATTTTTGTTGGAATCATATTGTTGGTATTGGAATATTTATTTGGGCATCATGGCAACAAAACAGAGTTTCTGTACAATTTGCTAAATTAAGACAAAATAAGTCAGGTATGTAAGAGTATTGTTGTTGATCGACAGAATTTTGTATATGTTCTGGCAGGGTTATTTGGATGAAGGTAGAGTTCCCATAATATCCTGCTGTCAACTTTTGGTGATCTCGGGTCATGATGACAAATTATGTTTGCAAAATTGGAAGACCTTGTTACAAATCAATTAAGATCGGATTTTTACGTAAACGTTTTTACTTTGTTTTACCAGTTCTTGCCTTTTTTACCACATGCCCTTTTTATTATGTTATATAGTGTAAAGCAAAATTATCAATTAGTCAGACTTCATAACTATGAAATAAGTAATTTTCAGTCACCTAGAATCTCAACAGTTTATTACTGAACAGTCGGCCCTTTGAAGATCAAAATCTTACAGGACCAAACCAAGTCTTACAGGACCAGAGATATTTTACATACTTTGATCAATTGAAAACTGTGTGGATGAGATCAAATTTGTTGCCAGACACTTGGTCCTGGAAACCTGCAGATCTGGACAGACTTTCTAATTTTTTAAAGGCTTTGACTGTCGGTCCACCACTGGGGTGACTGAATTTTCATAACTTAGGATCAAATTCCCTGGAATCAATTTTCTCTATTTCGTTGAGAGTAATATATAGAGGATATTCATCATTTTTGGTGTATGATCTATTTTTGTTTCACCGAGTGAGCTCAGAAAACATATTTTTACAATTGACGTAGCCACAAGTAAAAATGTGATTTTCTGAGTTCACGAGTTGAAATAAAAGTGATCTTACCCGTTGATGAATATTTTCTTTTTTTCATGCTTAGTTTTGTGTTTTATTTGATGTATTTTACACAAATTTTAACATGACGTCATTTTTCCTCCGAGATGACGTCATTTATATTCTGAGATTTTCACTACAATGAAAATATAAAATTTATATTTTCATTGTATATTTTCATTGAACAACATGACGTTTCACCTTATACAAATGTCTTACCACCTTTATTTTCAGGTACAGTTGAGAACACCAGACATCATATTCCACGTGGAGGATTATTTGAATATGTATCATGTCCTCATTATTTTACTGAGATATTAATTTATTTCTCTATGACTTTAATGTCATCATTCCAGAATACAATGTTTGTTTATATGTTTATATTTGTTCTTGTGAATCAATTGATCTCTGGTCATTTCTCACATAAATGGTATCTTGACCATTTCCCTAGATATCCTAAATCTAGAAAATCTACTATACCATATATATTTTAACATTTTTTCTTATTATGTACTTACTTAATCCTCCTTGTCCCTGTTTGGGCATAAGGTCTCGATGTTAGGGCAGTATTTTACTTACATTAAGATTTTTGTTGTTGTTTTATAAAATTATTGTACTTTTGATGTATTAAGTTTTTATTGAACTATCACAACAGTTATTTATATTAGTTAGTAGCTGGGAGTCAAAATGTATGTTGCTCTTTACAGTGTAATAGCTATAGTTATTTGCACTTTTTACAGTGTATAGAGCTATAGTTATTATTCACCCAAATGCATGATGATAATAATTTTACAAGACCTATATTAAGACCAACAAAATTCTGGTTAATTTTGTTGGTCTTAATTTAGATCTTGTAAAATTATTGTTATCATTTATCACTATTATTATTATAGGAAGGTCATGTACCCAGATTTTATCGCACAATCATTTTATGTTGAAAATTTTATGTCATTTTATACTTAGTCACTTTATATACTTAGTCAGGATTTTGTTAAGCAGTATTTTATTTTTATGTCATGAACTATTCAATCACAGAGACTCATGTTATCAATTTGCTTAATTCTAAGGCCATTAGAATTTTTTACTTATACACTTTAAACTTCCTTAAAAATATATTATTTCTAAACATAATGCATTCTTTTTCAAATTGAGATCAATTTGTACGATCATTTTTGAGGTGAAAACTTTCCAGATAATTATTTTACTCTTAAACAGTAAAGTTCCACTATTTATACCATCAAAATTAGTGGTCTTAATAGTGGAACAGTCTTATCATAGGGACCTTTTTCTTCTTAAAATGAGCATTTGGGACTTAAAAGACATAAAAATCATTTGAATTTGCAATTACAAGGGTGGTCTTTATAGTGGAACTTTACCTGTAGTTGGATAGTATCATTTTGGATTCTTTATTTTCTACTTGCACTATAATTATACATTCCAATAAACTTGCTGGTTAACCTTGAAACAAAACATGTTGTTAAGTCACAACAAAAAATCACTTGTCATATTTCTTCACTTGACCAAAAATGTTTAATGCCAAAATTTATTTACGAAATTTTGAAATAAAAGTTGCTACCACTGAGATGCAGTGAATGTGTTTCAGAAAGCCAGATTTAGCAATAAAAAACATTGAGTTATTCAATGTGGCCAAGCAAGCTTTAGCCTGCCAATATGTTACAACTGAAGATAAATTTATTTATTTATGTACATGTACTTTTGATAAATTAAACATTATTCATGCAAGTGTTATATTACACTTAAAATTATGTTTATTATTCATTGCAAGTATTTCTTTTTAACATTTAAGCTTATGAATTTGTTTATTTACAATTTTTGGGTCTGGTCCGTTCGACGGGTAGTTTTGATTTGTCTGCCATAAGACATTCCAAGGTTTCATTGGTCAATATTGTTTTTTTCTTTACTATTAAAGCATGAATTCTTTCATGGTGACTTGGTGGGATAAAATGTTTGTCTTCTACTGTTGCTAAAGTGTGTTTAACTGATATAGTTCGTTTTTTCTCAACTGTCAAAACATGAATGATTTCACGGTGAATGCGTTTGTTAAAATTATCGTCATGATACATTCATGACTTTCTGAAAGTGTAATGATCGAGTAAAGCTTCTTATGCCCTATGATATGTTTTAGTCAAGATGTATTTATTAACAAATAGGCCGCCAGTACAAAAACAATGCATTCAGTCACCATGAAATTATTGAAGCTTTGACAGTCGAGAAAAAACAGACTATACTACAAGTTTTATTGAAACAGTTATAAAGTGCTATATGTAGTCTTGTATTAACATTATACATGTACATATATATGCCTAATGTGATATAGAATGAAAGTTGTTAATAAATCCATGACATTTTTTACGTACTTCCATTATTATTTTGTATAATATTTGTGTTTTAATATGATATGTATAAAGTAGCCTACAGCCTCCTGGTCAGCTCAGTTGGTACATGTTGCACACATGTCTACTGATCATAAGGTCGTGAGTTCGATTCCTGATGTTCTGTTTCCATTTCTTTGTAAATCAAGTACAGATCTTCTACAGATATATAAATGGAGAAAAAAGCATGCAAATGTAAGTTGTTTTCAACCAATTAACAATTGTAAACAGGGGAAAAAAATATTTCTGATGCAATATTTATAAACACAAACTTACTAAAACATAATTGCCTGTATTATAGTAAAAATAAGAAAAATATTTATAGAGGCAACACAGTTACGCACAGTCCTGTGAACTTCTTGCACATCAGTACATCATATGAGTAAATAAATTATTTCTTTCAAATTCCTGGTAAATGCTTGAATTTCTAAAATCTGCAAACTTTCATTATAATTAAAGAGCATTATACTATAATATCATACGCAAACAAGAGCTCCGCTGGGCGGGGCATTATACGCCCGTGTGCAGTCCATGCTGTGTTCTATCTCATATAAAGTCCCTGTGACCTTGACCAATGACCCCGGGATCTCAGAATAGGTCCCATTCTTAACAGGAGGGCTATCCAAAGCAAAGATTTTGAGAACCTAGGTACAGCCATGGTTGATTTATCACCGACACAAAGTTTTCCCATACAAACTTCCAGTGACCTTGACCCTGGGGCCTCAGAACCAAAAGTTCTCGCCCTTGACCCAAAGAGTATTGATACATAAAATTTGGTGATCTTAGGTAAAGTTGGTTGTTGGACAAGGTTTTTCCTCATGATTTTTCTTTTGACTTTAACCTTTAACCCAGGGACCTGAAACCAAAGGGGCATATGCTAGACATTAAGGCTACCCTTAAATAAGATTTGGAAAACCTACAATGTAGGTACAATTAATATTGAGTTACTGTCCGGAAAATGTTTCAGTATGAATTAAGTCCCTGTGACCTTGACTTTTGTCCCTGGGGTTTCCAAATCAAAAGAGAACATCAAATACCAAAGAGCTATCAACACATTACATCTTGACAAATGGGCTGATCCACATAAAATTTGGTTAACCTAGGTACAATCATTGTTTAGTTATTGTCCGGACAAGGATTGTCCATATGATGCCCCTGTGACCTAGATCTTTGACCCAGTTTTGACCCAAAACCAATTGGGAACATCCTTAACACATGGGCCACCCTCAAATAAAATTTGGTGAACTAAATTCATTTTACTTATTAAATATAGCATTATTTCCATGGTTTGCCATTTTGACTTTATTAACATATTGATTGAACATTTGAAGTCTCTGCTTGGTAATTTGATATCTTCTGGATGATGGTTTAAACTTGACCCAGGGGCCCCAAAATCAATAGGGAACATCCTTGACACATGGGCTACTCTCACATGAAATTTGGTGAACTTTGGTACAATCATTGTTGAGTAATTATCCGGACAATGTTTTTCAATATGATACCCCTGTGACCTTGACCTTTGACCAAGGTACCCCAAAACCAATAGGGCATAACCTTGACACATGGGCTACTTTCACGCCAAATTTAGTGAACCTAGGTACATTGGTTGTTCAGTTATTGTCTGGACAAGGTTTTTCCATATGATCCCTCTGTGACCTTGACCTTTGGGTCTGGGGCCCAAAAACCTATTGGGAACATCCTTGACACAAGGGCTACCTTCACATAAAATTTTGTGAACCTAGGTACAGTAGTTGATGAGTTATTGTCCAAACAAGGATTTTCAATATGATGCCTCTGTGACCTTGACCTTTGACCCAGGAACCCCAAAACCAATAGGGCATAACCTTTACCCAAGGGCTACCCTCACATAAAATTTGGAGAACCTAGGTACATTGGTGGTTCAGTTATTGTCTGGACAAGTGTTTCATTGTTTGCCGTTTTGACTTTATAAACATATTGATAGAACATTTGAAGTCACAGCTTGGTAATTTGATATCTTCTGGTTTAAGATTTAAACTTAACCCTGTTTTCCCAAAACTGATAAGGTACATCCTTGACACATGGGCTACTCTCACATGAAATTTGGTGAACTTTGGTACAATCATTGTTGAGTAATTATCCAGACAATGTTTTTCAATATGATGCCCCTGTGACCTTGACCTTTGACCAAGGTGCCCCAAAACCAATAGGGCATAACCTTGACACATGGGCTACTTTCACGCCAAATTTAGTGAACCTAGGTACATTGGTTGTTCAGTTATTGTCTGAACAAGGTTTTTCCATATGATCCCTCTGTGACCTTGACCTTTGGGTCTGGGGCCCAAAAACCTATTGGGAACATCCTTGACACAAGGGCTACCTTCACATAAAATTTTGTGAACTTAGGTACAGTAGTTGATGAGTTATTGTCCAAACAAGGATTTTCAATATGATGCCTCTGTGACCTTGACCTTTGACCCAGGAACCCCAAAACCAATAGGGCATAACCTTTACCCAAGGGCTACCCTCACATAAAATTTGGAGAACCTAGGTACATTGGTGGTTCAGTTATTGTCTGGACAAGTGTTTCATTGTTTGCCGTTTTGACTTTATAAACATATTGATAGAACATTTGAAGTCACAGCTTGGTAATTTGATATCTTCTGGTTTAAGATTTAAACTTAACCCTGTTTTCCCAAAACTGATAAGGTACATCCTTGACACATGGGCTACTCTCACATGAAATTTGGTGAACTTTGGTACAATCATTGTTGAGTAATTATCCAGACAATGTTTTTCAATATGATGCCCCTGTGACCTTGACCTTTGACCAAGGTGCCCCAAAACCAATAGGGCATAACCTTGACACATGGGCTACTTTCACGCCAAATTTAGTGAACCTAGGTACATTGGTTGTTCAGTTATTGTCTGAACAAGGTTTTTCCATATGATCCCTCTGTGACCTTGACCTTTGGGTCTGGGGCCCAAAAACCTATTGGGAACATCCTTGACACAAGGGCTACCTTCACATAAAATTTTGTGAACTTAGGTACAGTAGTTGATGAGTTATTGTCCAAACAAGGATTTTCAATATGATGCCTCTGTGACCTTGACCTTTGACCCAGGAACCCCAAAACCAATAGGGCATAACCTTTACCCAAGGGCTACCCTCACATAAAATTTGGAGAACCTAGGTACATTGGTGGTTCAGTTATTGTCTGGACAAGTGTTTCATTGTTTGCCGTTTTGACTTTATAAACATATTGATAGAACATTTGAAGTCACAGCTTGGTAATTTGATATCTTCTGGTTTAAGATTTAAACTTAACCCTGTTTTCCCAAAACTGATAAGGTACATCCTTGACACATGGGCTACTCTCACATGAAATTTGGTGAACCTAGGTACAGTCATTAGTGAGTTATTACCCGGACAATGTTTTTCAATTTGATGCCACTGTGACCTTGACCTTTGACCCAGGGGCCCCAAAATCAATAGTGCATATCCTTGACACATGGGCTACTCTCACATGAAATTTGGTGAACCTAGGTACATTGGTGTTTCATTTATTGTCCGGACAAAGTTTTTCCATATAATGCCCCTGAGACCTTGACCTTTGAACCTGGGGCCCCATAAACCTATAGGGCGCATCTTTGACACATGGGCTACTCTTACATAAAATTTGGTGAACCTAGGTACAGGCGTTGTTTAGTTATGGTCCGGACAAGGTTTTTCAATTTGATGTCCCTGTGACCTTGACCTTTGACCCAGGGGCCCCAAAACCGATTGGGAACATCCTTGACACATGGGCTTCTCTCACATAAAATTTGGTGATCCTAGGTAGATTGGTTGTTAAGTTATTGTCAGGACAAGTTTTTTTCCCATATGATGCCACTGTGACCTTGACCTTTGACGCAGGGGCCCCAAAACCGATAGGGAACATCTTTGACACATGGGCTACTCTTACATTAAATTTGGTGAACTTAGGTACATTGGTGGTTCAGATATTGTACGGACAAGTTTTACCTATTTTAAGTCCCAGTGACCTTGACCTTTAACCCTGGGGTCTCAAAATCAATAGGGAACCTCCTCCACCCAAGGGCTATCAACACATAAAATTTGAGGAACCTAGGTTCATCCTTTCTTGAGTTATCATCCGGACAAGCAATTGTCCACGGACGGACAGACGGACAGACGGACAGACGGACAGACGGACAGACGGACAGACGGACAGACGGACAACAGCATAACATAATACGACCGTTTTTTCAAAACGGGCGTATAAAAAGCATTTGCTATATGTGGTTCAGGAACAGTATTTTGAATGAACATTGTTTAATTACTGTTTATATGTTTGTAGTATATACATGACTATCTCTATACAATATAACATCAATCATTGTACATTACTTTTATATTTATTTTAGTTGTTAATGTTTTGTAGTATCATTACCATTTTGTAATGAATTATTTATATAAATGTACTAGCACAGTACTTAAAAATTAAAATAGTTTTAACTCAACCTTTGGATAATCTCTTATTTGTACAACATTCCATGTAGTCTGAATTACCTGCCCCTTTGGTAAGGCAACACACAATAAAGATGGCACCCACCTGGGCATCTTCAGGTTACAAAGGGCACGTTCCGCAAGGCAATCGCTAGCTAGCGCTTCGTCCCCTGGTACCCTCGATTTGGTGTCACATGGTAAATACTTTTGATGCAAGAAAGGTACCAGAGGACGAAGCGCTATCTAGCGATTTCCTTGCGGAACGTGTCCAAAATTTTCTTTTATTTATCTTTATTTTGCAAGGATATTTTCTGATGACTGGTCGTTTTGGTAGAAGTTTGGTAGGTCAATTTTTCTTTGTGCACTTACATTAAGGGATAATTTTAGTAAAACCCATGTCTGCAAAGTAGACACGATTTGGACCTTGACCATTTCTTGTTATAATTTTGAATTCTTTAATAAGCATAAATTTGACCAAACAACTAAAACTAAGGTATCCACAGTAATTCTTTTACTAAGTTCCTTAGATTTTAGCCAAAATATCCTATATTGTGTACTATTCATCAGGTGCCGCCATTATTCTGCTTTGCCTGAAATACTTTTAATGACACGCATTTGGTAACTTTTACCCACCAAAGTACACCTGGGAACCAGGCAACATTCCATGATATTTGTGAAAGAGAAAAGTAGATTATGTTGAACAACTCCTGAGAAACATGAAACTGATGCCTGCCATCAAATATACCGATTGATAGGTTGTGTGTTAGATTCCAAGACCTGGCATGCTTTCTTGAGTTTGGTCATGAAATCTACAACTATTCTTTCTCCAACCAATGACTCTTCAACATGTAGGACAGTTGTCAGACACTAATAAAAGTATGCACCTAGTAAATGGCTTACAGCTAAATCCAGACATTTAGCCTCTCCAGGAAGTAAGTTAACTGACTGATTTTATATTCCAACCTACATAGTTTTCGCTCACACATTAGCATAGAGAATGCAGAATGAGTAACATGAGGTTTATAAAATCTCATTATATTCATACAGTGTTGTATGACAATATTAAAGACAAACAAATATATAAGAAAAATGTCCTCCAGGTTTATTTTCAAATATTACATGTATATAATACAACAGATTCCATTGTCTACACAAACATAATTAACAAATGACAAATATTTGGTAACATAACTTTCTTCTTTATATTTGGTCATCAACTTTTCTAGAAGTCCACATTTTCGCTATGAAGAACAAAAATAAAGATATACAGTAAAACAACTATCATCTGAATACAAAATAACTAGATGACGAAGTTACATCAAATGGGCCGAGTTTAAAATTAATTATTTTGAATAACAGTTGTGATAATCATTGCTCGGATAAGTAAAGTTTACTAAGTTTTTAACAACTACATGTATACTACAGTCAAAGTTAATTTACAAATGAATCGTTGTAATCAATCAGACCAATGCTCATGATGATGAGGTCATCTCATATGTTGACAGACAGTGTTCGTATCACAGCCACTAACACCCCAAGTAGCTGTAGACTGAAACATTTAACCTGATACATTTCTTTCAGTGTTTAAAAGTAACAATTTTATCATCTCAAGATGGTCATTTTATTGGATTACATGTAATTAGATATGCTGGGTTTTATAGCATGTTTTTTTTCTACAGGCAGTTTAGTAACTTTACACAAGTAGTTAAACAGACTGTATCAAGTTTTAATGAAGTTGACCAGTATCAAGGTTAATGTTGACAGACTATATAAGTTTAAGAATTCCGATACTTGATGATACAAAAATATATTTGAATAACAGTAGTGCAGCTTGTGCCTATATACATGTAGAACTATTACCGTTAAAAAATAAATGCAATCTGAAATGGCACAAGCCTTGTAATATTAGAAACACCTTTAGAGGAATTGAGAATTAGTGAACATACAATGAAAATGTGAACAACAGCATCTATAATAATATATATCTATAAAATAACATTAAAACACTAAATGCTTCATACATTCAATGGATCAAAGCATAAGATCATGACATGTGTAAATATCTAATATATTGTACTAAGATACAGTTGTCAATGTTCAACAGTTCAGCTGATTTCAATGGATTTAGTCTCCAATTGTCATAATTCATACATACATGTATACATATCTTACCTCTGATCAAATATAGTCAACTTTGCAATTATACATGTATTTTAAGAGGCTTTAAATGTGAATTATATAGGGGGTTTGCACAGAAGCTTTTATTATTTCATTAAATAACCACATGAGACTAAAATCAACCATATTTTGAAATGTTGCTTTTAAAGTTTCATATTGGCAGCCCTGCTGAGACAATGTACATGTATTATACAATTTTACACATTTTGATGAGCAATATCTAATTGATTTAATCTTACATCTTAAAGACAATTCATGAGATAAGATTCTGCAGACCTTTTAACATTGCAAACAGAACATATTTCTGTAATAGTTTCATTAATACATGATAAATAAACAAACAATATTGGCTAAGCCGAATATTTAATCTGGTCAGCACTTGAATACAATGGAATTCTAAACAATAAGTTATAAAGTCAAAGAGTAATCTTTATAATATAAGATATATCTATAAAGTTACTATGTAACTTAAAACAACAAAAATCAAACATATTTCACACATACTACATACATGTACATCTAAATTAGGAAATACTTTCATGTTTAGGAAGGTTTTTACAAACCTAAAACATTTGCCTTTAAGTTCTAAATTTTAAACATGTAGAACTGCATAAAAATTGACATCTTATTATTCAACAAGATATTGTGCTTGGACAGGCTATCAAATGTAATATTTTATATAATCAAAACTTCACTCATACTCACGTTAAATAAACTTCAGGCAATTTTTGGTTGATCAAATTTTTCAATCACAAATAAAAAAACCAATACTGAATGCAATCTTTGTATACAACATATAATATAGATATCAAATACAAAATACATTTCTGCATAGCATTAGTTACCTCTAAAAGGAGACAATAAAAATGCAAGCTAAATATAAGCACAGAAAATGCGAGCAAAAAAACCCAAACATGACCTTAAGAAAAAAAGAATAAAGCTTTATTGGACTTGCAAAAATTAACTGCCTTTGCTATCTGAGCAGTTGTCACAAAAAGAAATAGAAAAATCAAATTGCCAACAAATGTAATAATTAAATTGAGTTGAGACATAATTCCAAGTATGTATGTATGTTCCAATTTTCAGTTACAAAAAGATTCTATTCTGAATTTTTGTGACTCATCAGTCAAAGCATTGTAAGAAATTAAACATTAATGTGATTTAAATTTACCTCTGCCCATGAAATGTAAATAATTTTAATAAAAAGCACAATAAAATAGAAAAAAGATAAATCTCTAAATTAAATTGAATAAATATTCAAAAACTCATACACCGAATGAAAAAAGCTATTAAGTAAAAAGAAAAAAACAAAACGTTATCCTGCCATACATTAATTTTCTAACAAGTACATACATGTAAACATAATGCATGTCAAGATCTCTACCTGCATGTCAAATATAGATAAGGCAAAGGTTTACACCATGAAAACTGTATGTACTGACAGCCTTTAACAGTTGAACTTTAAATGACCATAAAAGTCAGACACTTCAAATAAAATAAACATTTATTACTTCCCTAAATAAACCTAACTATATGCAGTTAAAGTGTATAAATCTACAATATCTACATCTGATATGTTTTACAGTTTGACAAAATTGTTAGACTAGTTAAATAATGGCCAAGTAACAATGAAATAAAAAACTTGTGCACCAGTACTAACTCAAAATCAAGTAGATTGAAAATGGATGAATACATTACTGCAAGAACTTCTTTCACAATGTTAAGACCGTTTTAGGTTTATCAGTTTATCATTTTTGATAAACTTTCTCTTAGTTTGGCAATGTCTGAATGTAACACAATTTCAAACTGCAATTGAGTATAACTTAAGTAATTGCACTATATACTAATATCCAAGAATATATGACAACCTATCATAATAATATATAATAATCTATTGAGCAGACCTGCAGAAGGCTATGTTTCCCCTGCCAATGGCAGTTTTACTTTCAAAATCTGAAACTTTTAAACTAACTATAAAAAACAATTAATGGTTGCAACAGCAAGAAATCAGTATGAAAAAAAGCAGGTATAAATAATTCTTGTTAAATTATTAAACAGTTCATATAATGTTACATTTTGATTTCAACATGATGTACAATGTGAACAAAATATATAATGAAAAACACCCCAAACATCACAGCTGTGAAAAATGCCAAGCTTCTTTAATAAACATCTTCTCATTTGAATAAAAAGCTGGAAAAAGAAAATATATTCAAATACCATCAACATCATTTTAATACTATGAACAATATAAACCAATGACAAAAATAAATAACCAATAAAGTATGTGAGTAATTCAGATGACAGTTTGCTCCACAGACCAACTTTTCTGTAGTTAACATGTTTTAGTAAGTTTTATTTATAATTGAATAGTTCAAACTGGTAACATTTTAAGAGGAAGAAACAATTTCTTACTGATTGACTGGCCAACTTTGTCATCTGAACAACACATATTTTTAGTACAATGAGATATTTCATCAATATCAAAGCAAATTTTAATAATTCAGAATACCAAACAGCAATATTGACAGCTTAGTTAAAAGTATAGGACTTAGTCTAAAGAAGCAATATAAAAAAGCAATGCAATAAAATGTGCCTCAATGCAAAATATTCAATCAAACCTCTTCTTTTGAAGCAATATAAGATTTGCACCTCACACTTTCTGAGTGGGCAAAAAGTAAATGCAAAGAAACCACCAAAGTAAATTGCATTTATGCTTCCATAGACAGCTGAATCGACAAATCTATTTGCGACCCTCACTTAAAGTGAGCTGACACTGAGAAATTTTTTTTGCATAGATTAAAAAAGAAAATCACTTTTTATGCTATAAAAAAATTAGTGCATTAAAATTAAAGATAAATAAACCATCTTTATTCACCTATAACAAAGAAATCTTACCTGTATGGATAACCTTGATATTTTGATCTAAATATTGATAGTAACAAACTAAAGAATACAGCTACACATCCTAGACCAACTAGAGCAAACACTGAAAATATATACAGTAAGAATTACCAGTAAGAGAAATAATAATATGTGAATGTATGACACAATAGAACCTCGTCGGGAGGGATTCGAACCCGCACCCCCTTCGGAACATAAGATTCCAAATCCCAGCATGCTACCAACTGTGCTATCGACCGGGGTTATGACACAATATAACAATGTCAAACGTAGAAGAACAAAATTGAGGGATTGCAAACTACTATTGGTAGTTTGTAGACTATAAGAACATTTTATGCTGTCAATATTAAGGTATTCATCTCACATACAAAAAATGCATTTTAAATTCCCAAGTTTCATGCTGAAGCACCCTAACTGATAGACCACCTGGTCATTGGGTGACTGGAATCTATTTATCTATCTGTTTATGAGCAGTTGATAAAAGAGCACAACTTATTTTTTTTATTCATCCACTTTCAAAAACATTTTTTTCTTTAACAGAACTTGATGGCCATATAACAAGGAATTCAACAAGTAGTCAACAAATGCTCCTTAGTTCATGTACAGGAAAAACATCAATACTATATGAGACATTATATGGAAGGGTATAACCCATCACAGAGAGGAATATAACCTCATGTAACAATATATTGTGTCATAGATAAACTCTCTTTGTACCTGTAGACAACTATGTCCAGCCAAGTTTGTCAATCAAAGTTGGTACGATGACAAAGTTTGTTTTCAAACCTATTGACCTGAAAGCAACTTTAGTAAGTCATACCGGTAGTTAAAGATATCCACTGATCAGGTCAGTCATTGTATAAATAAAATGCAAATGAAAAAAAACAAGTCCTAAAGACATGCTCTCACAAAACTTGATTTTCAAAATATTTAGCTTGACAGTTAATAATTTAGCATGAAAAAGATATTTGCAATATATTAATGTGATTATTTTCACTGAATTGTTTTAAGATAGATTTGAATTATTACACGCTCTTAATAGAAAACGGGATTCCACAAATTTTGTCCCTAGTTTATGTGTACAAGTATTTTAATAAAATATCAAAATACTGACCTCTCTTTTTACCAGGATCTCCCTTCAAATTATTAGCTTCACTCATGAGAATGAATCCTCCAACTATCGCAGCATCTAAAGGTTCGGTTAAGGTAATAATGACATTATAAAGATACAATGGTGAAAATATGTTTCCTTTTCTTACAGTAATACTTTACAGAAATCTTGAAATTTTGAATTTTATAATTTCAACAACTTTTAGCATGAAACCTTTCTCATGTTCAACAAATTCTGATTATCAGGAAAAGTATTGCCCATAGAAAATGTACCAACATTTGTATTCTATAGTGATCAACGATGAAAATCATTTATAAAGTTTTAATTTTAAGTGAAATGACAATGTGTAAAAATATAATACAACGTGACAATATGAAACTCTTTTATATTATACATACTTAACCTTTTTGGACTCTGAAAATGTAATTAAGATGATTTAACACTTTGGGTCTCTGTTTGCTTTTTGTTTTTGTTTGGTTTAATGCCGTATCAACACATTGTATAGGTCATATAACAGTGGTCAGTCAACCAACTCACAGTTCCTGGAAGGCTAAATCTCTGGATTTAACCAACTACTAAACACATACTTTTGTCAGTGACTGACAACTGCCCTACATACGTAAGAATAATTGGTAGAAGAGAGAATGGTGGTAAAAATAATTTCATAAACAACTACTAAAGTATGCCCCTCCCGGGAATGGAACCCACGACCCCTCAATCAGTAGACTTGCGTGCCACCAACTGAGCTAGCCAGACGGCAATCATCAACTGAATTCTGCATCCTTACGTAGAACTAAAACACATATTGAATCACATGTAATTGTGCGTACTAAATTGAGAGTGGAATAGGCATATCTAAGTATAATATCAGTGAACTGCATTATGCCTATTTCATAATACACCAGTGATATTGTCATTAGTGTTGGAATTTCTATAGTAAAGGATACTGAGTAAGAATACCATGTAGGTTTCAGCAACAAATTGTCCTTGACTGGATCCATGTATATAATGCTGAAATTATATAAATATAACATGTAGGAATATACATCGAGACAGAATAAGACGAAAACATGAAGTTCAGGTTTAATGTGATCATTTCAAAGGTCTACCTGTGAATTCTATAGTGTTAACTGGTGATTTTTTAAATTTGACTTATGGTTGCCATAGAAACTACCTTTAAACCATCAGCTCTTATGGTTTCGTGGCAGAATTTGTCGTTTGGAGTATTATTTAAACTGTTGAACTTAAATATGTTGAACTGAAATATCATCATTAAAATTTACTATTTGTTGCATTTGATTTAAGAAAAATAAGCCAAAAATAATAATGAGTAAGATGAACTAAGAACACTTTCTTGTGTTCTTAAGACAAAAGAATCAGTGTGACCATTATTTAAAACTATGAAACTAGTTCAATCAAGTTAACTACCGATATAATGTATTTTACTTACTATGGCACCAGTACTTGGATTTTTATGCATGACTGGAGGTCCTCTAATATGGTTCCACATCTGACCAGATGTCATAGCAAATATCACAGACTGTAAAAGACACAAACAAAACAGAAATATACATAACATCTAATATAATGACTGGTACCTAACACAACATTGTCTTAGCAAGATTCCCCACTGTCTTGGTTACAACAATATCATGTAATTTTAATACCAAAGTACTTAAAATTAATTTGGGAAGAAAAATGTCCCTTTATTAAATATATTTATTAACCATAATGTGGCAAAAAGACCATCAATTTTGATGATTCTAAAAGTGGAACTTTACTATAGATGTATTATAAGTAAATGATATTATTATATATATTGTACTGTTTTCCAAAGTGCTCAAAAGAAATATTCAAATATTTAACTAACGATATAAATGTACTGACTAGTACTCAAGTAAGTTAACATACCAAGGCAGCAATTCCCCAGAAAGTTTTGTTGTACAGGAACTCTAGATTGTTTCTCTTCATATACAGTAAACCTCCAACCAATGAAAACAATAGAGCTAGAGCTAAGGTACCTGAGTAGTTTGGTGGACGGAATACTCGGATCTGAAAGTTGAAATTATAAACATTTTATACAAAATACAGAAAAGTTAACAGTAAATGGGATCTTGCCTTTCTTGGACAATCATATTTTCCAGGGTATGGAAATGAATTTGAAAAAGTAAGCTTTACTATAAAAAACAATAATGTTAATGAAATTAACAATCCCAAACTAAAAGGGTTTAAATAAACTAAAAAATACATCATACCTGAATATCAGTTCTTTCTTGCACCCATCTTGCAATCTGTTCAGCTACAAAGCCAACCCTAAAAGTGATAATAGATTTATTTAAGATTAATTTATAAAATGTTCAAGTTGACTCTAACGCTAACTATATCTCCAATTAAGCAAAGAAGCCCATAAGCTGGTAAGTGATCTGCAAAGCATTTATATGACATAAGAAATGAGGAGAAATATATAAATTTGTTGGTGATATATTTAATTACATGGGTGAAGTTAAAATTTTCAAAACCCCAAAATCAGGGCTGCTAACCAGAAATTGTAAAAAAGATAAATATGCCAAAGGTCAAGGGGGCATTCAATGGGGTAAAACCTCCCCAAAGCTCCAGGAATTCAGAATTTTTAAAACCTAAATTTATTCTTGAACAATATTTTTCAACTTTTAAGAAGGAAAAAAACTCTTTCTCAGTAGCCAAATTACTGAATTTCAGGATTGAGTTCTTAAAACGTTCATCCATGTAATTACATTTGTTTGACAAAAATGATCTCATATTTAGTTTTACATATTATAACCAAGAATGAATTGTTGTACTGATAATGACTAATGTGAAGGAAATATTTAAATCATGGCATACAGCACAATGAATGCAAGCAGCAACACAACTTGTAGAATGTACTTGTAGATTCACAGCTATTTTACATTCACCATTAGGTTTCCAATGACTCAATCATTCCGTAAGTCTTCCACAAAAATAAATGAAAGAAAATCATGCAACATAGTCCACAGATAATATATTGGCTGATCATAGTAACCAAAGCTATGATGTAATTGATAAACCACATCATGTGTTTATCATAAATAAAGATAATATCTAAGTTATTTCCAATTAAAGTAAACTATAGGGTTAAGACATCATGCTTTCAGTGCTCTAGCTATGTAATGTTTTACTTATGAAATCAGCTAATATATTGTCTGTGGTCTATACCAACTTCACCATAAAAATCTAAACAAAATTACATTCTACAGATATTTCAATTTCAATATAAAAATCTTTAGATGAGTTGAAACAACCTATTACCATGTTATTACTTACTCCATGAACAATTTTTCCACCAAATTAGTTAAAACATCAATACATCTCCCCCCCCCCATGAATAGTTTAAAAAATACAATGTAATTTTTATGGGCGTGGCCAACATTTAGTGGTAATCATTTGATAGCCAGGTCCACGTTGGTTCCAATCCAATCCAAAACCTACCCAATGTTTCTTTGAGCAAGAAACTTTATCCTACTAGCTCAATACTGGGGAACCAGGAAGCAGACTCAAAAGTGATAAATCTAAGTTGTAAGAACTTGTTTCACAATCGAGCTAAATAAAATTAGTATACCAAGAAATATTAGTACATATTGTAAAAAAGTGTTATTGTTTTATAACATGCTTTTATAACTGTTTATTTTTCCATAACAAATAACAAGATCAAATTATTATATCAACACTTACTTCTCTTTTACACTATAAATTTAGTAACAATCAATAAATATTAAGCATTTAAATACAAATTACTAGTCCCTGCATTAACCCACTGGCCAGAAACTCAGGACCAGTGAAAATAGATTCCAGTGAGATAAAATAATTTATTTTTTGAAACTGACTAGTGAACTATTTTGGCTCATTTAAATAAATTGGGCAAGTGCTTCTCCATCAATTGTGTTTGATTTTCTAACAAATCCAACTTCTTATTGCAGCATTTTTTTCTTCAAATTTTAGTACAATCTAACCAGATATGAGCAAAATATTTGTTTCATTCACTGTTTAAGAAAAAAAACTTTCCAACATCAGTTACTGTGCAACATTGTGTGGTAAGAGTTTTCTACATTGGCATTAAAATTAAAAGATTAGGGTGCATTATTGTTACAGATGCTTTTTTAGTAAAATAAATGTATTATAATAAGTTATAAAATGAATATGTGACCCATATTATTCCATGATGCACTTGTTGGACTTTGAAGCTGAAAGTTGTACACTTATATAAATGTAAAAACTCAAAATGTCTTAATCACAGAAGCTTTTTTGAAAGTTTAAAAATCTAAAATACATTTCCCTCTTTGCTTTTTGGTTGTGTGGAAGATCTGTGCTCTTTGAATATTGCTGCTCCAGATGTGTTTTCATAATTTTTGTAGAATGATGCACATTTACATATTACTTTGATAAGCAATACATTTAATAATTCTAAATTGTGAATTATGCAAACCACTCTTTAAAAACAAAATGTGGGAATTATTCATTTAAGAAAAATCGTACCTGTGAATGTCCATAGTATCAGCCTTCTTTGGTTTACCTTTTGGTGGGAAATGCATGAATACTGGAGCAGTGTTCAATTTTAACTGTAATAAAAATTCTCATTAAAATTAGTAATAGAAAATATGATGTGCAGGAACAGTAAAACATTAAAGAAAGTTAGACTGTCATGATTTATCAGTCAATTAGTTATGGTTTGATTTCAATGAGAAATATTTGTAAATGTCCAGAAATTGATACAATAATCTAAAGTCACTGGATACAGTATAAAATGTTAAATATTCCAAGATCTACGTCACAATGACTGACAGACAGAATAGATAGAGAACAGCTATCACATTGTATGAAAGTTCTAGAGTTTTCTAAAGTTTAAAGACAGGGCAATTTTTCAGTATGAGGGGAAGGGGCCTTGAGCTTTACTTTATGTAGATTCATTAAGGAAATCCTGCTTATCACAGGGGAATAAAAAATCAAAGTTAACCTCCAAATTTGGGGAAAACTGCATGATTTCATAAAAATTTTAAAAAGGGAATGCGCCTGTCTACAGCCTATTATAAAAAAGCCTTGAAAGATTTGTTCAAGTAAGAATCAATGTATATAAATGGTACAAGATGATAAGTGACTAATAGTACCTGTTGAAACACATCTGATCCTTCATCAAAATCTACCATAGCAAAGAATAGTTTGTTTGTCTGAGAATATCTCCAAGAGTTAGCAACAATAGTAAACTCATCATTGGCTTGTCTGTAAAAATATATAAACATTACATAAAATAAATAGTTGTGAATTAATAGGCAAGTGCATTCAATATCATGCATAGCATTTGACTTGAGATTTTTAAAAAAATACGGTACATAAAAAGAGTGATGTTTTAAAGCAGGAAGAGTATGGTGAACCATTTCCAAACCACTCCTCTATGTGCTTTCTTGCTCCTCCCCATGCACTAAAATGTTATCCTGAATATCCACACAATGCACATAGTCTCATTTTGAGCTTCTCGGCGTTTCAGAACAATTATTACTAAACCAATTGGTCTAGAAAATCTATAACAGAATTGTTCAATGCAGTCACTAGACATGGCAGACCAACAGGCAAATCTAGCAAAAAAATAGAAGGTCCATCTAGATCTGCAGGTTTACAGGACCAACATTTCAGCAAAATATTCAATCTCATTAACATATGTTTTAATTCATCAAAATAATTTAATGTCTCTGGTTTGGTCCCGTAAAATTTTGATCTTCACAAGACCTACTGTTCAGAAATAAACTGCCGAGTTTCTCGGTGACTAATTACAGATGTTTTTTTCTTCTTCTAAACTTCTGTTAAGCTTTTTGTAATATAAAAATCATGTGATTTTTACACTTACTTGCAAACAGAACATTGACGTTGTGGTTGTAAAGCAGTCAACATAACAATGACAGAATAGTTACGGGGGACACCACGTACATATTGCTTGAACTTCTCACCATTCATACGTATAACTGGTTTCTTGCTGTTCCAATCCATCATCTGTTGTACACGATCAGCAAGAGGATCCTGAAACATATCCATTAAAGTTGTTAATTATATAAATGTATCAATAACCAATTATTTCTGGCCATCTGATTTTTTTAACAATAACATTATGAAGTCAAACTTGATCCATCAGAGACAGCCTGAGGCGGTTTATTTTCTCACTTTCACTTTCTATTCCAAATTTCGAAAAATTAAAGAAAGTTTCTGGGTCCGATATAGAACAGAACAGAACTTTTTATTTGACAAAAGCATATAGACTTATAGTCATAAGCTAAATAATATAATATAATGTACAGATGGTTACATACAAGTGCAAGTTACATGATATGAAAAAAGAAAGACAGATATATGAATATGTATACTATATACATGTAATATAATAACAAAGCATGACTGTTGTCTAGGGGCGAAAATATTCTATAAATATCAATATTATAAAAAATGCAAAAAATAAGTGATATTGAAATTTAATAAATTAAGGATCTACGCCTGTCAAAAGCTTTATATAAAAGATATAACATTGGGTATTGGACCTTTGCAAAATTTATCTGCAAGGCTCACTCAGTCTCTGTCACAAGGACTGGCAGACTAGTAACATATTTGGCATAGGGATAGAATCTAGTTTAGCAGACCCCGCTATTGCGCATGCTCGGACGTTGCGTTGTTTACAAATTTTGGACGCCATTTTGTTTTTAACGATGCAGTTTTTTATTCATTATTTAAATGAATTTTTAATAACTTTTTAAAAATGCTTTTTTGTTATCCATTTTAAATATCGGCGGGGGTGTGGGGGCTAACAGAAAATTAGCCGCATTTATCTTCGTGCGTCTGCTCATAGAAACAGAACGCTGCGCACGCATATTTATATTTACTTCTTGGATCCGCTAAACTAGATGTGTCCCTTGGCATAGGCTGTGTTTAATGTACAGATTGAATGAAGGCATGCATTCACCTCAGTCAAGACCTATATTTATGAACTGATCTTCTTAGTTGATCTATGCATTTGCTAAAATAGAACTCTGATACTATGTTACATTGTGCACATGTTTGGTGTACTGACAGCTGGCTTAGCCAGCACTGCGACACATACCATGCAAACCGGCCAGAAATATCGTGTTGATTCACGTCATGTACGTAAAGACTTAATGAAAAATATGGCGCAATGGTTACATATTAAGTCAGTTAAAAGACTCACCTCTTTTTTCTTCTGGACAGCATGACAGAAGCAAATAATTGCAAGAAAAGTTCCCAATAACAAAAATTTCCACATCTTTGACTCCATTTTGGACCGGAAGTTCCGGCTACGTGTGTTGAGATTTCATTGGTTCATTGATGTTTTATGAACCAATCACAAACCGTCTAAAGTTAAGGCTAAAACTAATGTACTACGTTTAGATCGTTTTAAGGGGTTACACTAATATACGAAAAGGACTTTTTGGGTGAAAATGCGCAAAAAGGACATTTACCGGCGAAAAGGCGCAAAAAGGACACTAATATACGAAAAGGACATTTTATCGTCTTTTCAAACTCTGGATAGGGTATGAAAAGGACTTAAATCCGGCAAAAAAACCTTTATATTTGACGCAAAAAGGACTTTTACAGACGAAAAGGCGCAAAAACGTCACTAATATACGAAAATGACCTTTCTGCATCCGTTCTTGCATTAAATAGAGTATGAAAAGGACTTAATGCGGGCGAAAAGACTTCAATACGAGGCAAAAAAGGACATTTACCGGCGAAAAGGCGCTCAAAAGTACACTAGTATTATACGAAAAGGACATTTTTGCATCCGTTCATGCATTAGATAGAGTATGAAAAGGACTTAATGCGGGCGAAAAGACTTCAATACGAGGCAAAAAAGGACATTTACCGGCGAAAAGGCGCTAGAAAGTACACTTATATACGAAAAGAACATTTTTTCTTAAAAAAAAACCAATTATTTTACTATGAAAAGGGCTAAATTTGAGCGAAAAGACGTTCAATTCAAGGCAAAAAGGACTTTTATCGGCGAGAAGGCGCTAAAAGCACACTAATATACGAAAAGGACATTTTTGCATCCGTTCATGCATTAAATGCGGGCGAAAAGAATTCAATACGAGGCAAAAAGGACATTTACCGGCGGAAAGGCGCTAGAAAGTACACTAATACACGAAAGAGACATTTTTTTCGTCAAAAAATCTTTTATGATACTATGAAAAGGACTGACTTTGAGCAAGAAGGCTTTTAATTCGAGGCAAAATGGACTTTTACCGGCGAAAAGGCGCTAAAAGGTACACTAAAATACGAAAAGGACATTTTTTCGTCAACAAAATCATTTATTATACAATGAAAAGGGCTGAATTTGAGCGAAAAGACGTTCAATTCGAGGCAAAAAGGACTTATACAGGCAAATAGGTATTAGAAAGTACACTAATATACGAAAAGGACATTTTTTCGTCAACAAAATCATTTATTATACAATGAAAAGGGCTGAATTTGAGCGAAAAGACGTTCAATTCGAGGCAAAAAGGACTTATACAGGCGAATAGGTATTAGAAAGTACACTAATATACGAAAAGGACATTTTTTCGTCAACAAAATCATTTATTATACAATGAAAAGGGCTGAATTTGAGCGAAAAGACGTTCAATTCGAGGCAAAAAGGACTTATACAGGCGAATAGGTATTAGAAAGTACACTAATATACGAAAAGGACATTTTTGTGTCAAAAAATCATTTATTGTACTATGAAAAGGGCTGGATTTGTTCGAAAAGACGTTCAAACGAATGAATTGTCAGTGTAAAGAAAGAAATATTAATTAAGTGTATGAGTAAGTAATAAATAGGCATCACACCACCAAAAATGGTGTTACACCCGAGAAAATTTAGTGGTGTTACACCCGAGAAAATTTAGTGGTGTTACACCCGAGAAAATTTAGTGGTGTTACACCCGAGAAAATTTAGTGGTGTTACACCCGAGAAAATTTAGTGGTGTTACACCCGAGAAAATTTAGTGGTGTTACACCCGAGAAAATTTAGTGGTGTTACACCCGAGAAAATTTAGTGGTGTTACACCCGAGAAAATTTAGTGGTGTTACACCCGAGAAAATTTAGTGGTGTTACACCCGAGAAAATTTAGTGGTGTTACACCCGAGAAAATTTAGTGGTGTTACACCCGAGAAAATTTAGTGGTGTTACACCCGAGAAAATTTAGTGGTGTTACACCCGAGAAAATTTAGTGGTGTTACACCCGAGAAAATTTAGTGGTGTTACACCCGAGAAAATTTAGTGGTGTTACACCCGAGAAAATTTAGTGGTGTTACACCCGAGAAAATTTAGTGGTGTTACACCCGAGAAAATTTAGTGGTGTTACACGCAAAATAAGGGAGACTACCTTTCCTAAGTTGTCCCAACCAGGGGACCAGTCAAAACGCATAAAAGTGCTTATCCCTAGCAAGGGGGATTACTCTTCAAATAAAAAATATATGATTTTCAAAATATATACAAAGATAGAACCACAAATGTTTTTATTAATTCTCCTGTTAGTGTACATACCTTTCAGTAAATTTGTTTAAATCATCTAGTAGATGATCAACTCTGACTTTTCCTTCCACAGCAGAACGTGTTCTATTCCACAGTTCTATTCCAAACAAAGGCAAGTTCTACATCACCACGTGACTCTATCTGAGTCACTAAATATTGACCTTGTAGTAAAATAAAACGATTTTATATAGTTTTTCATGTTTTACTTAGTAAGACTAAGAAATATTTTGCACCGTGACAGTGCAACAATAATTTTATCTGGTTTTATTCAAAGTATTAAAATGTATTTAATATTAATTTTATACCGGCATTTTGCGAATGAAAACTATTGGCGAATTTCTAGGGGACCTCCATTAAAAAAATCAAATGCATCTAAACACGAAATTATTTCTTCCTATTTTCGTTTTTTGTGAATGTCGTTGATTTTTGTAAGAAATTTGGAAATACTTGTACTGTGGTATGAAAAGGGTTCGAATCTCCGACTCAACAGGCAAGTGTACCAAGAACAGTATTGGACGTTGGTCTATTAGGGTATCTGACAGACTAAACAATAAGTAGTTTTAGCGCTTAGCATTAGCTCTGGACAGCAAAACTGGGGTGTTCTACTATCATTTGTCACATTGGTTATCTTGGAGACAGTTCTGTGGCGCTTTCCACAAAAAAAACTTGCGGTAAAATCATCATAAGTAAAAAGGCAGAAGCATTATCAATAACATTTTTTTGGCCATTCAATTAAAAATATTGTAGAATTATGTACATACATTTTCAAATATCTTATCATAGTTATGTTTATTATCCTTTTGACTTGTGTTAAAGTGTTAAATAGATCAACTATTGTTTCTGTAGTATATTGCATCATAGCCAGTGTTGTTATATTGATCCAATATTCAAAATATGCATACAAAAAGTAATACAGAAGATACAAACATTGGGACCACAAGATAAACTGGATCAGAATGACCAAAAATACACTAGTATATTGCACCATAGCCAGTGTCATTATAATATTCATGTTACACATATGATATATAAGTAATATACATGTAGAAAGGAATTCATACATATAATCCAGTAGATTTAAACATTTGGATGACAAGATAGACTGGATCAGAATGTTTACTTATTCATCATAGAATGGCAAGTTTTGTTCTATGTTTGGAGTCTACACAGTTCACCAAAACATACTAAACAGTATACCAAAAGTGTATGTAATTGGCTCATCTTATCATTTACTGTGAACACTGCTTTTACCAGTACATGTACATTGAACTAGTTTGTCCATTTCAAAGTAGTAACACAATCTACCTATACGACAAGAAATCAACATTATTGGCAAATTTAATAGAAGGAATCAAACCATGATTGCCAGATAGGACGTCTAGCTGGTTGCAAATGCATTATGATAGATAACATCGTGGCAGATAACACAGCCATTGTGTGTTTGAGAGATAATTCAGGGGAGGTAATCATGATCATAATATTATACAAACTCCTCACAGTGCTTACGTCACGCTTTGCTACTTAATCACTGCCGCCACGTAAACCACGTGACGCTAGTAATGCTATCTATTTATAGATTGCCCTAACCTCTCACAGTGCTTATGTCACACTTTGTTATTTCTACAAATTGATAATTAAATTATTTTTTTATCTTTATATACTTTGAACATCATATTTTACTAAGAGAAGACTTAAATTATTGAAAATATTGAATTGTAAAAGAAAAGATGAAAAAAGTTTTTCGGCTCTCTGAGGGACGAATTTTACTTGTGGTGGCAGTGGTTATTGATTTGATAAAGAGAGATAACCGCTGCGGGGAGTTTGAATATTTATTATTATTATAGTAGTCGCTCAATTAAATACCAGAACTTATTATTGACATAAATCAAGCATATCTTTTACTAGTTCTGGCTTCCAAAACTTTATAAGCCGCTTTTTTAACATTTTGATTTTCGTCAGATGCGGCATTAAAGTTTTGGATCAGACCCGTTATGAAACCTCACCAGAATAACGCCCATTCATTGACAGTATAAACACGGGTTCGCTGAAGACCTTAAGCTAATCTTTTACCACCATACCCCATTCGGAAAACACCCTCGACCTTTCATAAATGAATAATCTCGGAAGGATTCGTTGGGGGTCTTCACCGGATTTTGGTGATTTTACTACCTACGCGAGGCGAAGCACGTAACGGTTACGCAAAATAGTTCTTGTAGTCTACACACAGATCTTTGTCTAAACATATTTATTTATTTTAAATTGAAGCAAATATTGTTCATCGGTATCATTGAACTGTGTAATTTTAAATTTACGGATTAAAAACGGAACTTCAGTCATCGCCTAAACGATCGTGTATTTGTTTACATAGTTTAAAAATGGCGCCTAAATACGTCCGAGGTTATTCGTGTAGCGAATGGCTGAGGATGTTCCGAATGCACCTTACCCCTATGCTGTACCGAGAAAGAAGATGTCAAAATAAACTTGTGAATCGTTTTGCAGTGTTTTTATTGGTGAATCGAAGTTTTTAGACCTTTTGAGGTCTCTATAGAACATTGTGCATTATATTCTCTTAACTTTGTTATCCCAATTCTTTAACATACTTATTTGTTCCCTTTCTGACTTGAAGTTGAAATGAAATAAAAAAAATGATGAGAAATATCATTCCAGCTAATTAATCAGCAATACACGAATCAACATACAAAGAATCGACAAGTTTAACTCATAGTAGCTATTATGTTTTCTTCATTTGTTGCACTAAAACAGAAGGTAAAATATAATGACTTTCAGCAGATTTCCAATCTTGTCCATCCTTCAAAAGCTTCAAAATTATAGAAATTATATAGAAGAAACTTTGCATGCAAACTGCAAGTAATTTTCTACAATAAAATATTGAGCAAGAATATTATGAATCATATGTGGATAAATAAATCAACATATGGCTCTTTAATTCTTTATCTCATGAGTAAAATGTGTATTGTTTATTCCAAAATCAGTAGCACGTTCAATTACACTAAACCTTACAGAATGTTCTGTAATGATACATTCGGAACTCCTCGGCCATTCGCTGCGAATAATCTAATCTAATATAAACAAATATGCAATCGTTCAGGCAATGAGTGATGTTTCAAAATTTATGGACTAAAAACGAAACATCACCCATTGCCTAAAGAATCATATATTTGTTAACTTCACCTTCAGTCGGAGTTGTCATATAAAGACTTAATATTAAAGACTAAGTGCCTCTAAATTCATGGTGTAATACAAAAATCAAGGCAGCTTTACAGAGATATTTGCTAAAATCAAGAGGTGTTCAAATGTAGAAGAGACTATAGATAATGTACATATACAGTAGTATTATGGTACAATTAATATTAAACAGATCTTTAATAGAGCTATACATAAAATCACATTTTGTAGTACTTAAAAGTCACTTTTTCAACATTTGTTTTGGTCATATTGCAGCAGACAGATGATATATTCACTGTCCTTAGAGTGGCTTTAATGTTAAGGGCAAATTTCCAAAGCATGTTGCTAGCTAGTGCTAAATGCCCCCAGGTACCAATAACTTGAAATCACATACATTTTCCTTTTGGTGTAAGAAGAGTTCCAGGGCACAAAGCACTAGCTAGGGATATGCTTAGGAAACTTGCACCAAGACTTAAGCTTTTAACCAGTATTAACAACAGGATCATGGCAAAAGGTTATAATGGATTTATAATCATGTATATTAAAGATACACGTAGCTGTAGCAATAAATTTTAGTAAATCACAAAGCAGATATCAATAATAAAGATAAATCTAATGGTAGGGAAATAATCTGTGTCACAATAGCTGATGTTGTCTCTCTTACTTTAAGGTCATCTGAATGTAAAAGGTCAAGGACACATCTGAACACCAAGGTCATAAGGTCAGCATCTGAAAATAAAGAAATACAGCACAGTGCAGTGCAAGACTAATATGATAAGTGAACTTTTATTAGGTATTTTCATTAGTTTAAAGAACATTAATTCAAACAAAAATCACTTTAACAGTTACATGTATGAAACTTAGAAATGTTAAAGTTTCAAATGATGAACTTATTCGATAAGTACCGGTAAAGATTATTATACAGTGCCAATGGTATAATTCCAATGTACTAAAATTTTACAGCAAAGTCAAAAGACAATGTTAATAAAATATGTGTACCAATTGTGAAATTTAATGTTGGATGTTCCTTACATTTTAGGGTATTTATTTCCCACATTAGCAATACATATCAATATCACCCATAATAAATTACTAAATAAGCTATTGAGATAATGCGTAACTCCCAAATCACATGAATTACCCGGCCCTCTCCCATTTCAAATTGTTTAGTCCCCCTCCTCTGAGTAAGGCAGACAATTGCATACCAATTGCAAACAATATGTTTTTTCTGCATCAGGTATCAAAGTTAAACAATCAACATACCTTTTTCAACAAAGACAGGAAATGTTGTCTAAATGCAGGATTTTGATTGGTCAAATTGCTTGGTATAAAATTTCTAATTAGCTGAACTTCTGTTTCTTCAATTACTTCTGTAGTTTTCTGGTTTTCACAAAGGAGAGCTAAAGCATCAAGACGAATCTGAAAATATTCATGATTACATTTATGTATAAGTCATAAATCTTACTTAACATAATTAATTGTTTAAGTTTTTCACTGCAACTAACTCACCAAACCAGTACTTGCTAAACTTACACAAGTCAACAAATTTTCTCTATTAGGGGAAAATCAACAATACTATTTAACTTCCATGGAAGGGTATGGCCTGTCAAAACTGATTGGCAGTGTCAATGTCAACCACTGCAGAGACCATCATTATCAATCAAAAACATTATCAAAACACAATGTGCATTCTTAAATAACGTGATTTTGAATAAACAACAATGACTGTAGTAGTCTTCAACAAGAAATATCTTTATAAAATATTCAGCACAATGCAGGGTACATTTTGTTTGAAGTGAAAATTATCATTTCACTGTTCAGTCATACTGCCCGGAGCGTACCATGATGAATATATAATCAATTAGCATAGTGAGTCACCAATAATACACAGAGAAAATATTCAGCAACTACTGTTCTTGCAACACACATACCGGAAGAGCAAATTGTATTGGTTAAGTATATAAGCAAAAACTTGGCTAAGACAGCTGTGCTGAAAAAAAAACATAATGTAAGCATTATGTATAAGAAAGATTACCTTTACAATTAACAGCTTGTTGTAATAACTTTACATCAACTATACCACACCACTTATCTTTGATACCATGATCCACATATTTATTATTCTTTAATTGTCCTAATACTCTAGATCTCCTTAGACACATGATTAATGCTCCACGTTGTCAATATGAAGCATAAATTATAAAGGCTTTGACCTAAATAATGTAGGAAGAATTAACAGAGCTTTGAATATAAACATAGTTGTATGAATTACCAGAGTCCTGAACATGAACATTAATACATGAATTACCAGAGTCCTAAACACGAACATTGTCACATGAATTACCAGAGTCCTAAACACGAACATTGTTACATGAATTACCAGAGTCTTGAACATGAACATTATCACATGAATTACCAGAGTCCTGAACATGAACATTGTCACATGATTTACCAGAGTCCTGAGCATGAACATTGTCACATGAATTACCAGACTACTGAACATGAACATTGTCACATGAATTATCAGAGTCCTGAACATGGACATTGTCACATGAATTACCAGACTACTGAACATAAACATTGTCACATGAATTACCAGAGTCATGATCATGAACATTGTCACATGAATTACCAGACTACTTAACATGAACATTGTTACATGAATTACCAGACTACTGAACATGAACATTGTCACATGAATTACCAGACTACTGAACATGAACATTGTCACATGAATTACCAGAGTCCTGAACATGAACATTGTCACATGAATTACTAGAGCTTTAAATATGAACATTGTCACATGAATTACCAATGTCCTAAACATGAACATTGTCACATGAATTACCAAAGTCCTAAACATAAACATTGTTACATGTATTACAAGAGCTTTGAACACGAAAATTATAGCTTGAATTACTAGAGCTTTACACATGAACATAGTTAATTGAATAACCAGAATCCTGAACATAAACATCAATACATGAGTAAGAAGAGACCTGAACATGAACAATGTCACATGAATTACCAGAGTCCTGAACATGAACATTGTCACATGAATTACTAGAGCTTTAAACATTAACATTGTTGCATGAATTACCAATGTCCTAAACATGAACATTGTCACATGAATTACCAAAGTCCTAAACATAAACATTGTTACATGAATTACCAGAGTCTTGAACACGAAAATTATAGCTTGAATTACTAGAGTCCTGAACATGAACATAGTTAATTGAATAACCAGAATCCTGAACATAAACATCAATACATGAGTAAGAAGAGACCTTAACAATAACATTATCACATGAATTACCAGAGTCCTGAACATGAACATTGTCACATGAATTACCAGAGTCCTGAACATGAACATTGTCACATGAATTACCAGAGTCCTGAACATGAACAATGTTACATGAATTACCAGAGTCCTGAACATGAACATTGTTACATGAATTACCAGAGTCCTGAACATGAACATTGTCACATGAATTACCAGAGTCCTGAACATGAACGTTGTTACATGAATTACCAGAGTCCTAAACACGAACATTGTTACATGAATTACCAGAGTCTTGAACATGAACATTGTCACATGAATAACCAGAGTCCTGAACATGAACATTGTCACATGAATTACTAGAGCTTTAAACATTAACATTGTCGCATGAATTACCAATGGCCTAAACATGAACATTGTCACATGAATTACCAAAGTCCTAAACATAAACATTGTTACATGAATTACAAGAGCTTTGAACATGAAAATTATAGCTTGAATTACTAGAGCTTTACACATGAACATAGTTAATTGAATAACCAGAATCCTGAACATAAACATCAATACATGAGTAAGAAGAGACCTGAACATTAACATTGTCACATGAATTACCAGAGTCCTGAACATGAACATTGTTACATGAATTACCAGAGTCCTGAACATGAACAATGTTACATGAATTACCAGAGACCTGAACATGAACATTGTTACATGAATTACCAGAGACCTGAACATGAACATTGTTACATGAATTACCAGAGTCCTGAACATGAACATTGTCACATGAATTACCAGAGTCCTGAACATGAACATTGTTACATGAATTACCAGAGTCCTGAACATGAACAATGTTACATGAATTACCAGAGACCTGAACATGAACATTGTTACATGAATTACCAGAGTCCTGAACATGAACATTGTCACATGAATTACCAGAGTCCTGAACATGAACATTGTTACATGAATTACCAGAGTCCTGAACATGAACAATGTTACATGAATTACCAGAGACCTGAACATGAACATTGTTACATGAATTACCAGAGACCTGAACATGAACATTGTCAAATGAATTACCAGAGTCCTGAACATGAACATTGTTACATGAATTACCAGAGTCCTGAACATGAACATTGTTACATGAATTACCAGAGTCCTAAACATGAACATTGTTACATGAAATACTAGAGTCTTGAACATGACCATTGTCACATGAATTACCAGAGTCCAGCACATGAACATTTTTACATGAATTACCAGAGTCCTAAACACTAACATTGTTACATGAATTACCAGAGTCCCAAACATGAACATTGTTACATGAATTACCAGAGTCCTGGACATAAACATTGTCACATGAATTACCAAAGCTTTGAACATGAACTTTGTCACATGAATTACCGAAGCTTGGAACATGAACATTGTCACATGAATTACCAGAGACCTGAACATGAACTTTGTCACATGAATAACCAGAGTTCTGAACATGAACATTGTCACATGAATTACTAGAGCTTTAAACATTAACAATGTCGCATGAATTACCAATGTCCTAAACATGAACATTGTCACATGAGTTACCAAAGTCCTAAACATAAACATTGTTACATGAATTACAAGAGCTTTGAACACGAAAATTATAGCTTGAATTACTAGAGCTTAACACATGAACATAGTTAATTGAATAACCAGAATCCTGAACATAAACATCAATACATGAGTAAGAAGAGACCTGAACATTAACATTGTCACATGAATTACAAGAGTCCTGAACATGAACAATATTACATGAATTACCAGAGACCTGAACATGAACATTGTTACATGAATTACCAGAGTCCTGAACATGAACAATGTTACATGAATTACCAGAGACCTGAACATGAACATTGTTACATGAATTACCAGAGACCTGAACATGAACATTGGTACATGAATTACCAGAGTCCTGAACATGAACATTGTCACATGAATTACCAGAGTCCTGAACATGAACATTGTTACATGAATTACCAGAGTCCTGAACATGAACATTGTTACATGAATTACCAGAGTCCTGAACATGAACATTGTCATATGATTTACCAGAGTCCAGCACATGAACATTTTTACATGAATTACCAGAGTCCTAAACACTAACATTGTTACATAAATTACCAGAGTCCCAAACATGAACATTAATACATGAATTACCAGAGTCCTGGACATAAACATTGTCACATGAATTACCAAAGCTTTGAACATGAACTTTGTCACATGAATTACCGAAGCTTTGAACATGAACATTGTCACATGAATTACCAGAGACCTGAACATGAACATTGTCACATGAATAACCAGAGTTCTGAACATGAACATTGTCACATGAATTACTAGAGCTTTAAACATTAACATTGTTGCATGAATTACCAATGTCCTAAACATGAACATTGTCACATGAATTACCAAAGTCCTAAACATAAACATTGTTACATGAATTACAAGAGCTTTGAACACGAAAATTATAGCTTGAATTACTAGAGCTTTACACATGAACATAGTTAATTGAATAACCAGAATCCTGAACATAAACATCAATACATGAGTAAGAAGAGACCTGAACATTAACATTGTCACATGAATTACCAGAGTCCTGAACATGAACATTGTTACATGAATTACCAGAGTCCTGAACATGAACAATGTTACATGAATTACCAGAGTCCTGAACATGAACATTGTCACATGAATTACCAGTCCTGAACATGAACATTGTCACATGAATTACCAGAGTCCTGAACATGAACATTGTCACATGAATTACCAGAGTCCTAAACATGAACATTGTTACATGAATTACCAGAGTCCTACACATGAACATTGTTACATGAAATACTAGAGTCTTGAACATGAACATTGTCACATGAATTACCAGAGCCCTGAACATGAACGTTGTCACATGAATTACCAGAGACCTGAACATGGTCACATGAATTACCAGAGTCCTGAACATGAACATTGTTACATGAATTACCAGAGTCAAAAAACGAATATTGTTGAATAAATTTTTAGAGCTTTGAACAAACACCATCTTACATTACATAGTAGATTCACAATCCACGAGAATGATCATTGATTGAATGTTGAGCAAAATAGACTTAATACATGTAATTATATCACATGATGTCGAATTCAGTTATAAAGATAAAAAATTAATGTTGACATCTAATTCAATAATAATCAAAGCACAGAAGGCGCTGAATTTGTTTGGGTCTCGGAATACCAGAAAGGTGAAGGTTGTGTGGAAACAATGAGATATAAATGTAATATAGATGCTATAAATTCAAGTACAATGACACAGGGTTATAAATTTATATTTTAATGAACTGAAAATAATGTAACATTTCAATATATTAAAACCAGTTATAAAATATATTCTAAGCATACAAAAAGTATCCTATATCTAAACATGCAAAAATATAACAATATTATATCCAACATATCGTACAACAAGTAAAACAGTATATTTATATAATATGGCCAACATGGCATTTATACAAAGGAACAAATACATAATGTTTAACTTTTAACTCTTTCTTTCTTCTCCGTGGGTTGTTCTGTTGACTCTTCAGCGTGGTTTGATCACGTGACAAATTGAATTTGTTAAATAAACTAAACCATAGACGAACGCCTTTTAATTGAAGAGTTCAAAATTGACGTGCGTTTAATCAAAGTTATTTCAATATATTACCAGTAATTTGCGGAAATGTTACAGATTTGCACAATATTAGAAATCTTCAACCAATCGGGAACTATATTTTCTTCATTGAGCAGGTTTGAAAATTAATGCGCCTGCTATTTGACAATTAATCTGGTTCCCTGTCCTACTATGGTTCGCAGGGGACAAGCCCATTTGACAATCTTCACGCAGTGATCTCCCCTGAATTTTTCGGCGTTAATGTCCATGTAAAGGGAAGTAAACGCTTAAAAAAAGCGGACTACTTTCGGCATTTGCAATTAACAGCATTCGGGTCTGAAATTTCGCTACCATTATTTGTTTGGTCTGACGACCCAAACAAATAAAAATCAATCACTTTTATGTTTAATATTAAAATATTATCTTTATGTTACCATAGTAATTATCTCAATAAATTAGTGTAAATTGTAAGAATTTTACCTTCATTATGAAGAGAGTCACAATTTGAATCCTGTTTAGATAATTCTGGTATTATATACTTCATAGCAGATGGCTCATTGGTTAAAATCTTTGGTAAAATATACTGAATATAATGTAGAGAATCACAATGATATATACAATTTGATAAATAATAAACTATTGTATGTGAAAAACTGTATTGGATAGGAGAAAATCATTACACAAACTATCCAGTAAGACAAAGGCATTTCATTCAGTCTCATTTTCAAGATGATCAAGTTTCGACCAAATTTTCCTATCCTCATTTCATCCAACTTCAATCTAAAAACGTTGATTTAAGGCTAGATTCTCAACAGGCATATTCAGTTGAAGTTTTCTGATTACATCAAGTTAGTAAATAATCAGTTTAGTTGCCAGTTTAGCACAAAACGGAGGTAACTCCCTCTTTCCTTATATTGGGTTACAACTGGTTTTTGCTAAACCTGCGAACACAGATTTTAAACCTAGATATAGTATTTCAGAACAGACAGAATGTACATGAAGTAATCAAAGGGGGAAGAAAGTATAAACTGTTACCTCTATGATATGTTTTTTCTGTAATTTGTTATGTCCACAAAGTACGTCTAAGACAGGTTTTAACCAATGATTACACCATACATTTATATCTGTACTATCTGAGATCTTTAACTCACTTTTATAACTCTAAAATAATAACTCATATAAATCTGTAGCCTATAATAGAAAATAAAAAAGTTGCAATGAATGATACAAGTTGTTCAATTATGTACCCAGTCTTCGATTTTAAGCCAGAGGACCGTGGACGGAGTCTAATGAAATTAGTGTCGGTCCAGTGTTTTTTGGAATGTGAGTGGTCTGACAGTCCACCAATTTTTACAGCTTACATTTCCCATATTCAATACAAAATTATTTAAACCAGTTCCCTCAAATTTTTTTGTCCACTAAACTTTTATTCAGTCCTTTAAAAAAAATCCATTTTGCTGGACCAAATATCCAGTACTGATATAAATTAGTCGTTAAAACTGTGTACCTATTGTGTTAACATAATGAAACTCCCATCCATAATTACAATATTACGGACATGGGTGAAAGTTGAAAATTATAAAAATACTGAAAACCTACTATTAATGTATAAATGTATAACAAGAAAAAACAATCATATACCCCACATAAAGTATGTTATTTTTAACCCTTAACCGCTCAATTCCGCATTTTTACGTGTCTAGACCCCCCCCTCCAAAATGGCTGCCACAGCCTTGAAAATGGCGTTTTTTAACTGGAATAAGTGAATTTCACTTAAGGAGAGTTGTCTCCAAAAAATGAGCTTTTTTTCGCGCGCCTCCCTCCCAAAAAGATGTCTCAGGGGGGTTCCAAAGGGGGGTGTGTGCCCCCCTTTGTTGCTTGGGTTTGAAGGGGGCGCAGCGCCCCTTATCGCCAGAAAAAAAATCGGGGTCATTGAGTGCAGAAAAATGGCGCCAAATGCTTATAAGAAAACACGTTTTCAGTATCTGAAAAGACCTGGCACTTTAGACCTCAATTTTGGAAAGTATTACTGTTTGAAACGCAAATGTGGGGTTGAAAAAGAGCGAAAATTGCATTTTTGCCGTTTTTGCTCCGCCCCAGCGTTGCCATGGTAACGGGGATAAGGGCTCAACTTGGTTTTTCTGAAAGACATTCGCCAAGGTAATAACTTGGCCAAGTTGTATATCTGTATGATAATTAATGATGAAATTAGAGCATCTTGAAATAGCCCTTGCGCGTAATGGTGAAAAAATGGCTACTTTTCACACATGTCGCAACCAGTAAAGGGTTAAAATACTAAAACCATTATAAATACAAAAACTTTCATCCATGTATTTCACAGATAAAATATATCAAGGTCTATAAAACAACTAGACCATTCTGTTGAAATCAGTGTTGCTAACATGACCAATTATATTTTAAATAACAATAACAGACCCTGCTAGTTGTTAAAAGACAAACAAAATATATTATGTAAAATGCATATAGTATGTGACACTTCCATGGTCCATGAAATAGATAAAGCCGCTGGGCTAGCTCAATTGGTAGTATGCAAGTCTACAGATAAAGGGGTCGTGGGTTTGATTCACAGGCCAGTCATACTTTCTTGGAGCTTGGTCATGAAGTTATTTTTACAGCCATTCTCCCTCCTATCAAAGTTTTTATATATGTAGGGCAGTTGACAGTCACTGGCGAAAGTATGTGCTAAGTACATGTAGTTGGTTAAGAGCTAAATCCTAGACGTTTGTTTATCATTCTTTCCATATGAGATTATAAATTCCAATCAAGAATTTCTGCCAGATTCATGATAAACAAACGTGAAATTTTAGTATTTTGAGGATGAATGTTAGAATTCAGTAATTTTTCCAGCGCCTGAGAAGATTACAAATGGACTTCAAACTAGAGCCTTACTTATATCACCTTTATCAATAACATTTTTTGGGAAAATTTAATAATCAATAAATTACAAAAAGCATTCGAATCAACTTACACCTATATCAGAAATTAATAAAAATACAATAGCATTTATTCTTTTAGATCTAGAAATGAAATTTCGGAAATGAATAACTCAAAATTTACAAATATGAGCAGTAAAATCTCATAGAGAGTATAGCATACCTGTTTTTAGAACATCTCTATCTATCTGTAACAATTTACTTGGAAATTTAGATTTATCATACAAATAACCATTTTGTTTCAATGTTGTCATAGCAACTACAGATCTCTGACATACTCTATTGACAAGTTTAGTTGTTTCAATAATATGATGTGCTACTTGATTTTGTTCCACCAATGAAAGATCAAACCTACAGAGAAAAAACAACATTTACTAATTAAACACAGAATTTAAAATTTATGAATTGGACATTTACTAATTTGACACAGAATTATTGAAATTTACATTTTGTATTAATTGAACAGTTGATAAATTCTATCACTTCATCATCAAAAAAAAAGGTCTTTAAGTATCAGAGAGGCAGAGATTGGTATCAAAGGAAGTAGCATTCACCTTAAGGTTAAAATCACAGAAACAAAAAATATTGCACGCATATCATAATCACTAGAAATATTGTTATTTTTTATTTAACTGTCAGTGGCTCATACATTAACCCTGCTGATTTATACACTAGATATTTGTTTAATACTCCTTATAGGTAGATATGGATAACTTATTTTATAGATAGTGAATACAGAACTACTGCAGTGAGTATTTAAATCAGCAGGTTTAATGTATGCACCACAGACAGTAGAGTAAAAATTTAACTTAAACACTTTTGACCAATCTATCAATGTAAATTGCAAAAAAATGCCAAATATTTTCATAACAAATTTATCACATATCATATACATACTTTGAGAATGAGAAATAAAAACATTGTTGCACATCAGTGAGGTATGATAGTCGGTGGTCAATGTATCTCGTATACAGTCTTCACCTGAAATATTTAAAACAAACTTGCAGCAGGGTAGAATATATTGTATATGTTGTAATATTCTTTGGTCCATCTAGCTTAGTAGGAAAAATGTCTGACTTGCATGCAGGAGGTCATGGGTTCGATCCCCACATCCAGCAATTAACCCCTCCCCCCTCCTATAACATATTATAGGATATAACATATTTTTGTTATGACAGATAAAGGATAACATAAAACAAATGCAATTATCACGCTGCACATGAAAATGTGTAAATTATCAATATTATACTGCTGGGGGAGAAATATTAATCAACAATCAGAGGAAGTCTCCTGTCGTAATAAAAATCTCATTTTCGTAGCCCAACATTTAAAAGTTGTGATTCATGCTTGAATGTATGTTTTCATTCATTTTTATGGGTTTAAATAAAAATATACATAAAATAAATTTTTTAATGACACCATGAAATGTTTGCATGACGTTTTCTTATTTTCTATTTATTTTCCATGATATTTCCCTATTCTCTAAATTTGATGATTTTTCCAGAAAAATCTCATTTTCCATGATTTTTCCAATTTGTATGAACCCTGTCATGATATAATACTAACCTATAGAGAAGTTTTCTATTAAACAAGCTATAACATCAACATTATGTCTCAGTTTAGAATGAGATAGTTCATGTTTGTCTTGAAGATCTGATGTTATATTTCCAAGGATGTCAGCATTATTAGGTACAGTAAGATTTTCGTCACACACTAGACATAGACAATGTTCTATCTTAGGTTTCACAACATCTTTTGTAATACTTATAGGTAGACCCAAAAAATAACTGAAAAATTAGAAATATGACATGTTATTATGGATGTGTGCTTTAAAATATTTTCTTATTTTAGCTGATTGACTAGTCATCACAAAAAGTCATCTAGACTAGAATGAACATATGAGATCATGACAATTAAAAACCTAATCGATCATAACTGTTTGTGTCATACCAAAAGCCAATATAAAGCAAACCAGCTACATGTTAATACAGTTCTAAACATTTCAAAACTGTGGAACAGTGAGAATCAGAATATGAACAGCACTTGTTTTTAAAGAATAAAGAGCCTGTAGGTTTTGGCTTGCTGTGCTCAATCAAAACAATATCACTGCATCAACCCTGGATGATACCTGTAACCATGAATACATATACAGGGTCCTTGATGTAAACTGTGGACAATTAAGCAGGATATTACAACAATAAACAATGGGTTTATGTAACTGATTGATGTATGATAATATTTTATCAATATGTTTTCTTGAAAATTATGGAAATTAAAGGTTTGAGGTCAAAATTTAAGAGTTTTTCCTGGATTGATTTTTTAAGGATATTGAAATCTCAATCGGTCCTAAATGAAAAATTTGGTTTAAAAACCGGCGATTTCCTCGTCCCTGGTCTTAGTGGTAACAACTTTGAACAAGAACATGTTTGATAGCCAGCTGGACCTTTGTTCAAATCACAGCAAAAACCTATGTTGTTGTTTTTCCCCCAACACTGATGAGTGAACCCTACCACCTACATGACTGTGTAAGTCAAGGTTTAGAAAACTAAAGTCCAACAAACTAAAATATAATCATAAATTGTCATCTATAAACTAAGATGTACAACAATTGCACTATAAATATTCTAAATTCTTTACCTTTTCAGAAATCTTCTAATTGGATTATTACTAGTTGTTACAAACAAGAGACATGTAAGGAATTGTAATGATGTTTCTACAGCTTCTGTTGATGCAGTATTGATGTTGGCTTGTATTCTATCATTTATAATCCTTGTTACCTAGAAATTATAATGTATAAAGCTATATGATTTCTTGGAGGATGAGATTTAGTGAAACCAATTTGAGCTTAAATAATTAAAGACACATTAGGAGGATACACTAGGAGAAGAAGCCTAGCGCTAAAGTGTTCAGAGGTTCTGGGTTCAAACTTAATGAGGGGCACTGCTAATTTCTTTGAGCAACAAATTAACCAGCGATAGCTTCACTACAGCCAGGCCTAAATTGGAACCTGAGGGTGTTCCAATATGTCTTCTGCACTAAGCAGACTAAAAGCTCCAGGGCAGGGAGATTGGTAAATAGATAGTAATAGCTCAATAACCATGGGTAATAGCTGTAAAGTTTGTCATTAGCATGAAACTTAGACTATAAAATGCCATCACTTTGCTATTTGACTAAATAATATAAACTGACTGTTTATACTAGGGGCACAGCTATTTTAAGAAAATCTTGTTTCACTCCAGCTAGGAGTAATGGGTTACTGTGGAGGAATAAACAGCATTAAAGGGTTATACCACAGGAGCTTGACATTTTATATCATACTACGAAAATTCCCCTCTTACATATAATAAAAACACAAGGAATGCAACGCGTCCAATCTCCAATTTCCGCTTACAAAATAATTTCAAATGTGCTTTTTTACGATGCTTATTCAATGATAACAATTCAAAATATATTTGGTCGTTTTATTCGTTTGTTTCCTCATTAAAATATTTATTTATGACTTTTTACATCGGAAATACTTACCAACGCACCGTTTGTGACGTCGCTAAGAGACGTTCATGATAAAACCGGCACGTTTCCGTAACTTAACGTTACCGGGCATTGTTTAAAGGTCAAATTTATCGAAGGACACAAAAAACGATTAAACATCGAAATATTACGTATTTCTAGTGTATCTAAGCATACACCAACGTTTATGGCATGTAAACAATGTATACATCGAGATATTTAACTCTGATTTAAACCTGTATCAATTTAGCCGATAGTACAGCATCGCTTATCTATCGTGTGTGTGACGTCATCGTAGTCCTATCGATTAAATTGTGTTATAACAGTCAATGGATTGTAGTATATACACGTCTGCCAATTAATCATGCGCAAATCCATTTTGAAATTAAACATCCTTTTTTTATATTTATCATTACATTTTCTGCATGACTTTTTTAATTTTATATAAATAGTTAAATAACTAGGCTGTATTAATATAAAGCGCTTTTTATATTTAATTGCATTCATCGCACAATTCCAAGATATCAAGTAGGTATTTGTAGTATTCTTTTCATTTGCGTGAAAAGTGGTTCAAAAATTAAGTAAATTGAATAAGCCATTTCATTGAAAGAGTCTATAACTGGTCGAAACCAATTGCGTTTTTCTTGATTTCCACATGATGACCAAGTGAAAGGGGAAAAGTTTGAAAAACTCGACAGGAATAACTTAGACTATGTAAAGTTATGACTTCGTCATTTTTTGACAGATACTTGCCAAAAATATATAAACTTCGTGCGGAGAACGCTTAATTTCTTTTTTCGAAAGAAAATATTTACCATGTTATTTTTCTCACAAGCGACAAAAGACGAAAAAGGGAAAATCAGGTTACATTAATGTTGTGCAGAGAATACTACTTGAATTGTTTCGTAAATTTGTGTGCAATAAATAAAAGTTTGAAAGTAAGTATGAATATTAATCTAGACTGAGTCAAGTCTAAAAATCATAGAAGTAAAAATTGTTCGAATGTGTTTATAACGCTGGTTGTGCAATTGTATTATATGATGAGATCGGAATTCTAAACCTCGCTATTTTGCACAAAAAACCCAATATTTCAAATTATAATTTGACCTTGTTCGCAAGAAGGGTTTTCTGTAAAACATTTACCTTATCTCCAATATATCGCGTAACATAAAAATTTCTTTCGAATTCACAGCATGACGGCTGTGAGACAATGTTGAAATTGATTGAGAGTGCAGTACTTTGTATATTAATGTCAACGAAAGAGTGACAGACAACGCGTGTTAGGATTTGAGAGTCTGTGTCCATGGAAACATACGCAATGATATCAATAATTTGGTGTCACACGAGATTAATTGATATTTCGATGTACCCCTAACTTCAAATATGTTAATTTAGCTTGAGAGGTTTCCCACGGGGATCAATAAATTCGTACATGTATGACAAAAAAGTCCCGCGTTGAACCTCTATTAATTGGATTAAGAAACTGGCCTATAATATACATAGACTAAGATTGCACCGCCAGCAAATTGCATTAGTAACGCATGACCTGTCAAAAGGCTATCGCCAATTATGTACTTGTTAATTATAGTCAATATTGGTCTGAACATTATAATGATGTTAGAAAATAATAATTTGGCTCTGAGTTGATATTGTTTTTCACGGAAGTCAATTCGCGACGCTAGTATCTCTACGTTTTTACCAGTTTCTATGACAAATATGTAGATAATGGAATTAACCGAAGAGAAATAATATATTATGTGATTTTTTTTTAAATTAAATTCTGACAGAAAATAGGAAAAATCATGTCAATAAAACAAAGGGAATTATTACGAACTAAACAAAACATAATTATAGAACATGAAATTATATTCTTCGTCGCCGAATTGTGGTCGTTTGGAACATGTTGTCTTAATCTATTTTGAAACCTAAGTGAGTGCAGTCCTTCGAACGAAGATGGAATTCTTATGAACCATTATAACAATGTTTTTTTTTGTTTTTTAAACATAAGTCGCATCGGAATTAATGTTTAAACATTCTGTTATAATTGATCAGAACTGGTGCTTAAGAAATCTGAAAGCACACGAGCATCTGTAAGAAATAAATTCTCATTTTCATAAGAATATGGGCTCCGAACTAATTCTCCATATTCACTTAAATTGATATCATGACAGTATTTTCACATTCATTTATAAACAGCTAGGTTAGGTGCGCTGGACGCCGTGAAATAACCTAAATTGTGTTGATACGGCGTTAACTCCAATAAATAAATAAATATAAATATGATTTATAAAGAAAAAAAAGTCTCAAACACCTGTTCAATGGTCATAGTTTTTTTAATTATAACCACATTCCCAAATAATACGTGATCGTCAAAATTCTTTCATTGTTAGATCTAGAAAGGATTATTCTACATAAAATACTTTTTATTTGAAAAAAATCGATCAATATCTTCTCTATATATGCTATAATAGAGAGACTTGGTATCTTTCACCTGTGTTTCTAATAACCGCTATCAGATGTAGGACTACTATGACGTCATACCGATTCCGGTCACGAACGATAACTCATGCATATCTTTATGCAGATGTGTTACGCCCAATAGTTAAAATTCGTATTGCGCCGTTACTTGATGACCAAATTTCGCGAAAGTTGGGATAATATTTTATTATTATCTATATTTTTTGAATATTGAAGAATTACAACCGAAAAATTTGAACTTTAAAGAAACATTTCTATCTTAAAAAATGAATGTTTTATCGAGGCTTTTTTACCTTCATCTCTATTCATAAGATAAATAAATGTGTACAATACATTTCTTTGAGAATTGAAATATGATTCTGAGTCTGACATAATTGAATGAGATGTTGTCAGATTTTTCTGAATGCAATAAATTACGCAGTTATCTCCCCTAGCTTATCTAATTAATAGGCCCTCAAACAAAATAAATCCTTCACAGCGCCGAATATCTTTTATTTTATTTTGCCCAAGGCCACTACTTTTATATAAATTGGTTTACAAAACCGGCGACCGTAAATTTCGTAAAAATGGAAAAAAAATAAAATTGAAAAACACCAGTTTTTTTTATTTTTTGTTGTTCCGACCGACAAAAAAATTGACGAATGAAAAAAAAAGAGACCGTTTTGGGGAAAAACACTAACTCTATTTGAGAGTAAACAAAATAATAAAATGCCACAGGAAAATAATCGTCGATACAAACATTTTTTCAAAGTCAATTTTTTGGCACTCGACCAAGAAGTTTTATGGAGTAATTCAATAATTTGATGTCTAAATATCAACATTTATAACTATAACTTAACTAAAATTGTAACAAAACAGTCATGTTAACATACGTCATAAGCAATGATAAAGACACAAGCCTCTGTTCCTTTGTTCTTTTTAATCCTAGAAATTCTATCTAGTTTATATCTAATTACAAAATGAATACGTAAATGCAATGCATGTTAACCACTTTAACTTAAACACCGAGTTTAACACATGATACACCTTAAATTGATTTAACATCAGACTCAGTTGAACAGTGACGTAGACTTAGTGTCTGCATCAACTCTACACAGCTCTGGATACGTGACGTCATATGTTCCCCTGCTGTGTTAACACTACTACTGATGACATACAGGTAATTAAGACAGGGTATAAGATTTCACATTCTACTGTTAATACACCAAAATACTCAAACAGTCTCATTTAATTTAAAGCTGTATTTTGCATAACACCAAAAGGTTAAGTCCATTTTCGTTTAAGAGGTGTGCAGATTCTAATTGCAATCTTCTGGGTAACTTAGGTATATTAGCATGTTGCAGTTCTTTCTTGTTTAGTCTATAGCATAATTTTCCCAATGACAAGCCTGTATTTATGCACTCAAAAGTCAACAGATTTGGTCCATTATTATTTTATAGGGGTGCTGACTATAAAATCCTCATTCATGATGACTTAAGTACTCTGAGTAGTTGTTTGTTGTTGAGTCAATCCCTTATTTCACAAATAATATTTTAACTTTATTTATACACCAAAAAGTCAACAGGACTGGTCCATTAATATTTTATAGGGATGCTGGTACACACTTTGGATGACTTAATTATATTGAGCAGTTGTATGTTGTTGAGCCTATCTCTTTATAATTTACCCAATAACATTGAGACTTTACTTGTACACCAAAGTTAACAGGTTTGGTCCATGATGATGTTAGCAGAACTGATCCTAAATTCATACAGTATCTTGGAAGTTTTAAATTGAATGTTCATATTGTATGAACAGCAAATGTATAGATTAAATAGACAAATTTGTTAACATTCAAAATTTCTAATATTGTGAGTCTTGGAACTCGGGTGTCATTTTGTCAGCTGGACAACATGTAAAACAAGATTTGAGTAACAGCATAGGCATTACCAATGCGTATGTAATTTTATACATGGGTCTGTTTGCCAAAAGAGCTGCCATTGATATAAAATTTTGTAGCAATATATTGAAAGGTAGTTACTGGTGATACATCAAAATATCAAGTCAGACAATGAGTGTAATAGAAGCTGCTAGAACTCCAGTCAACTCCAGTGGAGTTTGAACCCAGGACCATAATCACTAAGTGCACGTCCTACCACTGGGCTACTGCTCCGATGATATATGATACCATTGGCATAACTGAACTCCTTTTTGTTAAATCCTACTGAGAACTATGAGCCCCACACATATTGAGGCTCAAAATATATATATAAATGGCATTGTCCTGGTAACTGCCTTTCCGCTGTACAATGAAACTCCTAAAGAATGGTCCTCACCTGGTTAAAATCAATGGAATGAATATGAACTAAATAAGGCACATATCATAACAAGTTTAGTATTTTTTTCTGTAAAAATAAGTTTTTGACCTTTAAGTCTTACCTCATTAGGAAAGGTAAGGGAACCATCCGTTGCTATGCCCAAATACTATGTTTAAGAAACGAAATGAAATTTTTCCTTTTTTTTTTTTTTTTTCGACCACCCAGTGGACCTTTTTCAGGACAATTTTTGTAAACCAAAAAATAAAAAAGGAGTGGCCTAAGTAACAATCTTAATTTTATATTTTTAAGTAACACATATAATTAACTCTGTTTTCCGCGCCAAAGGTAGCACCTAAGTTCATATTAACTTTTTAATTTAATCATTATTTGTATTGTTAAAAGTTAGCAGAATTATGCAAAGTTTGTAAATTGGATCAAAGAAGAATCATTTACAACGCAACATTACATTTCTGCCGTGTCGCGAAAACAGATGACAATGTGAAAAACGATCACTTTACATACCCTTAAAGTCAAACGATTTGAATACATCTTTATAAAATAAGTCTTCGGTTAATTTCAAAGCAGGCATTCTGGTCGTCACTTTCTCTGTATTTTAGATTACATGAAAAATTGACTTAACGTGATCTGCCAGCTGATTCAGACATTGCGCGAGGTATTCCGATTGTTGTTGATGACAAGTTTGGGGCAGGTTTATTCCGCGGATAAAATATCGAATTCCCCGGATAAAATATCAATATAAGTCCTTTTCATACTTTATTCAACGCATGAACAGATGCAAAGAATGTCCCTTTCGTATATTAGTGTACTTTTTAGCGCCTTTTCGCCGGTAAAAGTATTTTTTGCTTAGAATTGAAGTCTTTTCGCCCGCATTAAGTCCTTTTCATACTGTATTTAATGCATTAACGGATGCGCAAATGTCCTTTTCGTATAATAGTGTACTTTTTAGCGCCTTTTTGCCGCTAAAAGTCCTTTTTGCGTCTTTTAGCTCAAATTCAGCCCTTTTCATAGTATAATAAATGATTTTTTTTTTACGAAAATGTCCTTTTCGTATATTAGTGTCCTTTTTGCGCCTTTTCGCCGGTAAAAGTCCTTTTTGCGCCTTTTCGCCCAAAAAGTCCTTTTCGTATATTAGAGTTTCCGAGCTGAACGCACCTGTTTCCGGTTCCGTTGTCTGGGTAAACAATTATGGAGTCTATTTGATTTTTCTTTAATTAACATGTGACAGTGCTTGTGTTTGATATCGTACATTTAAAATTCCAATTGAAACATTAAAATGGCAACTGGTCATATTATACCCGGGTATGGCAATCCTGTTTCTCGCCTGAAAAGAGCCCAAACAGCTTATCCTCTTGATAGTAGAAAATTGTTAGAGTTATCAGCAAGAGAAATTCCAGATTTAGATCGTAGAACATTAGATGCTATTAGAAGCAATGCAAGAAACACATGGATGAGTACCAGCAAGGAGCCTACAACATATAATTCTTATCATCATTATCTCCGGTTAGATGAACCGACTCAACCTCGACCTACATCACCTACAAGATTTCATAAACCTCATCCTAAACCGTAAGTTTTTGATCATTATGTCTTTGCTGAATTAACAAGTGTTTTAAGGTAGACTGATAACTATGTGCCTATATTTTGAAAGTCTTGTCAGGGGCGAAACCAGGATTTTCTTCCAGGGGGGTGGGTAAACTTTTTTTTTCTAGGATGGGTCCAAACTTTCGCAACACAACCATATTAATTATACACTGTTTGCTGAATAACGTAATACATTTGTATATTGTTATGAAAACTACATATCCATTAGATCTATATTTAGCTCAAAGGCCAGTGAAGTGAGCTCGAGAAAAATTGCTTCATACTACTTATTAAATGCCTTACGCCTTACAGTTAAAAAATACTCTCATAGATGGGTACATTTTGAAAATTTCAGTGGGGGTCTGGACCCCCCCCCCCTTGTACATATGAATATACATCTAGTGTTAAAGTTATCTACCTTTCAGTCAAACCCCACAAAACACAGACTTACATTTGAGATGCATAAACGATACATGTTTTAAGAAAAATGATTAATAACAGTGTAGAATATGTTGATGGATCATTTAATTTTAATGCATACCTCACATTGCTACTGCCCGAGTGATAGTACTGGATATGATCAGAATTGTTCGCATAGACTCAATTACACTCAGCCCATGTAAAATCAATCTGATTAAAACCCGATCTAAAATTTTCCGCTCGCATACTCGCTAATTTAGATCTGGCCTTTTTCAAACGAAGGTCACGTTCAGGCGACCATTTCTCATCATAATATTCATGACGAAATTGTTATGATACATAACTTGTTTACATCCTCTACGTCACGCAATTTGAAATGAGCCCCCCAATCGCAGACTGTCAATAATACCGCTGTTAAATTAGCATGCAAAACTTGGTCTAAAATTAGAAATTACGAAATCAAATTGTGATTAATACTGTTTTCGTCTAGATGAAAGCTACGCATTGATTGGTCGAAACAAAGTTCATCTCAACGTGACCTTCCACGGAGAAAGTAGAGATTCTGTACGACAATGCTCTACAGGATATCTGTTTACGGAGATTGATGTAAAATGTACTTGTCTGTCAGGGGTACCTCTCTTTGCAATAGCTTGATTGCTCCATGTTGTGACATAAAGCTTGACTACGTTGACTGTGTAACTATATCAAAGTCCTATACAGTTAAAAACATGATCATACACCCTTTCATGTAAATCATTTAAAGTATGTTGATTTTTCCTTGCCATTTATTTTAACTGATATAAATATTCAAATATTCACAGGCAGTAGAGAATTCCACAGAGGTAATTTTGTTATTGAATTGTTTTCACAGAATTTATGTTGTCTTTCAATTTCTCCACTGAGTTCAATTGTTGGGACTTTGGAAACTATTATATTACTTTTAATTTTATGTAACATTATTGACCTGTGGTGCTTTTCACAAAAAAAATTATGAAAAAAATCTTCGTTAGTCAGTTTCATATAATTAGCACTTCAAAGTCAGACAAATAATAAGCATAACTATGATATGATATTCAAAAGGTATACACAATTTTATGATATTTAGAATTGATAAGCCCAAAAATGAGTGTATTATCAATGTTTCTTCCTTTTGACTTACAAAGATTTTTTCCGTAAGAATTTTTGTAAAAAACACCACTGATATTGATCTTTATTTGTATTGATTTATGAAAATATACAAGATTTTAAGTCCGAATTCATGATACAAAGAAGGTGTGAGGCTCATACTGATATTTCTGGTATTTGCAGACCCTTTAGACTATATACCCTCTTCCTAGAGCAAATCACCTTGAACGTTTTTGCTACAGATTGTGTGTCAATAATTTTAAGTTCTTCTTTGAAGTCAGTTGTAGTAGCTCACATGAGCTTGAATTATTTTTTTGTCTCACCGCCATAAAACAAGATGTATCTTTACACTGTAATCAAACACATTTTGTGACTCTTACACTCAAACTTCTTGTACTGAAGCATGTATTTTATTGTTACAATGAATGTCAAAACTATTTGAGATGAGTAAATCTCTCAAGTCAATATTGTCATGTTTAATATCTTTTTAATTTATTGATTGTTGTCATTTATTCAATATGCATGCTCTATTGAGTGTTTTATTATTTATAAAAAGGCTATAATAGATGATTAATTGATCACTGTGCTTTAACATTAAATTTTGTGCAACTCCTATTTGGCTAAAGATGTACAGTTTAATTTCAATGTAAATTCATGTTAAAGTTGATGTTTAAGTTTCTATAACATGTGCATGATTTTTTTTATAAATCTAGAATTACATGTAAATATGCTAATAACAATGGACACTTTAAAGATTTAAGGGTATATACCTCATTGGATTATTTCAATTTATGTACTTGCTGAAATATAAAAATCTGATTCATTAATGAAATGTTTGGTGTCTAGACATTGTTTTCGCTGAATTTAAACTGGGTTATCCACAGGCATCCTCCTATTACAAATATTCTAGTGGCACCTTTTAATATAGACCATCTAAATTTTAGATATGTTCATGTGGTCCTTAATTACCAATATAAACTTTATGAAAATACAAAATTTCAAAGACCATGCACCTGGTAATAAGGGTTCCATAAAAATCAAAATAAAATATTCTTATTCTTAAAATTAATTTCTTTACACAGTGCTACTGATTTCTTAACATTATTTTCTATTGCCAATTGAAATGAACCGAACATACAGAAGAAAGGACGATACATAGAGGTTATTAAACAGGGCAAGTGTGCCTTAAGGAAGATATCGGCACACTTGCTTAGGTATTGGCCCGAGGGCTTTAGCCCGAGGGCCAATGCCGGTGAAAGTGTGCCGATATCGACTTAAGGCACACTTGCCCTGTTTCATAACCTTTTTATTGCATATGTTGACCAATGCATGTAACGATGATTTTTCTAAAACAAAAATACATTTTTCTCGACATAACGCGCTATTTTGCACGTTGACGTTACGTCACATGCATTGTTTTGTTTATTCAACGTCGAAACGTTGAAATCTAATGAACGCTTGTTATAAAACGTAAGTCTTGATAAATTGTTGATTATCTTATTAATTTTCACTATGAAAAAACGCACATCGTAAAATTGAATATTATAGCTTCTTGTTGCTAATTACGTACGAATTTCACGTGCGGAAAGTCTGCGGTTGTTGGACTGCAGGTGCGTAATGACCGGAAGTTGCCTCAATATCGATTTTTGGCACACTAGGAAGTGGGCCAAATATCGATATTTTGGCACACTTGCTCAATACCGGAATGTATTGCCCACATTGAGGCTATATTGGCACACTTCCACGTCGATTTTGTTACTATTTATAGTAACATATGCAATAAAGTAATTTATTCGCTTTTTTTATATAACTGAATGTGATATTACACAGTATATATTTCAAAAATAAAATTTAAAGGTTTTAAATGGTAAATAGTAAACTTTATACATGTTGTAAAACTCTTTTATTACCAATATAATAGACTTAAAAGTGTCTATTCAATCTTCCATTGAATTATACTTAATACATATGTAACTTAAGTATGGTACTTGAAGATTGTGTATCTAACGTAACATGTCATTTTTTAATCAAGAAATATTGAAACTTTCATTATTATTAATAGTTAAGTAAAAAAAGTTTTAACAAAATATTTCCTCTGTTATCTTTCTTGTTAATTAAGATATTAACAGAAGTGATAAGATTTAGATAGTTCTTTACCCTTAAAATGCTTAGCTTGAATTTCAAACAAATTAAATGATTTACGAAAAAGTTATTTAAGATTAATTTTGGCAAATTGACATTGAAAAGGGAAGGTAAAATCTGAGTAATCCAACTACATTTGTAATTGGACCTATCTATTTGAAGAGTGAACAAGGGGAAATAACTGATTAAGGTCTCTTATTAGTCCTTTAACCTAGATCAGTAAACTATAAGTTGTGTTGATATGCCATTGGGTTAGCACAAAACTAGTCTAATACATGTAAATAAAGAAGGATGTAGACTAGTTTTCCACTGACCCATCAGTATGTACTGTACAGTTAATTATTTGAATACATTGTACAGGTACAACAATTCAAGTGCTTGCTATTTATGTTAATGAATATTTATATTATAATTTCAGTGTGTTCCTTATAAATCGTCTACATTATGTACCTGGCTATCATAATCCTGATGCTACAATGGGTAAAGATGTGTATAGAGGTATTTATTATATTTTATCATTCTATCAGTCTACGATAGGATTAGATTAGAATATGAAAGTGGTTGTCCGAACAGATCATTTTAAGAGCAAGTACTATATCTCATTTGCAGAATTTCGGTTGCCCAAAAGAAATTGTGGGTTGCCCGAACTAAAACATAGTTTTCCCGGGCAACTGGACACCCACTAATTCCGTAGACTGTTCTATTAAACAACTTGATTTATAATTGTGTTCAGAAACAAAGTTGACCCACTCCAAATAACACAGTGCTACTCAGTTGGCTTAGTTAGTGGCACATCTGACTACAAATCTATGGACAAAGGTTCAATTCCTGGACAGGACCTCATTGTGACCTTCATGAAGTTTTATCTAAAAATTAATCAATAAATAGGTCAACAAAATTGATTTTGTACTGGTCTTATAATATATATGCAAATAAGAAATGTTTAAACAAACTAAACTATCAAATTTAAAATGAAACTAGCTATATTTATTCATGTATATGCAATATTTACATGAATGGCATGTAATTACAAGTTATTATTTGTACTAAAATAAGAATAATGGTATTAAAGTAAACATACAGTATACATAATTATGGTGTAATGGAGATTTAATCATATAATAGAATTATTAACTGAAATACTGGCATTTTTCTTATTGAAGATTTGAGTCTATTACTGCATAGTAAAAACATCCCAAGAGTTAATATCAGGTTTTAAAGTTAAAAGCTTAGTGGGGGTTAAAGTCTGCTTCCGTAACATCTTAACAATAACCCCTTATCATTGAAAACATCTTCAAGATGGTGATCCATCACAGTGACCATTTACTCCCAGGTGGAGTCAAACAACTGTAGGTTAATGTTTTGCTCCAGAAAATGAGCAGTGCTCATAGTGGTGTTCCTACCTGGGTCCTTTTGATCCCTAAGCCTGCCTTCTACCTCTGGACCTTGGTTCCAATAACCAAGGTTACAATTAACTAAGGTTTATTCACAGTACACCTCAAATGACTGAAGACTCACTATTGAAAGGAAATATAAAACTCAAAATCCAAATCAAACATATTTTCTATATTTAAAGTTGATGATACATTTAGTGAGGAAGAACGTCAGTTACGTCGTCATCAAAGAGAGAAATATATACCCAGACCGAGAACAGCAGCTGTTGATCAATATGCTGAACAACCTTATGTAAGTACATGTATACTTGTATATTGTATTTTTAGATTTTATTCACCTGTCAGTGGCACATATATTAACCCCACTAATTTAAATAGTTGACATTAGTTTGATAATCTCAAAACATAAATATGAGTACAGTACAACCTCTTTTGAGCAACATCCACTGGGAGGGACTAAAGTGTAATGCTGTTTAGAGGTTGATGCTCTGCAGAGGTTAAATTCAAGTAAAATTACGCCCAAGGGAAATATCAAAAGATGTTGCTGTGCACAGGATTTGTTCAGTAGAGGGCCGCTCTGCAGAGGTTAAACTGTATCTTTTATATTGCCCGGGAGTACAAAAAAACTGTTGTGAGTATTTAAATCAGTGAGGTTATTGTATGTGTCATGGACAAATACATGTTTTATCTAAAGAAACAGTGAAATCCTTCTACTACACTTGCCTACTAATTAGTCTTAAATTGGCTCACTGCTACTTTTTGTAGGAATATGTTTTCATTGAAAATTGAACTTATTATCATGGGCATTGGTATTTTGGTGTTGTTTAAATAGGTGTTAGTGTTTCTAATGCGGCAATTGAATTATGTAACTTAATTACATGTTGTGAGTTACACAATTATGTGTCCCAACTCTTCTATTATATTTCTTTTGTCTTTATGAAATCAATTTTGTCTTTCAAGGGCCATTATAACCACAATTTTCTTTTCTCCAAAAAAATTGGTTATAGATTTTTGATAATGTGGAACAACTTTATGGAAACTTAAACTCAATGTGATGAGTCTTATTTTGAATACCTGTTTATGGGGCTCAGGTGCCAAACACAAATTTTCCTTATTATATATATACTATAATAAGGACAGTTTGTGTCCTGCACCTGTGTTTATGGATACATGAATAGTTTATGTACATACTGATAGACCATGTATAGTTATGTTAAAATGTTACATAGTTATGATGTTATTATTTAAGGCTGCTTTAACTGAATCATGTGGACCAGTAGAAGCCTGGGGTGCTCAAGCTTGGTTGAAAACAGCTGATGATGACAGTAAGTGTGTGTTTGTTTAATAAATGTGATGGAGAGGTGAACATATTTTGGGATATACAAAACAACCTCTCTTGAACAACGCCCACTGGGAGGGACTAAAATGTGTCGCTGTTCAGAGGTTGTTGCTTTGCAGAGGTTAAATTCAATATCAAAAGCTGTTGCTGTGCAGAGAATTTGTTCTGGGGAGAGCTGCTCGGCAGAGGTTATACTGTTCATGTAATTCTTGCATGTTAGCATATAGTGGTCAAGTGTTGAGTTCAATTTTCAACAATGTCATACCAAAGATGGTAAAACTGGTTCATGTATTCAAGCATTCCCCTGGCTCGGCAATTAGCTAGAAAAGGTAATTTTGACAATAGAGCAGAGCAGTCGGATGATTGTAGGTTAGTGGATGTATTGCTTGTTGCTCTTTGCATCAATGAAAATTTTCAGGACTAGGGTTCTTCATGTAAAAGCAATTTAAAGCATGCAAATGCTGAATTTCAGGATTTAAAAAATGAGCTTTCCCTCATGACAATGTATTTGTTGATTATGTGTGACAATATTCTAAGCTTACTGTTCTCTTTGAATGATCTAACTTAATTAACGAATAGTCTAAAAATGTTTAATGAACAATTATTCTTAACTTACAGAAAAACATGAAGTAGTCAATGCAATTCAAGAATATCGTGAAAAAGAATTATTTCAAGTATCAAAGGTAAGTGGAATAAAAGCTAACCTTCTTAAGTGTTGGGTTTACATTCCCTGAAATGATAAAACTAATCATTGTGCAAAGAATTTTCTGTATTGTTTATTAACATTGGTTGGAGTGATTTGAAATTGTATGCCTGTCTGGAAATTTTGTAGGAGGGATATTGGAGGGAGTTGTGCCCCTTGTTTTTTTTCACATTTCATTTTGTGTGAGGATCTTGCTGTGTGATTTGTGTTACTGTTCCTCTCTCTTCTTTGAAAATAATGTTTACTGAGAGTTAGGGTGGCACAAAAGCTTTTCTATGAAATGGATTTGATTTATCTAACTTTATTGGTTGCGTCATTGCAAAGCTAGTCTAAATACAAATAATTAAAGAAGGAAGTAGATGGAATTTGCAGCCTGACCTATCACTATGCTTTGTCGTATTGATTTATTCTAACAAGTATATTATTGATCAAGGATGATATTCTTCATTGAGTAACAACTTGACAAATCTAAATGGGAATAAAGCTAAATCTAATAGATTATGTACCACTTAAATTTCAAAATGAATACATATATACAGTCCATTCGCGTTCGCTCGAAATCGGACGAGACTTCATAAAATGCTCGAGCAAACGGGATCTCGAGTTAACTTATAACAGATTCGCCATCTTGTTTTTTTGTAATTTTTCCACATCGTGATATTCACTTTAGAGGTGTCGTCTCGCACTGTTACAATATTAGATTTTATTTGAGTTTGAATAAAAGACATGTAATATTTCAATGGTGTTATTTTTCCTCATTTTAAATGTGTTCTTGTTAAGTGTTTTTTTTACGTAACATAAAATTATTCATTTTGTAATGTTAAACTTGATGATGTCAATGTCCTGAAAATTTTCACACCTTTCAAGGTGCAAAAATTTTCAAAAATCAGTACTTTGAGCCAGCGCGTAATTTTCAAGTGATTTTATCATTGACCGGACTAGAAATCCAGCTCAAGTTAACGTAAAATACAAGTCAACGCATTTTGAGTTATCGCATCTTTTTTAAATGAACTATAGAGTAAATTCATTTGGGACCTAGATATGATCTCGAACAAAACCTCAATTACAAGCGAACGCATTTTGAGCGAACGCAAATGGATTGTATATGGTTGCATGTTTATTATTTATTCTAATAACCACAGTGCAGAATGATGATGTGTAAAGGAACTATCATTATCCTATTTTTGAGCTGAACAGAATAGAACAATACTCATATCTCTCAAACTACATTACATGTGTAATAGTAATACTATTATGAAATAAGTTTAGCATTATATGAATAATTGTATCTAATAATTAAAATAATAAAACATTAGATATAGCCTTATACATTTGAGTTTTTTAACTGTGTTAGAGATTTTTCATGTTTGGAAATTTTGGCTTTGCTTTGTTTGCTATGGTTTGAATTTTCATGTGTTACACTTTTCATACTAAATATCACATTGTTATTAACTCACAATTGTTAAATTATATTCAACTTTCAGTGGCACATATATTAACCCCAATGATTTATTCAATACTTCTGTACTTACAATCTGACACGGCTTGTGTATGTCAGTAACGTCACTGATAGTTCAATCAAATTTAACAAAATTATGCAAACTTTTTCATGTTGCTAACATTTCACTTTGCTAATGCCATTTATTATTGTGTTACTTTGTATTAAGAGACTATTATGAATAATTTGGAGCCTAAACTTGAATAGTAATGATATATCATGTATTGAAATATTATGTTTGTCAAAGGGAGCTAACTCAAGGCAAAATTCAATTGCAACTGGCTATTTTTCTTTACAAAGTTAACTCCCTTTATTGTAAGTTATATTACAAAGTAACATAGTAAATCTTGCTGTATGCAGTTTTATTCAAATAGTTTTCTTTATTATTAACCCTGCAACAGGATGTTTCAAACTATAGACAGCTTCAAAATATAAGTCGACAATTCTTCAGACCTAAATCAGCTCATCCAATCATGCACCAACATTCTGATCATTTGATCATCAACAATGCAACAGATATTACTGTCCCAACAGATGCATGCAATAATGATGCTGGACAAGGCACTTCAAGCATTCTAAAAGATGCAACTATGAAAGCAAGTACAAATGATCAAAAAGAATGCTATACTAATACCAAACCTTATATAACAGATGCAAGCAATAGTAATATGAATACCAGTACTAAGGATCATTGCAAGACTACACATAAAGAATCCAATGATACAGTCAATATTGATAAATCTGACCAAGGAAAGAATGTAAAGGTTAGAATACGCAGTGGTCATGTTGTATCAACTAAAACTAATGGTGGCAATAAAAAGAAACAGCCTGGAAAGTCATGTTTAAAGGATACTAAACATAGTACAGAGTCAACTATGACTGATCCTAGACTGCATGTTGATAATGTGACACAAACACAACATGAAGACCTACAGGTGATTTCTGTAGAAGATCTGCTAGTTTACTTTTTGTTTTATATTATTTTGTTATTTATTTTTAGTTAGTAGGCCCTGTAGATTGAAGTTTTATTTTATAGCTGAACTCAGTTGACTGGTTCAATAGCTACACTCAATAGATGGAACAAATAATGAATAAAAGTTCTGATATTTTATAGGATTTTTATCTGCTGTCTTTAAGGCATTTAGACAAAAATGTACAGTTCAAAGTTTTTCTTCAAAATTTGATTATTTGATTAAAGTTCAATAATTTTTGTTGGTAAGAAACAAAGTATTGTATGTCTGCCTGAAATCACATCACTGTAGCAACTTGTTTCTTCTTTCCCAGGATAAATACTAAAACAATCAACTTTTTTAAAAACATATATTGGTTTTGGAACGAATGTATAGGGTTTAGTGGTCATTTTTATTTGTAACTGGCATGTTCTTATGCTCCAGGAGAGCCATATTACAAAAGTTTTTATGACAAGACTCATCATTGAGAACCAAAAGCAGAAAATATTCATAACATTTTCAATTATTATTCCTTTAAATTCAATTAATTAATGCATAAAATACACAGAATAGTGTATTCATTCTCAATCATTAAATATATATATATATATATATATATATATATATATATATATATATATATATATTGATCGTTGGATGTTTAGAATAAAAATCACATTGATTGACTTAATAATGAATTTGATGTAAGAACATTTGTAGTATGTACAGTATAACCTCTGCACAGCAACAACCTCTAAAGAGCAACACACTTTAGTCTCTCCTAGTGGGTGTTGTTGAAGAGAGGTTGTACTGTATCCCAGTTTTTTCAGACTAATTATATTACAGTGTAGTTTATTAGTATAATTTAGTACTTCTGGCACCACGTTTTCAACATATTTTTGTTAATGTAAAATACTATTTACATACATTTAAATGTTATTCTAGGTTGAGTTAAAAAAAACATTTTACAATTTCTGACTAAACTGATGTTTTTCTTTTTCAAATTTGAAAGTGTCAACATTAACTCTCTTGTTCTTGTAAGGATACATTAAAATCTTAAGAACTTTATTTCAGATTGAAACCATTCCATTATTATTAAGGAACTGTAGATAACCTTATAAAGTTGACCATTAATTGTATTAAACTGACGTGGTAAACTGGTGCTAGAAATTTTGCTAATTACTTTTTAGATTCATTTGATTAGTATTTAATATTAGCCTTATTTAGTTATACATTTATTGCATGTACTTTTATTCTGCATGAGTATTTTAGTAGTTTTTTAAGATTTATATGTATTTCTTTAACTACCTGATTCTCAACTTTTATTTGCAGTATTTTTCTCACAATTGTTGTAAAAAGCCTTTTTTAACTCGATGTTTCAAAGAAAAATAGTCAAAATACTTTCTTCACTTAGATATACCTGCCTTAGTAATCATTGTTGGTCTAGGGTTTAAACAGTCAATTTCATTTAAACTACCTACAGCGTGTTCAATTACCCTGAACGTTCCAAAATGATCCGTATCAGAAGTTTAGGAACAACTCAACCCTAAGACTACTCAACTTGAGACAACTCAATCCCCTACTAATGAATTGAGTTGTCCCAACTTTGAGTTGAGTTATGCATGGGTTGAGTTGTCTTCGGGTTGAGTTCTCCCGTACCCCTAACATTAGCTAACAGTTGTTACTGAACACACATCTGGTAATCATGTTAGACTATTAAGTTACCAATAGCAGAAAAGGCTCAATTGTAAGCTTTTTGTCATTGTTTGTAGTTACATACAATAACACATATCGAGGGTTGTCTGCAAGACTTGTAGTAACTCGCTCTTTAATGCAATGCTCTTACTGCAGTCTTGCAGGCAACCCTCAATATTTAAGTCTTGTCCTGTCATCACTGATCAAGATATTTGATTGAAAGTTAGTAAACTTACTTTTTGGTACTGCATCAACACTATGAAGGGTCATAACATTTAATGTATCTTTTTTGGATTATGACTCTTTTATATCAAGAAAATACTTAATTAGAATTTCTTATTTTTAGAACAACCCTTCATTGCAGTACCAATTAATTTCCTCATTAAGTGTTGATAATCACAATTTTTTGCCTAGGGGTTCGGTTTTGGTGCACAACAGAGCCTAGCACTGTGACATGCGTGAACTTATATTAGATAATAGTTCATAATTTTGATAATTCTATTGTATATTACAGACACCTGTCCCACAACCAGATCCTAGTCCAAGACCTTATACAGCAGTACCATCAATGCATAGATGGATGAAGAAAGCTGGTGCTACAGGTAGGTTGTCATACTTTATCTCTTGTGGTAACAACTAGAAATAGCACAATTATCCTGTTAATGGACTGCAATTTTTTAAAGAAATTTATTTCGATTCCTGTAAGATCACTAGATAAGGTAAAACTTGACTTTACAACCAGAGGTTGTTTAGTCTGAAATGTTTTGATACTTGCTTAAGCTCGACCAGTAAAGTTTATGCCACAATCAAAACGAAACTTAAATTTTGTGCTTTTATATTTAGGATTCAAAGCAGTGATTACAATGTAACTGCCATAGTTCCAAACTTCATCTGGTGAGCTATCCAGAGTTGATAAAAATATATGCCCTATTGATACCTCCCTAAGGTCCATTATTAGACTGTATATAACTGTCTGTCCTTTGTATCAATGTTACATACAAAAACTTTGAATACTACATCATATATTTGGAAAAATTACCAAAAACATTTGATAAATGCTTACTTATTGTTCTATCAAAGTGAATTGCTTAAGTAATAAGATGTGTTACCCCCATAAAAATCAATACACTGTAGTCTGTACTGAGATTAGAACCCACAACCTCTCTTGTCATTAGTAGACACTCTTATCACCTCGCCATAAAAGCTGCCTTTAATTTTATCTGTAACAAATGTCTTACAAATGTAATTTCATATATTTCAGAATCAGAGCAAGTAAGACGTACTTTATATGGTGGTTATCCTCCCAGCACCATACAACCTCTGGGTAGTCTAGGCAACCCTGAAACATTATTAAAACGTAGACAAGAAGAAATTGATGGTGTTAAAAATCATCGATATATTCACAGACCAAAACGTGGAGAATTTCTCATCCATCCACAATGGCCGCCAACTTTTCCTCATCATAGAGTTGACTGAATTTATGACCAATCCTAGAGTAGTTCATTTTAATAAAAATATTTTTGGTGTTTCTGCTTGTTTTAATAGAAAAATATCATGATTATTAAGTAATTTGTAGTCTGCATAAAATTGAAGCAATTTCGTTGTAAAATCATTGAAATTGTAATTAATCAAATAAACACAATTTAAATATTGAAATATTCAATGTTTAAGGTCACATACCCTTTTTTGTTTTTTGTATACCTGATAGTTTGCTAACTATCTATATTTTAATACACCTTACAAGTTGAACTATACCTCGTTCATCAAAGAGAGATAACTCAATTTAGAGTACACCAATTTGATATAATTCTCTTCTTCATATCAAGTTACCTCCCTTTGTTAATGATCATCTTTCCAAACAGAATCATAATTTTTGGTTTGAAGTACTATATTTTTCATTATCTGTGTTTTATGTAATATAACTGAATCAGAAAAAAGGAGTTTTGATTTACATGTATATATGAATAAATTAAATCCCTTCAAGTTACTCACAATTTTGCACAAAAGGGATGTTAACCTTTATGATGATGCTACACTATTTTTTATTTAAGGTTTCTTAATTTAAAGGTCTTCCAACCCAAATGAAAAACTGTTATCTATTAAATAAGGTGCTGGAAAATTTCACTTTGTTAAAGTTCAACATTTTGCACCATGTATAGTTTTGAACCACTCCAAAAATGCCAAAGCAATATTTAAAGTTTGTCCCTTATGCTGCTTAATGTAATATTATTGTCTATCATTTGTGAATGACTAAAACATAACTGTCATTCATGTTTTTTATGAAATGAATGTAATTTTGTGAAGTTGGCATCATTCTTGTTCACTGGTAGTTACCAAATTATTCCCAATCTATACCCAAAGGAAAAAATCAAGTACAGGTATCCTGGTTGAATGCTTTTGAGAGGCGAATCTGTGTATGACTGTAGGTTGAAGTTTGTTTGAATAGCTTAGGACATTAGTTATGTTTGCTGTTTTATTATGAACATAGTCATACATTTTGCTTCCAATCCGAATCTCATTCTATGTAGTATTAAATGTTTATCCTCTGTTTGTGGTGTAGTAACTTAGATTACATACCTTGCGTATGTACAAATAAATGATCGATGAAAAGTTATTTTCGTCGGATCTTGGAAGTTAAATATTCACTTCCTAATCAGACAAAAATGTTGCCAAAATTAACCTACTGTAAACAAATCATCATGTGTTTAAAGTAACATTTCTATACATTCAGACTGGGATTTAAATTCATCGAGACAAGACTTTGTTAATGCAATGATGATATTTCCATGATATGATAAAAAGGTCCATGCTTATTTATTATAGGCTTTGCTAGACCAACAATATTCTGTAATGCTTTTATAGCTGTATATATGCTGAAAATGGTTTTGGTTATATATGGGATAACCAACATGTTACAAATGAATTACTATTTGTTTATCAATATGAGAGACGCATTAAAGACCAATTTTTGCAAAAGTGGTACAGTCATTGTGAAAATAGCTCTAAACTTAATTGTTACTTCGGATTCAAAAAGGTATTTGAATGTGAACCATATCTAAATTTTATTAATATAAGTAAATTTAGAAGAGCACTTTCATGTTTTAGAACTTCCTCTCATAAATTGTTAATTGAAAAAGGTCGTTATACAAATGTAAATAGAAATGAAAGATTGTGTCCTTATTGTATCTCCTTTATTGAAACTGAATATCACTTCCTACTTATATGTCCTCTTTATACAGATCTAAGAACTAAATACATACCTAGAAAATTTACATATGAACCTAATTTACATAAGTTTAACATTTTATTATCATGTAGACAGGAATCCATAGTAAAAAATGTAGCAACATATTTGTATTATGCTTTTGATAAAAGGAATACTATATTGTAATGTAATTGTAATTGCTGTAATTTGTATTACATTGTACTTGTATATATGTGCAAGGGCCGGTGGCCAAATAGCATAAATAAATTGTTTGAGTTTAAGTATAACATATAGCATATTGTACATCAATTTATGTCATGACCAAGTCTTGTGATTTTCATGTTTTTATATCTGACCATATTTGCATTTATATTATAAGCATTTTGTTGTTTTATCATATTTACTGTGATTTCTTTGTATAAGACCTTTAGACACTATATATACTGTAGAAATGATCCCTAGGATCAGTGTCTTTTATAGGGCTGCGGCAAGTATCGGAGTACTTGGATATTCGCAATCTCGACCAGAAAATCGAGTACGAATATTCGTCACGTCTGAAATCGACGGATCCCGATCTATTTTTTTGAAAAAATGAAAGAACATTTTCAACTTAATTACAACTCAAAAACGAGTCCCACTTCTAATGTAAACTTAAACTTATGTTGGGACCTAACATTCTTTTGTCAAGATGCAATTGATACACATTTTAACAAAAAAGTTATCACTGAAAATGCCTATAAACATCTGGAAATAGAAATGTTTGGAGTACATAGTTTTTCTTATAGTAAAACTCTTGTAATTCTTCACTAACTCTTTTTATTGCATGAATTCAGTAAACTTTTCCATTAAAAAGTGATTTGTGGTTCCATTCGTGAATCGCTACACATGAATCGTGGTTCGGATCTGATCGCCACTTGCTCAACGATCCACAGCCCTTGTCTTTTATAACTGATATTAGTTTGACATTGCCTTAACATTATGTATAGATTATGGCAATGAAAATTATGAAATTTATTTTGCCAAAAGTTAACTTATGTCTTGCATAGCTCTAGTGATGTTATGTTTTCATTGTTGTTATTTAGAATAATATAATTACATTATGTTTTTTATATATTATATAAAAATATTTATGAATATGTTGGATAACACATTTTTCATTAATTATAATATTTTATGCTGTACTGTGATATTATTTTTCTCAAAGGGAGGTAATCAAGTCATTACTTTAGTAAATTACCAGTATTGTCAAATTATCTCCCTTTGATTTGTTTTTGTACCATACTTGCTTGCTAACTTTTATTCAGACTTGTAATTAGAAGATTTTTAGTAATCAAGTCACATAATTATGTGCTAATTAATATTCATGTAAATGAGACACAATCCCATACTTCTTAGGCTACTTGGTACAGTTTTCGTTTTACACAGCTTTTCAAGTCTATTTAGGCATACAGGTTAACTGGAGCCAATTTTTTCATGGTATCACTACCAAGTGCTTTTATACAGCTTTTTGTGAAGACCAAGTTTGTTGCAATGGTTTTGCTTCATGCAAGCAAAACTAAGTTTGCAGCCTCCTATATCAGAATGTATCAATTGTATTTAACTAGCAAAAAAAATGTATTCTTAAAAGCATTCGAATAGATAAAAATGTTATTTAATCTTCAGACACTGTAGAAAAGTTATGAATTTATTATATTATTCCTTTGTGTCAAAATGCATTTAAAATAGTTGTATATATCCATCACTCGATTTCCATGACAATAGTTTAACAAAAGGGAGCTAATTCAGTATTGACTCACAATTCAATATGGAGTTAGTTCCCTTTTCATAATTTCTGTTTTTTCTTGTTTTTGTTGATTTATGTTTGAACAAAAATTAGTAAAATGAGAGCTAGTAGCACATATTGACTTGTTATTGTATTTTAAATCCCCTTTACTATATGGCACCCAATTCTCCCAGCACTAGTTTTGTCACAAGTTGCTTATTCTTTCAATAAAGGGGAAGTAATCTCTGCTGTTTATATCTGATAGATGAAAGGGAGTTAACAAGAAATGGACTGATATAAAGGTATATATATATACCCTGATATAATTTCTAATCCGCTATGCCCAAAAATTGTATCTGGTACACTGTTTAAGAAGTCGAGCCTGCTACATGAATACTTGCTTCTTCCCATAATAACAAATATGCATCAAACTCTGTTAGTAATAATTAACAAATTGTACATGGTAAGATAATGTCATCGAGTCAACTAGTTTTTTAGCTCAAGGATATGGAGAATAGTGGGGCTATCCTTCTCAGTTGGGCATTGGCAGTGGCATCAGTGTAACACTTCTAGGTTATGTTTTTATGTGCAACATTTTATAAGTTTGAAACCACTGATGGGATTTACTTGGAACTTTACACATGGATTACCATTGGAAGTCAAATACCAAGTTGCATCACTCTAGCATTCTGTCCTTGGACTGCTCTTGTAAGACTTTGTTATCATGCCATAATGATACATTCAGAACACTTCAAATTTTATAGCAATGTGGATTTTGTTGAAAAACAAATCAGAACTACATTGAAACATTATGTATAATTCAAATAAAATCTTTTTGCTAAACCTTTAACTATGTAAATCTCTTTTTCTTTTCAAGTGTATATAAAAAATGACAGCTATTCAGCCATTAGCTAGCAGGATGACTTCTTAATTTTTTTTGTAGTTCTAAAGCAGAATAGTATGCAGGCAATGTGTTTGCTAATACATGTATTAACTTAGCATGTTCATATACAAAAATTAATGGTACTACTTGCCAGCAAGTTATTGCTGCGCCTCATTACTTGTTGTATTCCTACTACTTTTAATGTCTGAGGCATAGCTGCATAGAAGATCTTTGAGGTGTTATGAAAGAATAATGATGATTAAAGGGACTTTACTCATGCAGTAACAGCAACAAGTCATAAGTACATTCCTTATATTATCTCCCTTTGGTTTAAATAAAACGAAACACTGAATGATATAGAGTCTATGTAAAGTATTTTATATGGTATAATGTATAAAATACAAGAAGAATAACAAAGTGTTTATATTGATATTATATACATAGGATGGCACAATATGATTATACATGTAATTTGACTATAACATTTCATCTTCCAACCATGTGTGGATCTGAATACAGTTTGTTTCCTTTAGTTGTGTTGAATGCCAAAGCAACACAATGTAAACATCACATCATGGCGGATAGTCATTTCTGGGATAGCTAAATCTCTGGATTAAGCAGTTGACCAGTTACTAGGAGCACACTTCCATCAGTGACTGACTCTGAAGACAGTATCATGAGTATGTAACCAATTTTATTGTTAGTACATGTATTACATTCCTAGGTTTTAAAAAATACTTATCAAAATGTCCATGATTCACAGACTTCACTTGGGATCTTAGCTCTGTAACAAAAGCAGACCACATTCAATGTTTTTTTCTTAAATCATTCCAATAATGACTAAAAATTTCATTTTTATCAAGCAAAGCAAAGACCTGTCTGGTTTAAAAAAAACATTTAAAAGGTAATTGAAAAATGATACTCTAAAGATCTACCTGTGGTTGGAAGATAAATTGCTAATGTCAGGCTGACTATAATATGTAATAGAAAAATGAAACAGAATTTAAAATCAAAATGAAGGACATACACAAATGACAGTACAGAGCACTGTACATACTACTACCAAAAATCAGAAAGAGGTAAGCAGCGGTTAATTTTTGTTCCCCTACATTTTTGTGAAATTTTGGTAATCTTTTTTTCTAACATGAAAAAGCAATATATTGGCCCCAAATTAGAGAAAAAGAATTACTACATTTGAAAATAGTACAGATATAGAAATGTACCATGAAAGATGATTTTATTCATAAAGAATAATGTGACACTGACGCCCCACTGAGAAGTTAAAGCTCATTGTTTGCGCAGCCAGGGATTCTATAATGTTATATAAAATCCCTGGCACAGTCAAGCTTGAAAAATTTACAGCAAAATATATAGCTTACAAATATATGAATACATGAAGACATGAAAGATATGTGATATTATGAAAATGCTAAAAAATGAAAAATTAGTAATTAGTAAAAAGTTAGTAAAAAAATATAATAAAATTGTCCTTTTTATCTCAACACAAATCTTCACTTAAACATCATACCACAAGTTTGACATTCATACCCTGATTAAAACCATGTCATGGAACAAATATAATATACATCAATTTGGATGAAAATTTGATGCTTATGTCTTTAAATTTTACTTTCACTCAAAACAATTATTGCATTTCCTTGATAAAGTCAGCACAATGTCATGATGGATGATCTTAAACTAAATTATTTTAAACATTCAAGGTACATCACTCTAGTCAGTTTTACAGTTTATTAGAAATCTCAAGGCCTATAAGAGGCATAAGAGTTTACAAACATGTACAAGAAAGAAACAAAAACATAAATGGCACAAGTCATACAAACAACTCTGAAACAAATTACAACATAATATTCACACTACAGGGGAGGACACTCTAAACACCACACATCAATCAGGGGAGGTCACTCATATTGTATATTCATTGCCAGATTTTCTGTTTTGTCCACTTTAAGGATGAAATAAGTACATCAGGATTTTCTGCACCATAAGCTGGATTTCTGCAAATGTAGCTGGCACTACAAAGATATTATAAGCTTGTATAATATTCAAAACACAGACTGTCTGCATGAAAAAGACCCCTATTATTTTTTTTATTACATACAAATAATATCATATATACTATTTATATTTTGTGCATACAAATAAAAAGAGGGGGAAGACTCTTCCATGCCAACAGCCTGTCATTCAAACAATGTAAATCAATTCAGAAACAAATACATGTTAAAATAACAACAAAATTTTTCCAAGTTAATTAAAAATAGGTATGCAGTACATGAAGTTTGTTTTTTCTCAACAGTCAAAACATGAATAATTTTATGGCGACTGCCAGTGTATAATTCCTGTAGTCTTACATTTTTGATTTTCCAATTTCTTGTATATGACTGGTTAAATCAATATTATACATACTATCTATATTTACTAATACTGAATATTTTTACACAAAAATACTTGCAAACATAACACATCCTTATCACAACTGTAGCCTGTTCAATTATCCCGAACGTTCCAAAATATTCCGTAACGTTAGGGTCGAAACAGCACAACCTAAAGACAACTCAACCAGAGACAACTCAATCCCCATTCTCGTTCCCAGAATCTAGTAGATTTCTCAATATTAGTAACGAGAATGCTTAATCCCCTACTAACGGGTTGAGTTGTCTCATCTTTGGGTTGAGTTATCCACGGGTTGAGTTGTCCTGCACCCATAACATTCGCTAACAGTCGTTACTGAACACACAGCCGACTTAATATTTTGATTTGCATTTAAATGGAGTGGGCATTATTTACTACTATTATAAATTGTAAAATGATGTATTTCCATTTAACATATTCTGTCTTAAAAAAATTCTGTCGTACAAATTTCTGTGAAGACAAATATTACTAATATTGACAACTAAACAAAGCAACAAAGTCTACATATACATGTATATTGTGATCAGTCACCAGAAAACCATTCAACCTTAGACAGTTGAGAAAAAAACAGACAATATTTATTCATAAACGACCATGATGTTGATTTTATGTCTTTAAAGGGATATACAGGCAAAAGTTCAACTTCATATTTCCTGATTTTGAATTATATTTTTATTACTGTGAATGCAACAGACACATTGTTATATTACTTGGCAAAATATTTCTTTATTTTCTCGTAATATTTGGGGTGTTTCCTAACTAAACCCACGAGGGTCAGGTTAGTAGTAAAAATAGATTAGTGTTAAAATATGCATTTACTGATTAGAAGATACTAGAGCTTGTTATTGTGCAACATTACTAAAATTCTATTAAAAAGATATCTTAACTGCCTAAGAATGTTAAAAAGACAAGAAGGGACCAATGAAAATGTTTAATTTCAGCAAGTACAACATACAACAAATCTATAAATAGCTTGGTGATTCTCTCAGTATCCTACTTTCGTTTTCAACAATGTGTATGCCACATATTTTAATTCGTTCAGTTGAATGTCATAAGTGACAAATGTTATTAATAATTGAAATCTTACATTCTTAATACTGTTTTAAAGACTAAACTTGGTTCTATTCTTTTGGCACAGTCATTTGCCTGTATATCCCTTTAAAAGAGTTGGGAAAATTTCTAAAAGGTTGTCTCCAGGGGCGGATCCAGGATTTTTTTCTAGGGGGGGGGGGGGGGGGTCCAACAACCACAATATACTCATTTTGCAGAATAATGCAACATATTTATGATACAAACTAAATAACCATTAAATCTATGTTAAGCACCAAGAAAATTTGCTTCGTGCTACTTAAAAATGACTTACAGTCAAGAAATACACTATTGGATAGACATAATTTGGAAATTCTGGGGGGGGGTCTGGACCCCCGCTGGATCCGCCTATGGTCTCCCTTAGTTAAAGAAAAATCTAAAAGTTGTCTCCCTTAGAATATCACCCACCATTGTTTGCTGTAGGGAAATCATCTTTTATACAGCTGTTTTCATTGTCACTTGTTCTTCAGACGTCTTAGCTTCACCGGACCTCTTCCATTTTCTAAAAATAAAATGCCATTATTGGATTGGAAAATGGTTAAAAAACAAAAATTAAAATTTTGAAGCTTTGTTAACTTCATCTATACAGTAACCTATTGTTATAAAGCAGTGTACATGAATATAGGCAAGTTATAAAACATGACTATGAAACTAATGAGCAAATGTTAGGCTGCTAAATACAAGTACATGCTAAATGTTATAAAGCTCTAAGTAAGTAAAACAAATTGCATTATAAAATCTAGCTATAAGCCTATAACTAAAATAGCAAGAAAGCATGCCAATCAACATCATGGTTCTATCAAACAGGAATTATAATATAAATTGATAAAATTACCTCTAAGTCTGAAATAATTGTCTGTCTAACTAGCTGTGAAAACATGCATAATAGTTTGAATCAAGGGTAAGTCAAAAGGAAGTCTAAGATAGGGATTAAACGATGATCTATTATAATCATTTAAAAGTGGGAGACAATTATCGCTATGTTGGTTATTCGTTTTTATTGACAATGAGACATTCAAGTTTTAATTATTAATATTACTGGGGGGGGGGGATACTAAAGAACAAAAATTTCATCAAAATTAAGGTGCGAGCGAATCCATAGAACATATGATCAGTTTGTTGTGGCCTAAAACTCTTCTTAATTAAAACATGATGGGTGCATTTTTACTACTTCTTTTTATTGTTAATCCTTGAGAGATAGGTGTTGATATTTTTGATCAGCTAATTTACTTTTATTGAACAATATAAGACCCTTTTCCATACCATGTTGGTACTGAAAATGTCCAAAACTTGATTTTATAATTAAACATGAACAACAACTAAACCACTAATTACAGGTTTATAATGCATGATTTGATGTTCTATTATAAGAAACAAAATCACTTAAACCGTGGCAACGTATTGTCATATAATTTCGGAAATCCCGAATGAAGACCCTGAGTAAATGTTTCGATTATATAATTGATGATTGATCGAAAAGGGTTGTGCGATTATTTCCAATGATCTATTATGACTTTTTCTGATTTTGAAACCCTAGTCTAAGATATTAAGTGTAAAGTACATGTAAAATAAGTGAAGATGACCTATTGTTAAATTTTCTTCAACTGTGAGTGGCTCATATGTAAACCTTACTGATTTAAATGAAATAAAATCATTATGCTGTAGTATAGTATAAATCAAATTTGAAGATATAGGAATCAAACCCAGGTTTTCAGAATGTGCCACTAGTACCATAATTTAGCATTCAACAACAAGAACATAGAAATCTGAAGACATGAAAACAAACAGTGTGAAAATCAATTCTGAACTAAAAGTGAAAGCCAAATATTAGAGAACAAATGTTTCTATAAACTAAAATTTCTAATAAAAGCAATAAAACAAGTTGCAGAAAACTATAGAGGAAACACAAATAAAATAATATACTACTTACTACAAGCTTTGTGTTACGATAAGCTTTAAATTGTAAGTCTGACATGATTAATCTGACGCTTACTTGACACTTATTATATGTGTAAAATATAATATCTGTACTTAAAATTATGTTCAAAATAAATTTCATTTTATTTGTGACTGCATTGCATTTATTTATCCTACTGTCCGATCCAAGGTGGAAATCCCATAGGTTCTTATTTTTGTTATTTGTCTTTGGCATCCTTTTTATAACAAAAATTTAACCCTGGTTGGTGGTGCAGTTGGTAGTGTGCCAGGATTTGGAACCTCGTGTCCCCAAGGGGGTACGGGTTCGAATCCCATCCTGGGAGGTTATACCTTCCCAGAAAAATTTGACAATAATGTCAATTTTTTCCATTAATAAGATATATGGAGAAGTTTCCGGCCTTGTAGAAAGGTAGGTGAGTACTGGTTATAGACAAGGGTCCAGGAAAGATAAGCTAGGTGCGCTGGACGCAGTAAAATGACCTAAATTGTGTTGACACGGCGTTAAAACCCAATAAGAAAAATATAACAAAAATTTAAACATCTAAAAGATCTCCTTTGCTTTCTTGGCTGAGGTGTAGGTCTGTGTTTCAACTGTTGCTGTTTCTATGTTTTCAGACTTCTTTTCGTACAATAGAGAACCCAGCCAAGTATGTATAAATTTGTAAAGCATTTGACTTACTATAAACATTTAATAAACACAGCTTATAATGAGAAAACAAGCAATGCATCAGACCATTGTAGTCAGACTTTACATTTAATGCCTTAATTTCTATAACTAAACATTGAAAGTAAAATAAATGTAACTTCATCTAAATCTTTTGACAAATAATGTTAAAAATAAATAATATTTTACCTAGATTATAAATATATATTGTATATATAAATGTTCGGAGTACAGTGTGTAACAAGGGAATATCCAATGTGAAAAGTTTTTGGGTTTGGTACCCTTGAATGTTTGAAGTACAAGCAAAATGTAATATCTAGTATTTTTGGTCAAATTTCCTTTTGACAAAATCCTCGGGATCTACCCCTGTCAAAGTACTTTCTTGTTATACAATTAAATTTACAGGGGTATAAAAAGCTAAACAAAAGAGGATATATTTAATTGTTTTTTAAAGTCCCTTCAATCAAACTTTAAAGAGAGACTAAATACAAACTGAATAACTTAAAAGTTTTAATCAAAATACAATGTACATTTTATACTCATTTTATAAAGTAAACAGCTACGTTGCCTGAAACAAACTTGTATTAGAATTATATAGAAATATTACTAAGTAGGAGCAGTAGTCCAGTGGTAGGATGCGCGCTTAGGGATCGAGAGGTCCTGGGTTTGAATCCCACTAGGGACACTGCTAATTTCCTTGAGCAAGAAATTTAAATACGATTGCTTCACTCCACTCAGGTGTAAATTGGTACCTGTTAGGGTCATGCCCTGTATGCTGCAGCTGCAATCTGCACCATATGTTAACAGTTGGTGTGTGACTCGATGATCAGAGAAGTTAATGTCAAGAGTTGACTGAATGTTGATTATGATGATAGACTTCAAAAAATCCTTCAGAGCTCTGTCACAGGATCTTCGAACTACTTACAAGGAAAACGGACATTATCCATGGAACATTCAACTTGATTCAAGCCAAGTTTTATTTACCTTAATTGGTCACATGGCTCAGGAGATTTTGTATGAAGAAATTGTGTAATCACTGATGGCATAAAAACAATCACGACCACCAAGAGCCAAATCGTACTCAAGTCATTAAGAAGATATAACTGCAGACTATGACGCTTTTTCTTTAACTAACTTTTAAGTCTGTATTAATCCCTTCTTTATCAGTTAGGTTCATAATATGTGGACAATTTAATTCAACATTATTTCTAAGATGCACCAATCCTGGGGCCCGTTGCCTAAGAATATCACTAGGTATCGCTACTTAGCAAAATCATAGGAAACAACTTGTTACAAGATATCTCTTCATTTCGCTACGTAGCAAGAGCTAGCCTAAAAAATCCCTGGCAGGTACTTGAAACATTATCAAACTCAAACATAATGGTAAAATTTAGAATAAAATCATTTGTCTACAAATAGTATACAATATAATTTTATGATAATAAATTATTGAACTTACTGTTTTCTTCTCTTCATAAACAATACAACAGCTACTATAACAGCTATCAAAACAATAACAGCTAATACACCAATCACAATACCAACTATAGTTCCAATATCAGCATCTTCTACCACTTCTATATACATGAAATAAAACAACAATAATTATTACAACAATAACAGCTAGAACATCAACAAGTATCCTCAACTCTTACAATTTACAGGTGAAAACAAAAATTTATTGCATTGAAAGATCAGTTGGAAGCAGTCATTGACTTAAGACATTAACCAAGAGTCACACACTAGTGAAAAATATTTTGGGTTCCTAAAAAATCCTACATGTACTTTGAGAAAAATTTAAGAAGATGAAATCAAACTTATCTCATCAGAACTATTTTAAATGTTTGCTTAAAAAGCAACATCACATATGTCAGCCAAACTAAGTGATTAAATTACAATGTAGTTTTACTTTTAAACTTAATTAGTTGTTTTATCCATTTTATTTCCACACGTGTGCCTTACAAACCTTGTACAGTCACCAATTATATTGATGCCTCAATGTGGACCCTGCACTATAGTTATGAGAATGGAAACATCTAATCCAATATTATGATCAACAATAATAGTAAAAGATTAAGTGCAGTTTAAAGTCTGCTTCTATATACATATTCAACTGACTTTACAATTTTGAACGTAATCTCCTGATCATTGAAATCTCCTTCAAACAGGTGATCCCTCACAGTTACCATTTACACCTGGGTGGAGTGGAACAATTGTAGGTAAATTTCTTGCTCAAGGAAATTATCAGTGCCCATCCTACCACTGAACTACTGCTCCAACAATGTATGTAAATTATAAAACATATACCTTGACAAGTTGATGTGACATCTGGAGACCAACTTTGTGTAGTGTTAGATGTAGCTACACAAGTATAAGAACTAGGACCAGAGAGTGAGCCTTCCCTACATGATGTTATACTGGTCTCAGTACCAATTGTTGTACGATAACTTGTCTTCTTTGATCTTGGTACGTCTAATAAACCACATGAGCGTACTGAAATAAAGTATAGAATGAATTAGATCTATCACTGAATGGGATGATATACCCCCCTATGGGTGTTTGTCAGTAAGTTTGAATCAAATCCGTACAATACGTGCTGAGAAAATGAGCAGACAAGATTTTTCATCAAAGGGCCATAACTCTGCAAAAATTCAATGGACCGTAACCAAAATGGGATATACACATGCCTGCTTGATACTTGATCGATGTGTAAAGTTTGAATCCAATGCGTTAAATGTAAGCAGTGTGGACAAGTAAAAGCTAAAGAGCAAGCAAGCAACCAACTGACCAACCGACTGACCAACCGACAACCATATTTTTTTTGTGGGGGAGGGGGGTATTAATAGAAAGAAATCAGTAATGTTGTGTAAGCACCAAGCTGCTTGAGAGAAATGTTTGTTCAAGCAATATCTTGAAGTCTATAAAGACCTTGATTACTAAGATACAATCACTTTGATATTCAAAGTTAGAAATTTAAGTATGATTTAAAGTCTGCTTCTATACATGCTCTTTGGACTTTCTACTTTAGCATGACAAACCCTAATGATTGAAATCACTATCAAGCAGGTGCCTCCTCACAGTACATATTTACTCCTGGGTGAAGTGGATCAACAGCATGTTAATTTATTTCTCAAGGAAATGAGTAGTGCCCCTAGTAAGGTACCCAGGACCTCTTGGTCCCTATATATGTGTTCTACCAAATGTGTGTTTTCTCCTATCATAACAATAAGATATTAGTACAATTAGGGCTGTCACTATAAACCAGTATACTGGTACATTGCGTTATATGCAGCTGCAACAATACGTACCATGGTATGAATTTAAGATACTAGTATTTAGAGATATTTTTTTATTATATTGAAAAAATTCTTCCCTTCGCTAAATTAAAATAGCAAAATGCCAGTTTTCCACGGTTCATTCAATTAAAGCTTAAGGTCAAAGAACTTAACAGATCTGGGTGCATTCAGAATGTTCCTATATCTCTAAAAATGCCCAGTATTTCTCCAGGCACTTTCCCTACAAATGCTACAACATACTTCAATACTGAACAGTTGAATAAGTTCTTTAAGATGGAAGTATTATGCAACCGTGTCTTTAGTTTGCAAAGCAATATATCGTGGTACGTATCGCGGTATGGTTCTAGTGCATTGCAATAAACCGTGATAGGCTTCTAGGGTATCGTGACAGCCCTAATTACAATATAAACACTTACCAGGCTGTAAACTATCTCTTAGATACATATTTCTAACATAAGCTGTCCTAGTAGCCACAGCCATCTCTTGTGAACCAGTGAATCTGAAATGGTAATTAAACTTAACTATAAGATCTACCAATGTGCTTGATAGGAGGCCATTCATTGTTGTGCAGTATCAAATAAATTAATGATTGTCATGCTTTGTTATTTTTAAGAAAATCAAGTTTATCTAAAACCAGAGTTGAATTTAACACTTCTTAGTTCCCCATATGTTTCATAGAAGAAGGCATGGCAGGCATTGAGTACCTACATTAGTGTGCTAATATTTGAATAGGTAACAGTTTTAGTTAAGCAAATATAAATCAATCCTTACACACGCAATTAAAGTTGGTAAATAGTTGGTAAAAAGGATTTGTATTGATAATAAATTAATAAAAAGATCTTTCACAAAATGACTGCTTATTATTCATTCATATTATGACAGGGCACCTATTTCAGCTCACTATAGAAGGTTTGTCTTGAAAATTTGGACACTTATCTATTTGATATTTTGATACATTTGTAGCAGAGGTATAACACGACACTTGTACTACCTTGCCTTCAAGCTAGCTTTTATGGCGACGTGGTAGAGTGTCCGCTTACGACTCGAGAGGTCGTGGGTTGGAATCCACGACCTCTCGAGTCGTAAGCGGACACTCTACCACGTCGCCATAAAAGGAAGCTTGAAGGCAAGGTAGTACAAGTGTCGTGTTATACCTCTGCTACACATTTATCTACATAAGCTTTATTTTCGATATTTCAAATTCAAATTGATTATTGATCGAAAATTAAAATCAACAACACACACATATCGATAAAATTGATGACAGCTCTAAAACAATGTGTTCCTATGGCGCTAAACCCAACAAAAACAAAAGTAAACTTACCTGTAGTCAAAGACACAATCCTCAGACATACCATGTGTTGTAGAACAGAATGGAACATTTCTGATATTAGTACTAGATACTGGACGTAAGTTTACTTGTCTATTTAATGAATGGTTAGCGTTAAGTAAATCACTAAATAGTTTATTTTTATCATCAGCAGCCCCTAGTGTAAATAGTAAAACATACATGTGAATATTGAGTTCATATTTATCTATAAGCTTTTGTATCACTAATGTGTATGGTAGTTTTAATGTACACTGTTTTAAGAATTTTAGGTCTGGGTTTAAATTGTTGCTAAAGAGCAGACATCTTCTTTAAATATGAAGGAAAAAACACTGTAGTTAATTCTTAATGGAATGGTTTGACCAGCTGAAATCAGGACTTGAACCTTGAATATTACTGGACTTGAATTCAAATCAACTATCCACTAATCTATGGCCACTGGTTCAAGACGTTGAGGTAACCAGCTGACCTGATCATTGTTCTTGGAATGCACTAGCACCATGAGTAGAAACCAGTTAACTGTGACAAGCCTATTTTCTCACAAACAGTGCTATGGTCAGTAACCAATGGCTTGAACATGCTATTTTATATCAGTGACATGTTACCGTCATTTGAAGTCATGGAACTTAACAACTCAACTACAGGAGTGATGAATGAAGGGCAATTTAACCACAGTTAACAAACAGAATATTAATTATATAGAACAATCTGATACAGATATAATTGTTTCACTTACAATGAAGTTGAAAGTTATAGATTGTTTCTGGAGTACTATTGTTTGGATCTAATGTATTACCATCTGGTGTTCGTAATGTTCCATTTAAATCTCCAAATAATCCCCTTATTTTCTTCTGAAAACAACAATAGTTGTGACGATAATGAAACCTCAAATGAAAATTAATACATGTTGTTAACAAAATGATTGTGCAAGGCCAAACTGACTGAAGCAGCCTAACATTACTGTCAGTGTTTTGCAAAATATATAAAATGTTAGAACAAAAATCTTTAAAGTAATATTGTACCATAGTCTTCTGGCTTATTCCAACATTGCTGAGGACTTAACCTGGACATGGATATTCCACTAACCTAATTTCACATGGGCCATTTGGATTCTGCATGCGCAAATGTCACAACTGCATGTCCAAAGCAAACTAGACCTATCACTAAATGCGATAATATTACCCCTAAACAGATGTTTGTCAAGAAATTGGGTGCTAAGAAAATGAGCAAACAAGATTTTTCATCAAAGGGCAATATCTCTGCAAAACATCTTTGGATCATAACCAAAATGGGAAATACACATATCTGCCTAATGTCTGGTAAATGAGCAGACAAGATTTTTCATCAAAGGGCCATAACTTGGCAAAAAATCAATGAACCCTATCCAAAACAGGATGTGCACGAAAAAGCTACAGACCAACCAACCAACAAGCTGACTCCCAACAACCCCCCCCCCATTTTTTTTTAGGGTGGGTATAATAATTGTCCAGTACAGGAACTCATGTGATATCATTATACCAGGGCTAAAATTTAACAAAAGCCTAGACTTGCAAATTTTTGCGAGTTTATTTTATCTTGACTCGCATTTTTTCTCCAAATTTTAATAGCATACATAGTAACTATTACTATATAAAATATAAAGCAACTTGGTACTATACTAATATATACTGTGTTATATATAGAACATGTGTGTTATTGAGGGATCAGCAAAGAATATCAAACATGTTTGATAATCTTTAATCATATAATAGGCCTATCATTGATCTATCCAGCTGTTTCAATGCTGGTTTGAACCTCATTATAGTAAAAATAATCCACTTGCATTTTGCACGTATGTGAGCTTAAATTTGAGCCCTGATTATACTTCACTTACAAATGAGTTTCCAGGCATCATAAGATCTAATTGTAAAGTATTCATTACAACAGCCACTTGTATCCCTATACCATTAGTTAACAATACTGTAAAGTTAGACCTTTGTTGTCTAGTATCAGAGTTTAGTACAGCTACACCTGAAATCATACAATATATCATACTTAAAGTTCTATCAGTTGTTATACAGTTCAACTACAGTGTTTATTCTAGGATTTGAATAATGTAGGGGATATGCCCCCACCTCTTGAAAAATGTGGGGGATTTTGAAAAAATGAGGGGGATTATGAGGCAATGTGATAAATGACTTACTAAAATTACTTTCCATTCAGTATTTTTATTATGTCTTAGGCTAAGCACAGGTACAAAACTCAGGATTACTCACATATCACCTTCAAGTTACAAACACTTTTGTTTTGTTGGATTTGTTCAGCACGGCATCGAAAAATCTGGGGGAATCTCTTTCAAAGTTGGGAATTCCCGCAATTCCCCGGCCTAGAACAAACACTGCAACTATAAATCAGCAGCATAATGACACACTGATCTAGCTCAGTTTATTTAAACTTTTCTGGAGACCTAAAACTAAACTATGTTGCATTAAAACAAAATTTTCCTTCAGTTAGAGTAAATACCTCTAAGTTCAGTTAGAGTAAAATACCTCAAAGTTCAGTTAGAGTAAAATACCTCAAAGTTCAGTTAGAGTAAAATACCTCAAAGTTCAGTTAGAGTAAAATACCTCCAAGTTCAGTTACAGTAAATTACCTCAAAGTTTAGTTAGAGTAAAATACCTCAAAGTTCAGTTAGAGTTAAATACCTCAAAGTTTTAGAACTTAAATGTTTGTAGGACATTCTAAGAGTGCAATCACTCAATTTCTAGAAAGTTATTTATGTTGGGTGCCAAATGTAAGCCTATAAAAATTCATGGTTCAAACTTAGATAAAAACTATCCTCTTCTGGGTCCTAAGCAGGCACTCTTCAAGGTTGCCATTAAAGCTAGCTTGGAGGTAACAGAGTACAAATGAAGTATTATATCTCTGCTATAGAAAGATATTTGAAGACTATCATACCTAGGGGCGGTCATACCCTTCTATGAAATTTTGACAATTATGTCAATTTTCCTCAATTAATAAGATATGTGGAGTAGTTGCCGGTCCTTGTGGAAGGTTATAGACAAAGGTCCTGGTGAACTAGGTTAGGGGTGCTAACTGCCGTAAAATAACCTAAAATGAACCTTATAGTCCATTAAAAAGCCCAGTAAGGGCTAATGTTGATTGTTTAAGATATACTTGCCAACGCAAAATAAAAATTATCAACACGGCATTAAACCAAGTACTGTATAACCTCTCTTGAACAACACCCACTAGAAGGGACTAAAGTGAGTTGCTGTTCAGGGGTTGTTGCTCTGCAGAGGTTAAATTTAATTAAAATTACATCTAAGGGAAATATCAAAAGCTGTGGTTGTGCGAAGGATTTGTTCTGTAGAAGGCCACTCTGCAGATGCTATACTGTATAAAAAAAGACTGGCATAATAAGCTGAAATGAACAAATACAATGTAATAAAAGATGTTTTACCATTAAAATCTTGCCATTTCATCTCATGATCATCAAATGTTATGTATACACCATTAACTCTAACATCTATAGCTTGATTCTTATTACCACTATTTGGACCTCTCATTTCTAATTCTACTTTATCTGAAGCACTCTTATCTTGTATGGCTACTCCAGTTAAACCAAACGTTGCATTTTGTCTTACTGGAAATTAATTATAATTTACATTTAGATAATGTAAAGTCTACGGCTGCTGTGAGTATCCAAGTACTCAGATATTGGCCATCTTGATCAGAAAATCGAGAACGAATATTGGTCACGTATGAAATCGTCCTATCACGATCTATTTTAAGAAAAACAGAAGAACATTTATTAGCTTAATTACCACTGAAAACGAGCTGCATTACTTATGAAAACTTTTATTTATGTAGGGAACAAATTATTTTGAGTCAAAATTTCCATTTATACACATTTAAACAATGATGTTATCACTGCATCAAACGTCTGTGTTCGGAGTACATGGTTTTCCATATCATAAAACTTCTGTAATTCTTCACTTATTTTTGTTATAATATGAATATCTGAATGCTCTCCATTCAAAATTGATTCGTGGTTCAATTCGTGAATCGCTACACACAAATCGTGGTTCGGATTGAATTGCAATTACCTCAACGATCAACAGCCCTAGTAAAGTCTGTGATATGAAAAAGTACATACATTGTATTTATACAGTCTGATATGCTTATGCTCTATTTATGTGCATATGTTTGTTATATATCATAAGTTTCGACAATGCCACACTTTATAATTACATATGCATATTGCTACATTTTGAATTATACTATATTTGAGTTTTTAAAACATGATTTTGTATAACAACATTGTATTATCAGTATCGATGTGAAAGAGCCAGTGACCAAATAGCCAAATAAATTATTATAGAGTTTATACGAGAATTAACATTATTGTGACTTTACAAGTATAATGTTAACATTCAGTCAATGACATAATAATTGTAAAATATTCCAACTATTTAATTTAAACATTTATAAGTTGTAATAAGTTTAGAATGAAGATTTTTTACTAAGCATTGATGCATAAATTATCATGCCAGTAAGGGAATTGACATTTCCTCTTTAGCGTTAGATATTTTCTTTTTAATAAATATTTTGAAGGTGAGCTGTGATTTAAGTAAGAATATACCTCAAAATCTGTCAATATATTAGACAATGGCTGTACTTCCAACTTAACACAAATGTTCCTAATCAATCCAACAATCTAACATATTGGTCAGCTCTTGTGGTATATTCCTTACACAATATAATACTAGTACCTGTATTTAAGAAAGGATTGGTCTGAAATCTTCCTTGTACCATTGTTTTACCAACAGATAACAAGATATAATCACCAGGTCCATACATTCTATAATTATCATTACCAAATGTAACAATATGACCTTGTCCATATACACTGGCTGAAATAAAATAAAAATGTAATAGCATTTTATAGTCTGAGTTTCATGCTTATGCACGTTCAAGGACGTCACAGTTATTACCCCTGGTCATCGGGCTACTGGTATCTATTTATCAATCTCCCTGGGGAGTCTTTTAACTCCACTTATTAGTGCAGCCGACAAATTGGCACAACAGAATTATACCACCCATGCAGATCCCAATTTACACCTGGGTGGAGTGAAGCAATCGCAGGTAAATTTCTTGCTCAAGGAAATTGGCAGTGCCTCTAGTGGGATTTGAACCCAGGATCCCTCGATCCCTAAGGGGGCATCATACCACTGGACTACTACTCCTGCTGAATTAGTAGTAAATCATATCATATGTTGTTAAATTTTATTCAACTTTTAGTGGTGCGTACCCTGCTGATTTAAGTACTCAGTATTTGTTGGATAACAAACATAGATAGGGATTTCTATTTCTATCGATAGTGAGTACATAAGTACAGTACAGAAATAAGTCTGTCTCTTTTTCTGTACCGATATCAATTATTTCATTCCAATAGCCACCTGGTCTGTTTTAGCTGAATTCTATGCCATATTTTCTAACGGGGATGGTAACAAAGAATTAATATTTAGTCCTCGACTCACAATACATAGGGCCCCCAAAAAAGTTCAACTCATGCAGATATGTTAAGCAGTTGAAAGGTTAAAGGTGTCAACTTCAATTTTGGTAAAAAATGACTTACTGTGGGTTTTTTCATTAGTATTCAGTACTCTCTTCCATTTTACAAAAAAAATCAAGTAAACATGGACAGAGGTATTTAGTGCCAAATGCTTTAAGATGATTTTTGTTGTGGAAAAAGGTGCCATGTTTATATAATTATCATATACCGATTTTTACACTGACATTTTACAATTAACAATCCATATGACTAGTGCTAACACCATTTATATTAAATATTATGATATACAGTACCCACCAAAAGTTTGGAGACATTTTCACTTTGTAGGCCTACTTATTAGCTCTTAATCTAAAATTTGTTCACTGTTTATTTTGAAATACTTTTTAGTTTTTTGGTTTGTTTTTGGTTATCATTATATTTATAACTGAGACTACAAAAACAGCATTAAAGCTAAGTTATGGGGAAAAAAATACAATAAACATGGTTTTGGAGGCTTTAGGATGTCAGATGCCGAATCTTATAAATGTGCTGCATTAATGAAATCTGTCTTAAACTTATCACAATCCATACTTAAGTACAATGTATATCAAAAATAATGATTCTACAAAAATAATAATTAAAATTCAAGAATTGCATTAAATTCATTTTGTCCCCAAACTTTTGGTGGGAACAGTACATTATACGTTACCTGGAACAGGTGGAGTGTATCCAGTACAGTCTTTAGTTGGTCTAAGATCCATATAATAATCACATGAACTATAAGCCGTCCATATACAACAATAATAGAAAGTAACAACATCATCTATCCAGTGTGAAAGACTTGGTACATAACCTGGTTTACCATATGGTGCTGCACCCCAATCATGACTTTTATCTGGAGTACTACCTTGGTTAGAGTCAGCAGCATATATTAGAATACCACTTCTACCATAGCAGCATTGATTTCCTGCACCCATACTGAAATTTTGTACAAGGTTGATTTTTTTTAAATTGGATAAAATGTTGTCATTTTACGGAGTCAATCGCACCTACATGTAACCAAGCTTTCCTAGACCCTTGTCTATAACCAGTACTCACCTACCCTTCTACAAGGCCAGAAACTTTTCCATATTATCTAATCAATGGAGAAAAATTGACATAAAAAACTTTAAGGTAAAAATTACAAAGGGAAATAATCCATAATAAAGCCAGGAAGAGTTGTGGTTACTGTCTAGTTCTGTTCATCACATGGTATGTTATCAGTGTATAAAGTTTCATAAAGATCTGACAATAAATGTCATAAATATATGGTTAATTGAAAACTTTATAAAAATAACAATTTTTTTGGTATAGACAATTACAATAAAAACTCTGAAAACCGGACCCTCTGAAAACCGGAATCCTCTGAAAACCGGACGATTTTTAAAGTCCCATATTTTTCCCCATTAAATGCATTGAAAAATATCCTCTGAAAACCGGAAACTCTGAATTCCGAATACCGGACCTTTTGCCATGGCTTCTAATGATAAATATGCATAAAAAATCCTCTGAAAACCGGACACCAAGTGTCAACTTTCTGTGTATTGTAACAGTTAGTTAATCATAATCCCTGGCACATGTCAATTGTTAATTAAATATCCAAGCATTTTATCTATACAGGTGTGAAAAACACTTGTCTGTCATTGTTTAGGATGTTGTAATGTTTGTTTTGTATAAACATGTATTGTTGTACAGACATAATTTGTGAAAATATTTTAATTTCAATTATTGTTTTTATACAAATAAAAAGGCTACATGTTTGTTTTCAAAATTAAGTTTGTTAGTTGTAAGAAAATAATGATGTCTATCTTTTTATTTTTTTTATTTTGAGTAAGAAATTGGAAAAAAGTTTATATGATGTTGTTATTGTTGTTATGTGATAATATGCATTCATTTTAATGAGAATAGCATCCATATTTATCAATTATTTATTTGAATGCATTTAAAGTACATTGATAACATGTACATGAAACTTAAGAAAAGTTATATTTCAATTTTCTTTTTTTCTCAGTAAATTTACACTTACCAAACCAAAAGTGACCAAACTTTAATTAAAAATAAATTAAGATGTAGCTGAACCATCCATTTAATGTAGGAAAATGTCCCAACAAACCCATAGCTATGTTTAATTAGTGATTCTATATAAACCTCTGAAAACCGGAATCCTCTGAAAACCGGACTTTTTGGTCAGTCCGAGCCCGGTCCGGTTTTCAGAGTTTTTACTGTATAATAATTACACTCATCATTTATTGTAGTTTTCAAATATTATATCAATGACTGTGAATTGGCATTACAGGGAACTTGACCTAGATATTAAGTTCAATACATAAACTTTTCTACCACACTTTATACAAATTTGAACATAACATATTAACAAATACGAGTATGTCTTAGTATCATTATTATTATGTTAGCTTGATACAGAGTAAAACTTCACAATTCATTGAACAAACATATCCATTGAAATGTATCAAAGGCAAAGGTACTTTCTTTAAAATTAAAAAAAAACTCCAGTTCTTTAAAATTTACTGTGTCATCTAAACCAACTCAGTGTTTCAGCACTTCGATTAACTGTTTCTCCAGGAGTCTAGCAAGTATTAAAATCTAAACTTACGTAGGTTGTACTGATCTCACACAATGTACAGCTGACTTATGATAGTAACAATTATATTGGTTATCAGATCTGTTGATATCACAGCCATGATCAGTCTGCCATCTACCGAAGTCAGACATAGCCTGATCCAGAGTACAAGGACAAGCAAGGAGGGAATTTAACCATTCTGTATCCTTAGAATCTTCATCATGCCATTCCTTACACAAACTAGATGGCCAATCACTTCCATAGTTACGTACCAGAGCATTCTGTCTGTACCAACCTAATGGTATTACTTTACTTGATAAAAATCTGAAAAACATTTGTAAAAGTATTGATATACGGCAATCATGTTTTTATGCGCCTAGTGTGGGTTTATGAGTTAACAGCAAACATGTGTAATGTCATAAAACTGGCACTCAATTGAATTCTGTTTGAAATCATTAAAGTTTGCTGATATATTTGTCTCTTATATGAAATGACCTACACATTGCTTTAAACATTTACAAGAGTTACAATGTGAGGGTTGTTTTTAGGTCTAAATTTAGATTTACGTAAAGTTCTAAATGTGCATAGAAGTGTATAACCTCCCCGGGTGGGGTAACATTGCAAATTACATTGAAACCTTACCAATCACAAAAACTAGCCAAAATTTTAAAACTAAAAATTTCATTTCATTTTACAGAAACTTAGAATCTAAAAATACCTGAGAAATATCTGACCAAGACCTACCTGTATTCCTGTGGGGTATATTTTTCCTGGAGAATAACTTCTAACAAACCAACTTCACAATCAAAACAATCATCAGTACATTGATAATCTTGAGCATTTAATGTATATTCTCCATCAAAATTACGTATACCTTTTCCTAATACTCTCATTGGCATATACTGAGCCTAGAAACAGTAGAAATACAACTTCAATAAGGGACTTTAGTCAGTTATTTCCCCTTCTATACTCTTCAAATAGGTAGGTCCTATTAGTTGGATTACTCAGATTTTACCCTTACTTTTCAATGTCAATTTGCTAAAATTACTCTTAAAAAACTTTTTTGTAAATCATTTGATTTGTTTGAAATTCAAGCTAAATACTTTTTAGGGTAAAGAAGTATCTAAATTTCATCACTTCTTAAAATATCTTCATTAACAAGAAAGATATTAGATGAAATACTTTGTTAGCCTTACATAGGACTTCAATGATAAAATCCGAGGATTCCAATTGTAAGGACCTACTTACCAATTGGATTGCTTCAGATTTTATCAGGGAAAGATAACTGACTAAAGTCCCTAAATTACCTAGTGCTACCTATATAGTATACATGTATTTATATGTAAATCACTGTAGTGCTGGAGGAACAATAACTTATTTATTGTCTGTTTTTCTCAACTGTCAATGCTTGAATAATTTTACGGTGACTGGATGCACTGTTTTTGTGTACTGGCGGCCTAATTGTTATTAAAACAAGTAAATCTGTGAGCTAATGCTCACTAGTGATACCCCCGCAAAAATCTAAAAATATGCAACAAACAGGAAGTAGATGAGCAAGGAGCATGAAATCGCTTTACACCACATGGGACTATGGGATGAAGCAATATGCAAAGTATTAGGCTGCTGCATGTTATAGTTGCTGAGAAAACTGCGACAGAAATTTTGTAACGGACGGACGGACACACGCACGCACGCACGGACAAGGGTAAAACAGTATACCCCCCTATTCTTAGAAGCGGGGGTATAAATATGTTGACTAAATATATCATACAATATAAGCAGATATACTCAATCATAACACACTCTTTGAGAAACTCATGGATGTATCACGACTATAATTTAACAAACACATACACTGTGTAATTATTCATACCTTGACAGTTGAGAAAAAACAAACATTTACATTTTGTTAAATACAGGACATCACTTTTCCATTAAAAATCAAGTGAAATGGAAATAGCATTTGATCACTTTAATATCAAATTTATTTTAACAGTAGCCACTGTCACTTTGACCTACTGACCCCAAAACAATAGATATCATTTATTGGCCATGGCCAACTAGAACACAAACCATGGTGTCTCGAAGCTTAATAGGTTTCAAGTTATTGAGCAGGCAAGGATTTTATGCTCACTGTGACCTTGACCTTTGACCTACTGACCCTAACAATAGTAGGAATCATCTATGAGTCATGGTCTTTTATGATACCTAGAAATGGTTTACCTATGTGAGCTAAGTTCGTAGTGAATGATTGGAACAAACTTTGCAAACGCAGAATGGACTAACAAGCAGAAAGATCAACCGACAGAATCCTGAAGTATTATCATGCTCAATAATTAATATCCTACATTACATGTACATGTATGCTACAATATACTTTTATACTATGAAACTATAGGAAAGAGAAATATGAAATAATAAATTTACCTTGCCTCCATCTTCATTGTAACCAATGAGTTGTACAGTGACTAAACTTTCTGTGTTGTTACTTAGTAAATCTGGATTCCATTTAACTGTTAATGATGTAGGATTATGAGAGTACCATCCAAAGTCAGAATCAGTGAAGACAGCAGTCACATGTTCAGCTGATGGCATTCTACCAGGAAATACTGAAATATAACCATTTACCATAATAGTCATTGTCTTAACTAACTAGCCCTATGCATGAGACTAGTGGAAATTAATATGTGCTAGTGAAAATTTCTTGTTTCATACAGTAGGCCATGGCCAAGTGGTTACAACAATGAATTGGTAATCATTGAATAGCCAGCTCCACAAATCCCACCAAACCTACCCTGTTGTTTAATTGAGCAAGAAACTTTATCCTACTAGCTCAGAACTGGGGGAACAGAAAATGGACTCATAGTTGGAACTAGGATTGAACCAACAACCTATTAAGTCATTAGACAGACATTTTACCTCATAATCATAAAGCTAGCTTGAAGGCAATGGGAGAATAAGAGCTATGTTATTCCTCTGCTTAACAAACAACTATTTATTGCCTACAGGGCTTTATTTCAGTATTTGGGGAAGGAGCCTTGAGCCTTTATTTATGTAGAACATTTGGGGAATTTTATCACAATTTTGTAGATAGAGGAACATAAAGTCCAAGGTAAACTCCAAATATTTGGAAAACAGCTTGATTTTAAAAAAATTTCAGGAGGGGAAGGCACCTGTAAATGGCCCCTGCTATATAAGGAAAATCAGATCTGGCCTACAGAACACCCACACCAAAAAACAGAATTCAACACTAAAACATACTAGAACTCTGCAAGTCAAATGTGTTGCCTGAAGGTAGCATACCAGTTATCAATCTTTTTTAAAGGGAATGGGGTTATATTTTAGACAAGCAAAGAAAGACAATACATTTTGAGTTATGTGGCAGACAAGAATTAGGGTAGGTTAATTACTCCAAAATTAGGCAAAGGACAGTTATGTTTATTAGGCACTGCATTTCTCCACAATGAGATCTTACAGCTATGAAGTTTCAAGCTGGTATCTTTAAAACCTTAAGAGTTATGCCCCAGACACAGCAACGGCCGAGGCGGACACCATGAGTAACACCTTTATGTCTCCTGACTATGTCAGGCAACACAAAAAACAAGTAAACAAAATCAGTTGACTATACCTATAGTAAAACTTGTAGTATATTGATAGGTTCTACCACCATCGGTTGACAGACTCAACGGTACAATATCTCTGAACAATAGTTTAGGTACTCCACATCTTACACGTGTTTCACTCACATATATAGCATCAGTCACTGGTGGACTCTGTGATTCACCTTGCATCTTGTTTTCCTGAAATAAAATCAAAAACTCTTTTATTCAATTGAATGTACTAAGTTACTTCTTCCACAAAACATTGCAGCATCTATAAGACTCCACCACTAAAAGAAGCTTTGCCTTAATGCGAATTTAAACAAATATAAAATGCTGGATATTGTAAGAAACCTAGAAGTGAATAATATAAAGTCTAAAGGTTTAGCATTTCTAGCATTTAGCATTGCTACAAGTATGATAATTTTACCTCAATAAATCATTCTAATAGGTAAAAAAACATAAAATCAAAGTTAGACCAGCATGAGTTTCCCCTCAGATTAATTGTAGTAATAGAATGAACTCTATACAATAATCAAAGTGCTGAAAGCACTGAATTTGTTCGGGTTTAAAAAGTAAAATGAGATTTCTGGCTTCAACTACGTTTGTACACAAAGAACAGTTCAGTGATAGGTAGAACATCATTGCTACTGTTCAAAACAATTAAAAAAATATATATAAATACAGCAGGTAAACCGGTCAGGCGAACACACTTTCGATTTGTGTTCAATCACAACAAGTAAAGGGGTCATTCTTAGAACAATGCAATAATAACCGCTTTTAAGTTATCATTTATGCACATTTATTCTACTGCATCTGTATGTAAAATAAATGAAGTCCACTATTCAGACATCATTCAAAGTCATCAACTACGTTCTTTCAACTTTTCCTATAAAACCATTCTATTACATAAGCTGATGTAACATCTCTACTGAAAACTGGCACTCCAACACGTCGTAACTGAATAGTTGATACTATTCTAACCATTCTATACTCATACATAATACGACGATCTCTACTGAGACGCTTAACTCATAAGCTATTATACATACGCTTCAGTATAGACCGATTAACAAGTGTATTTCAGGAATTATTGCGCCTGTCATAGCAGACGATCATTTTGAATTGCTCTATACTTATGTACTGAGGGAGTACCAGGTACTTCTGGATTCGGCACATTTTCAAAATCGGAAAGGATCTGAAATACGGTAGATATATCTGTTCAGGACTGACGTCCCGAACAAATAGAAACCATTAGCACACATTTGGATAATATATACCACTCAATGTACACCCAACATATCCTCCACAATTCAAAAATGTCTACTAAATCTGGATATCTACTTACACTTTAATAACATGTTAATCTTTTCACCATATATGAGTATTATACATGTATCTTTTAGTTTACTAATTGTCACAAAATTTTCCAATTTCCATACAAAATACATTTGTATGACGTCATCTGAATGCAATTCTAAATATTGTAGGTTTTAGGTTCACGGGGAAATTAAGCAAACTTGTCTCACTTAGTCATCTGACCTTATATTAAGTACAATATATAATCTTACATCTCCAAATTTACACATAATTTGTTGATTACGTTGAAAACAAGGTCCAGAAATATCTATCATTCTTCCACCAAACATTCCAGCATGGTTTGGATATACACTGAGTTCATCTGAAAAATTTAATTTCAAATCATTATGTCTAAAGAATTGATTTCAGTTTTCAGTTCCAAGATCAATCAAAGATGTTTTTTTTACAAATCACTCAGTTGCTGTTTCGGCACTGTAGTATGGAATTCAATTTCTTTAAATGTCAAGACATGTGCACTCTGATTTCTTAAAACATAAGACAAAAAGTAGGTATGGAAAAACAATATGGAAAAACAAAGTAGTTAAGTATGAAGTTGCTGATTTAATTACTAAGATTGTTTCATCCACTTGCAATCTGATTAAAACAAATGATATCTGTTTACCTAGATTGCATCTACTTATTACCTTATAATTAATACAAAAATTACTACAAATGGTTCATGCCAGATCATAAAAAACAAGTTTTTTTTAAAATGAAATTAAACTGAAATCAAGATATATTTATATATCTATATCTCTGTGAGGGATAACTGATATTAAGCCTTATCAATCATGGTAAGAGCAATAACAGATCAAGCTTATCTTATTGTCTTCTTAATGCCCAGCCAGAGGCTTTCGACATATACCTAGCCAGGGGCTTTCGACATAATCCCAGCCAGAGGCTTTCGACATATGCCTAGCCAGGGGCTTTCGACATAATCCCAGCCAGAGGCTTTCGACATATGCCTAGCCAGGGGCTTTTGACATAATCCCAGCCAGAGGCTTTCGACATATGCCTAGCCAGGGGCTTTTGACATAATCCCAGCCAGAGGCTTTCGACATATGCCTAGCCAGGGGCTTTTGACATAATCCCAGCCAGAGGCTTTCGACATATGCCTAGCCAGGGGCTTTTGACATAATCCCAGCCAGAGGCTTTCGACATAATCCCAGCCAGAGGCTTTCGACATATACCTAGCCAGGGGCTTTCGACATAATCCCAGCCAGAGGCTTTCGACATATGCCTAGCCAGGGGCTTTTGACATTTGCCCAGCCAGGGGCTTTCGACATATGCCTAGCCAGGGGTTTTCGACATATGCCCAGTCAGGGGTTTTCGACATATGCCAACCAGGGGATCTTGACATATAACTTACTGTAATCTTTGTTTGTTGTACAGCCACCTCTGATCACTTTTCCTGATGATATTCTATAAATAAATCGACCAATTACATCACTTCCTTGTTCACGATTTAACCTATTGATAGAACTGGAATCCTTGACAATACTGGTAAAACCTTGACCATGCCCACCATTAAAACCAGCCTAACAGAGATGATAATATTATTATAATTTACTTAATGTTTTAAAAAGAAATGTAGAGTTATTTGATGAAAATACACAATTAAAGTATATAATCTTATAATTTCATTAAGATGAAAATATAGTGTCATAATGATGACATCATAAAGAACATAAATGACATCATCAGTGAGAAGAAATGACATTGGGTTAAAACAGTTAAAAAATGTTTTTAACACAACACAAGAAATGCAAAAAAACACTGGGATCGAATTTAAGCTCGCATACTCGCAAAAAGCGAGTGGATTTTGAAAATTGCAGGTAACTTTTATTTTGAAATAGACACAAAAATATTACTGTGTAAACTAATGAGGCTCAAATCAGCATTGAATACTATTGATATAGGAAAAATTAAAGATTGACAGTAAAAACATATTCGATATTTTTTGTGAGTCCCACAATAACACCATTGTTCTATCTATAGTTAGTTATAGTACTGTGTTGTTATTATATTGTACTTATAAATAGTAACTATGTATGCTATTAAAATTTTGAGCAAAGGTGAGAGTGACTGTTTTTGTGAATTGAAACTAAATCAACTCACAAAAATTTGCAAGTCCATTATTTTGTATAATTCGAGACCTGAAACAACAAGAATATTTGTCAATTTTAAAATAAGATCTTTTTATATTGATTTGCAAACTTCGTGGAAATATGAAAAAAAATGCACAAGAGCCGTAGAACTTAAGTAGGAACCCCTGATTGTCACAAGGACGCAAAAAATATAACCATCAGTAAACTCATTATATTGCTTGAGGAAATTAGCTGTGCATCTAGACATGTTAAAATCTGCAACCTCTTGAACCCTAAGCAGGCATCCTACACCACTGGACACAGCTCCTACAAAATATTTGATAAACCTTACCTGGTCATGTGTTGATGGAGTCAATTCCATTTTATCATAGTTAAAGATAACATACGACTGTGAACCTGATGTCATTAATACTAACTGGAATGTATTAGTCTGAAAATATACAGAATAACTACAGCTGTAAAGACCACTTTGGTTAATGCAAAACTCAGACATTCCAAAAAGTGCCAGTCCAACAGACCTGACCAGTCAAATTCTAGTCAGTCCAGGAAAAAGTCAGTCGTAACCAGTCCAAATGTCCAGTTAATTTTCATTTTTTAAAATTGAAATGAGGACTACTATCAGCCATTTTATCTTATTTATTGGTATGTATTGAACTAGACTTTGATGTTTGCTTTCAGTTAAAAGTTATTATAATGACTGATTAGCAACTAGAAAGCAGTAATGATAAGTCATGATTTATTGACATTTTGATGATAATTCCTCTGATCCAGTGATTCATCCGAGATCACTGGACCAAATGTCCAGTAATATCAAAACGTTTCGAAATGTCTGCTGAAAACCTTGCAAATTTTGATGATATTAAAGAACTAGACACTCAACGAGGTCAGAACAATGGTGGTTCCTATATTAAAGGAATTACAAGGCAAAAGTTCAACTTCATAATTCCTGATTTTGAATTATGTTTTTTATAACTGTGAATGCAATAGACACATTGTTATATTACTTGGCAAAATATTCCTTTAATTTCTCGTCATATTTGAGGTGTTTCCTAACTAGACCCATGTGGGTCAGGTTAGCTAAAATTAGATTAGTGTTAAAATATGCATTTACTGATGAAAAGATACTAGAGTTACATTAATGAGCAACATTAGTATAATTCTATTAAAAAGATATCCTAACCGCCTAAGAATGTTGAAAAGACAAGAAGCAATCAATAAAATGTTTAATTTCAGCAAGTATGACATATAACAAATATATAAATAGCCTTGTGATTCCCTCAGTATCCTACTTTTGTTTTTAACAATGTGTATGCTACATGTTTTTATTCGTTCAGTTGAATGTTATAAGTGACAAATGTTATAAGTAAGTGATTTCTTATGTTCTTAATACTGTTTTGAAGACTTAACTTGGTTTTATACTTTTGGCACAGTCATTTGCCTGTTTATCCCTTTAAGAGCGTTTTAAATTAAAACCATCAATTTCAAAGATACTAATGGTGAAATTCTATTCTATTTTTTATTGGTACAAAACTTCTTATCCATAAAAGTTTTACTTATTTTACAGAGCTCTGTCTAATTTGGAAGACTTTGGTTAAGAAAAAGTAAAATAAACAATATAGTTCTACTGTTCCAACTATTAAAATCAATGGACTAAGTAGTGGAACAGTTGTGGCCATAGACAATAAAAAATTCCATTGGTCCACAGTAAGTTCATATGTTTATTGGGATACTAATGGAAACAAGGATTCAATTGGTTTTTTTTTCAATATATTCAGCAGAGTATTTTGTGCAGATTTCTTGCCTTTTTATAAAGATCAATGCAGTCTGTTGTCAAACCTATTAAATCTATATCATTAATCATTTTAAAAATTCAACAAAGGTAATTTAAAGCCACTAGGCTAAGCCATGTTCAAACCAAATCATCATATTATTATATGCTTTCCAGTGGAATACAGGGACTTATCGTTGAAATAAAAATCGATATTCCTTTTTGAAACGATGAATTTTTTTTTCCACTGCTTGGATGCGCCATTCTGATGATATATCATACTTAAACTTTAAAAAAGCCAGTTTGAAGCATATAGTAAACAGAACATTTGTTTATTTCAGTGTAAGATCAATTTATTTCACTCCTGAGCTAATGATATTATATTTGCACTCGTGGCTAAACCACTTGTGAAAATATTGCATCCTTAGCTCACTCATGAAATAAAAATTGATCTTACACTGAAATAAACAGATATCCTATATTTACCTACTTTATCAAGACAGCACATAAATAGTGTTAAATTTATTCAACTGTCAGTGGCACACACATTATAACCCTATGTATTTAAATACTAACTACAGTTTTTCTAATCTCACTCTTGATAAAACAGTTATCAACTTATTAGTATCTAAGTTACAAATTAGCAGTGTTAAGATATGAGCCACTGACAGTCGAATAAAGTTCAACATTAATCATATGTAAGCCTTTACAGACAAACAAACAAAACATTGTACATACCGGACAGGGAACTCCTGATCCTGTAGGGTCACATCTATTTGTGCTGACATCACTTTCTGCAGCCACATTAGACCATGTCACCTGTATCGCCCATGTTGGATGAAACCCATTACTGCCAACAACATGGGACTGTATATAACTGCCAAGATAATGTAAAGTGTCCCTTTGAACTTGGTCCCTTCTATCCCCATCTCCAATGATCTGATATTTAACACTACCTGTATAACTGGTTATTGCATCAAGGCGCTGTGCTTTGTAGTAATAAGGGGCTATAAATGGCAGATCAATATACTGTGAGACATCTTTAGCTGACCAATCTTGACGATGATACCGAACAGCTGACTTGTCAGCAGTGAAGATAATAAAACCATCTACACTTATCTAAAATAAAAATATGTCATCAGATGAAAACCCATGGCCTGTACTAAGATTCAAACCCACAACCTCCCCAGTTGTTAGCTGACATTCTACTACATTGCCATAAAAGCCAGTTAGAAGGCAAGGGAGTACAGTTGCGGTATTATACCTTTGCTACATAATAGAATCATTGTCTAGCCTCTGCAGATTAAAAAAAAAAGAAAATATGAACAAGAATATCAAACAGTCATAGACATATGTTCCTAAGGTTTAGTTTGACAAAATTTTCAGTTATATTGAAGCAGTCAGTAAACAAACTTGCTGTCAATAGAGATTTATAGTTCATATAAATTTACTTCAGCTCAATTGTGAAACAAGTTCTTACAACTTAGATAAATCACGTTTGAGTATGCTTCCTGGTCCTCCAGTACTGAATCAGAAGGATAAAATTTCTTGCTCAAAAAAGTAAGGGGGTAGGTTTTGGGAAGAATTGGAACCACACAAAGCTTGGCTGGCTATCCAACATTGTAACTGCTCGGCCACGCCTGCTCCTACCCTTTTAAGAAATTTGCTCACTTAAACCCCTATATCTAAGTTTTAAATAAATACTATTACTAATACATTATAAGGAGAAACCCAGCCAGTAGCTGACAATGGTACTTGATGATGCAGGTGTGATAGCAGAAGTAAAACTGTTTAAAGTGGGGAACGAACTCAAAACCTCTTGCTTGCAAGTCAGACACTGAGCTAATGGGGCCGATAAATATAACACACAAATAATTTAAACATGTACTACCCAGTTTATATACAACCTTGCTAGACTGGAGTCAGAGGGAAAATGTATGTGTGAAGTATTATATATAAAATATCTGCTCAAGGAATTTAACCTACAAATCCTGTACTAATATTAACAGTCAGCAATAAACTAAACTAATCTGACAGGAATATGTTCTTTAGATAAATACTTACAAAGAATGAAGTATAAGTCTTTCCTTCAAATATTATTGGAACTGTTGCATTTACTAGATGAGAATTGTGTTCCTGTTGGAAGATTTCATGTGATGTTGCATTAAATGTCATCAAAGGTGAGGCTCCTGTAAAAACAAGAACATGATAAACATGAATGCTTTTATCTATATATTTATTCACAATGGTTTCCACATTCAAGGCTTAATCAACTAACATGATGCCAGGACTAGTGATCAATTGATTCAGCTTAGTTAAAAACTACTTATTTCAAATAGTCAAACCAGTTGATAATTTTTCTCTTACTATATTAGCTAACAAAATAATTTGGGGTTATGCTGGAGAAAACTTAAGGCTATTACTTCATCAAGCTTGTCAACTTTGACAAGTGTGGCTGTAAGTCAACAACTTGGAATCCAACACAAATGCCATATTACTGCTTTCATTAGCCACGGCCGTGGCGCAGTGGTTAGCATGTCTGACTTTGAATCCGAAGATCACGGGTTCGAGCCTGGTCACGGTAGGTCATTCCCTATACATGAGTTGTTGGCCTTGTGGTAGGGTAAGATAGTACTGGTGATAGAAAAGTGTCCAGGAAACATATAGTAGGAAGAGCTGGCCGTCGTATATATGACCTAAATATGAGTTGAATACGACATAAAAAACAAACAAACAAACAAAACTGCTTTCATTCCCAAGACACTTATGCCTAATTCCTTAGTACTGGGTATAAGTAAAGTGCGTGAAATGACCTTAAAAGTAATAAATATATGTTTTACTTTACATTTAATTATTGTCATCAATATAACAGTCTAAAATCACTTAATTGGTATACCATGGCAGAGTTGCAATGACTGAATTGCAAAGAAGGTCATAGCACAGGTAATTGTGCTAAAAACAAGTAAACAGTGTGCAAAACATGCAAATAAAGACTTACAACTGAGTTATCACACTGTTACAAAGTAAACTAGTACTTTATAAATACCCTTGATTCATGATATATTTCATTTTTATCTGAATTTTTCTATTTCAGGTCTTGATAAGACTAATACCATGAGGGAGGTGACAAACAGACAAATACAGTCAACCTACTTATAAAACATTGGTATATTGATTGGCTGAACTTTAAGGCTTAGGCCATAGTAAAACAATTTGTGATTCAGAAATAATCCCTACATTATACAAATATAAGCCCTCAGGTAGGTTTTAATTCTACCTTCTTGTACAAAAATTCAGCCATGTAAATACATGTATATTATATGAATAATGTTATTGTATATGAGAAGACATGATAAATTTTTAGTAAAACATGTTTACTTTCAACAGAAAGTGTAAAGGACTATGAGTCAGTTTATCATTAAAATAACTTGGCCCTAGTTTTTATCTCAGGTCCATCCATTAGTCATCATGTCTGATACTCAATTCAAATATTTGTTCAGATAATGTCATAATCTTGCTCAAAAATGTGGGTTTATAACTTAAAATATTATCTCAATTTGTAGTTTTAGACTGTGCATTTAAATTTATCATAGTGTGACAAACAAGGGTAGGAAACAAATAGTTAAGGATGATAACTTCAAGCTATACATGTTGTATTCAACCAAGTCTGGATCTCATTCTTTATCTCTGATATTAAAATTGACATTCGAAAATTAACAAAAAATGAAACATGTATGATGCATTTCAGTTATATCATCGAGGTCAGTCTCCGAAAGAGTCTCGGCAAAAAGCTTAGGGCATTGCAATATATATACTCGTTGCATCTATTTCCGCGTTAAATCCGGTTCCGCATTATTTTCACTTTTCGGTATTTTCACTTGAAGCGACACCTACTTGAAATAAAAGTGACCTACTTTTCGCGCAGTAAGATATTTGTGCCAAATATTGCAGAATGAACCGCTTAGGAGGGCAACTGTCTTTAAATGCTCCCATTTTGAAAAAGACGAGTAATACAAACAAAAATAACAGACCTGTATGAATGTTAGTGTAAATGATCTTGTTATTGTTAACTTTTTTACATAACTTTTGCTACGATTGTGTGCTGACTGAACTCGTTAAAAATTTTGACCAGTTATTTTTTTTATATTATTAAACCTAATATGAACTTAGGTGCTACCTATGGCGCGGAAAACAGACTTACATGTATTACTTAAAAATAATAAAATAAGATTGTTACTTTGGCAAAATAAAATAAAGAAAAGATATTCGGCGCTGTGAAGGATTTATTTTTGTTTGAGGGCCTATTAATTCGATAAGCTAGGGGAGATAACTGCGTAATTTATTGCATTCAGAAAAATCAGACAACATTCATTCTTTTATGTCGGAATCATATTTCAATTCTGAAAGAAATGTATTGTACATATTTAGTTATCTTATTAATAGAGATGAAGATAAAAAAGCCTCGATAAAACATTCATTTATGAAGATAGAAATGTTTTCCTCTTTCCGTAACGTTAAGTTACGGAAACGTGCCGGTTTTATCATGAACGTCTCTTAGCGACGTCACGAACGGTGCGTTGGTAAGTATTTCCAATGTAAAAAGTCATAAAAAATACTTTAATGAGGAAACGAACGAATAAAACGACCAAATATATTTTGGATTGTTGTCTTGAAATAAGCATCGTAAAAAAGCACATTTGAAATTATTTTGTAAGCGGAAAAGGCCACGAGTAAGCTGCCAATATTTTTATCCAATGAAAAGCCGCCAGTTGCTTCATTTATTGTTCCGAATCGTTGAACGCTTGTTGTGCAATTTTCTATAGAGCGTCTTTAATCTTGATTAGCAGATGTTTGATTAAGCGTCTGATAACATTGATGAAAATGGCGGCCCCCATATACTGGAGACGTTTTTCAAACTCATTAGGACTATATATTTTTCATTAATTTTATCGTTTTTTTTTCAATTTTAAAGAATTAACGTACGTCATACACGTTGTCTAAAAGCGCTCAAAGCCCTCGCGGGCCTTCGGCCCTGCTCGGGTTTTCCGCGTATTACGACAGTATGGTATAGACTTTTTACACCGCGGATCCAGATTTACTTCCCTTACGTGATGATGGTTGTCATGTGACTTGAATAATGCCGGTAAAATGGAAAAATGTAAACAATTGATGTAATTTCTTTTTGCTACTCTATAAATGAAAAATTGGTGGATGTATTGAGCAGAAAAGAAATCAAATTAAAGAGACTTCTATTATATTTATTTATTATAGCGCGTAGTAACGCGGAATTAGATGCAAACAGGGTACAAAAGAATTTTATGGCCTTGTTTTATCCTAAGACACAAGTGAAATACAATCAATGTAGAGTGTCTTAGTTATATTCATAACTAGTTTCAGGTGCCAATTAATTTGTCAATATACCCTAATTTCTAATTTCAGTCGCGAAAACATATGACATTTCAAACTATCAAACACAGAAAGATACTTATTGTTTAAAAATTGTGTTTCTCGAACGATGTTATAAGTATAATTAATGAGTAGGTAATTTTCTGTCAAATAAATGAGTTAAATCTCTAAAAATAACAACAATTAGCAATTCTTGATATCTGCACTTAAAACCACCATCATGAAGAGTCAAACAGTAAACTGGCTAAAAACACGTATGCACGTGATCCGTAACATAATATAGATGCTTCCCATATTTTGGCCAGCATGGAGTTCATGAAAACTGGTTCTTTTATTTGTTAAATTCACGAGAAAGGTTATGATTAAGTGACAAAACACGCACGGACAGGCATGTGAATAAGAGTTTTCCAGTGAACTATCTATGTTACGAACGACATTGAACGACTTCAATTCTTTTGCTTATTCGATATTTATTATCATACGCACTAACTTCTGACGATAAATAATTATGAACATGTTTAGGTAAATAGTAATTAGCTGTACATTGTAAATATTCTGTTCAGTTAATTAGGCAAATAATACTGTAGGCAGATACACAGATATAAGATGCCTCATTTATCAAAATATGTGACGATAGCTATAGAGCAAATCTCTTAAGGTCGTTAACTAGTTCGAATCCAGCCTTTATAATTTTGTTCCTTTGTGGAAAAAATAATTCCATTCAATTTTCAAAGTTGATTGATTTAAAATCGCCCTTTTTCATTGGATTATTTTATCATTTCATAGTTAAGGACCAAATCCAACGCTAATTTATATGTTATTTGAATGACTTTTTTAAACCTATAATATAACCTTTTTTTAGTTTATTGCGTCAGGGATTTTATTATCTATATAACAGGGATTTGTAACGAAGTGGGATTTTTTTAAATTTTCACGGTCGTCACTGTCTGTAACTGACTGATGCAGGCTGTACAAACTATTCCAGAGTTTAAAAACTTAATTTATGTTTTTGTACATGTCTTCCATGCAAATTGTGAATGTTTCTGAAGTTTTTGACAAAAAATTGTTGCAATTATATACCGAAAATCATCGTCGGTAACCCACGGTACTCATACAAATATTATCGTTGACGTAATACCCTGGGTTACCGAGGATGACCGAAAATATGACTTCAGGTGATGTAAAAGGGGACTAAAATGGCAGATCGGCGGGAAAATGCATTATTTTGTGAAACAGTCTGTGAGCGAAATTTACCTCAAAATCATCTAGAAACACATTTTCATAACATTCATATAACTGTCAATTTGAATGGTACTGGTACAAAATTTCATGTGAATATTTTCATTTAAACTTTTTATACATGTACTTGTTTTCCGTATGGGCCAAAATAATAGCGATGGCAATGAAATTTGATGAAAATCTATTACATTTACTTATCGTTACAAATCCCTTTTATATAAAATCACAGATTGCGAGATTCAAAATTTAAAGAAAAAGAATGAACAAAAATTACAAATTGGATTCGAATCTATGAAAGCCAAGCCAATCTGATGCTTTACAACTGAAGTGATTTGGGTTACGTTTATACATGTATATATCATTGTCATTGTGATTCAACGAATAGTGCCGATCATTCGGGATATATGACCATCGACCCCAAAAATAGTCAGCTAATTTAATGTACATGTATGATATATTAATGCATAAAAGTCAAGCTCTGGTCAATAACAGTTTAATAGTTCATTTGATTTAAACATTATTTGATTACAATGTACGTATAAATGTTGAAATCAAAGGAGTCCGTTTGAATCAGAAATAAATGATGTACACGTACATGCGTTGGCTTTTTCACCTCTTTAATGGACAAGTCGATTGTTGAAAACAGTACGTAAACACGCATTGATAGTTGTAATGTAGGTTATTTTATGATAGAGGATAAAAGTACATTCATAGTGGATAATGTACATAGATACAATACAATCTTATATTGTCCGTTTTTTCTCAACTGTCAAAGCTTGAATAATTACACGGTGACTGAATGCATTGTTTTTGTACTGGCGGCCTAATTGCTGTTAAAAATATTTTGACTATAACCTATCATACGGCATAAACAGCTTTACTCGATCATAATACACACTTTCGGAAACTCATGGATGTATTACAACAATGATTTTAATAAACGCATTCACCGTGAAATTATTCATGTTTTGATAGTTGAGAATAAACGAACAATATCTATCTATAAGTGAATTTAACTAGTAGGGCGTTCGGTTACCGCGAACGTTATAAAACGTTCCGTAACGATACATTCGGTACTCCTCGGTCATTCGCTGCGAATAATCTCAGACATATTTAGACGCTATTTTGAAACTTCCGGTGTTGAAGTAAACAAATATATGATCGTTTAGGCATTGAGTGATGTTTCGTTTTTAGTCCGTAAATTTTGAAACATCACTCATTGCCTTAACGATCGCATATTTGTGTATTAGATTAGATTATTCGCAGCGAATGGCCGAGGAGTTCCGAATGTATCGTTATGTAACGTTCTGTAACGTTTAGTGTAATTGAACACGCTACTAGCGCGTCGATTTAGCAAAAGAATAGTTTAACTGTCAGAAATAAGGAGGGACGAATATATTTAGAAATATTCTTTTGTTATTTATTTAGTGATGAAGTTCTACACTCTTCTTCACTAAGTTACAAAATAATCAATTTAGTTTTCACAAGAATAAATTCTTTAAAACTGCTACACAATAGTGTAGACTCAAGTGTTTCCCTAATAAACGGACGAATTCAAAATTAAAAGTACAAAAACATGCCATGTTATGAAAATTTATACATGTAAGTAAAATCTATATACATGTATAAATATAGCATGTTCGTATTGATAACAAACAAGATACGTGCGACAACACAGTAAAATAGAATGGTTTGTTAATTACATTGTAATTGTATCTGGATATTTTGATGTGAAATAGAATTAAAATTTGAACTATATTCCTCAACATCGTGGTAAATGACGGAACAATTTGATCACACAATGCAATGCTGTGCATTTGACAACGCACAGTTTTAAATTGAGCAACAATTCCCGCCCTCTACCAGTATAGCCATATGAATAGTTACATATATAATTATATATATATATATATTATCATGTGACTTGATTAACTTCTCTAGTACAACTTGCATTTGAAATTAATGAATAAACACAGGTTTCGGTACAGATATATGATATACCTTAAACAACGAAGTTTAAAGTGAATATAGTAACTTAAAGTATGGTCTATGAGTCGCTAATTAAAGGTATTTTACAGCAGAAATGTTAATACTTACCTAGAGCCGGAAATACTAAACATGTTAAACAAAATAATAATCCAACATGGTCTAATAACATGAACGTGGCCATTTTGAATTTGAAAACCCGGGCATTTCAAACTAAGATAACGAATGACGACTTATATTTGTTTAACCTGTATAATTTAAGCGTTGTTGATAATTTGCTGCAATCAGACTGGCCAATCGTTTGCGTGGGAGATAAAACAAGACCTTAATCTATAATATATGAGCGGCTACAGTGATGAGGGTTTCTATACCTCTCAAACCTTCAAGGACATTTTTCACTGCACCAGGGCGGAAATCCCTTAGGTTATTAATTTTGTTATTTGTTTCAGGCGTCCCTTTTTTAACAAAAACTTAAATATATACTAGGACGAAAAGAAACGCCGGGTACATAAAATATGCAACACATGTCCGGCCGTGTTTCGCAAAACAAGAAGGGTCATCGTTAAAAGGGGGTATTTTTTCACATAATCAGCATCGGAAATCGATTGAAACTTCAACAGCTGGTTCCATACAGATGACATTTCATACAAAAATAAATATAATAATCCAATAATACAATTTATCCCTTAAAACAATCATTATAGGTTACCCGGCGTTTCTTTTTCGTCCTAGTATATGAAATCTCCCTCCTATAGCTTTTTGGGTGTGTGGTAGAGCTGTGTCTTAACCGTCGCTGTTCCTGGTATTTTGCTTACACCTTTTTAAAAAAAAATCAAATTATCTGGGACATAAATCATTGGGCATACATGTACTAGGTTAAGTTACCTTTAATTTTATTTGGTGTCCGACCCCGAGCCTTTTACCTGGATTCTCTAAATGTTACATACATTCATGTGATATTCGTACATTTTTTGTCGATTTTCATGTGGGCATAGTCCAATAGATATCATATCCAAAAAAGCATAAGCCTTCGGTGTTTGACGTTTAGTTGAATTTAAAAGTAGGCGTAAAGCTTAAATAGAAGGGCTGCTGCAAGTATCCGAGTACTCGGATATTCGCGATCTCGAACAGAAAATCGAGTACGAATATTCGTAACGTCCGAAATCGTCGGATCGCGATATTTGTGGAAAAAATGAAAGAACATTTTTAGCTTAATTAACACTCAAAACGAACCGCACTGCAAATGAAAACTTTAGTTTATGCAGGGACTGAACTATCTTGTGACAAAATTTCGATTGATACACATTTAAACAAAATTGTTATCACTGAAAATGCCCATAAAACGTCTGGTAACAAAAATGATTGGAGTACACGGTTTCCCATAAGAAAAAAGCTTATGTAATTCTTCACTTGTGTTTGTTATAACATGAATTCCAGTATGCTTCTCCATTAACAAGTGATTTGTGGTTCGATTCGTGAATCGCTATATATGAATCGTGGTGCGGATCGGATCGCCTCTAGCTCAACGATTCACAGCCCTATAAAATAGGACTATTATTAATTTCACAAGCCAGAATCATAGGCGGATGATTGCCCAAAATTGCTAAAATTGCCCGAGCAAAGTTTTTTTTTCTATCATGAAATATGATATTTATAAGAATTAGATATATACATGTCAAAAAATTTTCGCACGCTACGCGTGCAACATAGCATACATTATAAAACAATTCCTTTCATTATTGTAAGGCTTTAACATGATTCAGCGGTTTTAATGAAATTATACGATATAATTATCTAGATGCTTTATATTTTATACTCTGGAAAAAGACAGTTGAGGCTCTGAAAATGTGCCTGAATCCCTTAGAAATAATCAAATCTAAGGATTTTCTGGGGCCGCCGGTCACCTGGTCCTCTGGTCAGGGTTTTGCCCTGGACCATTCGAGGCCCTTACGGCCCCTTGGAACCCCATTCTGCTTATTCATTTTACGCCCCCTCTAACTGGAATTTTCCGCCCCCTCTATCCAGAAATCCTGGATCCGCCTATAGATGAGAAGAATTAAGAGTGAGTTAACTTGGTCCGATGGAACGCGAAAATACTCGAAGGTAAATTATTGTACTATTATGCATATTCAGTGGATATATAATTGTGAAGTTGTTCTCGTTTTCTAAGAAATACTAATTGACCAACAAATGGACTTGTGATACATAGATGCTACCTAACCCCGTTTTTTGCTTCTCAAAATATATCATTCCCCGTATCATTTATAATGTCGGTCTACAGTGTCATTTAGTACATGTATACAATGTATGTATAAATGTTTCTAAAAGAGCTACGAGGGACAAGCTTCTTCTTTTAGATTTTAGTTTTTTCACAGTAAATTTCTAGACCACTGTCCGTTCAAAGGCGGAAACCCCTTATGTTCTTGTTTTCGTTATTTGTTTGTGGTGTCCATTTTTTAACAAAAGTTTAAAAATCTGAAACCTCCCTCCTATAGCTTTTTGCGTGTGTGATAGAGCTGTGTCTTAACCGTCGCTGTTCCTGGTATTTTGCTTACACCTTTTTAAAAAAAAAATCAAACTGTCTGGGACATAAAATCGTCGGGCATACATGTACTAGGTTAAGTTATTTTTATTTTTATTTGTTGTCCCAACCTGCAACCTTTTACCTTGATTCTCTAAATGTATATAACATTCATGTGATATTCGTACAATTTTTGTCGATCATCATGTGGGCATAGTCCAATAGATATCATATCCAAAAAAAATCATAAGCCTTCGGTGTTTGACGTTTGGTTGAATTTAAAAGTAGGCGAAAAGCTAAAATAGGACTATGTATTACTTTCACAAGCCAGAAGAATTAAGAGTGAGTTAACTTGGTCCGATGGAACGCGCAAGTACTCGAAGGTAAATTATTGTACTATTATGCATATTCAGTGGATACATAATTATGAAGTTGTTTTCGTTTTCTAAGAAATACTAATTGATAAACAAGTGGACTTGTGATATATAAATGCTACTTAACCCCATTTGCTGCTTCTCATTCCCCGTATCATTTAATGTCGGTCTACAGTGTCAATTAGTACATGAATACAATGTATACATGTTTCTAAAAGAGCTACGAGGCACACCTTTCTAAAAGAGCTTCAATCGAGGGACAAGCTTCTTCTTTTAGAGTTTAGTGTTTTTGACCGGGGTCCATCCGCTTCTAAGGATGTATTATGCACAGACCCTGGATAGAACCAAACTTAAACTTTCAAACGGTTATGTGCTCAACGTAGACTTTTCGGCGGAGGAATTTCTTCCTTTGGTGGACTTTTTGAGTTTTCTGCAGTGTTGATTGGTTTCATTATTTTTCAACCAGACATAAATAGGGATGGATACCGTTTGGAACGAACGATACCGGTACCAATAAAACGATACGGTATTTTAACGATATTGATATCAATGTGCAACTAAGGTACACATAACAATGTTTAACTACAAACATCTAAACCATGCAGGGCACATTGGTATTGGTATCGTTAAAATAACGCATCATTAAAAAGTCTTCTCTTCAAATGACAGGCGATGAGAGACAATCCAATGAGTAAGAAATTCACGTATTGACATAATGAAAGTAGTTCTTACCTCTTTTAGATGCTCAGTTTGTTGAATTTCATCAAATGAATAAATGTTTTGTCGATTCGTACAAAGCATGTTTCTTACCGTTTAGTTCTGGGACCTTTCATAGTAAAGTTCCGCTATTAAGACCACTTTTGTTATTTCAAACTCATGCAATTTTTTACAATTATTAAGACCCAAACGCTTAATTAGTGAGCAAAAGGGTCTCTATAATAAGACCGGTCCGCTATTAAGACCACCGATTTTGCCGGTCTTAATAGCGCAACTTTACTGTGTACTTAATCTGTCTATACCACATGAAAGCAAAAAAGAACCAGTTATCCAGGAAATGTAGCCTTAAATAAAATTGAATTGAAAGGGTTGCATTTATTGACTAAAGCTTGGACCACTAAAAAGTAATTTGAAAGAATAACAACCATACTCGTACACATTGACTGGGAATCGAACCTGGTTTTCCCACATGGTAGGCAAGATAGTCAACAGCATTGCTGAAGGGTTAATCCATCAGGGAGGCTGTTGGTAGTGGTTAAATAGTCACCTAACTATACACTCAATGTCAAAAAAGTGGACGTTTTCACACTTTCAATGTCGCTTCGCCCACATTTTTTTAAAAACTGAAGGTATCTAAGATTTTTCTCATTAGATGATGTATACAACATATATGTACCTCCAATAAGAGTTTTGTCCCTCATTGAACATACTTTCTGGTGAAAACTTTAATCCAAAAATACAAAAAATGTTGATTTTGCGTTGTCCCTGCATAGGGTTATTGTTTTAACTACAATATAATTTTGAAATAATATACCGTTTTGCTGCAAATGATACCTTTACTAGTGGTCATTTGGGGTAATTCAATGAAAACATAACCTTCCGAAATCAGACAAAAAAATTGGCGAAAATTAAAAATTATTTTCCTGTGTCCCCAAATTGGATGTAAGATACGTTAACAGTTATGGACATCATGCATTAAGTCCAAATATTGGCAATTTCATTCGGATTTATGCCAATATTAACTCCCAAGTGGTTAATGTAATAGATAAAAAAGGCTTTTGGCGTCTAAGATCTAATACAGATTAACCATATCTTTTTAAATAATGAAAAATTAAATTGTTACTTTAAGATTTAATAAGATACGTTAACTTGTCATATGTTAAAACACATAAGCTAGTTCAGAAAGCAGGCAGAGTTACCTAATTTCACAATGCCTACTTCATGCAGGCATAATCCAGAGATATTTCATCCTCGAAAAGTGCGATATGCTTACTTTATGGTAAAAAATAGTAAATGTCAATAAGATACGTTAACATAAGATACGTTAACACGTACCTGATATTTCAATATTTGTCAAAAATAAATCATCTTTGGATTTACTTTCTAGCAAATTGCATTGCTAATTACCAAAATTTCCGCTCAAAACAGAAGTTGTAAAGTATTCCTGGCGATTATGACGAAACAATCAAGCATTTTATGACAACTCCAGAAAACTGAAGCGTTCTAGTTATTTTTTATATTTAAGACAGTTAAACTTGCTTTTCATGTGAAATAAAGACAAGTCAGGACAATTGTATGCATTGTACATGTCTTATTTGCTAATTGATACCAACAGACATGAACAAACTTGTTCAACGTATCTTACTCAATGTTAACGTATCTTACATTGTTTAAAAGACATGATATAACAAGCAAATACAAACTTATAGGATGTTAACTTATTAGCTTTATAAAGTAAAATGGACAACTTTTGATATAAAACCTAAAAAAGCATTTCTTTCATTGAGTATTTGACACAACTTATACATTGTAGTAAAGGTAAATGTATCTTTCTTTCCAGCTTATGTATCTTAAAATACTAATGTACAGGAGGTGAAAATAGACTAGAGCTTAATACCAGCAAGGGTACAAGAAATGAAAAATGACAAATGGGCAAATGTACCTTCTGAATATGGAGCAAAATTAAATGCTTAATCAGACAAAGTAACAATAAAATGTCTGAGTATTTCAACAAAAGAAAATTTATCTGCAAAACACACGTTCCGAATGATTTAGGAAAAAACAACAACAGAAGAATGCATTACAAATGAGGCTTTTACGCACCCAGCACAATCTACAAGTTTAAATGAGAAAGAAAGATAAGGTTTCAGGTAAATTCAATATTGAAAAAGTTCTGAATATAGTTTGAGCAAGTACATCAGTCCAATGTACACGACAGATAGACAAAACAAGATTGTTTTTTGAAAATGCCAATTTGTGACCTAGAAAAACAAAGGGCCACCTTGTAGATTTAAGACAAAGGTCAGCGGCATACAGAAGTTGGTCTTGAAATGATCAGGTGAAAACGCTTAAACAAAATTATGAACCTTTTTTAAAAAAGAAAAATATACAAAAGTCTTAACATGAATTCAGATTGTAAGGACTTACCATACGACTAAAACTAATGGAAACAAAACATCGTCCAGCACACCAGGATTTAAAACCAAATTAAAACTCAATGTTGCAGGTATAGTTTCGGACATATTTCCACAGAAACTCAAGAGACACTTTTTATGCAAATAATGAAATTCGAAAAAGTTTAATTTCATATAACAACGCCACGGTCCAAAACGGTACACCAGCAGAAAGAAGGACAAGTTGAAAATATATTTAGATAGTTGGACTTTAAAAACAAATTGTAGAACCTCTACCTTGTTGAAAAACAAATCGACTATTTTGTTGCAATACAGCTGACAGCAGCTGTCTAAAGAAATAGATAATATGTAAAGTTATATGAAAATGGACCATATATTTTGAACTCTTAAGTCATGAACTATTTTTGATAAATGAGTAAGATACGTTAACAGATACAAAATAAATGTTTACAGAAAAATCAAATAAATATGTCTTCTTTCTGATAAATAAACATATTTGAAGCAAAAGAGCTAGCATTGTTTTGATTTTAACATAAATTGTGCCTTAACTAGAACGTCTTTTAAAATAAACGACAGTGGAACTTATGTGAATTGAAAAAGTAAGATACGTTACCTTTTTAAGTTTACCAATGTGAACATTTGATTGTTGTCTAAACAAACTAAGTTTATTTTTAGATTATCGTTTTGAAGTGTTTGTAAGCAAATGCTAGCATAATTTTTGTTTATTGATTACATTTACCTTAAATATATGTTAATAATTTTTTAGTAAGATACGTTATTATTTACCTTGTACAAATTAAGTGATTAAACCTTACACTAGAAACATAGTAGCGGCATTAGAACTGGGTTTTTAGTGTGTTCTTACATTGACTTCTGTGCAACGGTTTTATTGTTTTATTAGTGCGAGTATTACCTGAATAAAACGAATTGATTTAGAAACACCTTCAAATTAAAAAAACAACCATTGTGTTTATTGTTAAGTCAAGGACAAATAGAACTTCATGTCAAGAGAAATATATGAATAATTGTCATAAAGTTTACCGTCATACTATGAAATACCTTTTAATAAATAATTATTAGATTTGCTATTGTCTATCGGTTCTAGAAATTTTATTTTAAAAATCTTAACGTATCTTACTTTACATTTATAATACCTTTCGTTAAGCCATGACAACTTTCAGTACATTCCTTTATAAAATCTCCGATGCGTATTTTCTACTTCCAAATAGGTTAATGTTAAAGATTATAATGATAAAAGATGTAAAACTTCTACTTCATTTTTTATCAATTGTCAAATCCTAATTGTCCACTTTTTTGACATTGAGTGTATATATAGAGTCTCAGTATAAATTATTAAATAAATTAATTCATATGGTGGCAGATTATTTTAATAAGTTGACATTACTTATATTGCATCAAACTTGTGTTTATGTTGGCATCAGTTTATAGCCAAAAGTAATCCTTAAGGTCACCTATCAAAGTTACAAACTTGTTGACTATGAAACATTTTCCAAGTCCTAACAGCTATTCAGAAATTGTATATGTACAATCACCATTAAAAAGTATTGGAATATTGATATCATATGTTTATTTGTTTTAGTGTAACTAGAAAAAGAGAAGATTACATAAAATGGGATAAATATTTTATGGGTATAGCCTTTCTATCTGCACAAAGGAGCAAAGATCCAAGAACTCAGGTAAAACATATCAAATGTATTTGTATTTTGTTCCAACATCAGTTTCACAACAAATCTAGATGTTTCCTGCCACCATCATCGAATGGAACAATCTCCCAGATAAAGTGATGAACCAGCCAACATTTGACGGATTTGTACGCTGCTGGTTTGCTGTAAACAAATACATAAAATGTAGATTCATGTACTCCTTTTTACATGGGGTTTCTCCATGTTTCAGAGTTCGACACCACCAGTGTCTCGGGACAAAAAAGTATACAAAAAGAGGGAGAAATCCCAGTGATTCCAAGCTTAGGATTCCATCAAATTTCCTTAAAAAGTGCTGTGTTCTTGCATAAATCGGAGTGTATCACTATTTTTGACTGCAAATCTGTATCCTATTTGTCTGTCTTTTATTAGAGTAATCCATAGCTAATCCTCATTATAATCTGTTACAGACAACTATATTAGACTAATAAGCATGCACAAGCAAAGTAATAGTTACTACTGCAATCATAACAGTCTGCTTTCCAGATCAACAAGTAGTTGATGCAGAGCAGCATTTACTCCTTCATTACCTCATGTACCACAGCAGTTAAAAATAGTTTTACCTCTGCATAATAATGTAGCAATCGCCGAGCAGAGTTGCCTTGTTTTCTGTGAGAAAAAACGTTGACATATTTAAGACGGTCATCAATTTTTATGCGCCCGTTTTGAAAAATCGGACGTATTATGGTATATCCTCCGTCCGTCCGTCCGTCCGTTAGCCACATCATGTCCGCTCAATATCTTGAAAAGTTTCTGAGTGACAGTCATGGTACTTGGTAGGAAGATTGGTCATATTCAGTAGATGACCCTTATACATTTTGAGGTCAAAGCCCGGGTCAAGGTCACTGGGACTTAAAATATGAAAACATTGTCCGGACGATAACTCTACAACAGCTGTACCTAGGTACACCAAATTTTATGTGAGAAGAGCCCATGTGTCAAGGAAGTGCCCTTTTGTTTTGGGGCCCCTGGGTCAAAGGTCAAAGTCACAGGGGCATCATATGGAAAACCTTGTCCGGACAATAACTCAACAACGACTGTACCTAGGTTCACCAAATTTTATGTGAGAATAGCCCATGTGTCTAGGATGTGCTGTTTTGGTTTTGGAGCCCCAGGGTCAAAGGTCAAGGTCATAGGGGCATCTTATGGAAAACCTTGTCCGGACAATAACTCAACAACCGAAGTACTTATTTTCACTAAATTTTATGTGAGAGTAGCCAATGTGTCAAGGATGTGCCCAATTGGTTTGGGGTCCCAGGATCAAAGGTCAAGATCACAGGGGCATCATATGGAAAAACCTTGTCGGGACAATAACTCAACAACGACTGTACCTAGGTTCACCAAATTTTATGTGAGTATAGCCCATGTGTCAAGGATGTGCTTTATTTGTTTTGGGGCCCTGGGTCAAAGGTCAAGGTCAAAGGGGCATCATAAGGAAAACCTTGTCTGGACGATAACTGAACAACCACTGTACCTAGAATCACCAAATTTTATGTGAGAGTAGCCCATGTATCAAGGATTTGCCCTATTGGTTTTGGTGCCCCAGGATCAAAGGTCAAGTTCGCAGGGACATAATATAGAAAAACTTTGTCCGGACAATAACTCAACAACCACAGTACCTAAGTTCGCCAACTTTTACGTATGGATACTCATTTAGTAGAGAGTGCACCCAATTGAGTTTGAGACCCAAGGGTTAAAGGTCAAGGTCACCGGGACTTGTTTGTATATGAAAACCTTGTCAGAACAATAACTCAACAACCACTGTACCTAGATTCACCAAATTTTATGTGCGAGTAGCCCATGTGTCAAGGATGTGCCCTATTGGTTTTGAGGCCCCAGGCTTATATGACAAGGTCACCGGGACATCATTTGGAAAAACCTTGTCCGGACGATAACTCAACAACCACTTTTCCTGGGTTCACCATATTTCATGTGTTGATAGCCCTTTGGTTGAGGATAATCCCTTTTGATTTTGAGATCCCAGGGTCAAAGGTCAAAGTCACTGGGACTAAATTTATATTAAAACATTGTCCGGACAATAACTCAATAATGACTGTACCTAGGTTCACCAAATTTTATGTAAGGGTAGCATTGATGTCTAGCATATGCCCCTTTGGTTTTGAGGCCCCTATGTTAAAGGTCAAGGTCGCAAGGACATCATAAGGAAAAACGTAACGTTATCCAGAGAATAACTCAACAGCCACTTTATCTAGGTTCACCAAATTGTAGTCATGAATAAAGTACAGTAAACGGTTTGGTCCATACGGTACACGTTAAACCCTTATCCAGTACTCGGACGGCCCTGAACCGATTTACTTCGGCGAATTTCCTGGTCCCTGGACAGCACCATTAGTGGTTTGATTATTTCATGTGTTATTTTGACAGGTTGGTGCTTGTATTGTGAATGAGGAGAATAGGATAGTTGGTACTGGATATAATGGAATGCCTAATGGTTGTCGTGATGACGATATGCCATGGGGACGTGAAGGTGATGACCCTCTGCAAAAAAAAAAATGTTTGGTAATTATGATGTCTTGAACCTCATTTCAATTTTAATTAGTTCAGGAATTATTGCACCATACTATTGGTTAATTATATACAACTGTCAGTTGGGCATGGTCTAACACGCTAATTTAATTACTTAACTACAGCAATACTGTAGTGAGTATTTAAATTAGCAGTGTTAATGATTTTTTGCCACTGACAGTTTAATAAAATTTATCAATATGTTCTTTTGGTCTTAACATTTGCAAACAATATCATTTACTGCATTATTTTCACTCTTTGTCATAATTTTTCATTCCCTAGCTGATTTATTGAGTTTTTCATTCAAAATTATCAACTAGCCCAAATACATACAGTAATTAGTAATATTCACTTGGCTGAATCAATTTTCACAAGCCCTGGGCTTTGGGCTAGTAAGTTAGGGTAACAATAATTAAGAACAGTATGGGAGTGGGTAGTAGAAAAAGATTAACCTTGCAAAAAGAAACATTCTAGTTATATTTGAAATAAGGGTCCATTATTCTTTTGAATTTATGATACATAAGTCAGAGATTTTAACGTTACTGCACATCGGGACAGAGGTAGACCAAAGCTAACCTGGGAAGACCTGGTTAAGCGTGATCGGCTAGTACAGAAAATGGATGGCAAAAACAACCCTCAAGACTGCCAAACATGGAGAGGAAGACCTCGCTCCAGACGAGACAGACAGGCCTCACCCTTGCCAAACGATTAATCAACGGCCTGTTAAAACAAAACTGGATGATGATGAATGATGATGATGATAAAATATGTGCAAATTTCACTTGTGAACCTACTAGACAAATGTATAAAACAAGAGAAGTAAAAGTATTGAAATGAAAATACATTTAATTTATACTAATTCTACGTTTATGTCTTGTTTCAGTTTGCCATGCAGAATTGAATGCAGTTTTAAACAAGAATTCTGCTGATGTAAAGAATTGTAAAATATATGTGGGATTGTTTCCATGTAATGAATGTGCTAAGGTTATTATACAATCTGGTATAAAAGAAGTGGTTTATTATTCTGATAAATATCGTGATAGACCAAAATATAAAGCTTCTAGGAAGATGTTTAAAAGAGCAGGTGTCATCTACAGGTATGTTAGTCTCTAATGTTTGGAATATGATGCATGAAATATTCCTTATGGCTGCATTTCTTGTATATTTTCTTTGTAATAGTTTGTCATCCAATATGGAAAGTGGTTGTCCTAGACAACTGTAACTTTAGTAGACTGTATATTTTAATATTAGTTTATTCTAGCTTGATTGTGAAACAAGTTCTTACAAACTAAAATAATCACTATTGAGTCCCCTTCCTGGCCCTTCAGTACTGTGCTAGTGGGATAATTTTTCTTGCTCAAGGATTTAACAAGGTGGTGTTTTTAAAATGATTTGAACAAACACAGAGCTGGCTACCCAATGTTTACCAGTCTAACGAAATAATCACTTGGTCATGGCTGTTCCTGTATTTTTATACATAATGGATATTTGTTTGTCTATTATATTTTGTATTCTGTTGAAAAAAACCATTCACCTTCTCATATGAAAAGGTGCTGGCTCCTATCTAAATTTACATGTACTTGTGTACTGATAGACTGAATGTTATGAATTTCTGATCAATTTTCTGAAAAGACAAATTTGTTCGTATGCATGTATTAAACATTGCTACGTAATATGGTAACTCGATAAAAATCCATGTTACTATGGGATCGAAACAGCAACCTTTCTAGTCGTAATCAAACACTCTACCAAGTCAGCATTAAAGCTAGCTTGAAGGCAAGGGAGTAAGAGTGTTGTATTATATTATAAGCTACTTTTTTAGCTCGACTTTTCGAAGAAAATGAGAGCTTTTACTATCACCCGAGCGTTGGCATCGGCGTTGGCGTTGCAAATCAAGGTTAAAGTTTTTACAAATTTAAATAACTTGAATACTGTCAAAGATATTCACTTCAAACTTGGAATACTTATTCATCATCACTACCTCTGACTTTCTATCAAGGCACATAACCCTGGCTCCACTGTTTTAGGAGTTTTGCCCCTTTTTTACTTAGAAAACCTCCACAATCAATGTTAAACTTTTTACAACTTTTAATTACTTCAATACTATAAAGATATTCAAATCAAACTTGGAATACTTATTCATCATCACTACTTCCATCTTACTATTAAAACCCATTTACTGATGAAATGAAAAAAGTCGAGCGCACTGTCTTACGGACAGCTCTTGTTATCTTATCAGATATCTTTCCCATGGAATAAATATTTGCATCATTGAGAATTATCTGTGCATTTTGTTTCAACAAATGAATTTTTAATAAGAAGACAGAAAATGTTACTCTTTTAGTGGATGATAGCTAAGTATTTAAAATGAAGAAAAATGTTTTCTTCCAAGATCAATTTTGTTGCCATTTTCCCCTAAAAAAGGGCCATTGCTTAAACATTTTTACATCAAACAATGTATACAGGTATAAATATTGTGATTGGCATAAAAAGGGCCTTGTCACCTTCCCCCCGAAAACAAGAATAAACCTTACGTATAAATATTGTAAAACCTCCTTATTTTATATACATGTATTGTTTATAATGTATATTTCAGAAAATATCGTCCAGCCAACACTAGGATAGTGATAGATTTTAGTGTGATAGATGCAAACCTTGATGAAAATAACTGAAGTGTAACTCAAGAAGTCTGAACGTATCCGAGACTAAACATAATCCTTTCATTTTCTTTACCACTAACTCGATTTATTATGTTTTACATTTATGAGCAAAATTTCAACTAGCCTGACTATATGAAATCAATAATTTTTACTTGTCTGACTATATGAAATCAATAATTTTTACTAGCCTGACTATATGAAATCAATAATTTTTACTAGCCTGACTATATGAAATCAATAATTTTTACTAGCCTGACTATATGAAATCAATAATTTTTACTTGTCTGACTATATGAAATCAATAATTTTTACTTGTCTGACTATATGAAATCAATAATTTTAACTTGTCAGACTACATGAAATCAATAATTTTTACTTGTCTGACTACATGAAATCAATAATTTTTACTTGTCTGACTATATGAAATCAATAATTTTTACTTGTCTGACTACATGAAATCAATAATTTTTACTAGCCTGACTATATGAAATCAATAATTTTTACTAGCCTGACTATATGAAATCAATAATTTTTACTTGTCTGACTATATGAAATCAATAATTTTTACTTGTCTGACTATATGAAATCAATAATTTTAACTTGTCAGACTACATGAAATCAATAATTTTTACTTGTCTGACTACATGAAATCAATAATTTTTACTTGTCTGACTATATGAAATCAATAATTTTTACTTGTCTGACTGTATGAAATCAACAATTTTTACTTGTCTGACTATATGAAATCAATAATTTTTACTTGTCTGACTATATGAAATCAATAATTTTTACTTGTCTGACTATATGAAATCAATAATTTTAACTTGTCAGACTACATGAAATCAATAATTTTTACTTGTCTGACTACATGAAATCAATAATTTTTACTTGTCTGACTATATGAAATCAATAATTTTTACTTGTCTGACTGTATGAAATCAACAATTTTTACTTGTCTGACTATATGAAATCAATAATTTTTACTTGTCTGACTGTATGAAATCAACAATTTTTACTTGTCTGACTGTATGAAATCAATAATTTTTACTAGCCTGACTATATGAAATCAATAATTTAACTTGCCTGACTATATGAAATCAATAATTTAACTTGTCTGACTATATGAAATCAATAATTTAACTTGTCTGACTATATGAAATCAATAAATTTAACTTGTCAGACTACATGAAATCAATAATTTTTACTTGTCTGACTATATGAAATCAATAATTTAACTTGCCTGACTATATGAAATCAATTATGACTATATATATATATATATATATATATATATATATATATATATATATATATATATATATATATTTAGACATACGACCACCTACGGGGCCCATATATAAGACCGACTTGTGAGGTATTATTTCACATAGTCAGTTTCGATATATGCCACTATGTACGCAAAAAATGAACATTATCAAAACATAGACCTAAGGGGTACTTACTAAAATACATCAAATATATATTTAATTTCTAAATAGGTGACTTCAATATGACAAGAAATGTAGTACCCCATAAAAATTATACACATTAATGGGGCATATACCATTCACTATTAAAACCGCCTTATGCACTCTATTTTAGTAGGGTACCCTACACCCCCCCTACATCATTTAAAAGGTGCTAGAATTGCGAGGTTTGATATATGCCCCTTACGAAATATCGACCCCACAAGTATGGTTTCAAATAGACGGATACCCCGTAGATTTAGACATACGACCACCTACGGGGCCCATATATAAGACCGACTTGTGAGGCATTATTTCACATAGTCAGTTTCGATATATGCCACTATGTACGCAAAAAATGAACATTATCAAAACATAGACCTAAGGGGTACTTACTAAAATACATCAAATATACATTTAATTTCTAAATAGGTGACTTCAATATGACAAGACATGTAGTACCCCATAAAAATTATACACATTAATGGGGCATTTACCATTCACTATTAAAACCGCCTTATGCACTCTATTTTAGTAGGGTACCCTACACCCCCCTACATCATTTAAAAGGTGCTAGAATTGCGAGGTTTGATATATGCCCCTTACGAAATATCGACCCCACAGGTATGGTTTCAAATAGACGGATACCCCGTAGATGGTCATATGTATTAGTATATATATATATATATATATATATATATATATATATATATATAATATATATATATATATAGCATGACTATATGGAATATTTTGTATATGTTGTGTATTGGATAGCTTAGATAACTTATAATTAAATACAAATATTGCTTGATAGATATGTTCATGTTATTCATTGTATTTATAGTAGATCAAAACTAAGATAGATTTTGGTTGTCAAAACTCGAAACAATAGTTTTGATCACAGTATGTTAAAGATGAAGTCGTATTTATGGTGGCATATTTTGCCATCAGATAACCACATAGCTAACTAGTTAATTAAGAGGTTAACTAGTTATGGTAACTAGTTTACCACTTAACTTAATTAACCGTAACTTTACCGTTACTAGTTAACCTCTTAATTAACTAGTTAGTTATGTGGTTATCTGATGGCAGAAATATTCCACCATATAAACTTATTAGAGGAAAATGGGTTGAACTGTTAATTGTGTCTTTAATACACGTAATATTTTGATAACTTCGTGGTTGTAAACCCGTTTTCAAGTCACCAGGGTGTCCCAATAAAATGCAACACAAATAATTCCAAATATCTCCGGAACCAATTCATATATTTTAATTGCTACATACCGTTGTGTAGATAATTCAACCCGGGTCGATAGCGCCGTTGGTAGCGCGCCGGGGTTTGGAATCTCGTGCCCGAGGGGTGCGGGTTCGAATCCCACCCGGGGAGGTTATACCCTTCCATGAAAATTTGACAATAATGTCGATTTTCCTCCATTGATTAAAAATATGGAGAAGTTTCCGGCCTTGTGGAAGGGTAGGTAAGTACTGGTTATAGACAATAGTCCAGGAAAGCTAGGTTAGGTGCGCTGGACGCCGTAAAATGATCTAAATTGTGTTGACACGGCGTTAACTCCAACAAACAAACAAAAAAGTAGATAATTCAATTTTCTACAATATTGCGAATATTGTCATGAGAAAAGATATAATCGTTACTGAGTTATAGCAAATTACCGAACACACCCCTAAGTGCACCTTTTTAGAAATAAATAAAATGTTGGAATACCAACAGTGCATTCAACACACGAATATCTTTATCAAACGTTATATAAACAAATAATAACAAATATAGTATACATAACACACACCAGTGTGTTTGGAGATGATAAATAAATTAATAAATCACTAATTTCTGTATGTAAGAAACAAATCAAACGAGAATTTGCATGACATAATCATGTCTGTGTGAGCACTTTCAGCGCACGACATCAACAATGAACGAAGTAACATAAAGTCACAAGGCCGCTTGTGGCCATATTTTAAAGGAGTTAATTATGAACAACACCACATCTTCCCTCGATCTGTGCGCCATTCACAGCCAGGCAGGGTTGGGCTCTGGTCCACATGGCATTGACCGCACGCCGCGCTGTTCTTGTTCGACGCAAGGCGCGCTTAAGGGTGCTACAAAGGGACTACCACTGCGCTATCGACATAGGTTGACACACATCTTAAATTGGTTTTATCAATTTCCGTTCAAAATTGCAAATAGGTGTTAATAAGGCACGAAACAAAGGACTAAAATAAATTTTAATTGCTCAAAAAAAAATCTACAGAAGCTGAGATTACTGACTGTTTAAAATAGATCTATAATAAAAAAACATAGTTAGCGTTGCACATAGAAACTAATTTAGAGTTACGAAACGATACGAACTATTCTTACGCGATCAGTATTTACTCCATTAAATATTTTTGGTGGGCGGAGTTATACTCTATCTTTATTTGGCCATTAGACGATCTTTTGGACAAAACATCCTTAAGACTGTTAAGCGTAGGAATAAATTCCCGGAGTTCAATGTACAAATGACATGAACACTCAACTTACGACAAAATGTGCTCGTAAAAAACCCGGCCCGTTTCGGTATAACTAGGATCGCCTAATCATCTGCCGAGACCCGGTAAAATCGGTTTACGTTATTTCATTTACAGTCGTACTTTTCGTTCCAAAAATCAACATACATATAGAGTTCATTATCTTGTCCTATGTATCTAACTCGATCCTGGATATAACGTCCTGACCCCGGAATATTCCCATAAATGTTTTTTTAATGTTTATAATTGTTAGGGGTGTAACAATACGGTAAAAACCGTATTGCAATATATTGCAATACACGAAACCCGTATTGCAATATATTGCAGTACATAATTATTGTTCTTTGCGCATATATGCATTGCAAGAAATAATGCACGTGCATCGTCATTATTTGATCAACATTGTACGTAGATATTTTTATTTTCAAATGATCTACACGTATTATGCAAATGTCATTATTTGATCAACATTGTACGTAGATATTTTTATTTTCAAATAATCTACACGTATTATGCAAATGTTTGAATAAGTTAGAAAAAAAAGGTTTTGAATGGACTTTCAAAGATAATTTTTTTCTCACTTAACAAAAAATACTTCAAGTTTCCGAACACATTTTATCATTATTCAAACAGTTAAATTTCAGACTCTGATAAAAACAATCAGTATGGAACATAACTAGAAAAACCGGTTCAGAGAAAAACGAACCGGTTAAAAACCGTCAGAAGTCGTATTGCAATATTAACCGGTATATCGGTTAACCGTTACATCCCTAATAATTGTTAAATAGATTTGATTGTTTGATTGGTGACATCGTATTATAATGTACTAATTGAAAAATATTAAATATTTTTAATTAAAGTTATAGTAACATTTTGTTATTGTACTTTCATGTTATTGGTTGAAGTTGAACATTCCAATATTTCATTCAGTTTCAAGCATGCCAGTTTAAGTTCATGTATGTTGAATAGATTAATGGTGTTGCTGTTGTTGGATTTTATTCAGTTTGCTGATATTTATGTCTAGTTTCAAAGAAGTCCTTTATGATTGTGACTTATGGTATACTTTTAATGTAAATTTAATTTAACATATTTATATTCATGTAACTGTTACCGTATCATAAGAATTATTCTGAATATAATACACTGAAAAAATACAGCCAGGGCTCACTTAAGGAAATCCAACTTCAGCTTCAATTTACAACCTAGTAGTTGAATTATCATCATGTCGAGCCTATGTTCCTGAACAGATCGAATAGTGTACCAAACTGTATATTGAATTTAGAATCTCCAGCATCCAATAAATATGATAGTACTGTACTATTTAAAAAACCCGCATGCTATCACATAAAAATCTCAACATAAATAATGGATTGACTTAAAACCTCTTGACAAAGCCACCTTCTCTACAAAACTACTTTAATGTATTTCTGGAAAGTGGCTTTGTGTAGAGGTTGGTCAGTTTCTTTTTCTGGTATTCCGATGAATATTGTATTACAAATGTACCATGTACAGTAACCAAACACATTTGTACAAACAGCACCATTTTGCAGGAACATGTCATACAATGAGAGTTCTGCAGTCTATCTTTAAAGTGACAAAATGTTATTCTACATACTTTAATTCCATTTTCTGACCACAACAATGACTACAGCTATACATGTTTTCTAAATCGAACAACTCCAGCGCTTTCAGCGTTTTGGTATATGTATAGAGCAATTCAAAAAGATCGTCTGCTATGACGGGCGCATTAATAAATTAGTAATCCGAACTATATCTCAAGCGTAAGAATATTCGCTGCTATGTTGTGCGTCTCAGTAGGGATGATTACGTCATCTTATGTGATAGAGTGGTATCAACGATTCAGTCACGACCCGTCGTTTGTGCCAGTTGTCAGTAGAGATGTTACATCATTTTATGTAACAGAATGGTTCTATAGACAATCCCAGTTTAGTCTGAAAAGTTTAAAGATCGTAGTAAATGACTTTGAATGATATCTGAATAGTGGACTTCATTTATTTTATATACAGATGCTGTAGAATAAATGTGCATGAATGATTTTAAGCGGCAGTTATTGAATTGTTTTAAGAATGACCCCTTTGACTTGTGGTGATTGTGTGAAAAAATCAGTAGTGTGATCGCCTGTCCGATTTACCTGTTGTATTTTCAGGTAGATTGTATAAAGTGTTTTGAACTGGAACAGTGCTGGTCTACCTATCAAACTAATATCACTGAACTGTTGTTTGTGAACGAATGTTTTGTTGGAGCCGAAAATCTAATTATACTTTTAAAACCCGAACAAATTCAGTGCCTTCAACGCTTTGATTTAAGCATTTTATGTAAGAATATGATTATATTTCTCAGTGCATGAGGGTATGGTTTCTGTTCTTAAAGCCACTATATGAAGATATATTCATTAACAGTAAGCTTGAAAACTGTTTTACAACCATTAAGTTATCATTACAAAACATGCATTAAAGACACAGTTAACAGTTCAAACCATTCTGCTCTCTAAGTTTAAGTGTGACGAAGTGTCCAATTCTTATAAAAGTAGGGCACTTTTATAAGACCACACTATATTCATTTATGTGCTGATGTTTAATATACCTGATAAAAATAGTTTATAAGCTAATTTTGTAATTCGGAGTGTGTGTCTTTCTCTTTAAAGGTTTCATCTTTAACATATTGCGATCAAAACTATTGTTTCCAATATTGACAACCAAATTTTACCTTCGATTTCGATCTACTTTCACTTTGTAACACAATAAAAAACATAAACATATCTTAGCAATACTTGCATTTATTTGTAAAATCTTGTTCATTAGAGGTGTTTGAAATAGATAAATGTCTATTTTCTTTGCAAATAAAAAACAATGTTACATTGATATAGGGCACGTCTTTAATGCGCAATCCTCACTTTTTGTTTGACTCTTGCCAGCCTTGACAGGCCTAGTTTATCAGCTTGTGTTACCAGTCTGTGAAAGCACGCTTTTATTCTTATAGATAAATGTTTAGCATTGTTCTAGCCAGATTATATATGTATTCATTAGTGTTTTTTTCTACAAAACATTTATCTGTCAGAATAACGCGAAGTTAAAATAACTTGCCGAGGTTGCATTGAAATTATTCTGTGTCTGGTGTACAAGTGTACACAGTAAAAGCGTGTTTTCACGGGCTGGTAACACAATAAGCCAGGAAAGAGTTCTCAATCCATCTGGAGAAAGCTGATATACCAGGCCTGTCAAAGATGGCAAGAGTCAAAGAGTGAGAGTGGATTCCAAGGGTAGGTTGCTCCTAGTTAGGGGTCAAAGGTTGGAAGCCAACGGTGAAATTCTGATCAGATCATTGCATATAGAAATCTTTATCAAATCTAGTTGTCTTGCGTCTACTTCTCTCAAAGATTGTCAAGAAATGGCATTCTTTCCTCATAGCAAGCAGGTGCCCAAGATTGGTCACGTCGGGGATAATATAACCAAACTAGTACCGATTTAAAATACTTTATATATTGGTTTTTTTCTCTAAGAATTTGGAAGGGAAATTGAATTCCGAGCATGAGAGTGTGATTTCTTGTCTAAATGCTAAAGTCTCACACATTGACGGGTATGGATATTATGGTGGCATATTTCTGCCAACAGATAACCACCTAACTTACACGTTACATAAGTGGTTAACTAGTTACGGTAATTAGTTAACCTCTTAATTAATGAGTTAGTTATGTGGTTATCTGTTGGCAGAAATATGCCACCATATAGGATATAGTCATATTCTTACATAAAATGCTGATTAAAATCAATATAAAAGTTGAAGTATTATGCATGGTTAAGATATTTTTTGTTAAGTATTGTAATTTGTACCATAGGTGCACATTGGTATCGTTAAACTACTGTATCGTTTCATTGGTACAGGTATCGTTTCGTTCCATACAGTGTCCATCCCTAATCATAGACCTGTATATTTTTTAATCTAAGGGAAGTAACTGCTGTTGGGTTATGATATGGGTTAGTTCCCTTTGTTAAGACCGCAGAGCAAAATTAATTGTCGCGAACTACACTTTTACCGTAAAGACCGGCCAATAACAATCTTTAGCTACGTAAGTTTCTCTGAAGCCGGGAAGTTATAAAAAGATAAATACGATTAAAATGTCCTCTCTTCAAATGACAGGCGATGGTAGACAATCCAATGGGTAAGAAATTCACGTATTGATAGAATGAAAGTATTTTTTACTCTTTAAGATGCTTAGTTTGTTGAATTTCCTCTAATGAATAAATGTTTTGTCGATTCGTACCAAGCATGTTTCGTACCGTTTAATTCTGGGACCTAGCCTTTTATTGTACTTAGTCTGTCTATACCACATGAAAACAAAAAATGTAATCCAGGAAATGTAGCCCTAAATAAAAGTGAAATAAAAGCGTGGCATTAATTGTATTTCACAAAGCTTGGAACACTAAAGAGTAATTTGAAAGAATAACAACCATACTCGTACACATTGACTGGGAATCGAACCTGGTTCTCCCACATGGTAGGCAAGACAGTCAACAGCATTGCTGAAGGGTTAATCTAACAGGGAGGCTGTTTGTAGTGATTATATAGTCACCTAACTATATGTGGAGTCTCAGTATGAATAATTAAATGAATTAATTCAAAGTATGAATAATTAAATGAATTAATTCATATGGTGGCAGATTATTTTATTATTTGACATTACTTATATTGCATCTAACTTGGGTTTATCAAAGTTGACCTCAGCTTGACTTTGATACATATTCTAGGTCCTAACAGCTATTCAGAAATTGTATATACACAATCACTACTACAAAGTATTGGGATATTTATATTATATGTTTATTTTTTTAGTGTAGCAGGCATAGCTAAAAAAAGAGAAGATTACATAGAATGGAGTGATTATTTTATGGCTATAGCCTTTCTATCTGCACAAAGGAGCAAAGATCCAAGAACTCAGGTAAAACATATAAAATATATTTGTATTTTGTTTCAACATCAGTTTCACAACAAATCTAGATGTTTCCTGCCACCATCATCAAATGGAACAATCTCCCAGATAAAGTGATGATCTGTTGCAAATTCTCAATGTAATCTGCTGCGAACAACTACAATTTTATGGTTGCCGATGCACAATAAAGGGAATAGTTACTACTACAATCAAAATAGTCTGCTTTACCTGTTAACAAGCAGATACTTTTGTATTTGCGAAAGAATAATATCTGATCTGGCCTAATATTTTTATGATTACAAAATATAAGAAAAATTTCCCTTTGTATTGCTTCCCTATGTAGTATCATTCCATGTTTTAATACTCCATCAAAACGTCATGTACGACAGCACCATCAGTGGTTTGATTATTTCATGTGTTATTTTGACAGGTTGGTGCTTGTATTGTGAATGAAGAGAAGAAGATTGTAGGTATTGGATATAATGGAATGCCTAATGGTTGTAGTGATGATTTGATGCCATGGGGCCGTGAAGCTGATAACATTCTGCAAACAAAACAGTTGTTTGGTAATTATGATGTCTTGAACCTCATTTCACTTTAGTTCAGGAATGATTGCACCACAATATTGGTTAAATTATATACAACTGTCAGTTGGGCATGCTCTAACCCTGCTGATTTAAATATTCAATTACAGTGTTCGCGATTTTTCCAAATTTCACCAAGTCCCCGGGACTCAGTGGTGTAAAATATATTGAGTCCCAATTCAAATGTGATGAGTCCAGAATTATAAAAATATTTATGCTTATCCTGGTATCATTTGTTTTGACGCACTTAAGGCAACAAAATGTGTATATCATGTGATTTCAGAGGAGACAGCAAATTACAACTAAAAATCAATGATTTCACCCCTTTTGTACATTTTTTAATGTTTTCAAGGACATAACACTCGCCGAAAATGGTTAAATTTTGATTGTAACCAAGGGCCGTTGCAGCATCCATGTACTAAAAAATCAACTGTAATGAAACATGGAAAAAGCAAAATTATTACTGCGAGCACTCAGTCTGTTACATGATGCAAAAATATCCAAGTACTATTTATTAGACAAATGAAAAAAATAGCATGTCAATATTTTTTTTCTTCTGAAAAAACGAACCCGGCACATATCAAAATCAAGTAACAAAATAATTACCCCTACCTTCTACAAGATAATTAAGTATTTTTTTTGTATAATCAAAACATCTCATGTCTAAATAAAAGTGTAATTTTAAAAGTAAAATTTTGAATAACATAATATTTAAAAGCATTGAATCAAATGAACACATATATATGATGGTCAGGCAATTAAAATCTGATTAGCGTTCGTGGACAATATAACGAGTACATGTACAGCTTTCTAAAGCGTGATTTTTTACCTTGTAACATTTTTTCGCATACCTATTGCATGGTTTCTAAAAATAGACATGTGTTTAATCGACCGAGAATGAAAAATATTCCCACGCTTATAATTGCAAAAATCGACATGCAAAGATGTTGGGCAATTTTGCATTGGTAAAATATTGGAAAATTGACCATGGAAGAAGTAAACTTAGATAATTTTATAAGTGCATCTCTTTTTTTAATTTTAAACATAAAGCACATTCATCTTAATTGCAAAGTGTAGCCACGCTATCAGTGACGTCATACAAGATTGCACTGATATGATCAAAACAAAGATGTCATTGAAATATATGTGCGTCGAAACATGAGATCGGAAATTAAAATTGCATTTTTATGTCTTGATAAGGACCAGTCTTTAAATTTGTTATCTAATAGCCCAGATTCTTGGAATGGCGACTGTGTTTAACTTTCTTGATTGGCGGCGCGGCCATTTTGTGGTTGCTACGCAAGGTGCGTTATCGAAACGCGGCTTCTTCGCACTTGCTTCCAGTTAACTTTCGTGAACGATAAACTTCGCCCAATGAGAAATAAATTGATTAAACCAATGTGAAATGCACTTAAACATCGAACAGGTCATTTTTATCGAACGAAAAAATCCATTTACTACGGTTATATCGCAAAACAGCTCTAAAAGTGTCATATTTCCCGTGGAAAAGCGTTTCGTCCCAGGGACGAAACGTCCTTGATTTTTTTTCGTCCCTGGCGATTTTTATGCGTAAATAGATATGTTTACGGCGTGAACGCGAACACTGAATTATTTATGGTGAGTACAACAATACTGTGCGGAGTATTTAAATTAGCAGGGTTAATGTATGTGCCACTAGCAGTTAAATAAGATCTATCAATACAGTAAAAGTTCATTCTCTCGAACACCACCCAGTCAAATTAATTGGCTGGGTCAAACACATTGTCTGGCACAGATCAATTTTCCTTCTACATGTAAATCTATATTAGTCAACCTCTTTTGGGTCGCTTAACAATAGATTTGTTAATTGATGTTAATTTGACCAAAACATTGTGATGAGTGAACATAATATGGCATAAAAATTGCTTAACTATAGAATTGTTTGTTGATTGCCAATTTTTGACGGGCACATTGTTATAAAATGTCTTAGTATGATTAAAAATAGAGGATAAATCGAGTAACTAAGGCCTCAATAAAATAATTTTATTTGCGCTTATACAGTGTGAATGTTAGTTTAAAAAAACTGATAAAAAAGTTTGTGCAATTTTGGCGAAAGTGCAAATTAATGATCTGTCTCATTTAAAAATGTTAAAACAGAATATACACACATACAACGCTGGAAAAACTTACTGAAGGACTTGGTCACATTGATCACATCGAACCTTTCTCACTTAACCACATAAAAGATATGATTATCTCAACTACTAATACTCGCCTAAATTGTAATTATGTTCATAAATGTAAAATTAATGCACAAAAAATGTAATTAGTAAAAGAATTTGCAGTTATTACTAACTATGTTTACATGACACATGAACGAACTGTGTGTTCAGGTTATATACTAAACCAAGGGAGATAACAAATTAAAAACAATTACAAAACAAGGGGAAGTAATAACGTTGTACTTAGACGAAATTGGCTGGCTCGAAAACCTGGCTGGCTCGATTTTTTTTCAAGTCCTTGAGTTTGAGCCAGCAAACTTACTGTATATTTTTGGTCTTAGTATTTTGCAAACAATATCATTATCTGCATTGTTTTCACTCATTGTCATAAATTTTCATTCCCTAGCTGATTTATTTTGTTTTGTTGTAGTGGTCAAAATTATCAACTCGCACAACTATATGAAATAAGTAATACTCACTAGCCTAAATCATTTTTCATTAGCCCCAGGCTTTGGGCTAGTAGGTTTGGGCTACTATGATTCAAAACAGTATGGAATGGGTGGGGGAGAGAGAAAAAAGTTCACTTTGCAAAAATAAATGTTCTGATTATTTTTGAAATTTGGGTGCATTATTCCTATGATACAAATACATACAAATTTAACAGCTAAACCTTCTAGACAAATGTATAAAACAAGAAATTAGTAATAATATTGAAATGAAAATACATAAATTCAATTTATACTAATTCTATATTTATTTCATGTTTCAGTTTGTCATGCAGAATTGAATGCAGTTTTAAACAAGAATTCTGCTGATGTTAAGAATTGTACAATATATGTGGCATTATTTCCATGTAATGAATGTGCTAAGGTTGTTATACAATCTGGTATAAAAGAAGTTGTGTATTATTCCGATAAATATCATGATAGACCAGAATTTCAAGCTTCTAAAATAATGTTCGATACAGCAGGTGTCATCTACAGGTAGAGTAGTCTCTTATGTTTCGAGAACGCTGTACGAAATATCTTTTCATCTTCTATTAAGTCAAACCCTTAGTGGAGACATAGACTTTTGGCGTGTCAACCAACATTAATATTAAGCTGATAAAAGTTGATAAAAGTATGAAGTAAATAAGGTTAAAAACTGGTTAAAAACAGTGCATAATCTGATAGCCAGACTGAACCTGAGACCTGGTAGATAGACGACATCAGGAGGTAGATTGTGCCAATGGAAGATTGTTCTTGGGAAGTAAGAGTATTTGTGATAATCGGGTTTTGTTGCATATTTTAACGTTAGTTTATACTAATTTATTTTAGCTCCATTGTGAAACAAGTTCTTGCAACTTAAAAAAATCACACTTTAGTCCCCTTCCTGACCCTCCAGTACTGCGCTAGTAGGATGATGTTTCTTCCTGACAGAAACAAGGTGGTGTTTTTGATATGATTTAAACCAGTACAGGGCAGGCTATCCAATGTTTACCAGTCTAACATCAAAATTATTTGGTCACAATGTTCCTGTATTTTCATACATAATGGATATTTGTTTGTCTATATTTTGTATTCTATTGGAAAAACAAAACAACAACATTCCTAGTGGTAACAAACCCTCTACCAAGTCGGCATTAAAGCTAGCTTGAAGGTAAGGGAGTTAGAGTGTTGTTGTATTATACTATAAGCTGCTGTTTTATTTTATAAGATAACTTTACCCTGGAATAAAGTTTTGCATCATTGAGAAATTGCATTTTGCTTCAACAATTGATATTTATACCCCCGCTTCGAAGAAGAGGGGGGTATACTGTTTTACCCTTGTGTGTGCGTGCGTGCGTCCGTTACAAAATTTCCATCGCAGTTTTCTCAGCAACTATAACATGCAGCAGCCTAATACTTTTCATATTGCTTCATCCCATAGTCCCATGTGGTGTAAAGCGATTTCATGCTCCTTGCTCATCTACTTCCTGTTTGTCCGTCTGTCCGTTACAAAATTTTCGTCGCATTTTTCTCAGCAACTATAACATGCAGCAGCCTAATACTTCGCATATTGCTTCATCCCATAGTCCCATGTGGTGTAAAGCGATTTCATGCTCCTTGCTCATCTACTTCGTGTTTGTCCGTCCGTCTGTTACAAAATTTTTGACGCAGTTTTCTCAGCAACTATAACATGCAGCAGCCTGATACTTTGCATATTGCTTCATCCCATAGTCCCATGTGGTGTAAAGCGATTTCATGCTTCTTGCTCATCTACTTCCTGTTTGTCCGTCCATCCGTCCGTTACAAAATTTTCGTCGCAGTTTTCTCAGCAACTATAACATGCAGCAGCCTAATACTTAGCATATTGCTTCATCCCATAGTCCCATGTGGTGTAAAGCGATTTCATGCTTCTTGCTTATCTACTTCCTGTTTGTCCGTCCGTCCGTTACAAAATTTTCGTCGCAGTTTTCAAAGCCACTATAACATGCAGCAGCCTAATACTTTGCATATTGCTTAATCACATAGTCCCATGTGGTGTAAAGCGATTTCATGCTCCTTGCTCATCTACTTCCTGTTTGTCACATATTGTTTTTGATTTTGTTACTATATAGACAAAATTTCCGTCGCAGTTTTCTCAGCAACTATAACATGCAGCTGCCTGATACTTTGCATATTGCTTCATCCCATAGTCCCATGTGGTGTAAAGTGATTTCATGCTCCTTGCTCATCTACTTCCTGTTTGTCCGTCCGTCCGTTACAAAATTTTCGTCGCAGTTTTCTCAGCAACTATAACATGCAGCAGCCTAATACTTAGCATATTGCTTCATCCCATAGTCCCATGTGGTGTGAAGCGATTTCATGCTCCTTGCTCATCTACTTCCTGTTTGTCGCATATTGTTTTTATACCCCCGCTTCGAAGAAGAGGGGGGTATACTGTTTTACCCTTGTCCGTGCGTCCGTCCATTACAAAATTTCTGTCGCAGTTTTCTCAGCAACTATAACATGCAGCAGCCTAATACTTTGCATATTGCTTCATCCCATAGTCCCATGTGGTGTAAAAGCGATTTCATGCTCCTTGCTCATCTACTTCCTGTTTGTCGCATATTTTGAGATTTTTGCGGGGGTATCACTAGTGAGCATTAGCTCACAGATTTACTTGTTTAATAAGAGAGAAATTTTCATTTGAAAATGTTTCTCTATAAGTGGATGTAATCTTACTATTAAAAATGGAGAAAGAAAAAGTTTTGTCCTAATTTCATTTATTTTGCTATTTTTTTCTCAAAAAGGCCTTATTAAACATTCCATTTTAAACAATGTATCAAGGACCCTTCTTGAATGCATATACCAGTACATGTATACAGGTGTTAATATTGTGATTGACATAAATAGGGCCTTGTCATCTTCCTCTAAAAGTAAAAGTAAACCATTAGCCATAACTATTGTAACCCCCTAGGCTCCATAACTATTGTAACCCCCCCATGGCTCCTTATGCTACTAATATTCCTTATTATGTATATTTCAGACAACATCGTCCAGCTAAGACTAAGATTGTGATAGATTTTAGTGTTATAGATGCCATGTCTAATGGTGTTATAGCTGATATGGACTCATTATCAATTAACAAACCTACATCACCAACACAGAAACCTGATTCTACAAGTACTTAGATATACTGTTGATGAGAGTATTCTCTATGTGAAAGGTTTCCAGACTGGTCCTGAGGTTTAGGGTCTCTTGGAACGGGAATAGGACTTGTCTTCTATTGTATAGGCTGAATAAATTGTGGAATTTCCGAATCTCAGGATTTGTAACTTTAGCCATTGATAATGTGATAGATACTTTGTTAACACGGGTTATATTGATTACTGTAATACTCCTGCAAACGTTGATGAAAAAACTGCTGTGTATCATAAGAAGCCTGAACATATTAATTTTGAGACTTAACATAGTGTTACAGTTTTACTGGCAGCCATTGCGGCTTGCCTTCAATTTTCTTGATCACTAGCTTGAGTTACTATGTTTTACAGTAATGAGCAAAAGTTCAACTAGCCTGACTATTTGAAATCAATCATGTTCACTAGCCTGATTCAATTTTCACTAGTCTAGGGCTTTGGGCTAGTGAGTTAAGGCGACAACTGTACTTTAGGCTGTATTTCTTAGTGTTTTTTCACATTTAGAAATGAAAAATAGAATTGATACCAATAAAACTGTTCTGATTACTAAAAAATCTGATGTTTTCAGAGTTTAGGTTTCTTAAGTAACATTTTATAAATCTTATATTGTATTGTATATACTGTATATTGAATTGCTTAGATAGATTGGAATTAAATCTAAATATTTAAAACTGAATTAAAATTTTATTTTACTTAATGAATTGCAATACTAACAGCGGTTTTTGGTTAACATAAGATCTAATTCAAAACTCAAATTTATATTGTTTTCCATCTTTGAACAGGTGGTAAAAAAAAGTTTTTTACTTATTATTGCTGAAATGCATGAAGCACAGATTAGGGTAAATCCTATTGTTCTTTATATGCATTTTTTCATTTCCACAGTGAAAGTTAGTAAGTGCCATAGGGAAAACCCAGATATTTGAATTCCAGGCCTCCTAGTGAAACCTTTAAAACATTTAATTTCAGAGCAAACCTTTAAAACCTTTACATTTCCCCAGAAAACCTTTAAAACGCCAAAATAGCCTGTAATTCTCACGCAAAACCTTTATATTTGCTCTGACTGGTTGCCATGCTAGCTTAAAGCAAGTAATGGATTTTGTTCTGCATTTTCCCTACACTGTAAAACAGGAGCTATGTTACTATGTATGATATAAATATGCAGAGAAAATAGGTATACACATTAAATAAGGTATGTATTATATTGCATAATTCAAACAGTATATAACATCGAAAAAAATGACTTCGGTATGACTGTGGGTTTAATAAAGAAATGAGAACTTCGTCGAAAATAGCCTTTATTTACTCTTTTATTTTTTCATATTTTACACTAAAAGGCCTTTATTTTCATACATTGGAGCCTTTATAAAAACCTTTATTTTTGTTTTGGCCTGCTAGGAGGCCTGGAATTCTGTATATAGTCTGTTAATGTAAAGCAACCTAACTATACATGAAGTATTTTTCAATTGTTTGATATATTCGAGCCCATTAATTTTCTTTTTATAGTGATACAATTTTAAATATAAGAAATTAGTTATACATTCCCTCACTAAGATATAAAAAACTATGAGTGCATTTGATTGACTACAAAATGATAAATACAATATATCGTACCAAAATAAGTTGAAATAACCCAATGTTTCGTACCATGGTATAATCATGAAACACGGACAGTTTGTGAACTTTGTCAGTTTTGATTTATGAAGTAGCTTTTACTTGTCAGCTCATTTCTCAGCACTTACTGTACGGGTTTGATTCAAACTTCACACATACACTGGGTATCAAGAGACATGTTTTGGGTATAGTCCATTGTTTTTTGCAGAGTTATGGTCCTTTGATGAAAAATCTTGCCCACTTATTTTCTCAGCATATAGTCAATTATTATACAGATTTGATTCAAACTTCCTGACTAAGACCCATGGGGAGGGTATATCCCCACATTCAGTGATAGGTCTAGTGTCTAGTATATTAAGCTGTCATTTTGTCATTATATTTCATTACAATGAAATAAGACTTTATATTTTTATCATATAAATCACATGTCACTGAAAAATATGCAAGAAATGATGCTCTCTAATATTCATAATCTGGCTAATTTTATCACTGATTAATTATAAAATTGGTTTTGTTTTCAAGTGCCTATTAAATATTTACATGTATACAGTTGAATTACAATGTTTTAATGTACCATCGGACTAGTAAAGAACTGAAAAACCTAATTTGGAAAAAACTGGAATGATAGATTTTGAAAAAAATGTGCTAAATTTCAATTGATTGTAATTTCAGTACAAATTTGCCTGAATTTAAAAAAAATGCATTTTGAAAATTCTTGTGATTTTAACATTGAATCAGAGACATAGATCTAATACCCTGATTGAATATACAGGAGAAAATGAAGGGATTGCAGATCTATGTCAAATTTTCCTGATTTTTGAAAAGTTGTTAATTGTGTTATTTGAAAAATCGTACTTCAATTGTATGTGTGTTAAGTTAGTTATGGTTGTGAATCAAACAAATTAATTGTACACTAACTAGAAATGTTTGTACTTGTTCTATGAATAAAATTGTTTACAAAATACAGTAAGTTTATTTGTTTATCATTATTTTAAGCATTGGATTAGATTCATCAACCATTGAATTAATAAGAGAATGAGGGTTGTGTTTTGTTTGAAAGTTTGTTAAGTTGCAGGGACAGCCCTTGGCCTGATATCTTTATTTGGTCAGAAATAGTTACACAAGTATAACTACATTTAGACAGCTTTATCTATCTTGGTTCTGTCTCAGCAAAAGCCTAATTGTTACAAGTTTCTAGGCCTGGTTCCATTCTCACCCAGGTGATTGCTATTTCATAATTTAATGAGGAACATTAATAACTTCCATTAGATGATACTTTTTGTTTCTATTATTTTGTTTTTGCTTTTAATGTGCTAGCAAGACATTGTATAGGTTAAGATATCACAGTGGTCAGTCCACCTACTCACTGTTCCTGGAAAGGCTAAACCTCTGGATTTAGCTGTTAATGTTAACCAACTACTAGGTACATACTTCCATCAGTGACTGACTGCTGCCATTAATGATTTAGAATCAGTGTCAGCAGAGAGAATGACCAAAGAAATTCTTTCATAACCAAGCTCCGAGAAAGTATGCCCCGCCAGGAAATCAAACATACCACCCCTCGATCAGTAGACTGTGCTGCTGTCTGAGCTAGCTTGGTAGGCATTGTTTTTGTTATTTTTATATGGAAGCTTACATATTATGTCCAGGACTTATTCTGTTTTTTTTGTAAGTATATCTATTTTATAGGTCTAACAAAGACCCTGTGCATAATGGATTCATCCATGGTGGGCATTAACACTAACCAATGGCTAGCCATTCTCGTACCCAGAGGCTATCAAGATTCTCTATGTAGATCAAGAATCTTGATAAAATCGTGGAACAAGAATGATGTCGAGAGAGGTTTGTCCAGGGCATAACTTTGTCACCTGAAAAAAGATTGATTAGGTACACATTGGTATACATTAGCAATGAGGTAACAGGAAAGGCACGTTCTTCAAGGCGATCGCTATGTAGCGATTTCCTACGGTTTGCTACGATCAAGCAAATTAAATCGCTAGCTAGCGATACGTAGCAAGTTTTTTTTCTTGCTAGCCATATCATTCGGAATGTTTTCTGCCTTTTTCCAAATGGCTGCCCCCTATGGGAATGTGTTTCTTTTTACATTTCATTTAATGCATATATTTCGTCAAAGCAGTTAAATAGAATAATCATGGTGATACAAAAGTAATTGATTTGAATATTTTTCAATTGTTGCAATTCTGAACTTTTTTTAAGAAAGTCGCCATCTTAAATCTAGATTGAAGCAAACCGTTCCGTAGACCTCTTGTGCTACAGTAAATCGCTTTCTTAAAGCGCTAGCTAGTGATCGCCTTGCAGAACATGCCTGAAGTGTTGTGGACAAAACTATAACTCTAGCTTGTTTGGCTTTTGAGTGATTTCCCTTTTATTATTCATTTTATCAATTCTTATCCAGTGCATACGCTGTTCTTTATGACTTGAAACATGGTATACACATGCATTGTCACAACAGAAATCTCAAAGCACAAGCACTAAAACCCAAGCCAGAGGAGTTCTTCAGTTACATGTATTTCCCTTTCCTTCTTTTCTAATTGAGGCAAATATCAGTAAATCTAATCCACATAACTGACTGGCGTGTTTTTCTTTCCGCTTTTGTGTGCTTGTTATTCTTGCAATCTTGCTTATAATATATCTTTGACTTTGACATTTGACATCATTGCTTTAAAATCACCCTGATCTATATCAAAGATACAATCTTCAAGTTGAGGTAATGATTTTAACCCGCCTAGCTAGCTCTGTAGAAACTTGCCTCCAGTGGTAGGACGCATGCTTAGGGATTGATAGGTACCGGGTTCAAACCCAATCTCCGTAAACAGATATCCTGTAGAGCATTGTCGTAAATTAGCGAGTATGCGAGCGGAAAATTTTAGATCGGGTTTTAATCAGATTGGTTCAAACCTCAATAGGGGCACTACTAATTTCCTCAAACAAAAATTTACCTACAATTGTTCCACTCCACAGATGTAAATTGTTACTTTGAGGCATCACCTGTCAGAAGAAGATTTCGATGATCAGGGTTATTGTACAAAATAGTGAAGTCTGCTCAATATTTATTTAGAACCAGACTTTAGGTCTACTAATCGAGATGTTGTTGCTTTGATTCCCAGGTGGAACATACTTTCGTGGAGCTTGGTCATGAAATAATTTCTATTGTCAGTCTACCTCCTACCACATATTCTAAATCATGTAGGACAGTTGACAGTCACTGATGAAAGTAAGCACCAAGTAACTAGTGAAACGCTAAATCTAGAGATTTTGTCTTTTCAGGAACGGTGAGTAGGTGAACAGACCTCCACTTTTTCACCTATACCAAATGGTTTTTAGCTTGACGTTTCGGCATATCAACAAATATTCAGTTAGTGAAAACAGGGATTTTATGTAACAGGGATTTGCAACCAGATATATTATATAAAATTTCACTGTTGATGTTGTTTAAAATCCTGGAAAATTAGTTAAAGACATGGTGTTGTTTGGGTTTTTTTTCAACTAGAGGATGTACTGCATGTTAATATTTCATTTTTTCTCACGCATTATTTCTCTTACAGTTTAAGTGATAACTATAAACTGACTTCATGGTACCTATATCACATATTAATTTAACATTTAGTGATAATGCAGGTGCAAATATCAAAATAAACGACCATCGAAGACGGTTTTCTCACACATTGCTTGAACATATCAACATTTTTATCATCCTTGTACGGGTACACTGGAGTGGTTATCAAGATTCTCGAGATCAAGTACGCATTTTATGGGGTAACGTTGTAACCCCTGTTTCTGATAAGAAACACATATTTAGGTTTCTTTGAAAAACAATGCATTTTTTTAGTTAAATGAAACAACATGTTATTTTAAAGTTTCAACACGCCACTTTACGTTACTTAAATGAACTGATTTTGTCAATAAGCGTTCAACATAATGATATTTGTTGACATGCAAAACCAAATTATTGAAAGTTTTGAACCATAAATCAAGTACACAATTCATACATATTCATTTAGACTAAATGTGTGGCTAGTTTTAATTTTCTGCTAAGATTTCAAAGCCGAGATGAACCTAAAGCTTAGTTAAATGAATCAAGACGGATCAACATAAAGGCAAGTTTGAGATACAAGTTTTAATTTCATTCTACCCATATAATTCATGTGATAAGAGGAATAAATGTATAAATACAACTAAGACATTGTTACCAGGCTGTTATTAAAATCGAAAACAAAGAAAGAAAAGGAAACACTACAAACAAGACGAAAGAGAAAAAAACATTAACCAGGTGGAGATTCAAATGTTTAAAAAAATAATTGATTTTTTAGTTCACTGATTAGAGACATTCTCACACGTGATATTTTGGAAATACTTGAATATTTGCATTTATATTATAAGGTTGATATTCGATAAATACAAACGTCTAGTTTTATTTAGAAAACATTCGATGAAATCAGAGATAGAATTCGTCTCCGATGTCAGTATCATTACAGAACAGAACTGTTAATTTGTTTGTTTGTTTTGGTTTTACGGCGCACCAACACAGAAAGGTCATATCGCGCACAGAACTGTTAAGTATCATTACAGAGTGTACAACGTCTAACATTGCGATCAATGTTTTGGAATGGACCAACACTTTTAAGGCGAGTTTGGTCGCATTGTGCGATTTTTTTTTTGGTAATGTTTTTAGTTCAGAAATTGAATCACAAACATAGATGCTTAATGTATTGCCAGCAGTGCGGTTAGAAAGGCAATGCATTCATGAATTTCGCAATTGCAAAACCAAAAGCATGAGGTATAACTCACATAATAAAAAGACCCAAATAAAAATACATCCGAACAAGCAACCTGCATGCATGCAGCTCTCCTCATCAAATCAAACATACTCGACAATCTAAGACTTTGATTTGACTTTAAAACATGAAACATGAATTGATGAAATTTATGACACTTCTTTATTACACTCCAGTTTGAGTGTTTATCAACATCCAAGTGGGTGTCATTATATGACAGCGTATCATAAATATTAATGCACTATGCAGGTTGTAAATCGTATTAATGCACTATGCAGGTTGTAAATCGTATTAATGCACTATGCAGGTTGTAAATCGTATTAAGAGTGGAATCGAATATCACTTTTAATCTTCCTCTCAACATGTTTTTAAATCCACAATTTTAAATACTCGTCATTCCTTTACGTGAAGTCTCAATAGATTTAAACATAGAAAATTTTCAAAGTATTATAAGCTACACAGAAATCGTGTGTAAAGTTGATTGTGATACACGTAGTGCTAGGTCCATGAAGCACGTGTATTTCATGTATTTTGCCTGGAAATTGCCATTCTGTACACAAACGGTCTGACTGATATCTTCACCTTCTATTTATAGAATGGGAAATTGCTACCAACGAGTAGTATACGTACAAAACTGCACATATCTATTAGAACTGTAAGTATAGATACGTTTGGAAAACACTATTGTCATGACGAGGATGTCAGTTGAAGATAGAGGACGTGCTGTTGGCAAAAGGGGGGGGGACACATCCGCTATAAAAATCCGAAGTTGCAAACATAACGTCATGACTTGAAATCTACATGTAAATTATCAATGATGATGAGGTACTGTAAAAGTGGGGAACTGATTCTTAGTCTTTGTTCAGAAACAGGTTGTTAAATAACATTAAAATGCGTCATTGTTTGATGTAGAATTATCTATGTTCGAGATACAGATAAGAAATGCAATAATTTACTAGGTCCAAACGAGGTAAAGCTTGTGGAATTAATGAACTGCCAATTGATATATTATACATGTACTAACTGTATCATTTTTTTTCAAGGTGGTGTAAATAACCATACTACTGACTGGTTTGAAGTACAGTCAGGTTTATGACAAGGTTGATATTATCACCATTATTATTCAATTTTATATAAATGATTTATCCATCTGTCTGAAATGTTTGTAAACACGTGTTTAAGCACTATGTTATTTATGATCTTTGTCATTATTCATGAAGAATAATATCAATATGTTAATATTAATTAAAATCTAATGCTGTGCAAGTTATATCTAGAACCATATTATAGGATAAAGAGAAAGAAACCAAAGCCCGCCCAGCTAGCTCAGTCGGTAGGGCACAAGTCAACTGATCGAGGAATCTTAGGTTCGATTCCTAGGCGGGGCATACTTTCGTGGAGCTTTTGTCATGAAATAATTTCTACAGTCATTCTCTCTCCTACCACTGATTCTAAATTATGTAGGACAGTAGTCAGTCACTGACGGAAGTATGCGCCTAGTACTTTGTTTACAGCTAAATCCAGGAACAGTGAGTAGATGGACTGACCGCCGTGATATATATAACTTATAGAATGTGTTGCTACGGCGTTAACCCAAACAAAAAAGAAAGATACCAAAGTTACATATGTATCAAATATTGATGATGATGATGTCGTATGTATATACATGTTTATGTATAAATAAATCTTATATAACTTTTTTGTAAATCATTTGATTTATTTGAAATTCAAGCTAAGTATAATTAGGGCAAAGAACTATCTAAATTGTATCACTTCTGTTAATATCTTAATTAACAACAAGGATATTAGATGAAATATTTTGTTATCCTTACAAGGAATTCAATGATAAAATCCGAGGATTCCAACTGTAAGGACCTACTTACCAATTGGATTGCTTCAGATTTTATCAGGGAAAGATAACTGACTAAAGTCTCTAATTGTATGTTGATGATATTGTTCTATTGGAAGACACAGCAAATGATTTACAAATATTACTACCGGTAACTGCATTGCAAGAATAGTGTTCACGTGTAATGATATGTTGATAGATTCACAGAAAAGTAAGGTGGTACATTTTAGACACCGATCTGCAGCTAGATCAATTTCTAATTTTATGATTAGTGACGATAATTTTGAAACTAAGTAAATATACATAATTAGGGTTAGTGTTGAGTAAATATTAGGCTCTCCAGTTACAGCCAATAAAGTGGCTCTAAGTGTTAGTCGAGCATTAGGTCTCATCAGTATAGCTAAATGTAAGATGATGGGTGGCGTTCCATATAATGTACATTTCTCTGGTTTCAGCGCAAGACGGTCGTAACTCACTTTTTACTTAAATTGAGTTATACGACCCGCGATTTGTATTTACTTTAAGTTAGTTGTTTGACTCTGTAGTTTGGCCTGTTATCGCGTATGGTTCAGCCATGGAGGGAGGGGGGGGGTGTAAAAAGCTATCCTTGTATTAATGCCATACAGAATAGAGCAATAAGGTTTTATCTTGGGGTTTATGGGAAAATACGCCAATTGCAACAATATCAAGACATCTGTGAGACAATGGAGGTCTATTGCAAAATATTGGACTCCACTATCTACGACGAACTATACTTGCATAATAAACGTATTGCTATCTAGTCGTTGAATTTCAAATCGTTTTAAGAATTGGTTTTATTCTGTGAACCTCAAGTTACATTTTACAGGCTAACAACAGTATGGTAATATTGATACTCCTGTAAATTGCAAAAATGGTTTTACTCAACTTGTCCACGATAGATTGTTTAATGTTTTTATCTTGGAATGAATTGAAAATATTAACTCTGTTATTGGTCCTTCTGGTAAAAGACAAAATAAGCTACGAACATACTGTAAATATAAATTACATTTTAATACTGAATTATTATATTGTAAATTGATACTTTCAACAAGACACGGTTTCCGTGTGGCAGCATCATCATTTTGTAAATTTTGATGTGGAGTAGCTGCTCCAATTATAATAGAAATTGGTCATAAAGAAGGCTTAATTTTAGAAAACCGGAAGTGCCCATTCTGTGATATTTTAGAAAATGAGTGCCATGTCTCATTATATTGTAAAATGTATACTGATTTTAGGAATAAAACACTCTTTAATAAAGTTATTACTTTTTACCAAATTTATTCCCTAATTGATGATGACAGATTGGGCATATTCTATCTGGTGCTAGAATAGTTAGATTTTCAGCCAAAACCTGTGATAACATTTTAGAAAGACGTCGTTTGTTATTATGCAGGTGGTTTTATATTTTATCTTTTTAAATGTGGTACTATACTTTTTATTTCAAATATATTTCCTTAAAGTAGTAAAGAAGTTTTAAATTGAACAATTGTGTTGTAAATAAGGATTACACGAGCAGTCAATGATAATATAAACAAACTATAAATCATATAACAATTATAAATACATGTAAATCAACCACCAATCAAAATAATCGGGCAGGTACTTTAAAACCTCATCAACGTACTGATACGTCTCTTTATAATGATTAATGTGTGTATCTTTGAGAAAATGATTATTTATTACAAACAGCTTTGATTTTTGACCCCTAACAACATAAAATATATCATAAACTGTAAGATGGGTTTAAGTTAACAATAATTTTGTAAGTGATCATAACTAGCGCTTTCCTTTTCAAATACAAATCAATCAGATTTTTTCTCTTCGTATAGAATATAAATAAATTACTTTCATGCAATGCAAATTTGGATCCAAAGCAAGTTTCGTTAGATTGGTACATGCCATAATCAGGACAGCCATATACAGTAAAATATAATGCAAAATAATATCCGAGTATGATTGTGGCCCGGTAAGAAATTTAGTAATATTCAAACTAATTTCAAACTTAATTTCATATATGTTCTAATACAAGAATGATTATGAAGACGGACATCCGCTTTACAAGTCTGCAGATAATTGAATGTTTATTTTAATCATTTATCCTTACAGCTTATTATAAATCCCACTGGTCTTCTTATCGATAAAAACGAATGAAATATGAAAATGTGCAAAGTATAAGCAAAAAGATACATGCACATTTACTTTATTTACGGTGTATGTGGCCTATTTGGAACACCTCGGGTCATCGACCATTTATTGAATCAATGCGTAGTGAATTGTCGAAGTATTCCGAACGATAGGGTGGGGGTGACGGGGTCCAGTGTCAATGCAGATTGCCTTTACTTTACTATTTAACGACTGGGTCCAGTGTCAATGCAGATTGCCTATACTTTATTATTCAAAGACGGGATCCAGTGTCAATGCAGATTGCCTTTACTTTATTATTTAACGACGGGGTCCAGTGTCAATGCAGATTGCATTTACTTTATTATTTAACGACTGGGTCCAGTGTCAATGCAGATTGCCTTTACTTTATTATTTAACGACGGGGTCCAGTGTCAATGCAGATTGCCTTTACTTTATTATTTAACGACGGGGTCCAGTGTCAATGCAGATTGCCTTTACTTTATTATTTAACGACGTTTGATATCAATATTGCAATCCTATCGTTAGATTTGAGCAAAAAAATAAAGTTTAATCACCAAATAGAAGTTATTACTTGAAAATAGCGGTTGCTATGACAACGGTTTTTACATACATAAATAGTACTTCTGTCATAAAATAATTTTAAATATGATAGAGTAGACCTTTCTAAAATATTTTGTAACAAAATAAATGTATTATTTCTCCAAAATAGGGTTTGGAAATTAAAAGATATGCATGTAATTGAAAAAAATCAATATTTTTCAGCATTTTTACATGTTTTCGGTTAATTTCATGAATTAAACTGTATTTTAGCGGATAGTTTTACATATATTTCTAAAGGTCAGTGCCTCAGCTTTGATATGACACTAATTATATTATTCTAGCTTAATGCTTGTTCAAGTTATCAATGATTATACAAACACCGACAATTTCGATAAAAAACAAGGGGTTGCCATGGAAACTGTGACATTTCAGGTAGTGCGCAAGAGTTTATTTTTGAGAACAACGCAGATTCTGATTCAGTGAACCCTACGGAACAATTAGCATAGGTTACAAAAAATCTAGAGGGGGGGGGGCACGGTGGACCCCTCTGGCCCCCGTACTAAAATCATTGATCACTGTGCCTGTCCCTGTAGCTACTATTATCTATTAAGCCCCAAACAATGTACACAGTTTTATTTGCAAAAGTTCTTATTTTATCTCTATAAGTCTGTTTAATTTTCGCTGGACTTCCACATGTTCATGGCATGTACTGTACATAAATCACCTCTGTTTTTTATCAGTTTTTAACTCAGCGCCAACATATAATCTTCAGTCTATTCAAGGAGTGTTGTATTCAATAAGAAGAAGAAGATTTAAAATAATGTCACATGAATGAGGTTTAGTTTAAGTATAACTATCTGCTGTATGCTTGATATATTTCTTAAAATAAGCATTAACATAGGAAGATACCAGTTCAATACAAGTTTCAGAACTTTAGGGTTAGCCCAGCTATAACTTTTATGCAAGTCGTATATAGTCAGTCAGCACTATATTCAAAGATGTTGAAATTCAAGAAAATTCTATGGAGTCACTAAAGCACGATTCAAATGACGCACGCGTTTCAGAACCAAAAAAAAATAATCCACGCACATACGCTTGATAGTATTGCGTAGTTTATATTCAATACAAAATGTAATACAATATGCAGAATACTAAACAATGTGAGGGTACATACATGTACATGTGTACTTCAAATGCATAACAAAATTGATACATCTGTTGTAGTGTTTAAGCACTCGCTTCGCTTCACAAGATGCGAATACATTAAAACGCAAAAAATGCAAATTATATGCATAAAAGTATAATGTAAGCAACGAAGGAGTATTTTTTTCAAGTAAAATTGTTTTAAAGTAATATTATCTTTATAATGGTTCTTATAGGCGAGTAAATCTACCAAAAATTACATTTTCTTAACAGTCAAGAATAATATTTTTGTCAATACCTTTTATCACTGTGTGGATTATTGAACATGAGTTTGCATCAGACCAGGATTTCTATATAAAAATGTTATATAAAATCCCTGGTCAGACTAGGGATTGTGACCAGGATATTTTTTTTGTTCTTAGAATTTGTGTTTATATTATATTATAATGCCAAAAATATGTATAGTTTTTTTTGTTTCCTTTAGATGTTGCTGGTTTAAGTAATTTTAAAATTAACAGTTTGTTACATGGTTCGTTTTTTGTGACAAATAGTCTAAGCATGCGCACATACATTTAATTGTTATCCACCTGAAGAAGACCAAAGTCGAAACGCGTAGTGGTCTTCTTTTTCTAACACATACATTTAAATGCATTTTTATCAATAAATATGTCAACACTTTTTTGTTACACTTTCTAAGACTCGATAATTATGATTATTTCCTTATTTGTATCATTACATCATCGATTCATCCCATTGATAATATCGATTAAATAATTATCGATATATATTTGTATATATTATCACTGATCTTCACACCTGTATCTCTGGTTGCATTGTTATACAATAAGTTAGGTACAAAAACCCGGAAGACCTGCTATGAAGCTATAATCTTATCAGCGATTGGCTGAGAAGACAAATTATTTGGTATTTTTGAAAAGCCAGTCGCATTTTATCAGTTATCTTATCTATATGGGTTAAAAAGACCAAAGTAAAATTTTATTATTGCGCGGCTAAATCGCCCCGCTCATACGTGCGCACGCCAAATGTAAGAGAGCGGATTTTACTGACGGCGCTTTCTTTGTTTTGTTCGCGCAAAACTTGTACTGGAGAAATTTGGATATTTTTTTACAAAAACGAAGGTAAATAATTTCAACAAAAAATATTTATTAGGTACAATTTCTCTAAGCAACGGCATATAATTATTACGGTTATGAAAAGTTTGCAACAAAACAACGAAATTTATTTGACAATGTTTTTTTTATTGTACATATACATTGTGATAATTCGTTTAGAATTAAAACATGTTGAAAAAAAAATTGATATAAAATTTTATTTTTTCTTTGTTTAAAAAAGGAGAAAATTTTTAAGTTGGCTTTCAAATTGAAGACAAGTTTCAATAATCATTCTTGTTATGTCAAAGAAATTATAATTCTGTATCAAATTTTAAGACTAAAATATAAGAACAATAAGTCACTTTCATATCTGTTTTTTTATAATTAGATCTTATGCCTACTTCCTAAGGTCGGTATTATACCTGTCAAGCCAAGAATGTTGAGTCAGCAATTATCTGCAACGCCCGGTCTTTGATGTCCGTGTCCCTGAAGTCCTTTAGGGACTGGTCTCACAGAATAGGGCATTTTCTAATTGCTTCAATAAGTTTTTTTGTTGCATCTTGCACTGACGGAGGACCTTTGTTGGCTTCTCGTCCGTGAATGCCTTGCATGAACGTGAAAACTCACTACATGTAGCGATCGGTTTCACGTTCGCGTTACACGGTCACATGTCATAAATTCGCGTTTCACGCTCACCTCGCGCTCACGCCGATATGGAATACATACAAAAGAAAATCTTTTGTTTGATTTATCACATTCGCGCTTCACGTTCACGCTACACGTTCCCGTATGAATGGAATACCGGCCATAGGGTATCTGCCTAGTTCACCCATCGAACTTAGGATATTTCTCGTAAGAACTTATGCTGTACTTTTTCTAGTATGTCTAGGTTCTCAAAACCGAAAATATCACTTCCGTATGTCAGTATAGGAGAAATAGTGTGGCCAAAATATTATGAATCAGGTCTAACGGTATATCAGAATTGTTGCATTTAGTGTATAAAAGGTATAATGCCCTCGTGGCTTGCTCAGCTATGTGTTAACGTGCGTTAAGGAACGATCCATTACTAGTAAAGGTAATGCCGAGATAATGATATCTATCCGTTATATCTATAGAACTATTTCCTAATTTAAAATTTAAGTTGTTTGTGCGGCGTGCCCTGAAGATGACAATTTTAGTTTTATTAAGATTAACAGTTTAATGCCACGTATTACATTAAGAATGAAAATGGTCTAAACTAGTTTGTAAGTCGCGGCCGAGTTCGACATGAGTATAGTGTTGCCTGCGTAGAGTAGAACTAGAAGTCTAAGCCATAAAGTTAAATCACGTGGATCCAAAAGTTCAACTCCAACGCTAGAGTTTTCTATTAGATAGTTTTCTAAATCATTCAGATATAATGAGAATAAGATCGGAGATAAATGTTCTCCTTGACGAATGCCTGTTTCTGAGATAAATGTCTTCGATAGTTGTCCATTGTGTAAAATCGATGATTTGATATTGCTATACATATTTTGCAGAAATTTACCGTTTACATGGTTATTTAAAAGTTTGTCGCCACACTTTGTCAATAGCTTGGGCAAAATCGATAAATGCACAAAGGAGCTTTTGTTTTCTTTGTTTTAATAATTCGATTAATGAATATAAAGTAAATATGTGGTCATTACAATAGTAGCCATGTCGAAATGATTTTCTTGTAAAATATTGTTGTCGTCAAGAAATTTTGTGAGTCTATTATTTAAAATAGAAGTGAACAGTTTTCCTAAGCAACTAAGAACAGTTATGGACCTGTAACATGAGGGATCACTTGATTCGCCCTTATTTTTATAAATTGGGAAAATAGACCCTTCTAGCCAGCTTGTTGGTATAATGCCTGATTCAAATACATGTATATGGTTAAAAAGTTTAGTGTAAAAAGGTATTAAAAGGTCTTTAGTGCATTTAATGTATGCATTGCGAATTTTATCGACAGGGCTGGGTTTTTTACCATTAGGTAGATTTTGAATACATTTAAGTACTTCGTCAGGGGTGATTTTAATATTGAGACAATCGACCAGTGGTAAAATTTTCAACGTCTTCAGTGAAGTTCCTATCTATACATTGCATTAGCTATGTTTGTGGCAAAAACAGAAATATCTGTCTTTTTGTCAAAGCACAACGTCGCAATGTGATTATACTAAAAGGAAAATACGCTCAAGTTCTCTTTCACACGTGCACTTACACGCACACTCACACATTCGTTCACTTGTCCATGCTCGCTCTTAACATACACACATACGCGCGCATCAACAAAAATATCATAGCAACTTTGACGTACTTGTTTAATTATGAATAAATTTATTTATTTTTTCGCCGAAAAACAGAGACTAGATAAATGAATAATCGATCGAGCTGCGCATGTAAATTTGTCCTGTTCGCAATAGAGTACCGATAGAATAGAATAGAATAAAATAAATGCATAATAATTATATTGATGTAGGCTAATCGGGCGATCTGTATGTCGTTCCTTAACAAAATATTAGTTGCACCAAGTAAATCTAGGGATTATTATTTAAAAAATGTATTTCGTAGACAACTTCTGAAACTAGTTATCAAACTATTTTGATCCGCACGTACAGGTCGTGAAATATTAAATTTGTTGTTTCTAAAGACTCGTGTTTTATTGCTTTGAACGATAAAATGTCAAACAATTTAGATGGTATTCATTCTCATAGCTAAAGGAATCAAGATTCTTGAAATAGTGCGTGGACATCAAGAATATGAATATATAATTTTTGCATCGATCACTGCTTTAGTTTGTTTGTTACACAAGCCAGGGATTCTATATAACAAGGATTTGTAACGAAGTGGGGTTTTTTAATTTTCACGGTTGTCACTGTCTATAACTGACTAAAGCAGGCTGTACAAACTATTCCAGAGTTTAAAAAACTTGATTTGTGTTTTTGTACACGTCTTCCGTGCAACTTGTGAATGTTTCTGAAGTTTTTGACAAAAAATTGTTGCAATTATGACCGAAAATATGACTTTAGATGATGTAAAATGGAGTTAAAAATGGCAGATCAGCCGGAAAATGCATTATTTTGTGAATCAGTCTGTGAGCGTAATTTACCTCAAAATCATCTAGACACACATTTTTCCTAACATTTATTTCAATTTGAATGGTACTGGTACAAAATTTCATGTGAATATCTTTATTTAAACTTGATATACTTGTTTTCCGTATGGTGCGACGACAGTAAAATTTGATGAAAATCTATTATATTTATTTATCGTTACAAATCCCTGTTATATAAAATCCTTGCACACCCAAATGTTAACGTGTACTCGAGAGGTTTTCTTAAAAAAAGTATTTATTTATAACATTAAGGCTTCAGCATTCTACAATATTAACATAAGAAAAGTTAAGCGCAACTATAAACACACTAACTCCTGATTGTCTGAAATAAAATCATCAAAAAGGAAATGACGTACGGAGCCCCTAAAGTGACATTTTGAAATACTTTTTTTTATTTTCACAACTATTTCGTTTAAACGTAATATTATTTCGTTTTGACGAAATATTATTTCGTTTTAACGAAATATTATTTCGTTTATTCGAAATATTATTTCGATTAAACGAAATAATCAATATAATTATTTCGTTTTTCGAAATATTATTTCGTTTATACGAAATATTATTTCCTTTAAACGTAATATTATTTCGTTAAATCGAAATAATTATTTCGATTTTTCGAAATAATTATTTCGTTTTTTTTTTCGAAATAATATTATTTCGTTTGTTCGGAATAATATTATTTCGTTTTTTCGTAATATTATTTCGTTTTTTTTCGAAATAATTATTTCGTTTAAACGTAATATTATTTCGATTAAACGAAATATTATTTCTTTTATTCAAAATAATTATTTCGTTTTTTCGAAATAATTATTTCGAAAAGACGAAATAATTATTTCGAAAAATCGAAATATTATTTCGTAAAAACGAAATAATATTTCGATAAAACGAAATAATTATTTCGAAAAAACGTAATTATTATTTCGAAAAACGAAATAATATTATTTCGAAAAAAACGGAATAATTATTTCGATTTAACGAAATAATATTACCTTTAAACGAAATAATTATTTCGTAAAAAACGTAATAATTATTTCGAAAAAACGAAATAATATTATTTCGCTAAATCGAAATAATATTTCGAATAAACGAAATAATATTACGTTTAAACGAAATATTTGTGATAATAAAAAAAGTATTTCAAAATGTCACTTTAGGGGCTCCGTAATGACGAGTATTTTTTTTGCTTTTTGACTTAGAGATCATTTTCATTTAATAAACTTTCCATTGAGGAGGAGGTATGTGCTTTTGAATGCAGTTTGTTTTATTTCTAAAGCGAATGTCAATTATTCTATTAATATTATTTACAATTTAAATTCAATTGCAAATAATAATAATTTATAAATTTTTGCCGTTATTTAAAATATAATTTAAAAAATCGATAACGCGTGTACTTTTTATATTTTTTTATTTCATTCCAAAGGCTGAAATAAATTTCGCCTTTAAAAAGTCCATACACTAAATAAGAAAACTGACGTAATTAAACTTAAAGACTTAAACTGATTTAATATATAACGTGCCGAAATTTACCACATTAGATAAATTGCCGCTTTCTACGTTTTGACTTTATATCAATGAACTTTCTACGTTTTGACTGAGCAAAACTAGAGAACCCGACTAGTTTCTTTAAAACCAACGAAATTGACCAAAGTCAGCCGAATGACAAGATGTGACAGTCGATGGTGAGTAATTTTGACATTTTCTGTTTTGCTGCGTAAAAACCTTGATATTTAATCGTTAGGTAGGTGTAATTTATTAATATGGAATGCGTTTATATGTATACAATATCCCTTTGTTAGTAAATCAGTTAACATTCGGACAATTTCGGCCAGATCGTATTCAAGATGAGTAGTACTCGGTCACATTCTTTTTGTCTGATCTAATACATTTTGTATTTCAATTAATGACTAATGTATTTGTTGATATTTAGCGTGTTTTATTTCTGAAGTGTGTTTATAATATTGTATTTAAATGTGATATTTCTAATTTTACTGTATGAATGCTTAAATAGAACTTGAATAATCAAATGCTGCACAAATCCAATAAAAATGAACTGGTCAGTCAGGTGTAGGCGTGTCCAGTTTCATTTGACCAATTGATTTTTGAACCATAGTGAATAAATAATATTATTACCTAATGCTCTATATAAATGTCAATTTGCTATTTTTAACTGTTTTTTTCAACTATTCTGAGTGAAACCGGATTAAACCTGTTATATGTTACTGCGCAACGCCACTGCGCATGAAACAGTTTTGACTGTTGCCCGCGCGTGCGAACTGTTGCCCTTACGTGCGAACTGTATCATAGAGTGCAGTGCCAAGGGAAGTAACCGCATTAAAAAACTCCAAGCGTCCAATGAGCGAGATCATTGCAAGCGTCTTTAGAGTTACCAAACGATAAGTAGAAAAAAAGTAAATTCTGTTGAAAATATCTACGATATGTCGCGGTTTGAAGACATTGAAGTGAGGGATCTCGAACTTTTGCTGACTCGCTAAGCACTCGTAATGTCATCCGCTTCTGAAACTATCTTTATTGCCATGTTATATCTGTACTTGCATTAGGTAATAAAACACTTATTTCATGGGTGTTTGGGGAACAGTCAAAACTATTATCCCTCGGTATCATGGAAAACATTAAGAACTGTTGCCCTCGGCCTAACGGCCTCAGGCAACAGTTCTTAAGTTGTCCCTGATACCTCGGGAAATAGTTTTGACTGTTCCCCAAACACCCATGAAATAAGTGTATACTGTTTTTTTATGGTTCTGAGTTTTATAAAATTTTCCGAAGATATATAATGCCAGCCTAAAACTTATAAGCTGTGAGGAGTTCCAATGTCTTAGTACTACACTTTAAGTCTACAGACATTTAATTGTTGTCGCGAATATTGCGATATTTTTACAGTTGCACTTTCATTCTCTCCAGTAATTATCTATCAAATTACATAAGATTTTACTCCGTATGAAACTCCGGCGACCTTAAGACCACATATGTGCTTATTACTCATCAAATGATCATGTTTTAAGCAAAATTTGTTGTTTTATTTTAAAATTTTAATGTGAAAAAAGTAAATCTGTCCCTATTTCAGAATTTTGATTCCTAATGCCAGTATATTGATTCATGTTTGGTGTGAAGGTCTGAAGTTGCCATGATTAAATAGAGATTATTATCATTGTCAAGTTTATTTTAATTTTTATATTATTGCTAATTTAATGTTTATATTGAGGTATGAATAAAATAACATTAATATAGTCATTTACTGACAATTACCTGTATTAGAATTTGGTAACAAATCAATCAGGTGTGCACTAAATAAATGTAACCCGATAAAAATCCATGGTCCGAACTGAGATTCGAACCCATGACCTCTCGAGTCGTAAGCGGACACTCTACCACATCGCCATAAAAGCTAGCTTGAAGACAAGGTAGTACAAGTGCCGTATTATACCTCTGCTACATAAATACAAATACTTGCTGTACATGTTTTTATTTCAAATAATCAAAATATTAATAAGAGCAACTAGAAAATTAATTTTAGTCATTTAAGTATTTACTAATTCATTAAGAACAATTTTATCTCAACTCGTGAGCTCAGAAAATTACAGCTTCGCTCATGGCTATGGCATTGTTTAAAAATATTTATCAACTCACATTGTGAAATAAGAATCAATCTAACATCAAAGATGATGAATATCCTAACCTTGCGTATGACAAAAGCATCAGCTGTGAGTTAGTTTACATGTTCATGCAACTTCTTTTTTTAAATAGCTAATTTTAATACATATCAAGTACTTATCAAACATCATAAAATGTTAAATGTAAATTTGTTTTAAGTTTGAAAACGCTACAACATTTTATTATGTTTTATATAGTCTTTGAAGTTTTTTTATGTGTGTTTGCATTGCTTCATCTGCATTGAAGTAGCTTAGTCCTTGTTAGTTGTACAATTTAATGCATTGCCCCAAATAAAGTAGTAAAGTCCATATACAATGTTTAGAAATAAAATAAAAAATTCAGACATACAGCCGTTTCGCGTTAAGTTAAGCAATTATTGAGAAAATATGTCACATGAAATTTATGTTGCAGCACTCAAAAAGTTTGTTTAAAAATGTAAACTTCAACCTTTCACGGACTTAAAATCAGAAGTTTTTTAAATAACAAGTCCGTTAATAAGTAAATATTTGTGATGAGTTTTACCTGGTAATTCTTATCCGTGAATTACGTTACTGTAGTGAATCAATTATTAACAATGTCTAAAATTAAAATACAAACCGTGTGTGACACCGATGATGAGTTTTTTCAATTCATTGATCATTTCTATCTATCAAACAACCAACACATAACAAGAACAAATATGTATATCAAACATAATAAGGACGAAACAAATAGATTATAGACTATTTTATTGGCTTTTTTCTTTTAGAAAAAGTCCTTTCCGTGTCAAAAAGTATAGATAATGATAAGCATGACATACTTTAACATTGAAATATCGATACAAAATGTCATACCCTTTCCTAAAAGTATTCAAACTACGGTGTCAAAATATTGAAAGGATAGTGTAGTACAATAGTGTGTATTTATATGTACTAATGGTAACGTAATTCACATAAATTTTATTTTATATGGCGTGAATCTATAAAAGTAAATACTGTTAACTAGGGATATAAAATGGAAACATCTCTTTAGTGTATAGTTCATTTGTGCTAATTTTTAGATTTTAAGCAGTAGATTGGATGACTTCGGACTTTTATATAATTGAAACCTTTGTACGACATACGCAGTTTTAAAAAATTTCAAAATGCCTTTTAAAATACATTGCAAAATGATTAATACGCAAGCTGTGATAACAAATAAATGTCTACAACACTGAATACGTAGTAAATACTTGATAAAGCTGTAAAAGGACATATCATGGAGAACCATAATTTAGCTAATTTAAGAAAAGAACGGTAACGTAATTCACAATATATTTGTACAAAACTTCTTTCATGTTTGAAAATGTTCTATATTGCTGACACTCTAACTTAATTTAACAATAGAGAAATCCTTGTTCTGCCAATGATGAAAACTAACTTATTGGTCATTATGTATAATTTATTATTAGTTAACGAGTTTGCAAACACAATTTTCCAAACTGTTAACAATGATTTAAATGGAGTGGCATAGTTTCTGTTATATGAAATATTTTTATATTTTACATACGAGGCATAATTGGAAGCCTGCAGTTTATACATGATTTATTTCTGTTTCATGGGACTAAACGTAAAAGAACATCACTCAATACTCCTTGTCAAGATTGATTTGAAGCTTTAAAAATATATTTGATGCATGAAAAATAAGTTTACATGTAACATGTTTCAACACTTCTAGTATATTGAACTTGAAGCATTCCGACGTCAGCGTTGAGTAACGATGATGTAACTTCTTATTGTAAAGACAAGTGCATGGTTTTCTCACTCCACATAATCACCAATTTAGATATAACATATTTTATTGCCTACATGTAATTATTATTGTAATTATTACCAACGTTCTCATACATAGAATATACATAACATTATCTTAGCCCACAGTATGTCTGCCCACAAGTTTGCACCGCTGGTTGTCTCTTGCGTCAAGTGTTGATAAATTTGAACTGTAGCACGGACAATTTTACATCTAGATTCTCTATCTTCTTGTCTGCCTTCTTCATGTAGTTTTCCAGCTACCCGTTCTCTCTGTGAACTTCATGTTTACTACCATGTCAGAATATCTCCTTCTCTACATAAAAGGAATTGGGCACTGCTACCATTTTAATTAAATCGCATAATCCATCTGCCTTATAATCAATTATCGCTACATTTAGATTAGTGTTACAACGATCTGCAACTTTGCCTTATATCGTCATGCGCCTCCTTTGGTTTTTGTTTTTACATATTGTATGGGTCCATAATCGTATACATTTTTGTCTCATTCTAAATATATTTGGACCTATATTGGTTGTTAGTTTTTAAAATGTTTTAAAGTTTTAATTCAATTAATTTTCTCTTTTCAAGTAGCTTTAGCCATATTTTGGCTTTCTTCAATCTCTCTATGCCCTTTGCATCTAAACATTGCTTTTACCCACTGGCCAAACAAAATTAGAGGGATTGTGAATTACGTTACCGCTCTGTGAATTACGTTACCATTTAAAATGTGTGTCTAGCATGGACATATGAACAATACAAAATAATTGTTACTGTGTAACTAAAATAATGCCCCAGAAAAAACAACTGATACAAAACTGATTTATCTATTATGCACTTGTATGATGAAACTATTTAAGAAACATACATGACTCACATTCATCATAAAATATTCGTAAAAGTATCTTACTTATGCAATTTCCTTCTTCAAAAACTTTCAAAATATTGACACCCCAACGTTCTTAGGTGTTGCTGTAAATTTAACCTGTTATAATTGACCCTGGGTCCTAATTTCGGCGACTAACTGATATTTGCGGTAACGTAATTCACAATAACGTAATTCACGAATAGCTTTTAATTAATAAGCTTTTGTAAGCAATCGACAGATCAACCATTTGTTTGATAAATAAGACCAAGTTTTTGAAAATCGATCCTGAAATAAAAACACAGGAGCCCGTTGAATGAGACAGGTCATTTTTTTCAAGGTTTTCTGAGGTGATGAGTTACATACCTTTACTATATATATGTGTGTGTGAATGTGTGTGTGTATACAATATTTTTGATGGGACTGTTTCATGCCGACAGCCTGTGTTCTGGCTAATGATCTTTTGTTGTAACTAGAATAGAACAAAATAAAAAGATACATAATAGAATGGAAAAGAATTGAATTGAATAGTTAATTTTACATTCTTACTCAGCACCAAACTCCCTGCAGTGGTTATCTCCCTTTATCAAATCAATAACCACCACAAGTAAAATTCGTCCCTCAGAGAGCCGAAAAACTTTTTTCATCTTTTCTTTTACAATTCAATATTTTCAATTAATTTAGTCTTCTCTTAGTAAAATATGATGTTCAAAGTACATAAAGGGAAAAAACAAATAGTATAAATAAATAACTTGTAAAAAAAACAAGATTACCTTAAGTGCGTAAAATTGCACAAATAACAAAATGTTACGCAAAGTAAATATTAAATGGATTATTGTACTTGTAATTTATTCATGAACTAAACAATTTTGGTACATAATGATATATTTCTATTTAATTTATCTTATTTCTTTCGCAGTACTTGTAAATCAACCACAATTTTTATCATTCAGTGTTATTTTTCGCTACATTACGCCTAACGCTTTTTAGGCTAACCGTTATTGCTCGTTTAAATTTAAACATTTGTCACATGGTACTACTTGAGTCACGTGATTCATGTGAAGGCAGTGGTTAAAGTAGCAACGTGTGACGTAACCGCTGTGAGGAGTTTGACTCGGCACATACTCTATTATCTCAAAATCAGTACTTTTTAGAACATGCATGAACTATGTCCTTTTGGGTGGACTACTATTCAATATTTCCTCCTTTTTGTGGATTCTGTCATCCTCATGAAACATGGTATTAATGTTAAAATTGTTGCAATTTCATGAAGATTTTTGTTTGTTTGCACACAGTGTGACACTATTGCACTATTGATGTATGAATTTTTCATACATGTATGTACCAGGGGCAGATCCAGGATTTTTTTCCAGGGGGGTCCGAAATTTTCTAGGGGGGGGGGTCCAAACTTTTGAACCACCACCTCATTATACACATTTTGCAGAATAATGCAACATATTAATTATAAAAACTACATAACCATTAAATATATGTTAAGCACCAAGAAAAAATGCTTCATGTTACTTAAAAATGACTCACAGTCAAGAAATACAAAAATGACTCACAGTCAAGAAATACACTAATGGACAGGTACATTTTCCTAATTCTAGAGGGGTCCAGACCCTCCTGACCCCCTGCTAGATAGTATGTATACTATAGTATTGAATTTGACATACATTTAATTTATACTTTTCATTCATGGGTGCTTTCAGCTCAATATCACATATTGAGAAGCTATGCTGTTTAACCAAAATCAAGTAATTTATTAAAGAGACATAAATTAAATTGTAGTGAACATCTTATGTTGAAATAACATTGAAGTCATTGAATTCAAAAGCATTTCTTCAACATGAAAAACTTCCTGTTACTGACACAATTGAAGCATCTATTAGATAATTGATATATTTAATTGAAATAGTAGAGACTGGGAAGTCTTACTTATTTTTGTGCTGATTTGAGTTTTCAACTTTGTTTACTGTGGTAGTAAATACATGAAGTTACATGTGTCAACTTTATTCAATTTGGCCAAACTTCAGTAGGTTTAAACAATATATTATAATTTAATGAATATTTCTTGAAGTCAATACAAACCTTTGTACTTACATACAATTATTGTAAAATGCTAAAATAGTGAGGATAGAGAAGATAGCTAAATAAGCTAATTTTCATCTCTCTCCTCATACTACAAAAACAATGTTTTACAAAATATATACTTGTACCAGTGGTTAGCTCGTTTGGGAAAGGTACATGAGAACAAGTGAATAATAGTGTCTTTGAAAGCTGGTAAGCTGATCCAACTGTTATAAATAACTGTAGAATGTTGATAAGGCTAAATAATCTTGTGTTTCGGGCAACAGTCTGGAAAAAGTTAAATACGTTAAGCTCTAAGTTTTTTTAACAGTAGTAATTTCGATTTTCACCAATGTTCGTCTTGTCAATAATGCTGAAGGTAAAACTCAATTTTGAAGGGATGTGAAATGGTGATTTTTTGTGCATAAAAAGATCAATAATTTTACACAAGAAACTAGGTTCAGCAATATTTGCTAGGTAGAGTCATGGTGCCCATAACACAGGATTTATTTTAAGGTTAAGAACTATCAACATAAATTTGAAGTAAGAAAAAAAACTGTGTGGGTTTATACATTTAAAGAATGATTCCTTTTTGTTTGTTTCAGATATTGAATGTTTCCATAGCGATCAATCTGGTGAACTAGGTCACATGACATTGTACTAGTCAAAAATTGGGGTCAAGGTCACCAGTGCCAAAACAACATCAAAGTAGAGAGAATGAAGTGATAGCAGTTGAAGATAAATTGTTGAACATCATCTGTAACAGTGATATAATTAAAGTACTGAGTACTAACTTTATAAATGAAACAATACTTGTGAAATCCTCAATTGACAATTTCCCTCAAAAAGTGCTTGCCTATTAGTGCTATACACAACTAGGAACCATAGCTGTGAAATAAATTTAAATATATAAGTAACTATCTGCAAAAGTTATAATTTGGAATATTGTAAATAATTACATTTTTTCTGGTTCAAACATAAGAAGTTGTGAACTTTTGCTGTCTATGATAGCTTGAAGTTGATTTATTTTATTCATACAAGGGAGATAATTTACAACAGTGAAGATGGATGCATTCCCTTATATTCTTCATACTTTAACCATTATTTTACTAGCTATTATAATGATTATATTTATGGTTCTAGCAGGAGGTATCGGACCTAATCGTCTTGAAGGTTTTGATCCCTACGTACAGTATGGAACTGTAGCTACTGTGATTTTATACACTTTGAGATTTTTAACATTTATACCTATACCCCAAGCTATATTCAACTTCCTAGGAATCGTTTGTTACAATACACATCCACCGAAACCAAAGCTGAAAACGTCAACCCTCTTTGGACCATTCATCTGTTTTAGAGTCGTGACGCGAGGAACCTTTCCAGATCTTGTGAAGAAAAATGTTCAGAGGAATATCGATATTTGTTCAAGAATTGGACTAGATAACTATATAATTGAAGTTGTAACTGATAATGCCATGAACTTGCCGAAGTCTCCACGGTTACGTGAGATCGTTGTGCCTGCACCATACACTACTACTAACCATACTCGTTATAAGGCAAGAGCTTTAAATTATTGTCTAGAAAGTGGAGTGAATCAATTAACTGATAATGATTGGATCGTCCATCTTGATGAAGAAACATTGCTTACTGAATCATCTGTAATTGGAATTGTTAACTTTATCAATGATGGTAATTACAGCTTTGGTCAGGGCGTGATTACCTACGCCAATGAAGAGATAGTAAGCTGGGTGACTACCTTAGCTGACTTAGTTAGAGTAGGCATGGACTATGGTATGATTCGTTTCTGCTTGAAGTATTTACACAAACCAGTGTTCAGTTGGAAAGGAAGTTTTATCGTAGCCAATGCTGGTGTGGAAAGAAAGATTACGTATGATTTTGGTATCGAAGGAAGCATTGCAGAAGATTGCTTTTTTGGCTTAACAGCATGGAAAGATGGGTATCAATTTGGATTTGTTGAAGGCGAGATGTGGGAGAAAAGTACATTTTCAATAATTGACTATATATACCAGCGTAAACGTTGGGTACAAGGAATATACAATGTATTTTTCAGTTCACAAATCCCATTTAAATACAAGTATGGTATAACATTGATGTTATTATCATGGTTCTTTATGCCATTCACTGTACCTAACATTGTTCTAGTACCGATGTTTCCACTACCAATGTGGCGTGTGGTAAACATCATGTGTGCCTGTATGGGAGCTATCATGCTATTTCTATTCATTTTTGGAGCAATTAAATCATTCTCACCTCGTAGAACTGGTTGGCTAAAATATATTTTCTTATGCTTTGTTCCAATAGTTATTGTACCAGTTTCCATGGTTTTAGAGACAGTTGGTGTTGTTGTTGCTTTGAAGTCACGGAAAATGAACTCATTCCACATTGTGAACAAACAGACAACTGTAACTACCCAGACGACAGTTCCTAGTGAAACATCAACAGCTAACACTGTGCAACATGTATAAAATGATGTATGGGATCAACTAGGGTTAAATTTAGAAGTAACCTGTTCATCAATGTTGTATAACATCTTATCTTACTTTTTTAATGCTGTATAGATCTTCTTAGTCCGCTTGTTTTTATCACATTGTTCAGCAGTTTTATTGCTGTACATTATAAATTTTTAATTTACAAGTTTTCAATATCATACAAATAAAGTGTTAAATTAGCGCTATTAACTACTATTGCAATTCAGTCAATTATTTGTATTTTATCTTTTATATTGTTTTACAATATTGTTATTTTTTCTTGAATTTAAGAAAACAATCAATGGATGAAAGTTTTCAGTATTAATACTGATTTCAATAAATTACTCGATGAAATTTTATATGAAATCTGTCTATTTTTAAAAAATAAATATGATTTCCGTATTCTCAAACTTTCAACTTCCACCCTTAAATTATTATTTTTATCTTACTTTCGATTTCCGTAGTTAATAAAAAATCATTTTATTCTGGATTCAATTTTTACAATATTTAAATTAAAATTTGAAACCCTGTAAATGTAAATAGGGAAATTTTGAATAAAAAATAATTCTCAGAAATTCAGAATTATTCATTGGTTAGTTTATTTGGTAGTTAATAGACATTGATGACTTGACAGAAGAAAATTATCTACGCAATTTTTGATATATTATTACAGTAATAGATTTAACAATTTGCTGCTTTTCTCTTAACAATTCTATAGATTAGTTGTTTACAGTAAAGGAAAGTTGGATTTTAATAGTAGATAGCTATATTTTTGTTTGTCGAAAGTGTATGCAAAGTATTGGGTAACATAAATTTTGAGCTTTATATCCCTTTATAAAAGATAATTTTGTTTCAAGTTTGTATAATTTATTAGAACATATATATTTTATTTTTGCTAAAACAGGATCTAGAATATTTAAAGAAACAAGAAATATACAAAACAAATTTAACCAAGGGTATACTTCTTTACTAGGACTAGGATCCTTTAGTGCTAATGTTAGTTGAGTTTATGATTACTTAGTCTGTGATGCAGTTAGCTATAGGCGAGATTTCAAATCTAGGGTCTCAAAGGAGTTGCTTTTTCCTTGGTTTGCCTTGGTTTTACCCTTCCATTTAACCTCCATAAGTATATGTACATGCAATTTATATTGACCATGTACAATTTGTATTATCTACAGTACCCACCAAAAGTATGGAGACATTTTCGCTATGTAGGCAAAAAAGTTTTTTGAATAATTTTTATCTAAAAGTTGTTAGATCTAACTGTTTATTTTTAAATCTTTTTTAGTTTTGCTTTATTTTTTTTTTGGTTATCATTATAATTATAATTGAGACAGACTACAAAAATAGTATAAAAGCTTTGTTATGGAAAATAATTACCATTAAAATGGTTTTGGGGGCTCTATGATGTCAGATGCTGAAGCTTATAAATATGTTGCATTTATGAAATTTTGTATCCATTTTATCACAAACCATACTTAAATATGCCATATATAATTTTTATACAAAAATTATCATCAAAATTCAAGTATTGTAGTAAATTCCTTTTGTCTCCAAACTTTTGGTGGATACTGTATATTGTATTTATTAGTGTCAGAAAATAAAGTTTGGTAATCTGGCCTTTGTAAAATGATAAAAAATGACCATTATTGTGTTGACTTGGAGTTAAGCATCAAATAAAGAAATTAACATGTTTATTAGTATGACTTAATTAGCTTATTCATGTTTATACATTAATTATTAATGCATGTATTAGTTATTTGTCATTGTATTTGTTTATTCATTGTTAAAACTTGGTTCTTTGTTTGTAAAAATTGTCTCATTTTATTTTATTTTCAAGAAAAGGTACGCAAATGGTTGACATTTTCAAGATTCATTGAATTTTAGACATTGTTTGGAAGGTGAAATGTTCATAATTATGTTAAAGCTGTAGAAATCAAGACATTGAAACATTTTATCATTTTTGAAATATCACTATTTTGTTAAATGCATTTACTTTCTTGCCAGATTATGTTTTTACTTTTTAGTGTTATACTTCTTTCTTTTAGTTTTAATGAAATGTGATGTTTTTAAATTAGTTAAATATTTTGAAATATTGATGAAATAAGGCACTGGTCTGTACAGTGCAAATGCTACAAGTACGTAGACCGATAATATACAGTGCTATCTAAAATTACTTGTACATTTTCTTTTTGTAAAACAGCTGTTTTTCCATTAATACAGCTAAATTTCATTTCAGATGTATTTATGGATTAGGAATAGGATAGTTTTATTTTTATGTACCATTTGAAAGGATAGGAATGATAATTATTTGGAATTGTAATAGTATAACAGATACATGTATCTAAAGAAATGCTTTTGAGTCCCCCTTGGCTAGCTCAGTTGGTAGCATGCAAGTCTACTGATCGAGGGGAAGTGGGTTAATTCCCGGGCAGGGCATACTTTTGTGGAGCTTGGTCATGAAATTATTTCTACACCCATTCTCCCTCCTACCAATGAGTTTTAATTATGTTGGGCAGTTGTCAGTCACTGACGAAAGTGTGCGCTTAGTAGTTGGTTATAAGCTAAATCCAAAGATGTAGCCTTCCCAGGAACAGTGAGTAGGTTGACTGACCGCCGTTAAATGACCTATATAATGCTACGGTTTCAAACCCAACAAACAAACAAATGTTTTTGATTTCCCACATAGTGGAAAAAATTAAAAAAAAAATTATCTTACATTTACTAAGTGTGAAGGTAATTATGGTTGGTACAGTGTATCTAGCATTGTAATGAGTGTATATTTTATTTTATTTTTATTTTTTGTATTATTTTAAGGCAGTTTCTTTGTGTTCAGTTTTCTGCTATCTCGGTGCTTACATTTTGCTATTTTGCCAGACTCAATATTTTCATATTGTGCATTAGACTTTCAATAAAAATTGTATTCCTGAACAAAGTTAAAGTTCAGTTTTGTGTCTTATTTGAATGTTTTCTTATGTATTTATAGTCCTATAAAATACAAATCAGTAAATTTGAAAGAAGGAATCTTAATTTATCACATTTTTCACATGATAATTTTGTCTTGTTATGTGTGATAGTGACTTTTTTGGGGTAATTTTATTAAGGAACATTAATTGTTTACAAATTATAGCCATTCTTGAGATTGTTAATTCAATACATATTTTATTGCATATATTGGATTGGATAACAGGCATATAATGCCTATACACATCCTCTCCATAAAATCTTGAGATTGTTATATCTTGCCTAACTGACTGGACGATTCAATTAATTTTGTGATAGCAACTCATTCTGGAGTTAGTTATTATATCTTGCCTTTTTGTTGTAGCAAATGATACTTATATTTAGACAGTCATTTTATAGATTAAAATTTAGGCTTTTAATTTGTCTTAATTAATAATGGCATCAGTAATTATTTACATAGCTAATGAGGGGCTATATTGTTAGCTAGTTATAAGATGTAGGTTAGTTTTTAACTCAACTTTACGCAGTGAAATTGAGAGCTCTCCTACTCGCCCAAGCGTCGGCGTCCGCGTCCATATTTCTGATTAAAGTTTTGTGTAGTAAAATATTTTTTACTATAACTTTTTTATTTCAACTTCAATCTTTAAATGTATGTTCCTTATTATCAACCACATCTCATGTGACAAGGTTCATAACTCCAAATACATTTTTTTCAGAATTATCGCCCCTTGAACTTAAGAGTTTTCTTTAAAATATATTTGTTTTTACTGCAACAGTTTAATTTCTTTAGGTATTGACTTCAAAATTTAAATGTATGTTCCTTATTATCAACCACGACTCATGTGACAAGGATCATAACTCTAAATACTTTTTTCAGAATTATCACCCCTTGAACTTAGAGTTTTCTTTTAAAGAAATGTTTGTTTTTACTGCAACAGTTTAATTTCTTTAGGTATTGACTTCAAACTTTAAATGTATGTTCCTTATTATCAACCACGACTCATGTGACAAGGATCATAACTCTAAATACTTTTTTCAGAATTATCACCCCTTGAACTTAGAGTTTTCTTTTAAAGAAATGTTTGTTTTTACTGCAACAGTTTAATTTCTTTAGGTATTGACTTCAAACTTTAAATGTATGTTCCTTATTATCTATCACATCTCATGTGACAAGGTTCATAACTCCAAATACTTTTTTTTTTTCAAAATTGTCTCTCAGGAAATTATTTTTTTTACTTTAAATTTGTTAAGGTTATATTTTCGAATTTTAAAATATGTATGTTCCTTATCATGAACCACATTTCATGTGACAAATACTTACTTAGTCAAGCATGCTGTCTCTACTGACAGCTCTTGTTAAACTTTGGAATGCATATTTTGAAGTTATTTTATCTGTAATACAAGTATGAAAAAAATTGTGCTTGAAACATTTTCGAGTAGTGGTTACTAAAACTGTTTAACACCAAGCTAAAATGTTAACTTGCTAATATAAGTTTTTATTGTATGATTTGTATTTAACTTTGTTTTAAAAGTTTTATCATTATGCTCATGTGTACGATGGTAATGAATATCTCTGTAGTTGCTACGTTTTATTGGAACTATTGTTTTTTAGTTTAGTTAATACTAATTTATTTTAGCTTGATTGTGAAACAAGTTCTTATTATGTAGAATTTTCACTCTATAAGTCAGCTTTTTGAGTCAGCTTCCTGGTGCCCAAGTACTAAGCTTGTAGAGAATGTTTCTAATTCAACGAGGGGGGGGGGGTTGAATGCAGTGACACCACTTGACAACACCCTCATTACTCTTAATTAGCATGGACACACCGGTTCTCGAACCTCTAAGGACTCAATGAGCCATTTTTAATCAATACAACAATATTTTTAGAAAAATACATTAAAACACACCTTTTAACCTTAAATCCACTTTTCTATCATATATTTGTTGACATTTTATATTTAAAACAAATCTAAATCCTTCCAGAAAAAACACTACCATTCTCTGACAACTGTCATGGCGGCTAAAAATAGATGACCTAATTTCGAACCTCTACCGAATTTGGCTATTTGTGAGGTTATAATTAGCTGTCACATGACTGTCATGTGACTTTATGAGCAGAAGACAGCAATGGCTTCCTGCCATGTGCTTTTTTGTAATAACATACTTTTAAACAATATTTGATGGATTGTACAGACAGAGCGGAAAAAGGTAATAGGGATTTACTGAAAAATATTCACCATAACAAAATATTCATTCTAATTACCTGTTTCTTGCGCATTATTCTCGTTTGACAGCTGTAGTTGCGTCTGTTGTTTACTAAACATTATTTTGTGCACACGAGTTGATGACATCATACGCAATTACGTAGCAAAGTAAACAACATTTTTATAAAAGGTTCTAGATCAGGTGAGGTTGGAGAACAGGTGTTTATACGTTACATCTTCTAATGTCATATGTACCATGTTATATTTGTAAATGCACATTGTTGTGTATAGGCCGGAGGCCTGTTTATACAAATAAATAAACTGTTAAGCCATGATGTAGCAGAGATCAGTAAAGTGATTGTTTTGCATGAAAGAGACATTTTGATTAAGTGGAGTTAATTTTCTTCAATTCAGAGTGAAAATTTATTTACCTTGAACTTTTTTGTGACATCATGATATAAATTCTGCTCTTATTTGTAATTTGAAGAAAATTAAGTTCAATAAATTGTCCAGAGCAGAGAAACCTCTCTGGATGATAATTAAATTAAAATTAAATTCTATGTACATGTAGTGGTTTTTTCATGCAACATATTTAATTCAGTCATTCTTCATTCTGTTCATTTATTTACATTTTTTTTTTTACTTTAGTATTAAACATTGCATTTTGTACATTACAGTCATTATTTTAACATAATTATTTCCTTACATACATGTATTTTAAGCTTACTTTTAAAAAACATGAGAGCTTTATGCGATCACTTATATTGCATTGCTTGTGAGGTTTAAGTATTTTAAAGTTTTATATCTTCAACACTAAAGATATTTTTCCTGAAATTGAAAATTGTTGTACTTATTCAGATTGATTATATCAACCATACTGTGCAGGAAATTATACCTAAAATTTAATTTTTTGAGTTTTGCCCTTTTATACTTAAAATGTAAAATATGAGATAATTTTTTTGAATGTGATATCTTCAAATTTTATCAAGATTTTAAGTGCAGTTAAAACTAGAAAAGCTTTGTGCTTTCCTTTTACTCCTCTTGTGAATATATTAGAAGAAAGAGCTGTTATTTGATACACCTATTTAGGTCTGCAGATGCATCACACTTTATAATTATGATACAAAGAATTATTAGCAATTTCCATAATATTTGTATGATCAATTTTTATACCATTAAAATTAATTATAATCCAATATTGATTTGATCATCTTTCTTCCTGTATATGTTATAACTCCAATCTTTATTGCATTTATTACAAACATATTTTTACTCTAAGGTGCTATCAGTCAAGTCATTCCATAAATAAATTATCATTTGATTGTATACAAAACAAATACAATTTTGATTAATGACAGAGCTGACTTGATACATTAAATTATGAATATTTTATACCCCCACTACTAATGGTGGTTGAATCAAATAATCAATTCAATTTCTCATGTAGCCTGACTGAGTTTTGTAAATTTTATTCAGTATGTTAAATAAATTTTTAATTGAATTTTAAATCAGCTCTTATTATTTTTATGAAGTTTCATAATAATATTGATTTATTCAATTAAGAAATTTCACGTATGAATGAAAAACAGTGTAATAATTCATTATAAGCTGTTTACTCTAGATATTTTCTCTGAGGTCACAATGTACATTGATTATTCAATTTTAGGATATATTATGCTTTTGTCTCAGTCCCATAAAATCGTGGCTTGTTGCGGACCCGTACGTGCAGACAGCTATTTGCCATGGGATGTGCGTGGCACAAAATAACACACCGGTACCGAGCCGTAGCTGAAAGAAATGCAAATTTAACCCATACTGGGCCATGATTTTGTTCACGATTTGACTTTGAAACTGATATGTGTAACCACGGCTCATCTCAAGGACCTTGGTAAAAAAAGTAACTGTCTGTACGGGTATGCAAGAGTTTGTACGAGTGCTTGCGAAGCTTGATTGCGCAGCACCCGTATGACTATTTTTATGGTTATGGCACTTTAGCATTAGTAATTAGAATGGACTTTATCTTTTCACAAGTACTAAGATTTTTTTCAATCCAGTTAACTTTCATTCAGTTCAGAACCAAATATCCTGTGCTGAGTCATGATATCTGATTGTTAGAAACATAGTAAAAAATAAAATGCAGCACAGCTAATGATATATTTCATGTATTACAATAGTATTAGTTGTTGTTTTGTCCCTTTTTTATTCATAATCAGATACAACACTGTTGCTCTTAGTCTTTGATTCATTGTTATTTTTTGTCTAATTAAAATGCATGATTTTTGTTTAGACTTTATAAACGACAATATTGATTGGTTATTTTTATTCAATTAATCAAGCTCATAGATTTTTGAATTTGTCTGTTTAGTTTAGACTAGCTCTTTATGTGTGAATCTCTTTTTATGAAATCTGTAAAATCTAAGATCTAATATTCAATTTATATTATAATGACCTTAACTCATTATACCCCCGCTTCGAAGAAGAAGGGGGTATACTGTTTTACCCTTGTCCGTGCGTCCGTCCATCCGTCCGTCCGTTACAAAATTTCCGTCGCAGTTTTCTCAGCAACTATAACATGCAGCAGTCTAATACTTGGCATATTGCTTCATCCCATAGTCCCATGTGGTGTAAAGCGATTTCATGCTCCTTGCTCATCTACTTCCTGTTTGTCGCATATTTTTAGATTTTTGCGGGGGTATCACTAGTGAGCATTAGCTCACAGATTTACTTGTTTATACTTCCTTTAAAGTGCTATAAAGATGTTTTATCATATTTGAATATTTGATGATAAAAGCCCAATTTTGATATGATAGTTTTGTTAAATTTTATTCTACGGCCAGTGGCGCATATATTAGCAACGCTGATATGAATATAATACTTCTGTACTCACGATCAATAAAATGAGATTTAGATCAGCAGACAAAATGTATGGGTCACTGACAGTCGTATGAAATTTAATAGTAGTAGAATTTAAAGAAAAGTTTGTATAAAATTTATTCATATTATTACAATTATGATTCATTCTTACAAAATTCATTCGCTATTTCAATGTTGACAAATTAGCATATAAAGTGGATAAAATAAGAAAAAAGGATTTTGATAATAGTTTTATTATAGTGAATATTTAACTGTTTTGATGAAATTGTATACAAATAAATATTTCGCATAAGTTATAATTTTTTTGCCTTGCATTAATATAATGTTTAATCATGATGTATTTGATACCTAATTATTTAATGTGCAGCATGATTCGTGTCAGTCTTTGAATAACTTTATTTCTGTAAGCCAATGATTTATTATTTTGCTATGACTACTCTATCAATTAAATATCAAGACATATTTTTACAGAAACAAACAAACAAACATTTGTGCTGTGGTATTTGAACATGAGACCAATAAAAATCATATTACCGGTAATCAAAGTTTTCACCATGTCAGATTTTTAAATGATATTAACATTTATTTTGTTTAGACAAGTTTAAGATATTTTCATAACAAATAGAGAAACTTCAATTTGTTCACTGAAACATATTCATATGCACTATTTGTGATAAATGTAAAATATCAAAATGGTATGTTTAAATCAGAAAAACGATATATGTGAATTACTGTATTCACCAATTGAGTGATTCTTTTAAGTACAAAAACATGCATGGCCTATAATACGACCTTTAACCAACTTTCTTTAAACATATTCAAAAAGGATTTTGCAGCAGGTAATTATAGTAACAATGAAGGCTTTATTTATGGAGGCTACCCATTTGGATAAATCCAATCTTCCATGTGTAAATTAAGAAGGAAGTTAGTAACTGTTCCCCTTTTTTAGCCGGATTTTTCAAAGAAAAAAATCGGCCAATAGTTTGGCAAAACACGGGTGGGTGGGGGGCCAGTTGGGCATCTGGTTAACAATTGCGTTAAAGTTTTTCTTTACCATATATTTCTGCCATTTATTGTCAGATCTTTATGAAACTTTATACAATGATAACATACCATGTGATGAACAGAATTAAGACAGTAACCACAACTATACCTGCCTTTATTATGAATTATTTCCCTTTGTAATTTTTGTGTTAAAGTTTTTAAATCCGGCTTTAATGTGGTTTCCACATTACATTTCTTGTTTTCTTTAAAAAGTAAACAGCTGAATGCTGCATTTATCAATGCTACATATACACACATGCTTGTCCTCTTGCTTCTATTCCAATAATGACCCCCATGATCCCTCACCATGGCTTGGATGGGGGGAACATTTAATCATAGTGAAGGTTGTATCACATGTATAGTTTTTGTATTAAATTTTTCTTCATTTTATTCTTCACTCATTTTGTAAAAATAATGTTTGTATCTTAGATTCAATATGCAGGTTTTGCGCAAAACGGTCATAACTCATTTCTTATATTGAGTTACGACTGTTGCTCTAAACCTTCGAATAGGAACACATGTAAATTGATGTAATACTTTCAAAACACTGGTATAGGGTAACAAGCATAATAAACTGGTCATCCATTCTAAAATTACAAGCTCAATGATTATTATACATGTTCTTCATTTGGAAAGGTACAAGTAGTGCTCTATTGCATGTCTATTTAAGTTCATATTGAATGAACTTAAGCTATTGTTGTGATATGTTCAATTGTATTTGAAGTCCTTACAAACAGTTAATATTGTAACTTAACTGTATAAATTGGCTGTTAGCTTTTTAAATATACATGTAACAGTATTGTATTGATGATTTTAACACACTTTTTAAGTACTTATTTTTTTCACGATGGTCAAAAAAAAAAAACTTCATAATTTTTATGTAATATATAATAATATTCAAGTCAATTGAAGTTCATATTTATCATCAAACATAAAGAATCTATTGTATACAATGTAAGCATTTTATTTTTTATTTAGTGTTAGATACCTTTTAATGTATTGTTTATACCATTATTCTTTTACATAATGTAGTGCATTGATTATTCTAATGAAAGTTGCCAGCTTCAATAGTCTTTCTTTTTGTGTATAACTTGCCAAATGTTTTGTTTGTGTAAAAAAATATTGAAATCCTTATCAGTACTCGTTGTGTTAAACGTTTCAGTTGTGTAAAGGGAGCTAACTCTACAATTTCTAACTTGAATTACATTATGTGAAATAGCAAATTATCTCCCTTTGCTCTGTTGTTTCATATTTGGTATTCAATATTGTATGGTTTGTACTTGTAGACATGTTTCTCAAGTTTTATATATTCTTACGCAACTTTTAATGTTTAGTATGTTTTTTAATTGTTACTCAATTGTGTGGTCTTTGCTTATCTTAGCCAAATTAGATGTACAATGGATAATGCTTGCTTAAAATTATTCAACTGTCAGCGGTGCATACATTAACCCCTTGGATTTAAATACTTACAACAGCATGTCTGTACTTACAATTGATCAATAAAGTTGTTATCTTTGTACTTGGATTATCAAACAAATATGGAGTGTTTTAATTTGAGGGCTTAATGTATGCACCACTGACAGTTGAATTAAATTTAACTGTACTTGTATTTTATGTATTTGTTATGGTCAGAAGTGATTTGAGGTATAAAATATTTTGTGTGTGTTGTATTTACTTGTCATATATATGTATTATCATAAAAAAGATCAGAAATAAAATGATACAAATATATAGCTGATTGTCAAGTGTTGTCATTCAAATAATTAAATAAAACACTGTATTAGTCCTAAATTATATTTTTTTGTTGGGTTTAATGCCGTTGCAACACATTGTATAGGTTATATTACGGCAGTCAGTCTTCATACTCACTGTTCCAGGAAAGGCTAAATCCCTGGATATAGCTGATAACCAATTACTAGGCACATACTTTCGTCAGTTACTACTGCCATACATAATTAAGAATAAGTGACCAGTAGGAAAGAGAATGGCTGCTTAAAATTATTTCATGATCAAGCTAATGTTAACAAAATTAGTGTAGCAGATAAACCTCCATCCCCTTAGTCAATCATGTTCGTAATGGTAGTCTAACATTTTACCATTACAACAACAAGACACTTATGGGAACATTTTAAATTAATGCTATATAATATTTTATTGTCATCCGAACATCCCCAGTCGTGGATTAGTTCATTGTATTGTTTACATAAACAGGGGTTTGTTTTTTAGTACAAACTGAAGTTAATCCAAATATGTTAAAACAAGAATTAAACATTGTTTTCAATCATATTTTATTGCATAAATTACAAAATATCATATAACACCAAGAGTAAAGAAGATATAACAACAAAAAACTTGCTATGTACATTTATTATGATACTGATAATAATAGCCAATGCTTGAAACTAAGGCTGTCACGATATATCCATATATTGCAATACGCAGCTGCGGCAATATGTACAGTGATACGAATTTAACTTACTGGTATTTGGCAATATTTTTTATTTCAATGGAAAATATTTGCCTTTGCAAAATGAATATAGTGAAACATAAATTTTTCCATTGTATATTCAATTTAAGCTAATGTTACAATAATTTAACAGATGGGACGTGTATGATCGGTTGTGCAAAACATGTTCTTGAATTGAATACTTTGGACTTTGGGACAGGGAGTTGTGAAGCTAGCATGGCATCCTGGAGCTTGATTTCTAGGACGTTTTGCACTATTGAGGTGGTTGTTTCTATTACTTTAAGCATCTTTTTTATGCAAAAAAAGGATCACAATCCTAAATGACCGTATAGACTTAAATAGGCTAGATTTTACCATTAGCTGCAAGTAAGATATGCAATGTTTCTTTTATATACAGAGGAGGCACAGGGAATATAAAAAACTATGAATATACATATCGCAGTACCGTGCTAGCCTATTGCAATATATGGCGATAGGCTTCTGGGGTATCGTGACAGCCCTACTTGAAACTATAATCTATACTACAGTAGAGTTGCACTGTTAAGATCATCAAAATAGATGGTCCTAATAGCAGAATGATCTTAATAAAGAGATCTTTTACTTGGCAAAGTAAGCATTTAGTATATAAAGGTTGTCGATGACTGTGCAATAACCTAGATGGTCATTCCTAAGGAACATTACTTCAAATATTTTATTACACACCAAAGATGTAAATAGAAATAAGACCAGACATAAAACAAAATTCCAGTTACTGCAAAACTCAACAGTTCATTACTGTTGAATATCAAAATTTTACAGGACCAAACCAAGTCTAACAGGACCAGAAACATTTTACATATTTTGATGAAGTGAAAACTAAATGGACTAGATCAAAGTTTTTAGTCGGTCTCTTAAACCTGCAGATCTAGATGGATCTTCCCTTTTTATCACAGGATTTGTCCACCAGTCTGCCATGTTTTGCAGATAAATTATAAATTTCATTCATAGTCAATGTTTAAAAGACAGTGATATACAGTACAGCCTCACTTGAACAACACCCACTGTGAAGGATATATTGTGTTGCTGTCCACAAGTTGTGGCTCTGCAGAGGTTAAATTCAATTAAATTTACACCAGAGAAAAATATCAAAAGCTGTTGTTGTGCAGAGGATTTGCTCTGTAGAGGGCGGATCTGCTGAGGCTATACTGTATATGATACTTAGACACAATTAATGTTCCTAGGTACAAACATTCTTACCAAGTTTGCATTTACAGGGTAATATAGACATGTGATCATCAATAACAACTAATAAAGTAAAAAAATGTTTTTTTGTGTGCTGATAATCTCTCTGCACAAATAATTGAAATGTCACTTTTCCATTCACAACACCATTTGTCCAAGATATATTAGACACAATTACAGTTTCATGATCCTAAGATCAATGTTGTTCAACAATTAGCATAAAAAACTTGCTGACATCAATTTATAAATATTGACAGTACTATCTGATATATATTCATACATGTTTCTCAACTTAGTAATATCACAGCAAAGTACTAAATTAAAACCATCTGACAGTTTCCAAAGTACTTTCGACTCATTTTGACTTTGAAGGAGATTCATATGGATTGGACCAAATCTTCATATCTGAAACATAAAAAAAAACAAATTAAGTAATTACATAGGGTTTTTCACTACTGATGTCACATTATTCATCATGTTCCTGTCATTTCCAGTATAATGTTTACCATTAAGTCCTGTGACAGAAACATTGTGTAATTGTGTAATTTATGTCTTAAATATGGGTATGGGTGATTTTTCACTGATATATCTTACACATAAGATAATAAATAATATGGATTAGCAAAAAATGAGTTTGAACTTTTGGGAAAAATTAATATGAACTTAAGGTGATCCCTTACAGTACTTATTTACATCTAAATGGAGTAAAAATAAATGCAGGTAAATTTCTAGCTGAAAGCAATGAGAAGTGCCCCTTCAGGTGGGATTCCAACCCAGGACCTCTTGATCCCTAAGCACGCGTCCTACCACTAGATTACAGCTGCTACAAAATCAGTCCATACAAAGCTGAATGGAAAGAATGTTAATTCATACATTAATGTTATAAGGCTAAACATACCTCCTGGTTGTACTTTACTTTGATCAATATCTTTTCTTCCAATTGCTTGCATCATTTCTGAAAGAAGAATTTCATCAATTTGAAATTTAAACAATATGAATGATTGCAAAGTCATCTATAGTTATAACTATTCAGTTGCATATGATGGCAAAGCTCACTAACAACAGATTCATGACCACAGATGTCATCAAAGGACAAGGAAATTAACATGCAGCAATATAAGGTCCGTCTCTAGTCATACAGTGGACACACAGTCTAGGAACAAATCTAAAGATCTTGCTACATTGGTTGGGTTTAAAGCCATTGGTACACATTGTAAAGGTCATATCCAAGGGGTCAGTCAACCTACTCACCATTCAAGGACAGACTTAATCTATGGATTTAGCTATTGACAAGTTACTACGTGCATACTTCCATCGTGACTGACAACTGTCCAAAATGATTTAGAATCAGTTGAAGGAGGGAGAATGGACATAGAAATTATTTTTTGACCAAACTACACTAAAATAAGCCCAGCCCAGGTTTCAAACCAGTAACCTCTCAATCAGAAGACTTGCATGCTACTGACTGAGGTAGCCAAGTGGGTTTCCTGATTTCATATTGCAGCACAAACACACATTAGCATCAGCAACTACTAATATACGATTCAGGGGTGCGTTTTATCAATATTGCTGGTCGTAAGGCCGGTCTTACCTTAAGTCAGCTATTTACGACTTTCCCTACGACCTACGTATGCCTGTTTTATCAACACGGTCTTAACAGCTCGGTCTTAGTTAAGACTACCCGTGGTCGTAAGCCTGTTATTTTGCCGAGAGGTCCACTCAGCATCTGTACAAGGGTACGAATACCTTCACTTGATAAACGGTATCTTGTTTAACAATGTTATAACTTCAAACTCTCGCAAATCCCCAAAGTCAACAGGTTTTCTAAATTATCTCTTGTTTCTACGCCTTCTCACAATGTTAAGCTCCACGGCGGCCATTTATAAGACCTTTACTAGAAGTTAAGGCTACCCAGAACCAGCCTTAACGTTACGACCTGAAATTACGATTTTCGGTGACGCCTTAGCTACGACTTTGTTGATAAAATGCTCCCGGGCCTTAACTTAGGGCTAAGGACCTAGACTAAGTTAAGACCTGCCATACGACCGTTGATAAAACACACCCCAGCTACATAAAATTGTGTGGTTGCAGGTGATGGGGTATAGATTACAAATGATAGGTGTACTAACAGCAGACATATAATAACACTACATGTTTTAGTATGATATGGTCCGAACAGGGATCAAACCCACAAACTTCTTAGTCATAAATGGACACTCTACCACGTTGCCATAAGAGCTACCTTGAAGGTAAAGAAGTACAAGTGCTGTGATATAGCTCTGCTATACTGTCAACCTATATCAAGGTTCTTATTATAAGTTATATAACACAAATTCTTACTGTAGTTGTTTCTCTCACTGTCAGTAAACAGTGGTTTGTAAATCGTCAAATACGTCGCCACTCCGATTCCCAATAGAGCTGCAGCAGTAAAATATATGCCACGTACTCCTTGACTATTGTTGTCATAGTCGACAGACTTTCTTTTTGGTACAATATCAATTAGTTTTACAAGACTACGCCGCATTTTGTTGTTTAGTTTGACATTTAATTTAAATAGTCTTTTAGAGTGACCTCCCTTGAATTTTGTCTACTCGATTGTTATTCTGTTCCATTCCTTGAAATACTGTTCTCGAAAATGAGCACCACACATTATTTTAGGCATTGATTACCCCCCTTCAGCAACATCTTTTACCCATACTGGACTCCCTCGACAGACTTTGATTAATTGTCTGGTTTGTGCAGAATTAAACAATTAAAAATAAAATGTGAATGATATAATTTGCAATCCACATGCTACGGCTATATCCGGTTATTGAGTACATAGGTTAAAAATGGAAACTATGAAGTAATTGTTACAATTTGATATACTCAGGGAATTAGATGTCTCTGATATATATGCCGTTAAACAGGAAATATCCTAATTTTTTATGGAAAAAATATCATACAAAATATCGGTTTTGTATAATTAAGACAATTATTCATATCAGGGAATTAGATATTATCTATGTCTCTGTTCTTATGACAATGTGTTATTCATCATTTCATGTACAATGATTTTACAACCGTTAGTTGGTTTATCCTTGAAACATTTAATGGGCCTAGACCCCTAAGCATAATTCATGGCATTCGGACCAACAAAATATCCTTGAAGACTGTACATAATCTGTTAAAAAACCAACAACACGTACACATGGGAAAACACTGGCATCCAATGTGGTTCATGCAACACTTGTCATCACCAAGAATGCATGAAAAGGAATGATTATATTTACATTGCCTTGAAAAATATCTCAATGGAATGCGCGAAATCAGGTTTCCAGGTACTCATCGACTCTAGTTTGACCTTACAGTATAACAATCAGTCGACCATTGCGACACACATATAATATACTTAATGAATTCTAAGTACCCCGATATCAATATTATAGGAAATGTCTATTCTAAGTACCCCGATTTCATTATTATTAGAATGCTTATTCTAAGTATCCTGATTTCAATATTATAGGAAATGTTTATTCTAAGTACCCTAATTTCAATATTATAGGAAATGTTTATTCTAAGTACCCCGATTTCAATATTATAGGAAATGTTTATTCTAAGTACCCTGATTTCAATATTATAGGAAATGTTTATTCTAAGTACCCCGATTTCATTATTATTAGAATGCTTATTCTAAGTATCCTGATTTCAATATTATAGGAAATGTTTATTCTAAGTACCCTAATTTCAATATTATAGGAAATGTTTATTCTAAGTATCCTGATTTCAATATTATAGGAAATGTTTATTCTAAGTACCCTGATTTCAATATTATGGGACATGTTTATTCTAAGTACCCCGATTTCAATATTATAGGAAATAGTTTTTTTTAACGTTAGAGTTCGATCGATAACTGATATACATTGTATGTACAGGAACATTCTGTCGTTTGTTTACATGTTTTTATTCTACTTAGTCGATGCAAAACCAATTTTGTCGTGCATGCGTTCATATGGGAAGATTTCTAAAATTTTTACTTTGATTTAACACAAATAGCAGCATTAGAGATCTAATCCTGCGGGTGACGCACCCACTGGCACTAGAGTCCTCACATATAATATTTTGTCAACAAACACAATTAAAAAACGCTCCCGTATTCATCACCGTGTACGAGTTATGACTAGATTTAAACAATCATAATATTCACATGGTATTGAACCATTTTGACAGTAGGTACGGTCTGACAGATTTATTTTACCTTTACCAATATATTTGGATGCAAATATTGGTCTCGTTTTGTAGATTAAACATTTCTTTACAAAACTGACCATTCAAAAACTTTATATCTTAAACGGTTATTATGAAATTAATCGTAATTTCAATACTATCATTTTGCCAATCTCTCATACAGAGTTGTCGATCTTTACAATGATCTCTATCTCTGTTAACGTCTCGAAAGTAGTCCCAAACACGTGATCGTTTAAAACGATCATGTGACAATTTTTGAATTTTTTCCATACGCAACAGACATTTTGACTAACAGATCACCTTTCTTGTCTTGTAGATGTACAATGGCTTGTCGTTGACAGTTCCTTAGCACTAAATATTTGCCATAATTTTTAGCAATATCATCTATTGTTGACATTTTAGCGGATGAGTAAAAAAGGCTAATTACTCAGAATAGGGAGACGTTTCACAAGAAAATAGTTCTTGTAAATATAACTCTTTAAAAATTGGATTTCGCCTATAATAAAATTCTATTTCACGTAAAACTTTAAGATAATATATATAAAAGACGAATTACGCATTCGATACAAAATCTTAATTGTATTACTATTTTACAAGAATCTTGTAAAACCCGAGACGTTTACAGAGATATAGATCACTGTAAGGATCGACAACTCTGTATGAGAGATTGTCATTTTGCAGCGATTGAGAATCACTGTTCACTTCCGGTTTAATCATGACGCATTTAACGGCGTAAACTGATTGGTTGATAAACTCCTCGAGACTTTTCCCGTACCTTGTCAATGAAGCGCGCCAAATTTAAACCCAATCGGAGCGCACTGCCTAGGTAAACATTTACGTCATAGACATAGATGTCTATGATTTACGTGTCCCAAGTTCTATAAATAGAATATATACGTAATCAATGATATTATGCTGCGTCTGTGTACGTAATCATTGATATCCAGGGAACCAGGTTAAGTTAAACCGGAAGTCAGTAGTGACGTTGAATCGCTGCAAACTAGTGATTCTGAAATTAATATAAATTTCATGAAAACGGTATCAGATACAAACTTGTAACTTTGCATGATGTTAGAGTAATGTTTAATCTTTAAATTGAGACCGACATTTTCTTTCAGATACAAGTCGAATTGAAGAAAAACGGTTTGGGCCGTATGCACTGTAGAAAACGTTCAATACCATGTTTATTATATATGTATGTGCAGAGAACTATATATAGTGACGTACGCATTATAATCATAAGATATGGACTCTGGTGCCAGTGGACGCACCGCCTTGCAAGAGGCCTAATTTCTATGGCAATTTCTCGTTCTTGAAGTGACATTCGAGCCATTTCTTGATTTTTCGTTGTGCATATCAACACACGATTTCTACTAAAAATGACCACAAGAAGTACGTGCCTTTTTCCGCTTTTCAGCACATGCACAGCAAAACTAATTTTGTAAAATAACTAATATCAACTGCTAGTCCAGTGCTGGAAAAAAACAGTTTGTTATCCTACTGAGGCAGACATCATTATGTGCACCTGTGAATCCTGACTGTCAGACGAACACCTCCCACGAAGACACTTTTCAGACGAGATAGGAGAATGTGAAAGCGTTTTCATTCTCTAGATAGCCCGCAGTTATTTCAAATCAGTGGAACTTGTTTAATTGTAGACTGCCTCTTCATGTGCTTTGAATGAAAATCAAAGTGGATGTACCAACAATATGTTTGTTTGAGCACCAACAACGACATTAAATGGCTAGAAGACTGTGTTAAAGGTGTCGTCAGCAAAGACAGTACCTGGACAAAATAATTAGTTCCTGATCATCGCATCTGACCGACACTAACAGCAGTTTGTAAGTCAACAAATAAGGGTCATCGCATAAAGTACAATGTATGTACTTACTAACCATTCACTTATAAAAAAGGATTCAAGAAATATCTGATCATCAGGCAATCTATAAAATTACGGGGGTCAGCAGTACATCGATCCATACAAGATACGATCACTATACAGAACCTTACTTATACAAGAAGGCAGACAAGTCCGGAATGAAGGAATGACTGAAGCATGCAGCTGTTTGACGATAGATATATGTATCTGAAAAGAGAAGTGCTTCGACAAAACATTAACAGTGCGCATTTAAAATTAAACTGGCATGGCTCATGAAGGAACACTAACACTCTATAACCAATGAAACATCATGTCCACGAAGCTCTAATAATGACGTTACGCAAAAATTCAGTCTCCATACAAAAAACCCTCAAAACGTCATTCAAATCGGCACACTTTCACTTTTTTGAAAGGAAAGTGTTCAGGTACCTTAAATGACCGGTAATGGCAGCTCTAAGAAAGAAAACCAGAAGCACGAGGAAGATCAGTCCAGACTCTGTTCATTTTCACCGCATCAACAGGTTATTATAGATGAGATATAGTGTTGACCCAAAGACAAGCTGTTGGGTTTGTTACCAGCAGCCATCATAATACCAGCAGTGTCTCGAACCATTCGAAACACCTCTACTTTTTATGAGTTATTCGTAGCGAATAGCCGAGGAGTTCCGAATATGTTTCAAACATGTAAAGCTACAGTCCCATAAACATAAGAAAAGCCGTGAGGGCATCGTACGGGCGCCGTGCGATCAAGCTCCGTAAGAACCCGTGCGAACTCTTGCGTACCCGTACGGAATGTTACGTATAAATACCAGGGTCCGTGATATGAGCCATGGATATACGTATCTGTTTCAGAGTCAAATCGTGAACAAAATCGTGACCGAGTATGGATTAAACATGCATATCTTTCAGCTACGGCTCTGTACGAGTGTGTTGCTTTGTGCCATGTGCGTACCTTAATTACGCAAGGCTTCCCACGGCCTACGGCGGTCTGCACGTACGGGTCCGCAACAAGCCACGATTTTATGGGACTGAGGCACTAGCTTTACAAAATACTCTGAAAATATGCCAGGAACAGCAACGGTCAAAACACAAACCTTCCACACAGCCAACAAGCAAAGACGTAGATTTATATAGAATTTAAAGTTTTGGTGTATAAAGTGCACCACCAAAATTAACATTGTAAGGGACCAGTGGCAAAATAATTGCCACCGGAGCCGGATGGGGGTGTTTAAACCAGGTTAAACTAAAACATATTATTCTAAGAAAAAGTTTTAAAATCTTAATTAAATTTACGAGCATGTATAGCCACAGTACTCTATTTTTGCTGGGTTTTACGACACAATGTATAGGTCGAGAAGGTTATAGTCAACCTACTCAGTGTTTCTTGAGAGGCTAAACCTTTGGATTTAGTTTATATAGAATATCTTTTCGATTTGTTTCAAGTTACTATAGCCGATCATATTAGGTAAACGTTATATTTCATCCCGATCACCCAGTACACTTTACATAAAGATATACTATATGCGTATACAAAATATAAATCTATATCGTATTAAATTTTTAAAAAATCGCAAGCGACAAACTGGTAAGCATGCGCAAACGTGACATATTTCGTAAATGCTATTTTTACAAGGTAGACGTAGTAACCTAAAATGAATTTTTGACAGGAGTTAAAAGGTATGTATTAAAACTATTTTCATAAGAGCTCTTATCTTTTATGAATACAGAACAATGTCTTTCTCTACTGTTGATTTGACCAGGACTTTAGACATAAACTTGATGTAAAATTCTACTTTGTTATTTTTAATAAAATTACTGATTATACTTCCTGGTTAGACATACTTATGTAATTATGTAGAATTATTTCGCAATAACATATTATCTAAATTTACTTATCTTCCACGACATGAAAAAAAAACTATATGTAGAACATTTGGTTCATCATTATCATCATCATCATCATCTATTATCATCATCTATCATCTATCATTATCATTACCATTACCATTACCATTACCATTACCATTACCATTATCATTATCATTATCATTATCATTATCATTATCATTATCATTATCATTATCATTACCATTACCATTACCATTACCATTACCGTTACCGTTATCGTTATCGTTATCGTTACCGTTACCGTTACCGTTACCGTCATCGTCATCGTCATCGTCATCGTCATCGTCATCGTCATCATCATCATCATCATCATCATCATCATCACCACCATCATCATCATCATCATCATCATAACATCATCAACATCATCATCAACATCATCATCATCAACAACAGCAACATCATCATCATCATCATCATCATCATCATCATCATCATCATCATCATGACCATCAATATCATCATCAGATACAGCATCAGCAGCATCATTGTTACCACCACCACCACTACAACAACTATCATCATCATAATTTTTATCATCATTCTCATCATCATTCTCATCATTATTCTCATCACTATTATGACTATTATTATCATTATCATTATTATTATCATTATCATTATAATGAATACAATAATGTATTTATTTCTAAAAACACAAGTTATTATTACAACAGCCATATCAAGTACGTGTTGTTGTACAATTTTAGTAAATTTACCATTTTATTAGGCTACCCTGCTAGTGCAACTCGTATAGGATAGATTCTTTATTGTTTGCAGTTTGAAGATTTCGAACAATATTGCCATAAGTATTCATTTCATTTAAACTTCTTTGTTGTTGTACACTAAGAAATAAACTATAATTGACAATTGTTTCAGAATAGCTAAAATGGGAGCAAGATCGTCTAAAGAGAAAAATGGTTCGTACTATTTATATTAATGTATTATAAATAAACATTTGTTTCCATCATTTCCCATGTATTGTATTTCCCATTTTTTGCCAAGATCTATATGACTATTGTACGACACAGACTAACAAGTCATTCTCATGTACATGTACCCAGAGGTTATAAAGAATGCGATCAAATAACAATCCAGACCTGCAAACTTTATTAATCATGACTTCCGTGTCACAAATGTAATCTATGGTGGCTGATTTATCGTAAATCAGCCACCATAGATAACGCTTGTGACAAGCAAGCCATGATTTATAAAGTTTGCAGGTCTGGATTATCAGAATATAAATATACGAATGACTACAGGTCGCATTCTAGGTCATGCGTGTTTTTGCACTTTAAACAATGGACTTGCCCACTAAATAGTTGAATAAGCTGATGCATGAGCAATATTTTCATGATTTAAACATGCCAATTTGATAATAAACATTAATTTTAAATAGAGTATAAGCACATTATAAATTTTATCTATTGAAGTGTTCATTAGATAAGTGTATAGTCCATTTTTTCTCAGCTGTCAAAGTTTGAATAATTTCACGGTCGATGATTACACAATATCTCAATATTAATGTCCGTTTTTTCTCAACTGTCGAAGTTTGAATAATTTCGCGGTCGATGATTACACAATATCTCAATATTATTGTCCGTTTTTTCTCAACTGTCAAAGCTTGAATAATTTCACGGTGACTGAATGCATTGTTTTTGTATTGGCGGCCTAATTTTTATTAAAAGTATCTTGACTAAAACTTAATATACGGCATATGAAGCTTTACTCAATCATAATACACACTTTCGGAAACTCATTGGCGTATTACGACAATAATTTTAACAAACGCATTCACCGTGAAATTATTCATGTTTTGACAGTTGAGAAAAAACGAGCTATAAACTAACTAAACTATGAATTTGTAAAAATAAATCACTCCTATAGTGCGCACAAAATAACAAAACGAGTTTGGGTAAACACACAAACGTGACAATCCATTTCAGGGATAGGCAGTATTGAAAATAAAATTTGCGTAGTTCCTTTTAACAAAATTAACATGGCGGATAAACCACCTCCACTTGGTAAATCATGCATGTAATGGTGAAACGTTTTTCCTGAACACCAACAACTAGCACACTCGTTTATCACAATTGTTTTTGTTATTGTCATCCTGAGCATCCCTCGTCGTGGATAAGCTCACTGTTTTGTTATTATAAACATTGTTTTTGTTGTTGTTGTTTTTTTGTTCGAACTATAAGTTTAAGTTTGTAATGAAACCGGCAATGTTTATATACGCTATGTTTACGTGGACGACCTGTAAAAGCCTCGTTAACAAAAACTTTCCATGGACAGCAAAGTAAATAAACATTTATCTTCATGTGTTGCTAACACCCGAATATAACGTTTTAATACATGGAATTGTAGTTTAAATATGTTTGTTATTTATTGCATTTCGAAGTCAAAGTATAATTGGTTGTCAATGCTTTAAACAATAGTTTAAATCGCAGTATTTTCAAAATCTAGCTACTTGATTAAATGAACGTAAAGTTGGCAGACTCAGCAGACACAGCAGACACAGCAGAAGGAACGATTTAATTTAAAGCCTCAATCTAGGCAAAACATGTGATGTTATGCATCATTTTAAAGATGATTGTTGTAAAAATGTTTTGACGGGTACATTTTGAACAGTAAATAAATAATAAGGGCAAGGTGAGTAAACAAAACAGGCCCATTTTCGAATGTGAATTTGTGTTCGACTGACATCCTTCTGCTGTTATTTAACACATGTTTTATTAATCATTTCATCTATCTGTTCACAAAATCAAATTTTATATAGAACAAGCTTTAATTTGGTATATAGATGTGCGATAAACTCTATCTAATTGCGACAGTTTGAACGTTAATATATCGAGTACGAAAATTCTCAGTGCGGAAGTTCGGTTCGATATTTTCATTAGAAAAGTGCCAATACATGCTATTTACCGAGTCTTATTTTAAGCCACAATTAAGACAAAATATGCGATATTATGCATCATTTTAAAGCTTATACATAGAAAAAGGTATAGACAGGTCGATTTTGAATTTTTGTAAAAGAATAACAGCAAGACGAGTGTATAAAGTAGCCCTATTTTCGGACGTACATTTCGGTTAGAGTGACATCCTTCTGCTATAAATAAATACACGTATTTTTAATTAATTTAACAAACAAATCACAAAATCAGACTGGCAATAGAATAAGCTTTCTTTTAATGTATAAATGAGTGAATAACTCGACTTAATTTGGACAAAATATATGTTTTTATGTCAAGTTCGTAAATTTACCCGACCACAGTTTGGTTTGATTTTTTCATTGAAATGTGCAAAAACGTGCTAATTACCGAGTCATATTGTAAGCCTAAATTTAGGCAAAACATGTGATATTATGCATCATTTTAAAGCTTATTGTTGTAAAAATGTTTTGACGGGTACATTTTGAACAGTAAATAAATAATAAGGGCCTGGTGAGTAAACAAAACAGGCCCATTTTCGAATGTGAATTTTGTGTTCGACTGACATCCTTCTGCTGTTATTTAACACATGTTTTATTAATCATTTCATCTATCTGTTCACAAAATCAAATGTTATATAGAACAAGCTTTAATTTGGTATATAGATGTGCGATAAACTCTATTTAATTGCGACAATTTGAACGTTAATATATCGAGTACGAAAATTCTCAGTGCGGAAGTTCGGTTCGATATTTTCATTAGAAAAGTGCCAATACATGCTATTTACCGAGTCTTATTTTAAGCCACATTAAGACAAAATATGCGATATTATGCATCATTTTAAAGCTTATACATAGAAAAAGGTTTAGACAGGTCGATTTTGAATTTTTGTAGAAGAATAACTGCAAGACGAGTGTATAAAGTAGCCCTATTTTCGGACGTTCATTTCGGTTGGAGTGCCATCCTTCTGCTACAAATAAATACACGTATTTTTAATTAATTTAAAAACTAAATCACAAAATCAAACTGGCAAAAGAATAAGCTTTCTTTTAATGTATAAATGAGTGAATAACTCGACTTAATTTGGACAAAATATATGTTTATATGTCAAGTTCGTAAATTCACCCGACCACAGATTGGTTTGATTTTTCATTGAAATGTGCGAAAACATGCTAATTACCGAGTCTTATTTTAAGCCTCAATCTACGCAAAACATGTGATGTTATGCATCATTTTAAAGCTGATTGTTGTAAAAATGTTTTGACGGGTACATTTTGAACAGTAAATAAATAATAAGGGCCTGGTGAGTAAACAAAACAGGCCCATTTTCGAATGTGAATTTGTGTTCGACTGACATCCTTCTGCTGTTATTTAACACATATTTTATTAATCATTTCATCTATCTGTTCACAAAATCAAATTTTATATAGAACAAGCTTTAATTTGGTATATAGATGTGCGATAAACTCTATTTAATTGCGACAATTTGAACTTTAATATATCGAGTACGAAAATTCTCAGTGCGGAAGTTCGGTTCGATATTTTCATTAGAAAAGTGCCAATACATGCTATTTACCGAGTCTTATTTTAAGCCACAATTAAGACAAAATATGCGATATTATGCATCATTTTAAAGCTTATACATAGAAAAAGGTTTAGATAGGTCGATTTTGAATTTTTGTAGAAGAATAACAGCAAGACGAGTGTATAAAGTAGCCCTATTTTCGGACGTTCATTTCGGTTGGAGTGACATCCTTCTGCTATAAATAAATACACGTATTTTTAATTTATTTAAAATTTGAATCACAAAATCAAACTGGCAATAGAATAAGCTTTCTTTAAATGTATAAATGAGTGAATAACTCGACTTAATTTTGACAAAATATATGTTTATATGTCAAGTTCGTAAATTTACCCTACCACAGTTTGGTTTGATTTTTTCATTGAAATGTGCGAAAATATGCTAATTACCGAGTCATCTTGTAATCCTAAATTTAGGCAAAACATGTGATATTATGCATCATTTTAAAGATGATTGTTGTAAAAATGTTTTGACGGGTACATTTTGAACAGTAAATAAATAATAAGGGCCTGATGAGTTAACAAAACAGACCCATTTTCGAATGTGAATTTTGTGTTCGACTGACATCCTTCTGCTGTTATTTAACACATGTTTTATTAATCATTTCATCTATCTGTTCACTAAATCAAATTTAATATAGAACAAGCTTTAATTTGGTATATAGATGTGCGATAAACTCAATTTAATTGCGACAAATTATATGTTAATATATCGAGTACGAAAATTCTCAGTGCAGAAGTTCGGTTCGATATTTTCAATAAAAAAGTAAGAATATGTGCTATTTACCGAGTCTTATTTTAAGCCACAATTAAAAAAAACACGTGATATTGTGCGTCAATTTAAAGCTCATACATAGAAAAAGGTTTCGACAGGTCGATTTTGAATTTTCGTAAAAGAATAACAGCAAGACGAGTGTATAGAGTAGCCCTATTTTTGGACGTACATTTCGGTTTGAGTGACATCCTTCTGCTATAAATAAATACACGTATTTTTAATTGATTTAACAAACAAATCACAAAATCAGACTGGCAATAGAATAAGCTTTCTTTTAATGTATAAATGAGTGAATAACTCGACTTAATTTGGACAAAATATATGTTTTTATGTCAAGTTCGTAAAATTACCCGACCACAGTTTGGTTTGATTTTTTCATTGAAATGTGCAAAAACGTGCTTATTACCGAGTCATATTGTAAGCCTAAATTTAGGCAAAACATGTGATATTATGCATCATTTTAAAGCTGATTATTTGAAAAATGTTTTGACGGGTACATTTTGAACAGTAAATAATTAATAAGGGCCTGGTGAGTGAACAAAACAGGACCATTTTCGAATGTGAATTTTGTGTTCGATTGACATCCTTCTGTTGTTAATAAAAACATGTTTTATTAATTATTTCACCAATCTATTCACAAAATCAAATTTTATATTGAACAAACTTTGTTTTGGTGTATAAATGTGAGATAAACTCATTTTAATTGCGACAAAATATATGTATTTAAATATATCAAGTACGAAAATTCTCAGTACGAAAGTTCGGTTCGAATTTTTCTCACATTTGTGTACCAAAAGAAAGCTTGTTCTATATACAATTTGATTTTGTGAATAGATTGGTGAATTAATTCTATAAAAGATGTATTTATTAATAGCAGAAGGATGTCGATCTGTCGAACAAAAGTTTACATTTGAAAATGGGCCTGTTTTGTCCACTCGCAGTGCCCTTATTGTTGACTTATTTTTCAAAATGTACCCGTGAAAACATTTTCCAAACAATCAGCCTGAAAATGATGAAATTCTGACAGTAAGGCTTTACTGCTGTACTGCCTTACTGCCGTTACTGCTGTCTTCACATACATGCACTAATTGACACTTATTTTTTTTAAATTGAAAAATGTTCACAAGAAAACTGAGGACCTTAAAAGATTCTCCTTAAAAATCACAGTGATTTTTACTTTTGGTTTTAGATACAAATGAGTACAAAGTTATTTTCTTCTTGATCAAAGGTTGAAGCACATAGTGCAGAAACCTCAATCAAAAAGCAAAACAATATTTGTACATGAAATACATTTATTTCTATGGTTTCGGGGATCCAAACAGAGTGCAAGTACCGAGTAATTACCCCGGTTATTTTTAACGGGGTAATTGGATCTTTAGGATTGGAGATCCTTTTCTATTTATTAAGTTTAAAGCCAAATTTTGACATATTGATGTAGAAATCAAAACTATTTAGGGAAATAAACTTTAATTGATGAAATTGTATAAACTATTTATACTTATAAAGGTTTTTTAAGATAAATATTCCAGCTATTTTTATTTCTAGAGTGGAATATAATGTAAACAAAGTGTGAAAAATCTAAAATATTGAGAATTTTAGTTCTGAAATTTGAAATTCTTATGTTTTTAATATTGTTAATGTCATTTGGTTTATATTACAATGGTTGCATTGATACTATTATGTTTAATGACATCTTTATATGTCTCCAATCCATAAAGAGTGATTTTTTTGTAAAAATTTAAGGTTTTTAACCCTAATATGCAGTCTTTTATTGAAGGAGATGGGCAAAAAATTGTCCTTTTTGTCAAAAATATCATACTTTTCAGTATTTAGTATATGTAAGGTAGTAATTAAATAGAAGAATTAAAATAATTTGAAAATGGTGTAAAATTCAACAATTTGAACTGTTTAAATAATAAAATTGGTGTTTTCCTAACCCGGAAAGTTATTCAGAATGATGTTTTTAAAGAATTTGACCCTGTTTTGTTGAATAAATTTTGGTTTAAGGTCTATGTATTTTGCTATCTAGTGAAAATCACTTGAATTTTAAACAAAACTAGTGGATAACAGTTTATATAAGAGGTTTAAATTACCTCATTGTTATAGTTTTATAGTTTATTATGTGAAAAATAGCCATTTAAATGATATTTTCTGCATTATGGTGTTATATATACAGATTTCATTGAAACTCTTGAGGTACTTGCACTTATATTGGGTGATATAAATGAAATAGACTGAGAATGGGGGCTCTAGATCTTATCGGTCATTTGGCAATCAACTATATAAGTTTCTAGAGCCATATAGACTGAACTCCTGACCGCCTTGCTTGGATCTAGTAGGATCTGGATGTCAAAGGGGACATCACTGAAACCCATTGTTGCCTTTAGGAGCTCAATTTTGGCTCCAAATGGTGTAGGAGTATTTTGGAATCTCCTGTGGCAGAATGAACCAGTCCCAATGATGGCATTCAGGTTTTTTTTAAATTTTTTTGGTTTGAGCCCTGGCCCAGAATTTAACAGCCTGCCCAGACCTGAAAATGAGTGGCATGACTCCTGCCTCTGCTTCTAAAAGATGCTGTGGGGTGGTTGGTAAGGCCCTTAGAGCAATTCTCAATGCTTAATTCTGTATAATATTTAGTCTTTGGAGTTGGGAGGGGCTAGTTACAGAATAGATTTCAGCTCCATATTCATTTTTTGATCTTGTGAGAGATTTGTACATTAGTAATAGACTGTTTTAATCAGTATTCTAAAAAGTTTAAAAATCGGGGCACGTTAAAAGATTCCTTGTAAAAATTCACATTGACTGGTACCTTTAATTTTTGTAACAAAAGATTAAAAGTTACACACAATGTAGTGTACTTTTTGAATGAAATCTTCTGTACAGAGCACAAAAGACTCAATCCATAAGTACTATAGAAAAAGTTAAACAATAGTATTGTATTATTAATTGCGGGGATCCCATAATAGTGCAAATACCAAGTAACTACCCCGGTTTATTAAACATATCCGGGGTAATTGGATCTTATGGACCGGAGAACCTGTTGATATATTAGTATACATATGTCAGTTGTTGACATATTTTTGAAAACTCTATAATATTTTCTTAAGAGTTATTCATTTTGATAATTTTTTTCAGTATTGGAACAGAAAATGAACTTTAATAGGTGTTCCAATAGATTTTTTGTTGATTTTTTAGTAAAAATATAATGTGAAATTCTAAAACCCAAGACATTTTAGCTCTAATTTAAAAGAATTTTGTCATTAGGTATATTAATGAAGTTTTTGATATATATATTACTGTGTTTAAGATGGTATTTTCAGGTCTTTTGTTTCTTTTACAGGTTCCTAACCCATAATTAGTTTAAGAAATTGTTAAATTAAAGGTTTTAAAGCCTTTTAATAGGCTAAATTGTATAAAATTTGTATTAAAATAGACAAAATAATGTCTTTTTGTAGTAAAAAACATAAATTTCCACATTATATGATTAAAATATATATATTCCTGTATAGTAGGAATTAAATAATGTAAAATAATTTTAAGATTCAGCAGATTTGTTGAATATTTGTTAAATTTATGGGTTTTAGTAACCCGGTAAGTCTGGTAATAGTGTTTTATCTGGGTAAAAAGATGTATATTTAAGTAGGATTTGCATCCTAGGATATATTTAATTACAATGAATTTAAGGCATTTTTAATTTTGCTAGTAAATAGCATTAAAATTAGAGGTTTTGGGTACCTCAGAATTGATTTTAAGTCTTTTCAGGACTTTCAAATAAGTTTAATTAGATGTTTTAACTGCATTTTGGTGTTTTTATGCAGTGTTTATGTAACTCATATGGTATTCGCACTTAATTGGGTGGAATAAATGAAATAGACTGAATTTGTGGGATCTAGATTTTGTCGATCTCTAGAGCCCTATAGACTGAGGTTCTAACTGCCTTGCTAGGATCACCACCAAATAACACCAAAATAAATCTTATTCTATTGTTAGTCTTGATTTTGCGAATAGGTTGGTAAATTAATAAAAAAAAATCGTGTACTTATTAATAGCAGAAGGGTGGCAGTCAAACCCAAATTTATATCCGAAAACAGGGCTAACTTCTACACTCGCCATGCTGTTATTCTGTATTATTTTTTTCCCAAATAGACATTTCAAAACATTGTTAATTTGATGCATAATGTGTAAGGTTTAAGTCGAAACATTCTCGAAAATTGCTCTCGAAAATAGACCTGTTACTAGTCATTTCACAAAAAAGAATCATTTAGAAAAAACTCAAACATCGAACCAGATAGTATCGTTCGGCCTTATAAAAATCGAGTTTTGTATGTTAATATATATCAAAAGAAAGCTTGTTTTATCTTCAGTCTGATTATGTGTATGGATTTGTAAAATCATAGTCAAACATGGTTTTGTTTACAGCAGAAGGATGTCAGTCGAACACAAATACACATTAAAAAATTGGCCTGTTTTGTACACTCGACAGGTCCTTATTGATTATTTATAGTTCTAAATTTACCCGTCAAAACATTTTCCAAACAATCAGCTTGAAAATGATGCATAAAAGCACATGTTTTAACTTAGTTGTGGTTTAAAATAAGACTCGGTAGTCAGCATGTATTTGCACATTTTTTGAAAATATCGAACCGAACTTTCGTACTGAGAATTTTCGTACTTGACATATATAAATACATATATTTTGTCGCAATTTAAATGAGTTTATCGCACATCTATATACCAAATTAAAGCTTGTTCTATATAAAAATTTGATTTTGTGAACAGATAGATGAAACGATTAATAAAACATGTGTTTATTAACAGCAGTCGAACACAAAATTCACATTCGAAAACGGGCCTGTTTTGTTTACTTACCAGGCCCTTATTATTTATTCACTGTTCAAAATGTACCCGTCAAAACCTTTTCACAACAATCAGCTTTAAAATGATGCATAATATCACATGTTTTGCCTAAAATGAGGCTTAAAATAAGACTCGGTAATTAGCATGTTTTCGCCCATTTCAATGAAAAAATCAAACCAAACTGTGGTCGGGTGAATTTTCGAACTTGACATATAAACATATATTTTGTCCAAATTAAGTCGAGTTATTCACTCATTTATACATTAAAAGAAAGCTTATACTATTGCTAGTTTGATTTTGTGATTTTTTTTTTAAATGAATAAAAAATACGTGTTTTTATTTGTAGCAGAAGGATGTCACTCTAACCGAAATGTACGTCCAAAAATAGGGCGACTTTATACACTCGTCTTGCTGTTATTCTTTTACGAAAATTCAAAATCGTCCTGTCGAAACCTTTTTTATGTATGAGCTTTAAAATGATGCACAATATCACGTGTTTTTTCTGAATTGTGGCTTAAAATAAGACTCGGTAAATAGCACGTATTCGCACTTTTTTATTGAAAATATCGAACCGAACTTCTGCACTGAGAATTTTCGTACTCGATATATTAACATATAATTTGTCGCAATTAAATTGAGTTTATCGCACATGTATATACCAAATTAAAGCTTGTTCTATATAAAATTTGATTTAGTGAACAGATAGATGAAATGATTAATAAAACATGTGTTAAATAACAGCAGAAGGATGTCAGTCGAACACAAAATTCACATTCGAAAATGGGCCTGTTTTGTTTACTCACCAGGCCCTTATTATTTATTTACTGTTCAAAATGTATCCGTCAAAACATTTTTACAACAATCAGCTTTAAAATGATGCATACTATCACATGCTTTGCCTAAATTTAGGCTTACAATATGACTCGGTAATTAGCATGTTTTCGCACATTTCAATGAAAAAATCAAATCAAACTGTGGTCGGGTAAATTTACGAACTTGACATAAAAACATATATTTTGTCCAAATTAAGTCGAGTTATTCACTCATTTATACATTAAAAGAAAGCTTATTCTATTGCCAGTCTGATTTTGTGATTTGTTTGTTAAATCAATTAAAAATACGTGTATTTATTTATAGCAGAAGGATGTCACTCAAACCGAAATGTACGTCCGAAAATAGGGCTACTTTATACACTCGTCTTGCTGTTATTCTTTAAAAAAATTCAAAATCGACCTGTCTAACCCTTTTTCTATGTATAAGCTTTAAAATGATGCATAATATCGCATATTTTGTCTTAATTGTGGCTAAAAATAAGACTCGGTAATTAGCATGTATTGGCACTTTTCTAATGAAAATATCGAACCGAACTTCCGCACTAAGAATTTTCGTACTCGATATATTAACGTATAATTTGTCGCAATTAAATAGAGTTTATCGCACATCTATATACCAGATTAAAGTTTGTTCTATATAAAATTTGATTTTGTGAACAGAATGATGAAATGATTAATAAAACATGTGTTAAATAACAGCAGAAGGATGTCAGTCGAACACAAAATTCACATTCGAAAATGGGCCTGTTTTGTTTACTCACCAGGCCCTTATTATTTATTTACTGTTCAAATGTATCCGTCAAAACATTTTTACAACAATCAGCTTTAAAATGATGCATAATATCACATGCTTTGCCTAAATTTAGGCTTACAATATGACTCGGTAATTAGCATGTTTTCGCACATTTCAATGAAAAAATCAAATCAAACTGTGGTCGGGTAAATTTACGAACTTGACATAAAACATATAATTTGTCCAAATTAAGTCGAGTTATTCACTCATTTATACATCAAAAGAAAGCTGATTCTATTGCCAGTTTGATTTTGCGATTTAGTTTTTAAATTAATTAAAAATACGTGTATTTATTTATAGCAGAAGGATGTCACTCAAACCGAAATGTACGTCCAAAATAGGGCTATTTATACACTCGTCTTGCTGTTATTCTTTTACAAAAATTCTAAATCGACCTGTCTAAACCTTTTTCTATGTATAAGCTTTAAAATGATGCATAATATCGCATATTTTGTCTTAATTGTGGCTTAAAATAAGACTCGGTAAATAGCATGTATTGGCACTTTTTTAATGAAAATATCGAACCGAACTTCCGCACTGAGAATTTTCGTACTCGATATATTAACGTTCAAATTGTCGCAATTAAATAGAGTTTATCGCACATCTATATACCAAATTAAAGCTTGTTCTATACAAAATTTGATTTTGTGAACAGATAGATAAATGATTAATAAAACATGTGTTAAATAACAGCAGAAGGATGTCAGTCGAACACAAAATTCACATTCGAAAATGGGCCTGTATTGTTTACTCACCAGGCCCTTATTATTTATTTGCTGTTCAAAATGTACCCGTCAAAACATTTTTACAACAATCAGCTTTAAAATGATGCATAATATCACATGTTTTGCCTAAATTTAGGCTTACAATATGACTCGGTAATTAGCACGTTTTTGCAAATTTCAATGAAAAAATCAAACCAAACTGTGGTCGGGTAAATTTACGAACTTGACATAAAAACATATATTTTGTCCAAATTAAGTCGAGTTATTCATTCATTTATACATTAAAAGAAAGCTTATTCTATTGCCAGTCTGATTTTGTGATTTGTTTGTTAAATCAATTAAAAATACGTGTATTTATTTATAGCAGAAGGATGTCACTCAAACCGAAATGTACGTCCGAAAATAGGGCTACTTTATACACTCGTCTTGCTATTATTCTTTAAAAAAATTCAAAATCGACCTGTCTAACCCTTTTTCTATGTATAAGCTTTAAAATGATGCATAATATCGCATATTTTGTCTTAATTGTGGCTAAAAATAAGACTCGGTAATTAGCATGTATTGGCACTTTTCTAATGAAATATGGAACCGAACTTCCGCACTGAGAATTTTCGTACTCGATATATTAACGTATAATTTGTCGCAATTAAATAGAGTTTATCGCACATCTATATACCAGATTAAAGTTTGTTCTATATAAAATTTGATTTTGTGAACAGAATGATGAAATGATTAATAAAACATGTGTTAAATAACAGCAGAAGGATGTCAGTCGAACACAAAATTCACATTCGAAAATGGGCCTGTTTTGTTTACTCACCAGGCCCTTATTATTTATTTACTGTTCAAAATGTATCCGTCAAAACATTTTTACAACAATCAGCTTTAAAATGATGCATAATATCACATGCTTTGCCTAAATTTAGGCTTACAATATGACTCGGTAATTAGCATGTTTTCGCACATTTCAATGAAAAAATCAAATCAAACTGTGGTCGGGTAAATTTACGAACTTGACATAAAAACATATAATTTGTCCAAATTAAGTCGAGTTATTCACTCATATATACATCAAAAGAAAGCTTATTCTATTGCCAGTTTGATTTTGCGATTCAGTTTTTAAATTAATTAAGATTACGTGTATTTATTTATAGCAGAATGATGTCACTCAAACCGAAATGTACGTCCGAAAATAGGGCTACTTTATACACTCGTCTTGTTGTTATTCTTTTACAAAAATTCAAAATCGACCTGTCTAAACCTTTTTCTACGTATAAACTTTAAAATGATGCATAATATCGCATATTTTGTCTTAATTGGGGCTTAAAATAAGACTCGGTAAATAGCATGTATTGGCACTTTTTTAATGAAAATATCGAACCGAACTTCCGCACTGAGAATTTTCGTACTCGATATATTAACGTATAATTTGTCGCAATTAAATAGAGTTTATCGCACATCTATATACCAGATTAAAGCTTGTTCTATATAAAATTTGATTTTGTGAACAGATAGATTAAATGATTAATAAAACATGTGTTAAATAACAGCAGAAGGATGTCAGTCGAACACAAAATTCACATTCGAAAATGGGCCTGTTTTGTTAACTCACCAGGCCCTTATTATTTATTTGCTGTTCAAAATGTACCCGTCGAAACATTTTTACAACAATCAGCTTTAAAATGATGCATAATATCACATGTTTTGCCTAAATTTAGGCTTACAATATGACTCAGTAATCAGCCTGTTTTCGCACATTTCAATGAAAAAATCAAACCAAACTGTGGTCGGATAAATTTACGAACTTGACATAAAAACATAAATTTTGTCCAAATTAAGTCGAGTTATTCACTCATATATACATCAAAAGAAAGCTTATTCTATTGCCAGTTTGATTTTGCGATTCAGTTTTTAAATTAATTAAGAGTACGTGTATTTATTTATAGCAGAAGGATGTCACTCAAACCGAAATGTACGCCCGAAAATAGGGCTACTTTATACAATCGTCTTGCTGTTATTCTTTTACAAAAATTCAAAATCGACCTGTCTAAACCTTTTTCTATGTATAAGCTTTAAAATGATGCATAATATCGCATATTTTGTCTTAATTGTGGCTTAAAATAAGACTCGGTAAATAGCATGTATTGGCACTTTTTTAATGAAAATATCGAACCGAACTTCCGCACTGACAATTTTCGTACTCGATATATTAACGTATAATTTGTCGCAATTAAATAGAGTTTATCGCACATCTTTATACCAGATTAAAGCTTGTTTTATACAAAATTTGATTTTGTGAACAGATAGATGAAATGATTAATAAAACATGTGTTAAATAACAGCAGAAGGATGTCAGTCGAACACAAATTCACATTCGAAAATGGGCCTGTTTTGTTTACTCACCAGGCCCTTATTATTTATTTACTGTTCAAAATGTACCCGTCAAAACATTTTTACAACAATCAGCTTTAAAATGATGCATACTATCACATGTTTTGCCTCAATTAAGGCTTATAATAAGACTCGGTAATTAGCATGTTTTCGCACATTTCAATGAAAAAATCAAACCAATCTGTGGTCGGGTGAATTTACGAACTTGACATATAAACATATATTTTGTCCAATTTAAGTCGAGTTATTCACTCATATATACATCAAAAGAAAGCTGATTCTATTGCCAGTTTGATTTTGTGATTTAGTTTTTAAATTAATTAAGATTACGTGTATTTATTTATAGCAGAAGGATGTCACTCAAACCGAAATGTACGTCCGAAAATAGGGCTACTTTATACACTCGTCTTGCTGTTATTCTGTTACAAAAATTCTAAATCGACCTGTCTAAACCTTTTTCTATGTATATGCTTTAAAATGATGCATAATATCGCATATTTTGTCTTAAATGTGGCTTAAAATAAGACTCGGTAAATAGCATGTATTGGCACTTTTCTAATGAAAATATCGAACCGAACTTCCGCACTGAGAATTTTCGTACTCGATATATTAACGTTCAAATTGTCGCAATTAAATAGAGTTTTTCGCACATCTTTATACCAGATTAAAGCTTGTTCTATACAAAATTTGATTTTGTGAACAGATAGATGAAATGATTAATAAAACATGTGTTAAATAACAGCAGAAGGATGTCAGTCGAACACAAATTCACATTCGAAAATGGGCCTGTTTTGTTTACTCACCAGGCCCTTATTGTTTATTTACTGTTCAAAATGTACCCGTCAAAACATTTTTACAACAATCAGCTTTAAAATGATGCATAATATCACATGTTTTGCTTAAATTGAGGCTTGAAATTATAATTCAATTATTCTGCCAACAGACGTGGCAGAAAGATTGATTCTGTTGTTGATTAATCCTTCTGCCAGCAGACACATCTTTCTGTTATTATTAAATTTCTGCCAGCAGACCCAGCAGAAAGATTGATCCTTCTGCTGTAAATGTATCCTTCTGCCAGCAGACACAGCAGAAGGATCGTTCCTTCTGCGGTGTCTGCTGTGTCTGCTGAGTCTGCCAACTTTACGTTCATCTTGATTAAGACAAACTTCCTGAACTTTGGCGATTGAAGGATTTTATATAATCAACAAAAGCATAAATATAGTGTGCTTTATAACAAAACTCCCTTTTTAAGGATTGGGCACTTTGTCCAGCTTGAACTAAGAATGAAAAATGGTTTGCCATGTTTGTTGTGTCTCTATCATATGTCACATTATGATAACTTCACGATTGTAAGACAATTATCACATCTGCAGCGTGTTCAGTTACCCCGAACGTTCCAAAACGTTCCGTAACGGAAGTGTCGGAACAACTCAACCCAAAGACAACTCAACCCTAGACAACTCAATCGCCTACTAACGGATTGAGTTGTCGCAGCTTTGAGTTGAGTATTGCACAGGTTGAGTTGTTTTCGGGTTGAATAGTCCCGTACCTGTAACGTTAGCTAACAGTCGTTACTGAACACGCAGCTGCTGTAAATCTTCATTTAGTGGCTCTAACGAATTGGGATATATACAGGGCACTACAAAAGTCCTTGGAAAAACTCCTATTTTAAAATTAACATATTCACTTCTGTTTGTTTGTTTTGTTAGGTTTAACGCCATAGCAACACATTGTATAGCCTAGGTCAAGTAACGGTGGTCAGTTAACCTCTCACTATTTCTGGAAAGGCTAAATCTCTGGATTTAGCTGTTAATCAACTACTAAGCGCACACTTTCGTCAGTGACTGACATCTACTCTACACAATTAAGAATCATTGGTCGGAAAGAGAATGACCGTAGAAATAATTTCATGACCAAGCTTCACAAAAGTATGCCCCGCCCGGGAATCGAACCCACGATCCCCCCAAATCAGTAGACTTGCGTGCTACCAACTGAGCTAGCCGGGCGGCTTCATTCACTTTTACTCATGAACTAAACAAAATATTATTCTGAGCAAATTCAAAATCAACATTAATTAGTTCATTAGGGAATGATTCAACTTAATATGCTACATGAATAAGCCTCCATATAGCAAAATTACTTTCAGTAAGCATCATCAGTTTTGTTTTCAAAATTTCATTACTGTGTCCAATAACTTTTGGAGGGCATTGTATATTGTTATTTTCACAACTGAGCCAAAAGTGTACCACAAATTCGAGTCATTAAGTAGATTAGTAGGCAAAATTATCAGTTCCAATTTTCCTGGTTTTGCATTTTATCATTATAATTGTAGTTTCAACAAAAGGACAACATTGATAAATGAAAATGAAAAAAATCCACATCTATAAATAACTTAGGAATTCCCTCGCTATCCTACTTTCTTTTTCAAAAAAGTGTTTGTCATATTTTAATGATTGTGCTTTCAGTCATGTGTAATTAGTCCCCAATACTATTTAGAAATGTGTTTTTACTAGGGTCATATACTTATCTATATATACAGAATTAGTCACTAATTATGATAGAACATGATAGTGATATTATATAATGTAATAACAACAAATATAATAGAATGCTAAATCAGGTAAGGGGGAAGTAAAACTTCCGAGTTGAATTATTTGTACCGTATTTAATACCTTTGACAAGACATCAGTTTTTTTCTAAGGGGGAGGTCCGAACTTTTCTAGGGCGGATCCGAACATTTCTAGAGGGCGTCCAAACTTTTGATTGCAGAATGATGCAACATATTGATAATAAAAACTACATAACTATTAAATCTACATTAATCACCGAGAAAAATTACTTCATGATACTTAAAAATGACTTACAGTCAAGAAATACACTAATAGACAGGTACGTTTTAGAAATTCTAGAGGGGAGTCCAGACCCCCATGACCCCCCGCTGGATCCGTCTATGCAAGTAAATCATATTCATGGTTTGTGAAACTTCGTAGATTAAAGAGTTATGTATATTCTATTTAATGGCGTGGTTTAAATGCCATCAGATTATAACTATTTTTTGTGTTACATGTAATGGTAATAAATTTACATTAAACGGTCTACTTAACGCGGTTGCATTTCTTGTATATATGAATGTAAATATAATTAAAGAAATGTCCGTTTTATCTGCAATAAATCTTCACCTTCTATCGATAGAATGAAGGAATGTCACATAACATATCCCTGTGGGGTAAACACGTATGTCCGCGATATCATGGTACAATTTCAAACTATTTATTTTATGAAAAAAAATGTTCAGTGCGTATTACTCAGTTTATAAGAGTGTGAATATTACTAACTTGTTTTATTCGGGTAAAAAAGTAGAATGTTGCTGAATATGTTAATTATGAAAGTTTAATGAATAAAAATTTATGAAAGTTTGACACGTCTTTTGTTAGATTGACATACCAAATTAAAATCACTTTTACTTCATATAAAATATGTAGATTTATAAATAAATTACCACAATTAGTATAATCTGATCTATCTACTTTTTTGTATAAAAATGTATCTCGACCAGAAAGTAATTGAATTTTTTTATTTTAGATACAACGAACACTGCGTCGCCTCCTTCACAACCAACCACAAGACACACGATCCAAGTACCAAGAACACAACCAAGTGAGCTGGTTCGTTCACGTCCAACTACAAGACACTCGATCCAAGACCTAAGTACACGTAGTACAAGTAACACTGGAGACTCAGTCCCTGGCCGTAGTCATCGGTGAGTAAATATAAAAACGCGTACAACATTTCTAAGTTAAATCAGAGATAAGTACATGATTACCTACATTTAAGTAGGTAATCAATGTGATTTGAATCAAGGAGTAGTTAAATGTCATTCAATTTCCGTTAACAAATATCCTGTAGAGCGCTGTCGTACAGGATCTCTAAGGTTCGCTAGAAGGTCACGTCGAGATGACCTTTGTGTCGACCAATCAATACGTAGCCTTCATCTAGACAAAACACTATTAATGGTATTTTGATTTCGCAAATTCTATTTTTAGACTAAGGTTTGTGAGCTAATGTGACTGTGTTGTTATTCCCTGGGTGTGATTGGACAGCTTAATCAAATTGCGTGACGTAGAATGTTATAATGAGAATAAGTGACCTGAATGTGACCCTCATAACGAAACAGTCTGGTCTAAATTAGCGAATTGGCGCGCGTAGAATTTTACATTGGGTTTCAATCAGATTATATGTCATTGGGCACTACTTTCCTTACATTGTATTGCATAGTTAAGTACATTTGTATAAATAACAAAGACATGATCAAAGACAATGTAACTCGACAATGTAGTTATCTTTCCTTTAAAGTCAGAGGATCTATCTTGTTTCGTCCAGTTGGAGTACAAGATGTGGTTATCGTGTTTTAGTTCTCCAGTGACATTATGCCCTGTGCATACCTGTATAAATAAGTATGCTGCAATACAGGCAGTGTTACAACTCATAATTTCAGAAAATGGGCTCAAATACCATTATATTGCCTTCTTGGAGATAACGCAATGTTAAAACGAGATGCATCAACCAAAATGAGCGAAGTTTGATGTGTCTCTAAACCCATAAATGCAATTTTAGTATTATTTTTCATAATATTTTAATTATATGACTCAAGCATGTTTTGAAATATATTGTTCAAACATTTGTGCCCGTCAAGTCTTATGTCTATACAGATTGGAAAAACGAAGATATGACCTTTTGAAATCATGAATAATTAATGAGACATTTTTATTGATTCCGCAAGGAAAACTAACCAATGAAACTACGTTTTATATGTAAGGTTTGGTTTACCATTCAAAATGACGGCCACTATACCATAAATGATTTTTCTAAAGCGGGTGAAGAAAATCCCAGCATAACGTCTTTGTTATTGAAGAGTATTTAATTGTAACATGCGATTTCATTGAAAGAAGATTAGTCTCACCTGCCTCATGCATATTCATGAAAATGAGATATCGCCAGTCAAATTGCCCACGGTACGTATGGAATGTAACGGAAGAAAGTACTGTAGTTGCCGACGATGGAGTGAGACATGGTCATGCTCACATTGTATATTAACACACTTGTAACATTTGTATACATACCAAATAAAGTTTTTTACCTATATTAATCTGGACAGGAATTTTCTATACACTCGTTAACTATACTTTGATAAACCACTGATGCTCACTGTAAACTTTTATGTTTCTGCATTACATATAGATCTAGATTTGACAGTTCCCATGATGACAGCAATAAAAATGACGAGAATGTTTCGAACAGTAGAGAACAAACTAATGTAAGTATATCGTAACATATTTGTGATTTAGATATGAACTCGATAGATGGCTTTGTGAAATGCACAAACAAGTTTTCATACTAAAAGTTAGTATTTATACACTTATAATGTTAATAAATGTTGTTCACAAGATTCATACTTGATTTTAGCTATTTAATGTGATTTCGGATTTAATTTCAATTTTGACGTTATGCAAATTATCACAAGAATTTGCTTATCTATCAACATAATACACGTACTTGCAGACTTGCAGAAAAAAACTATACATGAATCTAATATGCGGCTTGCATTCACTCTATCAAGTCACGCCATGACAGTATCCACCAAGTTTCAAACAAGCAACTCACTACCTAAGTATTCTGTCTAAACCGATTTTACGATCCAAGTTATTGGCAATTATAAGCATATCAGGAACAGCAGCAGTAAACACAGACTTGTCACACAGTCAAAAAGCAAATAGGGATATACTTTTAGATCTCTTTTTTGTAATACAATTGGACACCATAAACACACAATGAAAACAAGATCCGAAGTGAATTTACAACATAGAGTGGACAGTGACGAACCATTTGCCATTAAGGTTTAAATCAGGAATTAGGGCACACCAACCACACATTCGCCCAAAAAGGTTCATGTTACATGGAAGAAAATACAATCACAAACTGTCTTAGGAAACAAACCTCACCCCACGCTCGACAACATTGCATGCCAGAACACACAAGCAAACAAATAAAATTTGATAAGATGATAGGACAAGTTATCAATTACATTCCAGAGACAAGAGCATCTGAATTAAATCGAAGAATTTAAGAAACTGGAAGAACCTTTCCATTTTATAAAAGACATGACATAAAAAACTTTAATAAATTCTAACATCCCTGCCACCGTCGTACAACCTCTTCCATAAGCAAATTGACATAGTAAAGAAGGATCAATAACCAAGCACACTAAACGCTCTAGAATCTTTGAGGTATTTTGTTAATATGTTGTGTTTTTGCTGACATTTGTAGGAAAGACAGCAACAAAAGAAAACTACGATGGTATGTGCCGCTATCGATTTTGGAACAACATTCAGTGGATATGCCTATGCATTTAAAGCCGACCCGAACAGAATTTGTATAAATGATTGGAATGGATTTAAAGAAAAGGTATAAGCTCCACAACTATATACGTTTTCTGTGATTATAATAACATAAAATGCATATCTGAAATAGCATGGAGTAACTCACATCAGTGTCTAGCAATTATTTTATTGAATATGTGTTTAAACTTTAGTATTTATACTCTTCAAAGTACTGCTGTTTATTTTTGTTTTCTCAGTGTTAATTACATTAAGCAAGATATTGATTTAAATGCAAAGTATGTAATTGTTAAGTTCCCTAATTAGGAAAACTGGAGTGCAGTAAATTGATTAATGTCCAAAAAACAAATTCTGTGAAACGTACAGAAATATAATCGAACAATCGTAAAGTTCGCTATCAGCTATTGTCTGTGTATAAAATACTTCTTTTAATACGTTTAAGTGACTCAAACAGATTCCAAAATGTCAAGCGATAAGATACAATCGGTTGTTATACAAAAATAAAATAAATACTTCCATATGTATATACAGTTAATATACAGAATTACTGAATGAATACGTTCAACGCCTTGTAAAAAATGTTGTTAAGTTTGTGTTTACTTCCAGACACCCACAGTATTGTTGATGACACCAGATGGACAATTTTCCGCGTTTGGACAGGATGCAATTAATCAGTATACTAGTTTAATTAGAAGCAATGCACATAAAGAATGGTATTACTTTGAAAAGTTTAAGATGCAATTGTTTGTTCGAGATGGTGTAAGTACTTAATGAAGTAACATTGCATCGGTTAAAAAGTTTGCAAAGTAATAAGATTAATTAACTCCATATAACTAGAAATTAAGTTGTTTAAAACTATTTGTCAATTTGACTGTATCTGACTTACTAAGTAACTTCATATTTTAGCTAATCCCTCTTAGAATTACAATTCGTGCGTTTTTCCTCAAAAGTACTTTTTTAACAGATGATACATCACGTAAAGCTACAGTCCCATAAACATAACAATAGCCGTGAGAGTTCGTAACGGCGCCGTGCGATCAAACTCCGCAAGAACCCGTACGAACTCTGGCGTACCCGTACGGACTGTTACGTTTTTACCAGGGTCCGTGAGATGAGCCCAGGATACACGTTTCAGTTTCAGAGTCTAATCGTGAACAAAATAGTGGCCGAGTATGCATAAAACATGCATATCTTCCAGCTACGGCTTTGTACGTGTGTGTTTTTTGTGCCATGTGCGTACCGTAACCTTGAAACGCAAGGCTTCCTACGGCCTACGACTGTCTGCACGTAGGAGTCCGTAACAAGCAACGATTTTATGGGACTGTGGCATAATAGTAATATAAATACCGCCTACAAACTTCATTTGTTCGTTTTTATTGTCGGCCTCGTGATAGGGTATGTCTGTACTGGTGATAGAAAAGTATCCAGGTAACCTATAGTAGGAAGAGCTGGCCGTCGTATATATGACCAAAAATGTGTTAAATACGACGTTTAAACCAATCTAAAAAAGATTTTGCATGGTAGATTATTATTATTCGTCTATTCATTGTGACTGCGGCACAGTACTTAGAAAACCACAGGATTCGAATGGAGAGGTCATTGGTCGAGACAGGTTATTCTCTTGCATTGTCAAAGGTGGTACTGCTTATTCTGGCAAAGAAAAACTTAGGTTAACGATCATATTAATAGGAAAAAGTTGCCATTTATTCATACTAAAATGTAAAATGTTTGTATTCACAGCCATTAGACAGAGATATGGAGGTTGAAGACATCCTTGGTAAGAGAATGAAAGCGATTACTATATTCAGTGAAGCCATTAAGTACATTCGCAAACGTATGATAGACAAACTTCACCAAGAACAAACTGACAAACGGATAATAAGGGATTCAGATATTCGATGGATATTGACTGTACCAGCAATTTGGAATGACATGTCAAAGTTGTTCATGAGAGAAGCAGCCAAAAAGGTACAGTATACTTAAAAAAGGTAATTATACTCTTTTCTGAGAGCATATTACAAAAGTAATTCAACACACCAAGAATCATTTCACACATCGCACAAATATAGCATCAATGTCGGATTCTGTCTTGAAACATAACATAGATACAATGTACTTCTCTATGTATACTCCAAATCAAAGGTGTCCGTCGCGTCGGAAAGCAAAAAAATAAGTTTAATAAAAATATAAGGTATCCAACTCGATGAAATCCTTCAGAATTTTACTCGGAAGAGATGTGACAGGTCTGCTTTTCAAGACTAAACACTTACTCCCGAACGATTTAGCGCTAAAATCTAATAAGGACGTGTTAGACAAATAAAAAATGGATTACTAGCGTGAATATCAAACTTCCCGCTAAGTTTCGCAAGACTGTATTTCGATCAGTTTTCTCGAATCGCTATTGTTTATCTGCCGTCTCAACCATTTTGTGAATGGTGATGCGCGCGCATCACGTTTGTTACGGTATTTTTATTCTGTCCAATAAAATGACTCGTAACCAAATTATGGTCCAATGTTTTGCGCGCGCATCTTCATTCAATAAAATGGTCGACTCGGGAGATAAACAAAACCGATTCAAGTAAAATGATCGGTACAATCTGAGCAAGGGAGCGAGAAACTTGATATTGATGAAGGAAGTCCATTTTTAAGTTATCTAACACGTCAGTATCCGATTTTAGCGCTAAGCCATTGGAAAGAGGTGTTTAGTCTGGGAAAGCTGACCTGTCACGTCTCTTCCGAGTAAAATTCAGAACGATTTCATTGAGTTGGATACCTTATATTTTTTGACAAAACAAAATTTTGGCTTTTGGCTGGAACTTTTGTATTTGATGTTTTTATGATAATTAGAGCATGTTTAAGTAAAAATTAACAATTATTTGGTGTTTTGTAATGCGATGGGCACATATGCTCCAAATTATGTATTAATAACCTAAAATTGTGTACACAATGTATTTTCAGGCTGGCATACCTAGTGACTTACTGACGTTGGCCCTTGAACCGGAAGCTGCATCACTTTTCTGCAAAAAAGAATTTGGGGGAGGAAAAATTTTCGAAGGGTGTAAATACATGGTCGCAGACCTTGGAGGTATGTGTTTCAAGTTTCGGTTGCAAAATAACTTGCCATTCCATTAAATGTCTGTTTAACAAACAATGGAAAAACAAGCAGTTGAAAAGTCACTTTTGCTAACTATGTATCTTTGTATCCAGGGTTCGATTCTTTGACCGGATCTACATGCCTTTATAAAGTTCTGACATGAAACAAAAATCTGTATCAAGTAAGACAGACGTCAACCACTTGCGATTGTATTTGTTAACTTCAAGGTTAAAAGCTTGAATCAAGACATCTAGACATATCCAGAGACCTATCGAAGGATTGTTGACTCACTCAATATGAATGGAAAAAAACACAACAATGCTGAAATGAGGCGTAAAAAACCATACATAACATTTCTTCACGATCAACAATTACGATTATGTCTACCATCATAGACAGAATTAAAAAAGGACTCTACGACTGATAAAGTTTAATCTGAAAAACACCTTTATAATACATATTGTGTTAAATAGTAAATTTCAAGGCTTAACTTAGAGATTGGACGGAGATTGATCGTCCAACCCCAATTTCGGATTTGTTCTGGTTTGTGTTTTGTTGCTTCGTTTTGTAATCTTATAGGCTTTAGTCGCTAGTTTAAAATCTAGCTGATTGGTATGAATAAACTAAAAAGAAATAGTCATTCGAAAAGGGGTCTTAAAGTGAATTCGTAGAAAACTGTGTACGTAATAGCACAATACTAATGAGTATTTGTTAGCTGTTGTGGTTGTTATTTTAATGATGAAACGGCGGTCGAAAATTTAGTCCAATGGATTGTCTCTTTAAATTTTTGATGCATTTGTAACAGCAAAAAATGCCCGTATTAAATTATCATTATTTGCTTATATAGTTTCTATTCTATCTCTGACAGGAGGAACCGCTGACATAACTTGTCATGAGGTACAACACGATGGTACTTTAAAGGAAATTGAAAGTCCCTGCGGTGGAGACTTTGGTGGAACAAGTGTAGATAACGAATACTGGCAGATGCTTGTTTCTATATTCGGCGGTAAGGTAATGAAACAATTCAAAAAGGAGCACATGGACGAATATTGGGAAATGATGGACGACTTTGACATAAAAAAGAAACATTTTAATAGCCAGGACATGGTGCGAATCAAGTTTCCTGAACAGTTATATGAGATGCACGAACAAAATGTAGGAGAGCCGTTAGAGAAATCCATTGCACAGAGGCAAACTCAGGATGTAACGTTTAGTCAGGGTAGAATCAACATTAAAGGGGAGCGGATGAGGGCCTTGTTTAATGTAGCAGTCATGAAAATTGTAAATCTGGTTCATGAATTGCTTCAAAAGATTGGTACCTTAGATTACATAATTCTCGTTGGTGGATTTTCCGAGTCACAATATCTACAGCAAGTTTTGAAAAATGAGTTTGATAATATCTTACTCCTACCAAATGAACCATCGATGGCTGTTCTTCAAGGCGCTGTTGTGTATGGAAATGAAAGTAATGCTATATCTTCCCGCAAATGTCGTTACACATATGGCATTGCACGCATGGAGCGGTTCACTCCAGGCAGACATCCTGAAAGCAAAATGGTGGTGGTGGATGGGTATGTTTTCTGTGATGACATTTTCAATAAACACATAGAAATAGGTACCACAGTAAGTCTATCAAATGCTGATAATGCAGAATACCATGAATATTTCCCTACTGTTCATAACATGAATGTAGCAGTGCTAGAAGTGTACAAGTCTAAAAAGAAGAATCCACAGTTTATTGATGAAGATGGCAGTGATCTGGTTGGATTCATAAAAGCTGAAGGTTTCAATCCTCAGAACGACAGAAAGTGCAAGCTGTTGGTGAGACTCTTATTTGGTGGAACTGAATTAATCGTCGAAGTGAGGAATGAGAAAAACGATATATATATACTAGGATATGTTGACTTTTTTGGATAAATATAAAAGGATAATGTAATGAACGTTTGTCATTTGTGATAGATGAATATTTTCCCTCTTATTCATTGACAATGATTTGTGTGTTTCTCTTTGATAATGTTGTCCATGCGTGTGATTTATAACCTGTGTATATATAGAGAATAAATTAGACTGTGAGTACAATGTGCATGTATCAACCTTGGCACTGAACTTGATATACTCGTACCACTAAATGGTAAACTTAACTATCCATGTCATAAACTATATATTTACCTTAAATCATACGCATTTGCGTTGGAACAGATGAAGGATAAATTTCGTGTGTGTATTTATTTTTATGACTGAGCTAAAATCATTAAGATGCACAAAAAGTGATACAGTGAAACAATGTATTATACATGTATATCCAATCTATGTCATAGCCATTCTCGTGAGTAAAGAAAAGAAAGAACAAAGTCATAAGTTGTGACAGCAAACCGTAACTGGAGTCGAATTGAAGGTCGTTTTCCGCGAAAAAGCGAAAAGCGGAAAAAATATATTTACTTTTAGATGCAATCTGATTTACGAAGATTGTTTTAGAAGTTTACATTTCATGTTTGGTCGGAAGTCGATAATTGTCCAATGTGGTTAACGCCATCGAGCCAAAGCTGGCAGGGCATACCTTATACTAGCGGGAGAAATTATTGAAGTCCAGTCCAACTTTAGCGTGTATCAACCTCTAGATAGTAAAATGCCGTCTAATGCATTTAGCAAACATACATTTAAGACTATATTTTATGCGTTTTTAGTGTGGTTTATTTTTTTGTAATTTTCCTGTTTTTTTTTTAATTCAAAGAAAATATTATATGTGAATGACCTTTTCCTGACCTCACTACCGAGCATAGTGCATTGTTATTCACAATATAACGGGAGGGGGGCAGGAACCGGGCAATTGTGTGATTATCTAGATCTAATTAATACATATTTAGTAAGATAATTATCGTAATAAAACATATATTTGTGTTTTATTTGTTTTATTTTTGTGATACCCATTTGTAAATATTAAATATGCAAAGTCAAATTATTTTGCCAATCACAACTATTGACGGTTTGCATATAAACACCTGTTGTTGTCAAAACTTTAAAAGTAAATAAATGGGTCCAGATAATCCCCAGACGCTTAACAGTTACCTAAGCCTAAAGTCTGGAATGTAAAAATATCGTACAAGATTGAATAAACCAAGACCTAACTATAATTTGAGCACAAATGTCAAAGTAGTTGCAGTGCTTGAAATCAATTGGTGGATGTTCATCTCCTTTATATTTCATCACTCATTCAAAACATTTTAACTGAAATGCACCAACAAAATGTAGGAAAGTCGTTAGCAGAAACCAGTGCACAGAGATTATACTCGGATAGAATATTAGTCAAGGTAAAAAAACATGCCAGTTTTGCGAATGAAGGTTTTGTTTGGTGTAGAAGTCATTAAAATTGTTATTCTGATTCAGGAATTGTTAAAAAGAAAGATAGAGTAGATTACATCGTTCTCGTCGGTGGATTTTCAGAATCACCATATCTACAACAATTTTTGAGAAATGAGTTTAATAATATCTTATTTCTACCAAATGAGCCATCTTTGGCTGTTCCTCAAGGTGCAGTTATTTATGGTAGTGAAAGTAATGCTAATTCCTTCCGCACCTGTCGTTACACATATGGTATTGCACGCATAGAAAGGTTCATTCCAGGCAAACATCCTGAACGAAAAAACAGTTAAGATGGGAAAATATGTTTTCTGTAATATTTATTTCGATAAACATATAGAAATAGGTACCACAGTTAGCCTGGCATCTTATAATATTGCAAAACAACACTAGGAATATTTTCCTTCTGTTCATTATATGAATGTTTGTTTGTTTGTTTGTTTGTTTGTTTGTTAGGTTTAACGCCGTAGCAAAACACTGTATAGGTCATATAACGGCGGTCAGTCAACCTACTCACTTCTCCTGGAAAGGCTTAATCTCTGGATTTAGCTGTTAACCTACTACTAAGTGCATACTTTCGTCAATGACTGACAACTGCTTTACATAATTAAAAAGCATTGGTAGGAGGGAGAATGGCCGTAGAAATAATTTCATGACCCAAATTCCCCGACCGGGAATCGATCTTACGTCCCCTCGATCCGTAGACTGGCGTGCTGCCAACTGAGCTAGCCGGACGACTCTATACGAATGTAGCAGTGCTAGAAATGTACAAGTCTAAAAAGAAGAACCCGCAGTTTACTAAGGAAGATGACTGGTAACATCAAAGCTAAAAATATAAATCCTCAGATCGACTTGAAGTGCAAGTTGTATGTGAGACTCAGTTTTTGTGGAACTGAATTAATTGTTGAAGTAAGGGATGAGAAAAAACGATATACATATTAAAGGATATGTTGACTTTTTGGATAAATTCTGAAGTCTTATGTGATAAACAATCGTGAAATATGCTCTCTTTTATTTATCTACAATAATTAGTATGGTTCCCATTGACATGGGTGTTCTTGTATGTTGTATATTACAAATGTATATGTAGATAATAAATAAGTATAAGAGCACAATGTGCATTTATTAACTTATTGACACAGAACATGATATACCACTTATTGGTAAATTAAAATATCTAAATGTACCTTAAATTATACGCATTTGCGTTCGATGAAGGATAAACGTCATATGTGTATTTAATTGTTATGCCTGAGCTAAAATCATTAAGCTGCCCAAAAAAGAAGATACAGTGAAACTAAGGGAAATACAAGTACATTATATTGTTTCAAAGCAATACTTGTGGGTAAAGGAAAGACTAAAACATCAGATTTGATTGCATATTGTAAGTTCTATTAGTGGCCGTTTTCACAATGGACCATTGCATTGCCCTGTCTTCTAGAAAAATTGGATTGATGCTGTGTCTTATCAATGCAGGGTTAAGATGCAAAACTAGATTAAAGTTGGTTGCGATAAAAAAATAAACATCATTTATTTTCCTAATCTGTGATCGTACCAATACATTACCCCAATATAGGCCTACATAAGTCTACATGAACCTGTTGGTGCAAGTGTAAGATTGATGCTGTCTAGAATATGATTACAATCTCCAATGATGATTGTCCGTACCAGATAGACAATCATTTGCGTTTTTTATTTCGTTATTTAATATTGGTTTTGTTCCTATGGGAATAAGTTGAAATCTGGCATTATTCTGCGTCGTGTTTTTTTGGCTGTATGAAGAGTGTGTTTTACTGTTGCGGTTTCATATAGATTTTCACACACCTTTATCTTGTTTGGTCGGAAAATGGCTTTAAATAAGGTTGATAAAATTTTACGATAATCGACTGTTTTTAAAAATTATATTATCTTATCTATTTTATCGTAAACATGCACAGTAGTAACACGTGACCAACTGATATGTATGGGAAAAGTAGTGACATACTTCATAATATTAGTTTAATAGACAATTGAGGACATCTAAACGGATATTCAAAAGGAATTTTTAATGTATGTATTTCACTTACTTGTTTAGAAGGTTATTCTTCTGATTAAGTCTTTTCGCTTGAGTGCATAATGTATAGAAGTTAAATATCACGAGTAATTTTCTATCATTAAGTTCTTGATAGCCGTTATTTTATATCTTCGACGAAATCGCTGATAAAATGTTTACTTATGTAATTGAAATGACAATGTTCATACCAACACTGTTACACCTTTCAGAAAACCCGAAGAAAACTCGGGTCGATAGCGCAGTTGGTAGCGCGCCGGGATTTAGAATTTCGTTCCCGAGGGGGCGCGGGTTGGAATCCCACCCTAGGAGGTTATACCTTTTCATGAAAATTTGACAATTATGTCGATTTTCCTTCATTGATTAGATAATATGGAGAAGTTTCCGGCCTTGTGGAAGGGTAAGTGAGTGCTGGTTATAGACAATGGTCCAGGAAAGCCAGGTTAGGTGCGCTGGACGTCATAAATGACCTTTATTGTGTTGACACGGCGGTTAATCTAATAAATACTAAATAAATAAAGAAAGAAAGAAAACCCGCCAACTAAAACGGGATCAAGAAGTTTTATTGTCATATTTTTTTAAATTTTTATTTAGACTTGTTGAGTGTGGTGTGGAACATATATGTATATCAATGAACTGTAATTGACAATTGATTCAGAATAGCTTAAGATGGGAACGTCATCATCTAAATATAAGAAAAATGGTAAGTACTATTTACGTATTTAACAGGATACATTTGTTTGTCACCCACTCCTAATTCGTTTTTCTACAGAATATTATCACACCTACCTGCAAATATCTATATGTTGGACTTAAACTATCAAATAAACTCCCAATAGATGTTTTACAACAAAGGGACAATGTTTTGAATTGTTTATACACTTCAAAGTAGTACAATAGTTCCTGACTGTATTTAAACACATGATTTCATAATTTTGAAGCTTTGAACAAAACTTTGGTTAATTATGTACAATGGCTTCCCTTTCTGAAGCCAGTTTTACTGAACACTTTCTTTACCGTTGTAAACTATCCTATTTACAAGAAAGGAACATCTCCTGTAAACAGTGGAAAACTTGTTTTAAGAAATCGACTTTGTATTGAATGGTAAAACCTGCACAAGATATCGTACCAAAGAAAAACAATGCGCTCGACGACATACCTCGAACCTCAGCAAAGTTTTCCCAAAAAAGTTGTGACCTGTGAAGTGGGCTAATTTTGCCCGACGGGTATAAGTTAAACAATCAAACTAGAGGACTTTTAGGTAATGCTACATGCCTTACATTTGTTGAGAAGAGCTTTTTGAAGATTTCCATATGTTATTATTTTCACCCCTAAGCGGGGTCAATATTGACCAAAGAGGCAGAGTTCCAACAATCTCTGTGAACGAACTTTATGTTGTGCTAATAAAAATCAAACTTAGTAGCTGAAAACTAAATTATTTTTAACAAAATACATTTTAAGAAATTGTTACATCGTCTTGCACAAACGCAAGCTTGTACGCCGGATAGACCACAACTCACATTAAGTATTTTGCGCTTGGGTGACCTAGAAAATCATGCAAACTACAAAATATTATTCAAGAAACTAACTTACTCGAAGTTAACCTATCATTATCAAATTCAATTATCACATTTTATAGAAAATGATATCTTGACCAGGAAGTTAATTATTGTTATATGAATTTATTTCAATTTGATTTAAAACTTAACGGAGATGTATTACTACGATTACACAATAATGATAGGCCGATAATGGGCATATGTTTATCAACTACATAAACATATGAAACTCATAAACAAAGAAATAAGATAATGATACGATATAACCGCAGTTATAACAGAGCTATCTTGGCGACAAAAACGCCGAAGTGGTATTTCAAAATGATAATATACGAGACAAATAGACTTTAAGTTTGAAGAATTACAATTACACCAGTTTTACGCTATTTGAATTTTACACGGACTTCCTATTCGTCGAGAGCTTTCATTAGCTTTATCATGAACACAATCAGATAGGATATTTATATAAATAAAACTCTGTTCCAAAATATCCCCACACTGTAAAAACATTTTTGCAAGTGACATAGATTTAGGACAAATTTCACAGTTCCAGTCGGGATTTTGGATTGACTGTAAAGTAAAAGTAATCAAATGCTTTATTTTGTCAATTATTTTTGGTCTTGATTAAATCTTCATTATTGATAAAAAATTATAGACTTTGTCAATCACGCTAAGAGTTATTAAAATACATGTGATAATTTCGGAAATTTATTATTACTGAGAACGGCAAAAACTTGCATATTGAAAATATGTGGTTTTTTTTGAAAATAATTAAGTGCCCTATGTGTAGTATAATTATTACTGTTTTTTAAATTCTAATTAGAATTGTGAATTTTAGAAGAAACTATACAAAGAAGTGTGTCGACTCGTTCACGGTCACTCCCTATAGAACGGAGTCAAACTGCAAGTATCACAAGGGATGTTACCCTAAAACCAAGTACAAGTAGTACAAGACACTCGATCCAACAATCAAGTAAAAGTAAGACATGTGACTCGATCCAAAAGGGAAGTACAAGCAAGCCAAGGGACTCGATCCAAAAACCAAGTACAAGTGGTATTCATACGTGAGTTACTATATCATAAGATACTATTATAACATTTATAGGTAAAATTATGGATACGTATATTTTCGGATAGAGATATATAATTTAAACTAAAGAGTTTTTGTATATTATTGAACATCTATTTCCTTACTTTGCTTTGCCATTCTAGGTACGTGTGTATAGCAAAATATATCATTTGCTTTCGTATATCTTAAAATGGTCATTGAATATTCTACACTTTAAAATTTTTAAAATTTACAAAAGTAATAACCTACATAGAATAAGTTTAATTTAATTTCGCTTTTCTGTTTTAGATTATTTTTACAATCAGAATTATATATAACAAACACTTAGTAGGAGCAGTGGTCCAGTGGTGGGACGCGCGCTTAGGGATCGAGAGGTCCTGGGTTCGAATCCCACTAGGGGCACTGCTAATTTCCTTGAGCAAGAAATTTACATGCGATTGCTTCACTTCACCCAGGTGTAAATGGGTACCTGCGAGGGTGGTATAATTCCGTTGCGCCAATTTGTCGGCTGCATTAATAAGCGGAGTAAAAAGACTCCCCAGGGAGATTAATAGATAGATACCAGTAGCCCAGTGACCAGGGGTAATAGCTGTAAAGTCGGTGAACGTGCGTAAGCATGAAACTTAGACTATAAAATGCAATTACTTTTTCTCTGACCATCCATTGTGAGGGTCACCAGTACTAGACTCCCATAGACCGGTAGTAACAGCCAACTTCTTTATATTGCCAAAGATACTTGCTATCGTGTTTGTACTTAATTTCAGTATTTGAGAGACTAAATTATCGCAATAATAATTTCTATTAACCAATACTTTAAGAAATACGAGTGAAACATGATCATGCCCCAATTGTGTACTAACAAGCTTTGAACTTAAAAAAAATTATACTAAAAACTGTTTCTACCTACATCAATCTTGATGGATGGAATGAATCTTCTATGCCAGTTAACTATACAACTGATAGACAACTGACTCATACAGTAACCTTTCCAGGGTTCCCACGGTCAGGGAAAAGTCAGGGAGAAACGAATTTTTTCAAGGTTTGGGAAAAGTCAGGGAATTCTGAAATTGGTCAGGGAAATTAAAAAAAATAAGCAAAAGTCAGGGAATTTTATAAGAAAAGAATGTTGTTAAAACAGTAGGAAGCAAATTAAGTTAAGGGTGAGGCAGTTTCTTCCATTATTTGGATATTTTATTGATATTTATTATTATAAAGTTATTAAAAAATAAAGTGAAGTTTTTACTTTTATATTTATTGTTATGAGTATTTTTATTTTTTTTGTTAACATATTACTCAAAAAATATGCTTATGTCTGAGGATTTGGATAGACTAATTATATTATTCATGAAAAAGCTGAAGGGGTGTAAGCATCCTTTGCATTACTGCATTTTTTTTCATGCAGCTCTTTCATTACCTGTCTTATTGTTTTTGTTTATTGTTAGTTTTCCATTGATTACTAATATAATTATTTTCAAGTAAAATGTGTTCCTGATTTAGTCAATCTTTTAATGTATGTTTAAGAATGTAACATCTTTGAGCATGACATGCATGTGTTGTCAAATACTTTTTTATTCGGATAAGTGTATGCATACTTAATGAAATTAAACAACTCAAGTAGTTAATGACAATTACATGTATTTTGTATCTTAAATAATTTTAAATAAAGAATGGGAGGAAAGATGTTGGCTAATATGGGAAAGAGGATACCCACATATAAACAATAATAATAATAATAAAGACTTTATTTAACAAGGCTACACATTTGAATAAATCCAATCTTCTTTTGGAAAAACATGTAATGAATTTACAAACTGAAAGCTAAGTAAAATGATAAAAGCCGCAGAAGCCTGAAATAAAGAGTAAATATTTCCAGCGGGCAAAGATCATTTTACATGTACAATGTATTAAATTTCCATTTAAGGTATTTGTTTGTGAATGATGTTAAATTTTCCACGAGTCAAATGTCAAGAGGCATTTCATTCCATATAACTGATCCTGAATGTGCCAAGGATTTTCTGAAGAATTCAAGTTTAGGTTTTGGAACGTACGATTGTTTATTAGAATTAGACCTTAATTTAGAGTAGCTGCAAAAAACAAATTTACTGTTTAAGTCAGGAGCATTGTTGTTTAGGGATTTGTAGACAATAATTACTTTTTTGTTGACAACGCTGTCTCCACTTTTCATCCATTTTAGTTTTTAAAAATATTTTCTAAGATGGTGAATCAACAGGCTGTTCAAGGACTATATGCGCAGCTGAGCTCTTTTTTTGTAATTTTAGAATAGCATTGGATAATTCCATATTGCATATTCCCCAAATAGTACAGCAGTAATCCATATGTGGAATAATATAAGCATTAAACAATATATTAAGTGCTCAAAGATGTGAAAACTTGACACTGTTACCAGTCAGGGAAAAATTATTTCGGGCAGGAAAATGTCATGGAATTTTGATTTCTCATCTATGTGGGAACCCTGCTTTCATGTTTCTGTATTTCAGCATTCAAGAAGATGACAGTGATACAGATACCGAGTTTTCATTTCGTAGTAAGACTCAAAAGGAAGTGAGTACATCGCTAAATAACATGTTTTATTTCAATATGTAAATACATGTATATGAATATCGCATACAGGATAATTTTAGTTATTAAGAAACTAAATCATATTTAACAACCCAGGTCGAAAGCACAGTTGGTAGCGCGCCGGGATTTGGAATCTCGTGCCCGAGGGGGTGCGGGTTCGAATCCCACCCGCGGAGGTTTTACCCTCCATAAAAATTTGACTATAATGTCGATTTTCCTCCATTGATTAGATAATATGGAAAAGTTTTCGGCCTTGTGGAAGGGTAGGTGAGTACTGGTTATAGGCAATGGTCCAGGAAAGCTAGGTTAGGTGCGCTGGACGCCGTAAAATGACCTAAATTGTGTTGACGCGGCGTTAAATCTAGTAAAAAATATTTAATATCAATTATTTCTGCATCAAATTTTACAAAGATTTCACAATAAAATGTACGTTATGCAAACTACCATAAGTTTCTGTCTATCATTTGTATAATGTTTAAACAAAATGTTTGCAGGATCGATCCTAAACCTTCAAGAACCATGCAGGCTAGATTTCCTTAATGATGAGATAAGATGGTTTTCAAAAGGAACATCGAAAACTTACTGCATTCATATTTAGATAAAGAGGATATTATGATCTCAGTTTGCCCGATCTCTAGTTAAGCCGACCAGAACTTTTCACTTCTTAACATTTTTATGAACCTGTTTATTGTCTATTATCCACACCTAAGTTTCATAATATGTGCTTATTGAATTTAAAGTAAAAACTCGATCGATTTACATTTTTGCTGCTGTACGTTCATGGCTTCTGTGACAAGCTCAGTTTACTAAATAAAGTTTGCTTATAGGATTTTGATCTTACATATATGCAAACGCTATCAACATTGAGTCCAACGAAGATTTCAAACCATTCACAGTTTTATACAACAACTTGCCATGTACTTTGATTAAAAAGTACCAATATTCTTTAGATGTATTGTTTGATTTTAATAGTTTTAAAAATCATGTATACATTTCGTGCTACGTGAACATTTGCAGGAAAAACATCAGCAAAAGAAATCTGCGATAATATGTGCTGCTATCGACTTTGGAACAACATTTAGTGGATACGCCTATTCGTTTATCACTGACCCCAGGAAAATATCTGTTAATAATTGGAATAATATTAAAACAAAGGTATTTACATCCTACCATTATGGTCTTATCTTGAGTAAAATTACCTGAAAGTTATGCTTGTCGTAGTGCGAATGAATAATTACATTTAAAATATAGAACAAAAACTAATTATTACATTTTTTTCTTTTTTGAACACTTCTATGGTACTCCTTTACAGCATGAGTTTTCTCAGAATTCAAAAGCTAGGGAGGAAATGAATATCAAATTACTTGTATGCTGTGAAGATTCCATATTAAGAAAGATTCACAGAAATACTTTGCGCATCTGCATCTCGACTGAGTCGATTAAGCGGAACTTGCTGCATATGTTTTCATAATTTGTGATGAAAGTTTACACGGAAACAATTTAATATGAACATTTGAAAAATTTCAAGAGTTTGTGTCCATTAATTATTGATTTTATATATACGTTTGAAAAATCTCTATAATGAAATCATTGAAAGGCAACAGCAAACTCTAGACGACGCGTCATTGAATTTGATAAGTTGCGTTATAGATTTAGAGGGATCCTGCCCACTCACGGTGCAGTCAGTTCCTGGAATATGACGTACCTTTTTGCCAGCTATTTGCTATCACGGTTTCTTTACCAAGTACGTTTTAATTAAATCATTCTTTATATTTTTTCTTTTAGACACCAACAGTATTGCTGATGAAGCCTGATAAACAGTTCTTTGCATTTGGACATGACGCGGTTGATAAGTATACTAGTTTGATTCAAGAAAACGTACATAGGGATTGGTACTTTTTTGAAAAGTTTAAGATGCAGTTGTTTGTACGAGATAGTGTAAGTAGATGATCAAGTTCTATCATACCCGTTCCAACGAATACAATTAATTAAAATTGCTTGAAAATTAGTTGTTTAGCCACGATTTAAGCAACGCGGTGACCAATTTGGCTCAGGACTTCTTTCATTTTTTGCCCAAAATGTATTTTTATATGTATACGTAACCGGAAATCTCTACTCATTCACAAACATTTTGACAAAATATATCTCGTTTTACTGTTATTGATTATCATTAGATGTCATTAGATGGAACCAATTGGTACCGCGGCGGTGCAGTGGTAAACCGCAGAATTTCGAATCAATTGTTTTATTCTGTATGCGACAGGTTTTACTTTCGATTAGATACGATATTTAGAACTGACTATCCATCCTAGAGTAATAGTAAGCTGATCTTGGTACAGACATAAAGGGTCAGCCAAGCTGACTAGATAAGTGGTCGCTATTTTCTGCATAATAACAAATGTTTATAAATAAAACGACGAACCGCGCCATGAAATGATGCTCGTAAAGTTTTTATGCTCATATATTATTGAGAGGAGATTAAGATTGTTACACGAATCATCACACTACTAAAATAATATATATATATAGGTCAACTCGATAAAATCGGGTGATCATTCTTCATAAACTGTATTGTTTTCATTCACAGCCATTGGACAGAGATATGGATGTTGAAGACATCCTAGGTAAGAAAATGAAAGCAATTACTATATTCAGTGAAGCCATAAAGTACATTCGCAAACATTTGATGGATACACTTCACAAAGAACAACCTGACAAAAGGACAATTATAGATACAGATATAAGATGGATATTGACTGTACCAGCTATATGGAATGACATGTCAAAGATGTTCATGAGAGAAGCGGCCGAAGAGGTACAGTATATTAAATAAAGAGAAATTATACTCATTAAAAGGACACTATCATTAACGCTCTACTTTCACTTTGAAATACAGTAAACTAAGTGAAAATATTTAGGCGAAAATTCAATTATTAAAGTGTTAGTTTTGATTGAAGGAGTTGAAGTGACAATTAAACTTGCTTTGAACAAATGCTTTGTTATCAAATTTCGGATTCAGTCTCAAGATATAACAGAAATACAATTTAGTACATGAGACATGACAATATTTTGTATTTCACCCATAGTTATATGTATTATATATTTTAGGCCGGAATTCCAAGCGACCTCCTGACTTTGGCGCTTGAACCGGAAGTTGCATCACTTTTCTGCAAAAAAGAACTTGGTGATGGTAAACTTTACAAAGGGTGTAAATACATGGTCGTAGATCTAGGGGGTATGTGTATTTTTTTTATTAAACAACATACATCTCTTAGATGCAACATTCCCCTATGGACATAACTTTGCATAAAAGATCAGCGATTTGTTTCTCTTAAATATGTTACCCGCCTTGTTGGCAAAGACTACACTTAACAAACGCTCTAACCGATCACCTTTCATATTTTGATTTTTATAACGGGCCAATGGAGCGTTATCAAATTTGGCACAGGTGATTTTTGTGTCACTTTCTTCCGATTTGTGGAAAGAAAAAAAATTGGTACGGTCCAATGCATCCAAACGAGACACAGAGTTGGATTTCCATAATTTGGCACGAAATGTTCGTTCAGAGCGAAGCGAGTATTAAATTTTATATTGCATAAATCTATGTTAACTTTGATTAAATGTGAAAAAGTATGTGGAATAAAATTTCGTTTCTTGAAACATGGACGGCAGAGCTTTCGTTGCATGAAATGTATTTCCAAAATCGTGCCATTTGTACTTGTTAAATATACATGAAAATCCAATTTTCACTGGATTATAAAAAAGACATATTCAATTATTTGTCCTTTATCGATAAGCCTAGTAGGATTTTTAAGTATTCATTATTCCATCCCATTCAGTTTCGTATAATTCATTTCATCCTTTTTCTTATAGTATATATCTTATAGAAATTGAAAAATAAATAGTTGGGGGAATTTTGAGTTTAAAATGTTAACCCTATTTCCTATGCATTTCAATACAAAATTGATATTTTTTGCCTCAACATTGGCAACGTTTTGTCCAATTTCTGTATTATTATTGAAAAATCTTTTCTATCCCATTCGGATTCAATTACTACGATCTTTTCTTTAATAAATGGTATAGGTTTTATAATTTTTGAAGAATATTTAGTAGGGGGAAATAGCGAATTAGTTCAGTAAATATTGTTTTTTCCGTTTCGCTATACGGAAATTGGCGAAGATAGCCGAACGGCCGATAGCATACGACGCTTTATCGTTACCGATCTTATCGGCGGTCAAATATATTATTTGTTATCGAGCATTATAATCAAAACCACAATATGAAGATATGTTTATCAACAGTCAACTTGAAAACTAACTGCTTTCCAAGGTTATTAAAATTTATGAGGTTATTAAAATATAACTTGCATTTAAGAAACAAAATAAACTGTTCAAACCATTCTGCTTTCTAAACTAGAGTTTGACTAAGTGTCCATGTTTAAAAAACCACACTATATTCATTTATAATATGTCTAAAAAGCTTGTTCTTTAGAAGTGTTTGAAATAGATAAATGTCTATTTTCTTTGCAATAAAAGTACTCTTACTTTTGATAATGGGGCTTTACAGATACAAGATTTTACTCTATGAAAATAAGTCTATGTGACAAGATTGAAACGTATTTTTTTCAATTTCAAGTTAACTAGTTACAAAAGTTGAAAGTCGTATGGTACTGTATAATTCGTTATTTGTTTCTTATTTTTTACACAAATTATACTGTAAACTAATTATTTAAGAAGAGGAAAATACATTATTTAATTTTATAAAACGATGCTGATTTTAAAATGGTTAATTGAAGAACTTCATCTTTACAAGGTTTCCATTACCAGAGAATTCATAAAATAAGTAATAAAAATCAAATGAATTGCAGCTCATAAAACTTTAAAAAATAAATAATATATGCATAGCTGAGAAAAACAACAACAGAAAAACTGATGACATGTATTTTCTCGTCTTTTTTGTCTACTCATACAGTTTAATGCTGTTTCAACTTCTACTTCACATTATTTTTTATCAATATACTATTTGGATTTGTTATAATTCTTTATTCTTTCTGATACGACCTAATATGCATTGATGAACTTGATTACACTCCTTATTGGACCCATGTTGGTGCGTTTATCTACATCCAAGCAGGTATCATTTTATGCAAGGAACCTATATAAACAGGGTCCTTGTTTTATGACAGGATACTACAATCATTAATATACCACCTGGGTCTCGCATACACAGAGTAGCGAGGATGATATAGATTTTTTATTTTTTGAACAATAAATCTGAGAAATGCTATCTGCCTGTTTTGGCGCTGAAGTTAATAATAATAATAATAATATTTATTTCATAGTGTACACATAGCATAATTACAATAAACATATTACATATCATGTGACAAGTAATAAGCTATGACAGGCACACCAACACTAGGGATAGCACAAAAAAGGGCAAGCCCTTATTTCCATTGTGGTCCCTACGTGTTGGTGGCGTGACATAGAGAGGCAATGATACAGCAAATATGATACACCGAAGTATGATTGAGACCAATACAAACAAAAATAGAACATAGCACTTATTCTTTCAGATGATTGAATATACATGTAGATGTTAAATGTATAATATGTATCAGACAGTTTTTATACTGTATACATAAAATTAATCACAGAAATGTTAAAAGTATCACAGTTTAGTTGATAGTCACAATGTTTATCACATGAAATGATCAGGTATCACAGTTAATTAGATAATCACACAATTAATCATAGAATTTTTCAAGTATAACAGTTTAGAATCAATAAAACATTAAAAAAACATATAACGATTCTATGTTCATGCATACACCGCACTACTTCTTGTGCGTAGCCGATTTGTGCAATGAGTGAAGCGTCTTAGCTAAGATATTTTTATCGTCCACATATAGGATGAGAGATCAATGCATCACGTCCTTTCAAATTGGGGTTCATCACAGGGTATCTTCACTGTTGTATATTATTCAGTGTTTGATTTAATGTGATTATTACAATATTCGTTTATTAAACATTTCTCTATAATATATATACTTGTAGGGTTGAGTCCCTCCGTGTACCTCAAAAAGTAGTTGTTGTAGTTGTATAATGATTTCTCAAAAGTGGTATATATAATTGTTCGACCATGTCGAACAATTAAAAATCAGAGCACTAAGTCCTAAAGTTTTTTAGAAGATTTTCTAACATTTCATTTTATAACTCTATGTATATCATGTGACCCCTTGGGCGAGGCAAATTTTGGCCATAATTTAAAATATCTTTGTGAAGAACCTTAATATGATGCTTCTTTAAATATATCAAGCTGTAGTGAATTAAGTCGGGGTCGTTAGTTCGATTCCCGGGCGGGACACGCTTTCGTGGAGCTTGGTCATGAAATAAGTCTATGGCCATTTTCCTCCTTCCACAGATTCTAAGTTATGTAGGACAGTAGCCAGTCGCTGACGAAAGCATGTGCCTAGTAGTTTGTTAACAGCTAAATCAAGAGATCCATCCTCTTCCAGGATCAGTGAGTAGGTGGACTGGCTGCCGTGATATAGCCTATACAATGTGTTGCTACGGCGTTCACACAACAAAACAAATAAACAAAACATCGAAGTTTCTGAAAAGAAGATTTTTTGACATGTCCTTATATAACTCTGTGTTAACCTTGCGACCCACTGGGTCGGTGCCAATCTTTGTGCTTAGGTGGGTAAAAAAACGCCCCAAACCCCCCTTCAATCAACAATGTTTCGTGAACACTTTTTTACACCTTTATAATTATCAGCCTTTTAAAGTGTTATACCGATAAAATGTGTTGCTTTGCCGATAATCCCAACCAACAAAAGTTTTTTTCTTCAATCTCTAACTAATTGTCACCAGTGAAAACCTTTGTTGCATTGGTAAATCTTTATTTTATTTATTTATTTATTGGAGTTAACGCCGTGTCAACACAATTTAGGCAATTTTACGGCGTCCAGCGCACCTAACTTAGCTAACTTAGCTTTCCTGGATCATTGTCTATAACCAGTACCCACCTACCCACCTACCCTTCCATAAGACCGGTTACTTCTCCATTTTATCTAATCAATGGAGGAAAATCGACATTATTGTCAAATTTTCATGGGTATAACCTCTCCGGGTGGGATCATTGGTAAATCCGTTGTTAAAACGTGTACATGCAAATATAAGGATATTCTATCTTAATATTTTATAGGAGGAACTGCCGACATAACTTGCCATGAGGTACAACAAGATGGTACTTTGAAGGAAATTGAAAGTCCTTGTGGTGGGGATTTTGGTGGAACAAGTGTAGATAACGAATACTGGATGATGCTTGTTAGTATATTCGGTGGTAAGGTAATGAAACAATTCAAACAGGAGCACATGGATGAATATTGGGAAATGATGGGCTACTTTATCTTAAAAAAGCAACATTTTAGAGGAAATCGGTTTGTGCGCTTCAAGTTTCCAGTACGATTACTTGATATGCACAAGGAAAATGTTGACATGTCATTAGAAGATACATTTAAACAGAGTCCTTATCAAGATATATCATTCAGTTCGGACAAAATCATCATTCCAGAGGATCGAATGAGGGCCTTGTTCGATGTAGCAGTCAAAAAAGTAGTAAATCTGGTCCAGGAATTGCTAGACAAGATAGGTAGCTTAGATTACATCATTCTTGTCGGTGGATTTTCCGAATCACCATATCTGCAACAGGTTTTGAGAAATGAGTTTGATAATATCTTACTTCTACCAAATGAGCCATCTATGGCTGTTCTTAAAGGTGGTGTTATTTATGGTAATGAAAGTAATGCCATCTCCTCCCGCACCTGTCGTTACACATATGGCATTGCACGCATGGAGAAGTTCATTCCAGACAAACACCCGGAAAGTAAAAAAGTAAAGATGGGAAATTATGTTTTCTGTGACGATATTTTCAATAAACATATAGAAATAGGTACCACAGTAAGTCTGAAAACTGCTGATGATGCAGAATACCATGAATATTTCCCTGCTGTTCATAACATGAATGTAGCAGTGCTAGAAGTGTACAAGTCTAAAAAGAAGAATCCACAGTTTATTGATGAAGATGAATGTGATTTGGTGGGATACATCAAAGTTGAAAATATTAATCCTCATAATGACTTACGGTGTAAGCTTTTGGTAAGACTCATATTTGGTGGAACTGAATTAATCGTCGAAGTGAGGGATGAGAAAAATGATATACATATTTTGGGACACGTTGACTTTTTTGGATAACTTTAAATGCTTAAGAGATAAACATTCATGATGAATAGATATCATCTATCCTCTTCAATTTTTTATTTTACAGCATAAAAAATGAGATTGTTTATATAGGAAGAGAGATGCTTAAGCATAATATTTTAATGGTACATGTATTATACATGTATATAGTTGTATAAATGACAAGTATAAGCAATTCCAAAAATGCCTAAAATCGACGACCAGCCATGTTTGATGTCTTCGCCATTGATGTATATATTTTGTGGTTAATATGCATTTGCTAACGTGGCGGTAGTTATGAATAGAAAATAAATACATTTGTATTGCTTTTCGATGAACAAGTTTATAAACAATTAATAAGTTTTCTTTGTAAATTTTACTTTTTTCCGATCAAAATAGTGGCGTGAAAATGTCCGCTTAAATATTTAGTGGTGTGTAGCCTTCCTAAACCTCTGGTAATGCCCGCTATTGACTGTGCGCCAGCTTGATTTCAGTCAGCGACTTGTTCATGGCGGTGACGAGTTCATTCACACACGCCTTTTTTATCTTTTCACGGCCATTTTCTTATCATGTGACCTCGAATGCATCGTTTTGATAACCTTAAGGCAACGTCGATAATAAAATGTACAGTTTAAATGCAGCTGATCAGAATGAACCAAAATCAAGTTATTTGCAGTCTGCTTTATTGGGTATTAAACAAAAAAATGTTAAGAAATTTACGTAAAAGTGTTGTACTTCGATGGTGACAAGAAGTTAGAGGTTCTTTTTGATTGACTTGTGCAATGAAAATCAAATATATGTACCATTTAAATTCTATTACATTGTTTACAAGTATAACATTCACAAGATGTTCGGTTGTAAATAACTTCTATGCGTTGTTATTTTACTCTGTTACAAAGCCTGACTTTGATTGTAAAGATCAAAGTTTTGACCATTTTATAAATGTTGTACAATTTGTTGATATGTTGGATGAAACTGAATATTTGTTACCACATATTAATAATTATAGCAATACAGAACACATAAATAATGGACTCAAGCCAATCCTAACGAGCGGCAAGCGACTTAATTGGAAGATTAAAATGATATTTGCCTACATAAATAATATTTTATCTAATTTGACACTGATGAATAATATTGTTGACGATGCTATTGAATCAAATGAATAATGTCATGAATTAATTAACTGTGTGTCTGTATTTTTAGTTTTTGGTGTAATAATTGTTCTTTAATAAAAATATCCAAAAATGTTTTAGCCCGTAGTTGGCATATACATTAATATAATATTAAATTATGTATACAAGCTATGAATTACCACAGTTCGATTTCTAACACGTCAGTATTCGTGTTGCAGTAATAGCAAGGTCAGCTTTTGAATTGCCTACCCAGAATTAATTTCCATTCGTAATTTATATGTGATATCACATTAAAAAAAATATCTGACCGTGTCATAAACTTTTGAGTCGTAATGTTGAAAATTTATTGTGAAACAAGTTTGGTGTTGTCTTGGGTTATGCACACATGCAATGTATAAATCTATTGTGTAATAATTATCTTCTTTAACAATGTCCCGGTGTATGCCTTGGTGCATCCCGGTTACTTGTTGCCGGTGGACCGGAAAGATTCATGAAGAAAATCAAGTGCATTAACATCTTCCCGTCAGTGTTAGGGTGCAGACCCGGTATGGAGCAAAATGACAGTAAACCTTATCACGGTCTGCCCTGTTTATTCTTCTGATTGTTTCGACACATTCACGTTGAAGCCCTTGTGACGCTACGGTGTGTCCTCATGTGTCCCGTGTCACGGTTCTGCCCTGGACATAGGCGACAGAGCCCCGGGAAAACAGATAGCCTTAGTATTGCATGGTAGGGGTGTATTCTTAGTACAAGGTATCATTCAACACTAGGCTTGTTGCCAAAAACAACTAAAAATTGTTTTTGTTTTCTTTAATTATATTACATATACCAATAAGATAAAACAATACATGTATATAAATATCACTTGTTCATGATGACGATGAATTACATTGTAGCATATAACATATAGACCATTATAAAAAGAACGACTCGTATGGTCCCAAAGACACTTCATACATGTTTATAAGGTCATTTTGAAGAGCAGACTCGTTCAGAAAAGAATGTACATAACAATAAGAATGTTGCAATCACGGTAAAATAACCTATTTTACTATGAATATAAAACTAGCTACATATAAAAGTAGCTATAGTTGCATGTATAAACATAAAATATTAAGTGGATTTATAGTACAAAATGGCCACTACTGGTATTTGATCGTAATCCGACATTGGAGTATAACGACCTTTCATGTTCATTACATAATTTTTTTTCGGGACCATGTTGACCTCATTTCTATTTTGTTAAAAAAGCTGAGTTACATATAAGTGGATATAGGTAAGTAATATGTTGTGAGGGTAATTTTAAGGATCACTAAATATACAGTGATATAACATAATTTTAATATGTAATATTTAAGTATGATTTGTGATAAAATGAAAACAAGTTTTATGGATGCAACACATTTATAAGATTCAGCATCTAACATCATAAAGCCTCCGAAACCATGTTTATTTTAGTTATGTTCCATTACATAGCTTTATACTATTTTGATAGTCTCAGATATAATTATGATAAGTACCAAAACATAAAAGAAAAACTACAAAGTGTTTCAAAATAAACAGTTGCCAAAATATAGATATTGCTATTCACTAGGCATACAATCAGAAATTGTCTCCAAACTTTTGGTGGGTGCTGTAGTTTAAACAGTTGAAAACAATAATTATTTGGCCGGATGCACTTATCTATACTAAATGGATCGTAACACAAACCCATCGTCGGTTATCTAACGATACATTATATCGTTATGCTGAGTTATGTACCGTAGGCCATTTGGTTAGGAAAATGTCACAATCATGAATAATGAAAGAGGCAGTTTCATTGGTTCCGCAAGGAAACCACTGCGGAAAACAAGTCAATGAACTTACGTTTTATATATGTGATTTAGAAAACGACATTTTGACTGTCTTGTTTAAAATTGTATTTGAAGCTTGATTTGATGTTTAATTAAATAGATAAATAAATTAGCCTAATTTATTTCTACAAAAACCTAACAAAACAATCTGGTACTCAAAAATACTCATGAGTACTTAAGTACTACTCGAGTACTACTCAAGTACTGAAGAAAAACTAATACTCATTACTCATGAGTACGAGTACAAAATTTGAAATATTCAAGTACTGGAATCCAGTACTCGACCCATCCCTGGTTTGGTTCATGGATTTTTAACGGGTTACAATTGGTTACCAATTAATTTTAAACTTGTTAATTTTTTGTATTGCAGATCTATGGTTGAAACTGTATCTACATAAGTTATTGAATATCAATCTATCAGATATGAATCTTTTAAAAATGGAAGTAACAGTTCAACCCCATTACTAGTGGGCAGTGATGGCTTTAGTATTGTATACTACCTTAAGGTATATGACTTTGTTTCTTTTGGCTATCCTTTTGGAAAATAGGCTTATGCAATATGGGACAGATTTCCATGTCTGAGAAACCCTGATTTAAAGTCTCATGTGAAGTGCCTGCTAGGACTTGTAATAGGCTATATCATAAAACAAGTAATTGATGAAAAATCTCATAGGCAAGTTTTTTTTCAGCAGCAGTTAAAACACTCATATATGTATATACAATAGATATTGTTCAAAATGCTTTACCAATAAGCTTGGCACAAAGGGAAGTCTTAAGTCATACTGATTAACAGCTTTTGACTTAAGTACAAATATCCCTTTTGCCGTAAGGCTAATCCCTTTGATTTGATATTGAAGTGGATACTGTCTTTACTGACTTAACCAATAAGGTTGATGATTATCACAAAAACATTTAACTACCATGATTTATACTACATTCATTTTAAAGCAATTTAAGTATTCAGCTACTACTTTTTAAAACTAATTAGAGCTTTAATCAGCCTTAAACTTTTAATGCAAAATGTCGTCAGATACCAGATGTACGTACCTGTGGCCTCCAACTTGCTTGACAGATATTCTGTTGGCAATACTACACATATTGGTAGTCATGGAAAATCGGTGTTTATTCAAATATGTAGCCATGTTTTGAAGAGATTACAGTGTAATTCAGTGTTGTAAACTGTTGTATTTCATGCTCAAGATTATTTTTAGGTCATAGAAAGAGTAATTAACATAAATGAAAAATATGTAGAGTATTCAACTGATGGTGAAGAACAGTCAATGTAACACAGTGACAGCAACAAACTCTCTCAAGATATTGATGAAGGTAAAAGATTAAGCAATGTTTTATTTTAAATCTTCTCGACCTTTTTCATCCTCGATTGTCAAGGTTGTGGTGCACTAGTAGAATGCAGAATTTCAAATTTGGATTATTTGAAATATTTCTAATCATGAATGGTTACACCCTTCCATGAAATCAAATGTTTTTTGTAATTTGTATAGAGGGAGAAGTTATCATCTTCTTGTAGCAGGGAAAAAGGAATTTGGTAAAATGTGTCAAGAGAAGCTGATAAAGCTAGCTAGCAGCCATTCATTTTGGCATAAAAATGGTGTAATATACTTAGGCAAATGTTTCACAGTTAAACTAAAGTACTACTGATTGCATGAATGACATTTAGCGGGATTTATCATTGAAAAAATTCAGCTTAAAGTTTTTCAAAACCCGGGCAGGAGGTCGCCCCGGCGGTCATCAGGTGTTGTTAAGAATTGCGTTTAAGTTTTTCTTTACTATATATTTCTGCCATTAATTGTCAGATCTTTATTAAACTTCATACAATGATAACATACTATGTGTTGAACAGAATAAGAAAGTAACCACAACTCTACCTGGCTTTATTATGGATTATTTCTCTTTGTAATTTACGCATTAATTAACGTTTTTAAATCTGGCTTTAATGTGGTTTCCACATTATAATTCTTGCTTACTATATTTTATGCTGTAGATTTGAGCATTAAATATTCAAATGATATAAATGCACTTGCAGAAATTAGATAGTAAGTGATGAAAATTTTACAATCCTACAAGTTCAATTGAGTGTTTGATATTTCAGATGATGTAACATAGTTCTGATGGCTGTTCTAAATACAACAATGAAATCTTATTTGGTGTTGAAAAGTTAATCTCTTGAAATTCAGTTAATGAGTAAAAACAAGTAAGTATTTTTATAAACAAATCAATTTCCGCCTTCATCATTTTTTTATTTTTATTTTACTTGAGGTAAAAATCATTACATAGAGAATTAAAACACTAATAAGTGAACATGATTAAGGTATAATTTGTTTTATGTTGTTTCAAATGGTGGAAAAATCCTGTGAATGTGTTTTTGTTTGACTAAAATTTACTATTGTGTGTGTTTATTTGCGCTATTAATTTTTTATTCAGGCAAACTATCACACTTTGATGTTTGATATAAAACAGCTTAATCTTGTCATTTCAAGATTTGTACACATTATGTTGCATCATTGATAAAACATAACATAATACATTTGAGCTTTTTTCTGGTTGTAAATACAGTGATGAGTTCAAGATATTGATGACAAGCCCTATAAAACTATATCATATTGTAAAAAGCATTTTGATGCATACAAATGTATTTCTATAGAAAAAGTCAGCATTGTATTACAGATATTTACATTGTATTGTTTTATGTTGAGTCTACATGCATAATCTGTTTCTTGGAAAATTTATTGAAATTAGACTTCTCACTTTTACTTATTCAAATTTGGATTCATAATGATAATTCCATTACTTGTAAATGAATTAGTCTTCTAATGTGAGATTTTCATTGTACTTTTTACATTTTCAGGCACCTGCATAATTATTATAAGATCAATAAGAATAGAGTCTATATATGTTTTATTATACAGGCATGGTAGAGTTTACAAATATGAGATGTTCTAAAGATATTTACTAACTCAACACCAAGGCAGTGCTTGTTTATAATTTGTTTGGAAAGAATATTGAAAATTCATGAGGAATCATCCACTTGGAAATAAATCCACTGGAGAATAAGACAGGATATTATATTATTAGTGTCCAAAGAGCTGTATATTTCAATTATGACTAAATAATTAATGTGCATGTTACAATTGAAATATCAGTTGTATGCTTCTGTTTAAATTATATCTATACTTAAAATATTTCTAATCAAATTGATTTTTGTTCACATTATGTACAGTCTGTTAAGTTATTGATTTATGTTTTATTTATTTGTTGTTATCTACACTCTATATTTGCCATAATAACTATGTAATATAGTTTCAGGAATGCCTGTTCCTAGTTACTAATTTCTGTGTTAATGAATAACCAGTTGATGTTTTATTGAGGCGATAGAAATTAGATTTGATTAAAAAACTTTAACTTTTCCTGTATCTATTTATTTAACATATTTACTGATCTAATTAAAGAAGATAATATGAATAAAAATATTGTTGAGAAATATATTTATTTTCAAGAATTTTGTCTGAACCCGAATTTTTTAAAGTCCTATCAGAGCTGTGTTTATGACTGGTAAAGCCAAGTAAGTGCTTGATTCTCACGCAGATTGTTGGAAGTAAATGGTGCATTGAGGCACTTGATTTTTGTTTATTTTAGTGCAATGAAGAATTGTAGTAAACACTAGACAACAGAAAGATACATGTCTTTATACAATATTGAGATTTTTCATTAATGTTTACAAGTTACATCAACTTGGCAAGCAGAATGTGTAACTTGTAAATATTCAGTTGTTAAAATCTGAGACACCAGAATGAATAAGATGCTTATCAGGCTCAATAAAAGCTAGCTAGAAGTCAAGCACTCAAGGGCGACCATTTGCCATGTAACATATCCGCTTTTGCAAGTATCAAAGAATTCACATATAGTATCAACTGAGATCTGTCATCTGACTGATTTGGCTTGTTACAGTTCTCCTTTAAACTACAAGCATTATTGGAGGCAATAATCCTGATAGTAGTTTCAGGGATAAACCATTACTAGATCACTATCATTTGTAAGCAAGTTTTCTTTCTTACAGATACAGTTAAACTATGCTTTGGCTAAAGCTTATCTTAAACTTACAACCCTCTGTGAGAGGTCTACATTGATTTGAATGTGGTTTGGTAAAATATGGTTTATATGGTTAGCAGAAAATAGTTTAGTTAAATTTTAACAGGGATATAGATATTATTGTATGTTTTCTATGTCTCTGATTGCAATGACTCATCAACCTAATCAATGTCCCTGGAGAGGCTTAATTAGATCTTTGCCTGGAAGCTTAAATCGATACTCAGTATAACCATGGACCCTATTTACACATTTAAATAGGGTCCTTGGTATAACCTTTACTTGTGGCAGACAACCGACCTGCTTGATAGGCAGAGACTTAGTTACAGTGGCCCTAGAAGACTTTCAGGAACAAACTAGAGCATAGAAGGATTATGATTATATTTTTGTCCTGGTGGTTGTGTGATAGAAGTGACTTTAATATAAGATATATATTTCAGTGATAATATAAGTAATCAAGTCTTGTAGATAATGTGATAGGTCCAACACCCTGATGGTACTAATCTAGTGACTGTATAGAGGCTTTATAATGTAGCAGAGTTATAATATGGCACTTGTATGCCCTTAACGAATCAAAGCACTGGAGTGCTGGAGGAACGATGTCATGAACTGATTTAATAAATCAAGATTATAATTATGTAAAAAATCAAACTTGTGCAGCATTGTTATCTATAAATAATGTATTAATTATCAATTAATTAATTTAACAAGAGCAGTCCAAGGATAGAACAAGGCGTTTCGAGTGTTTTCTTATTGCAAGGTTTATCTTACTTTATCAAACAAATGAATCATTCAAAGAATAATAAACCAATTCATATAAATATAAAAGAGGCAAAACTGCTATAACATAAGTCCATAGTAGCGTCCCTTCCAAGTTAAGTAGACGTACAATCAATGGATTAGTACATGTACTTTCATTCTGATATCTTAATTAACTTAAAGTATGCACATGTTAACTAGACACTTTATGATTATGTCATTGCAATCAAATACAATAAAGTCAGAATTATGCTGACACACATCTTAAATTGGTTTTATCAATTTCCGTTCAAAACTGCAAACAAGTATTAATTAGTCCCCAAATCAAAGCACCGATAGTACTGTTGCGGCAGTGACGCTGAAAGTTTGAAAGAACAGTGGTGTTTTTCACAAAAATTCTTACGAAAAAGATCTTCGTATGTCAAAAGCAAGAAACCTTAGTAATACGCTAATTTTTTGGCTTAACAATTCTAAGTACTGTAGAATTGTGTATACGTTTTTGGTTCATAGTTATGCTTATTATTTTCTTGAATCTATACTATTAAAACAATGAATGGTGAATTTTTAAAGAAACTTACCGTTTGTAACATAAGTCATGTGCATTTTTAAAACGTAACCCTTGATTTTCAAAAAGACAGTAAATTGTGCTGGGACAAAAAGCGAAAAAAACATTTTTTTTCAAATTATGCTGTTTTATTTCCAAGTTTTAATCACTTTCCCTGTTACACAATCATGTAATGTTAAATCAGAGCAATCAGATTACACTTTAGACAAATACTTATAAAAATACAGAGTTTTGCATACATGTCTCAAGTTTAAAGTTAGTAAGACACATGCAACTAGTTTTAAAAATTTCTGCAGTATTAAGTGCCCACAAAATAAAATTAAGAAATTTTACCGTTTCTAAATTTTTTTATAAGAATTTGTATGAGATTACTATACTGAAACTGCAAGAGAATTTATAGAGAAAAATAACGTAAAAATGGTCAATTACAGATAATACTACTTTATACAAATATATCATCTAAAATTGGTATTGGAGATGGAAAAATGTATGTTAGACTCTGCATTATCATATGAAAACCTTCTCTTCATTGTTGTTGGCAAGCTTGAGGGAACTATTTGGGCATTAAACCTGTACCAGCTATGTTTTCTGCTGTTGTCGTTTTTTTGCACTAGCTTGACACAAGAGTTAGTAATGTAGGCATATTGTGTGCCTTAGCTTTCAAATGATGTTGTTTATTGTATTGTTCATTTTATAATTAGATAATGATGATATTAAAAACAGAAAATGTACAACGATTTTGTCTTCATATGCTGACTTTAGTACGACAATTTGTGGGAATTCGGCAATAAATCAATCTAAGTTAAACGTTTTTTAAATGTTTATCGATATTTGTGTAGTATATTAAACCTTTGTTCATTTTCAGTAAACAAACTAAATATTATCATTGGAGAAAAAGAGTTATTAAACAATTAAAACTACATTTCTCCCCAATTTCTCCATTTCGTCCATTTCGCCTCAAAATCTCCATTGCGTGTTTTAGTCATGCCCAATTTACATCGCAAAAACAAGATGAAAACAGTGCACTTTACACCTGGGCTGCGTTCAGTTAGCAGTTAGCGTTAGCCAAACACAGTTACCATTATGAACGGTTAATTGAACGACGCGTTGAAGTGCGAACGTTTAAAGATGGCGGGCAAAAGAGTCGTTACTTCAATTTTACTAGAAGAATTCGGAGAGGAGGACTTGTTTTTCTTGTTTACTTGTTTTTTGTAAATGTATTGATCTAAATCAACGGGAGTATCACCGCCGAATTCGTTAGACCTAATCCGGAATTTAAATTTATGGGTTTTTCCGTCCGTGCACAGGCGGTACAAAAAAAGTTGTATACACATTATTGCTAAACAGCACGAACTATGGATTAAATACTACTGTTCTTTTTTACACGCGTTTTCATTGAAACAGTGAAAGTTTGTTTGTACCTGAGGGTAAAACCCAAATATTTGAATTTTGGATATAATCTATTCGCTATGGCAGTTACTAATTTGCAAAATGTACTGGAACTATTTTGTTTCAGGTTGTTTCATATTCTCGTACTATATACAATGTACTAAAACCGTTAGCTGTTGGCCTTAAACGTTTTCCGCTAACAGGCCGTTCAATTATGACTGTTAGCGAACGTTACAGAACGTTACAGAACGTTCGCGGTAACTGAACGCAGGGCTGTACACACAGAATCAACACTTTAGTTAAGATCCACTACGAAATTTCATTGTTTTATGTCGATAAACCATTGTTTTTACGATAACTAACTCTATGATCACGCAGTAGAGCGTCTGATTTCGCCATTTTCGGAAAATGTGTAACCCTATGACTTCTGGAAAAAACCCAGGTCACGTGGTGAAAAACTAAAAATAGCAATTACGAAACCGTCAATAATTGAAATTATTGCATATGTACAGTACTCCATGTCAAATGAAAAACATTTATGTCCTCAATATCTGTACAGTCGCTCAAACAATGTGAAATTTAATTATGTTTGTCTCTAATACGACTAGAAATAGTTCTTCCTCTTTCTAGAACTATTTAACGAAATGGGTTTACAGAGACGGGCGGGCACAGAATAAACGAAAAGTCGTCAAAAGCCTGATCGATTAGAGACGCGAACATAAAGTCCCTGGTCTGATAAAGGCAAATAGCCATATTTTCGTCTGTCTGTTCCATTTCGTCCATTTGTGCAAAGTTCTCCATTGCGTGTTTAAGTCATATCCTGTTGTTTTATTGCCGATAATATATTAACGCCCAAAAAGTTATTTAACAATTAAAACTTCATTTCGCTACTGACTGCTCCATTTCGTCCATTTTGCCCCAAATTCTCTTTTGCGTGTTTTAGTTATACCCGCAGTAAACCAGTCGATGTCTGTTCCAATTAGTCGATTTGCACAAAATTCTCCATTGCGTGTTTTAGTCGTATCATGATGCTCTATTGCCGGATGAAAAATCAAATCTATGGAAATAAGTCGCAAGCGATTATCAGGAAAATATACTAACCGGAAACATCCGAATCAAATTTTGCAGTAATGATATGCGGAGTGGATCCGGGTTTTTGCTTAGATTTAATGCTTGGAGCTTTTGTTTACTCTGGAACGATGTTTAGACTTCGTTCCAAAAACTAGCTTTTATAACTACATGGTAGAGTGACCACTTACAACTCGAAAGGTTGTTGGTTCGAATCTCAACTTGGACCATGGAATTTTATCAGGTTACATTTGGCACCAAACGTAAATAATCCGGCTAGGAATTATGTAATGGCACCCTTACATAGTCACAAAGGCAATCAAGCTCCAAGAATTTGAGAACAATTCTGTAAAGAAGTAGGTGTATGTCGCTGAGTTATGATACAGCACTTGTACTCCCTTGCCTTCGACCTAGCTTTTATGGCGACATGGACGGGTGTCTGCTTATGACTCTAAACTACCTGGGTTCGACTATGAAGACCATGGAATTTGCACATGTCATGATAACGAAGAATGTAAACATAAATAAACAACAGAGATTGATATCAATTTTAACACTGTATTTATTTATACAAATTATAATTAGATTCTATATTTTAGATTTATATATATTTTTATCAATCAAATAAGCAAATAGTTTTATTATACATTGAATTACGTGTTCTTTTCTAAAACATATATTTCATAGCACCTTGATTATAAAGCTAAAGTTTTTAATTCCACATGATGGTTTATTTTCCTGGATGTGTCCGAAATTGCACTAATGACAGTTTATCCGAATATATATTCTCTTTTAAGATTCTGTCGAATAAGGAAATCCGACCGATTCTAAAGTTAAAATCAAATTGAATCAATAAAATGACATCACTTTCCGGCCAAAAATATCACTCATTTCCGGAATAATCACGCTTTTCCCTAATTTTTAACCAAACATCAATATTTAAACGAATTGATTACAATCACCGCCATTTTGTCGATCATGTGATACCGAAAGTAGTGCCATTTTTTCAATGGCGGCCTACGAGATATATCCGAGAGTATGTTACGCAGTAATATCCGAGGTAGTTCCGAATGGGTATTAAATTTTTAAAAAATCGCAAGCGACCAACTGGTAAGCATGCGCAAAAGTGACATATTTCACAATGCTATTTTTACAAGGTAGACGTGATAATCTAACATGAATATTTTAAAAAGGTATGTATTAAAACTATTTTTATAAGAGCTCTTATTTTTTATGAATCCAGAACAATGTCTTTCTCTACTGTTGATTTAGCCAGGACTTTAGACATAGACTTGATGTAAAATTTTACTTTGTTATTTTCAATAAAATTACTGATTATACTTCCTGGTTAGACTTACAAGTTTATGTAGTCATGTAGAATTATTTCACAATAATATATATAAGTTTACTTATCTTCCACGACTTGAAAAAATAAATTATTTGCTGAACATTTGGTTCATCATTATCATCATCTATTATCATCATCTATTATTATCATTATTATTACCATTTTCAATATTATTATCATTATCATCATTATTATTACTATTATCATTATCATTATTATTATCATTATTATTATCATCACATTATCATCATCATTATCACTATCATTATCATGATTACTATAATGTATTATTTTCTATAAAGACAAGTTATTATGACAACAGCCAAGTACGTTCATTTCGTTCATCATCATCATCATCATCATCATCATCATCATCATCATCATCATCATCATCATCATCATCACCATCACCACCATCATCATCATCACCACCACCATCATCATCATCACCACCATAATCATCATCATCATCATCATTATCATCATCATCATCATCACCACCACCACCATAATCATCATCACCACCACCACCATAATAATCATCATCATCATCATTATCATCTTCATCTTTATCATCATCATCATAATCATCATCATCATCATCATCACCACCACCACCACCACCACCATCATCATCATCATAATCACCACCACCATAATCATCATCATCATCATCACCACCATCATCATTATCACCATCATCATCATCATCATCACCATCAACATCAGAGACAGCAGCTTCAGCAGCATTATTGTTACCACTAACACCACTACAACAACTATCATCATCATAATTTTTATCATCACTCTCATCATTATTTTCATCACTATTATAACTATTAGTATCATTATCATTATTCTTATCATTATCATTATTATGAATACAATGATGTATTTATTTCTATAAACACAAGTCATTATTACAACAGCCATACCATGTACGTGTTGTTGTACAATTTTAGTAAATTTACCATTTAATTAGGCTACCCTGCCACTCGTAAGATGTATTCTTTGTTGTTTGCAATTTGAAGATTTCGAACAATATTCTATAAGTATTTATTTCCTTTAAACTTCTTTGTTGTTGTACACTTAGAAATAAACTATAACTGACTATTCTTTCAGAAAAGTTAAAATGGGAAGATCATTGTCTAAACAGAAGAACAGTGGTTCGTACTATTTATATTAATGTATTATAAATAAACATTTGTTTCTATAATTTCCCATGTATTGTATTTCCCATTTTTTGCCAAGATCTGTATGATTATTGTTCATGTACCCAGAGGTTATAAAGAATGCGATCAAATAACAATCCAGACCTGCAAACTTTATAAATCATGGCTTCCGTGTCACAAATGTTATCTATGTTAGCTAATTTACGCCATGTCGTATTTTCGTTTCTTCGCCGGTGTGAATCAGCGACCATAGATAACATTTCTGACAAGCAAGCCATGATTTATAAAGTTTGCAGGTCTTAACTATCAGAATATAAATATATGAATGACTACAGGTCGAATTCTAGGTCATGCGTGTTTTTTGCACTTTTAAAGATTAATTTTTAATAGAGTATAAGCACATTATAAATTTTATTTATTGAAGTGTTCATTAGGTAAGTGTAAACTACCTTGGCCCGTATTCACGAAGCTCCTAAGGAGAAAATTTTCCTTAGGTATTCACTTTTCCCTTAGTTTTTGTCATTTTTACCTTAGATCTAAGGAAATTCCTAAGTTGGTATTCACGAAGCTCCTTAGGTTGCTTTTCTCCTTAGTTTTGTCAATTTTCTCCTTAAAAAGTAAGGTACCTAATACATTGCCTTAACTTTGATGAAAAAATCTTAGGAGAAAAACTTACGGAATTTTAACAACAAGAGTTCGTGTATTTTCCACTTTGTTTTACGAAGAAAAGGCCTTTTGAACACCAAAAAAGTAAGTAAAATACTTTATACGGTATCATTTTACTTAAAAGGGGGGTAATCATGTATTAAATCAAGTACTATTTGACGGATACGTACCGTACTACTGTAACTTTTATGCCGAACTTTAACGCCGACTACATAAACTACCGGCTTGTTGTGTGAATAACCGCTTAATAATTATACATGCCGCTACAATAACTTTAAAATTGACTCGTCACTAAATGGAGATTCGATACCACGATAAAACTTATGATAAACATTGCTTATTAAGTGTGAATACCTACAAGGCTTTTAGTAAAGCATGTTTTCGGATAAGCTGATTTCGGATACAATAACGAGACATACAATTGTTTCATGTTAACGCTGCTTGATTTGCATCAAAGGATTATTGATGGTATTCCACAACATTGACTGATAAGTGAAGCCCTGCTTGGAGAAATTATACAGTAAAAGGTTTGTACACTGTATAACAAATTTTGACTTGTATATCATGGAAACAATTTTGTTTCATTTAAAGTTTAAACTAAAGTTAAAGTCGTGTTCATGTCGTGAACTACTGACTTGTGTCTGCAACAATTAATAATATCATTTTGAAGATTTGATTGTACTATTTTGTGTTATTTTATTTACTTTATGTAATCATTAATGTTTGTACAATAACTACTGCCACATGCACGAACTTTCAGTTTGAAATAATCAAATATGACACATTGAAATGTGTCCAATTTCTAAATTTTAAATTTTTTTCGTCTATTCTTTTATGCTTTCTGTTTGGAAGTATTCCATAAGGTCACTTATAATACACATTGATAGAACTATTCATTCAGTACATGTATTTTGTTTGAGATAAATCTGTAAAGCAAGGGAGTACAAAGCAATATTATACCACGACTACATACACCCCTCATTATCAGAATTCGGAGTTTGATTGTCTGTAGGATTATTATGTTGGGCTTCAAATGTAACCCGATAAAATCCATGGTTCGAGATTCTCGAACACACAACCTCTTGAGTTGTAAGCAGACACTATAACCTGTCACAATGAAAGCTAGTTTGAACTTTGAAGGCATGGGAGTATGGGTGCCGTATTATACCTCTGCTACAATTCATTCAACGATGACATTGGTCATTCTTGATACTTTGGCCGAGAACTCTATAGATATAGTGTCATTGCCTTAACAGACCTTACAAAAAATACCATGCTTCTTAAATACAAATGCTTATTAAAACTGAAATACTTGTTTTGTATTTTTAGAATTGTGTCTTCATTATGACTGGTTTCCAAGTGATTTTGCTTGTATATGTCTACACTACCTTGGTATTTTTTTTAATAGTATTTGTTCAAGTTATTGTCTGTGTAGTGGACATGGATCAAATTATACATGATTTGTTTATTTTTGTAATTTTAACGTCGTAGCAATACATTGTATACGTCATTTAACGACGGCCAGTCAACCTACTTTATGCTCATGGAAAGGCTAAATCTTTTAATTTATCTGTTAACCAACTACTGAGCGCATACTTTTGCCAGTAAATGACAACTGCCCTACATAATTAATAATCATTGGCCGGAGGGAGAACTGAATTCACAACCGAGCTCGACAAAAGTATGCCCCGTCTGGGAATCGACCCCACAACCCCTTGACATGTAGACTTGTGTGGTACCAACTTAGCTAGCTGAACAGCACAACATTAGATAAAAAATGAAGATTTTTTGAAATGTTGTTTCAGTGGCACATAGTATTTGAGTATGTTTAGTGCATACATCATACTTGTGTACATTTCAATTCGGATAACTTATACAATTTTGATATTAATCATTATGTGTTTATAAATTAAATATTTATAATTGCTGTATAAATGATACCTTTTCTTGAATAGTTTCATCTACACACATAATTACTTATTAATTCCTATTTTTTTGTCATATGCAAGTGCACAGGTATATACACTTACTTCATTGTTAATAATTTATGTTCAATGTATTCATTACACCTTTTTACTTTCTAATTATAGGGAAAACTTGCCAGAGAAATTTGAAGAGAACCATGGAGAAGTGTTATTCATTGAAAATACAATAGGATATAATTGAAATAAACCATTCTCGATTGTTATTCAATTATAATTGATTGTTATTACTATGATGTGCATAATTACAAGAATTTATTAAATTTATATGCACAGAACTTTTTTCAATTGTCAGTTTTTATTCTGTGAGCCATGCCTGTTTGGAACACTCATATCATGGAACACTCATATCATAGACAAGACTGTAGGTGTAACTAGTAAATACTTAAATGAAAATCAATACAAACTATCATATCTCAAGCACATTGTATATATGTGTGATATTGTTGATTCAACACTCGTTCAAAATATCATAGTGAATAATGAATAGTGTCTTATTCATTCAACTGAAACTATGCATCATTCAAATAAATCTGTGTAGTATATAAACTTAAATAAAGTTATCAGTTAATTTGTGAATGATGTGTGTTCCTTTGTGTATGAATGTTATTGAAATATAAAAACTCAAAAAAATGCAATCATGCTTCACTAAGTGAAATCGGACTGTATATAATGTTGATGAATAGTTTGTCAGATGTATAAGGCCGCAATAAGTTGATAATGTGTTCTATGGACTTTTCTGAAATAAATGGGGCGAGTGAGCGAAGAAAAAAGTTCGAAAGTCTTTATTCACTTGCTTTATGAAGCCGTTTAACTACATTTTTATGTGCGATCGAGGAAATAAAAATAACTTTTTGTAAAAACTATCAAAAGTAATGTATGAGCTAATCTATGGAACATATGACCAATTTGTTGTGGCCTAAAAGCATATTTGATATAAATGTGAAGTGAAATGTTTAATTAAGATATAAGTTACCTGTTTTGTTATTTAGTGTTATGTTCTGTATTTTAATTTTGTATTGTGAGGATAAATAATAAATAATATCATATTAATTGGCATAAATTGAATGAAAGAGCTCATTCTCAGCCTTGCACACCCTTTAATGTAATTTGTTAATAGATTAAACAATGTTGATGCAAAATGATAATGTATATTCAATATACCGTATATGTACATAGTCTCTGTGAAAATATCTACAAATTAAATGCTTATTAAATCATGCTTTACCATTTATGCTTTTAAACTTGATAAAATTTAGGCACACAACGTTACAATTTAAATACAAGTGCTAGTACCTTTGAATGTATATGAATTATGTGACAGTGTCTAACGTAGCTATGTGTTATGTTAATTTTGTGATCATTGGGCTTTCAGAGAAGATTTACCTATTTTATATTCTATTTTTATAGATTAAAATTAATTAACTGTAAAAATGATGACTTCATGAAAATATATAAATTGCAGATAATTTGTCTCTTTGTTGTATATTATACATTGTTATTTTTTTACACCAAATTGTGAGTGGTCAGATGACTTACCATGTTTTGCTTGTTTATTTATAGTAATTAACTTGTTAATATAAATTCTGTTAACCACTGTAGCAACAAATCGTATAGTTCACTAAATGGCAGTTAGTCAACCTAACATGGAAAGGCTAAATCTTAATATTTAGCTGTTTTTCAGTTACAAGGCATCTTCTTCTGTAAGTAATTGACTTACAAACTGTCGGAAGTAAAAAGTATTACATAACGCTGAAATATACTGATTTTATATAAATTACATAGAGCAATTTATTCTCAAAATACAGAGAACATTGTTAATACTGATGAATTTTGCCACATACCCAAATTGTAAAAGATCAGTGGTAGGATGGAGAGTAGCTTTAGAAATAATTTCATGACCTAACTTCGCAACAGTATGATTAGCTAAGGAATTGAACTTACAACCCCTAAATCAGTACCTTTGCATGCTATGGAATGAGGTTGCAAGACAGCTGTATATATTTTAACTCTTAAGTCATGTCTTTCTTCACAAAATGTATTACAATCACAAATTTTCATCAAAAGTTGCATGTTAATATGATATAGTTCTCAATGTAGCATGCATTTATGCAGCATATAGCGATCAACGGTATTGTCATAGATACTAAGCATTAGGAATGTCACAGTATACCGCTGTATATTGACAGCTCTACAGATAATCTACACTCTAAACAACTGATTAACTTCATTGATAACAATAATATCAATTTTATGTTGTGTACCTTAAATAATGTGTTTATTGTTGATGATGTCTAATACATGTTAGACTGTATACACTTGTTTGCTAAACAAATATCAAATTGATATAAAAATAATACATTTCAAGTGCCTTTTGAAGCCAATTTATTACTTGTAGAATGGTATATACGAAGTGGAGATAGTTGTGTACATTGAATAAAATAACAACAACAAAATACATCTGTAACAAACATGTAAATGTAACAATCAAAATGCTTTAACATCTCTTGGTAAGTATCATTAAAATAATTAGGTGTATATTTTAACTTCTAAAACAATATGAATGTTCACCTTTTCACAGATGGCAAGATGTAACAGAGAAAGAAGCAATATTTTGGAGAACTTGACTAATCAAGAACTTGTAATGAGATATAGGCTGAACAGAGAGGGGGTGTACCATGTAAACAATTTAATTGGCAATGTATTACAACCGTCCACTAAGAGAAGCAACAGTCTCTCCTCTATAGAAAAGATACTAATTAGCCTAAGATTCCTAGCTTCAGGGACATTCCAACTTAATCATGGAGATATGCACTCGGTGTCCCAACCAACTGTCTCAAGAGCTATCACTGAATTTATATCAGCAATGACTGAGCCAGAATTAATTAAACGCTACATTAAGTTGCCCCAGTCAGAAGATGATGTCAGAAGAACATGTGAAAGTTTCTATGGGTTGGGTGGCTTTCCAAATGTGTTTGGAGCCATTGACGGGACCCAAGTGCAAATCCAAGCACCTCATCATGAGGAGTCAGTGTATGTGAACAGGATGGGATACCATTCAATTAACACTCAGGTATGTCATAGTTGTTTGCATTTGATCATTGTTGTGAATACAGTTTTAAGGGCTTCATGGACTGTATTCCTTATGACATGGTAACCCTGACCCCAACCCCTAAGGAGTAAATCCCACATAAATACAATACATGAATAGTCCATGGACAGCGCCCTCAAATTTTCTGAGTATCTGTTGATCACAAAGCTTATCTTCAAAAAGTACTATGTATCAATTTAAAGGTAGGGCTATGTTATCATAAGGATATAAATCAATAAAACAATAAATATAAATATATATATTTGTAAAATATGAATGTGGCATAAATCCAGAAACTTACATCCACAGTAAATGTCTATTTATAGTTGTGTAATTGTAGTAGCATTGAAAAAGCATACAAACTTTCGTTTAGAAAAGTATTAAATATATCTCAATTAAAACGAATTTTACAATTGAACTAAGTGTAAAGGGGCATACATCCAAAAAGATATCACGAAAAGTTATTTCCCTTAGTGTTCTGTGAAGGTGCAGTACAATAGATAAGCATACTTTATTTAATCAAATATCTTTAGTTTACAAAATATATTCAGTTTGAACAAATATTTATCAGATATATTTTGAAAGAAAGGGGCTCATGTGTTATTTTTTTGTCAATAGTTAAGTCCCTTGACTGTCAGACACACAAAGAACAGATAAATAGGCAATCGAGTTTGATTGAAATATATTCATATGTACGTAAGATATCTGAATTTGAACAATTTCAATAACATTGTATAAAGGGTCGTAACTTCAAAATACATGTAATTCTTACACAGTTAAATCTGGCAATAGTTATGTCAATATAGTACACTTATCAAAGCTTGAATAATTTCACAATGATTGATAGTATTGTTTTTGTAATGGCAGCCTAAGTTTTATTAAAAATATATTGACTAAAAGTATCATACGGCATACAAGCTTTACTCAATCGTAATACCCTTTTGGAAAATCATTGGTGTATTACGACAAAAATTTTAACTAACACATTCGCCATGAAATTATTTAAATTTGACAGTTGAGAAAAATCAAACATTACAATACAATAAGTCAAATATGTTGATTAGATTTGTAGATATTCCACACAACCTCTGTATCTATCCTTAGAGATTGATTTACTGCTACAAATTTAAATAACACAATTAGCCGTTTATAAAAAACATTGTTATTGCCACTCACTACACTACACAGTATATAGGATTTAAAACGAGTAATGTATTATTAAAATGATTATTTCAGAATGTCTGTGATGCAGAGGGTAAGATTATGAATATAGTTGCAAATTGGCCAGGGTCAACACATGACAGTCGAGTATTGAGACAGAGTTGTTTGTTTGAGATGATGGAAAGAGGAATGGATGTATTTAATGGAAAATACTTGCTAGGGGATAGCGGCTATCCATGTAAAAGATGGTTGATGACCCCATACCTACACCCTCAAGGAGTACATCAAAGTGATTATAATAAGTAAGATAATTCAACTACTTATCCCAATTTAACTATTTATGGTGGACTTTACTTTAAGTACTAATATACCTCTTGGCTATTTTCTCAATTCTCAACTCAATTAATATTCAGAACTGTTTAACTGAACTGAATATAATGTAGATTAAAACATCAATTATATGCATTGAGTAATACTAAGTGGGTTCCTGAAGATTATTCAAGAAGTTAGGCTTTGTTATAATTTCAAATACTTTTTCTTAATAGACATATCATGTAAAGAGTTGGATGAATTGTTGAAAACACTACACTACACACTATCCAATTATTTCAAATATTTCAGAGCTCACAAGAAAAGAAGAAGCATTGTGGAACGTTGCATAGGCCAGCTCAAAAGGAGATTTGGTGTACTCCATGGTGAAATCAGACTTCAACCAGAAAAGGCTTGTAGGTAAGATTGCTTGTGATCTGTGTTTCTTTTGCCTAAGTTAATACAATTTATCAATAGAACTAATTTGTAACTAAACAATGTGGTTTTTCTGTCCATGCACATGAATATCAAAATTTTCTACACATTATTGATGAGAAGCACAAAATAGAGTTCAATTCATTTTCTTCCTTGTACATATGTTTTTATTGAAAACTTGAAAGTTTATTCATACCCCATGGAAAAAAAAATATTTCAATCAATAAATTTAGTGTTATGATAAATCCTGAAGTTCATCATGAAAATGATAAACATAATGATTGGTTAAGTATGTACTTATCTATCAACTTACATACTTTGTTCCCTCATTGGTTCCTATTAGGAGTGTAACAATACGGTAAGAACCGTATTGCAATATATTGCAATACACGAAACCCGTATTGCAATATATTGCAATATATTGCAGTACATATTGTTCTTTACTCATACATGCATAGCATGAATTAATGCAAGTTTGTCGTCTTAATTTGATCAATATTATACATATATTTGTATTTTCAAATGATCAACACGTGTTATGCAAATGTTTGAATTAGTTAGAAAAAGTTTTTGAATGGACATTCAAAGATCACTACTTTCTCACTTAACGAAAAATATTTCAAGTTTCCGAAAACATTTAACATTAATTTAAACAGTTAAATTTCAGACTCTGATTGAAACAATCAGGATGGAACATAACTAGAAAAACAGGTTCAGAAAAAAACGAACCAGTTAAAAACAGTCAGAAGTCGTATTGCAATATTAACCGGTATATTTGGTTAACCGTTGCACCCCTAATTCCTATCATCTTGGGCTTTGTGGTTGCGCCACCTTCTTTCAGTACATGTTTTTACTATGTATTATTTACTATTGTAAGCTGGGATAAGCAAATGTGATTATAATTATTTCACTAAAAAGTTAAGTTGTAAAAGGAATACATTTGCTTATCCCAGCATTGTAAATACTTACGTTATATATTGTTTATCATTGTTTATTACATGCGTCATTTATTTACTATGTATAATAAATGACAAAATCATTCATACAATTTGGTCTTTGTCAAGTTCTTTATTCCATGTACTATTCAGAACAAGCTGCGTCAACGGGCAGTAAGATTGACAACCTGGTTTGATTCCAGTAGTTGTGAATATAAATACTAAATCCAAAGTAATAAGATATTGCTTTTCCCCATGAAATTGTTCAATGTGATTATTGTTCAAAAAAATAAACATGTACGCTTATACTATATTTTTGTTTATGCAGAGTTATTGTGTCATGTGCAATGTTGCATAATTTATGCAAGGAAATGAATTTATTAGAAAACATTGATGACCTATATGAAGAAAATGATGAAAATAATATATACAATGCCATCAATGGAAACGAAGATGGACTGAGATTTCGTGACATGGTTGCTCAAAATTATTTTTAGGTAAAGTACAATTACATTGAACTGTGCGATTGCATAAATTAACATGCCATATAACACAGTATACGTAATACTCAGTTAATTTCTGTAGCTTACGCATAGCCTGTTGTTAGTGCAAAACATTCATGTGATATATCTTATCTTCAATATGTTTCATATTTTGATTGGCCGAGTAGTGAGACTGTCAGTATACAAATATTTTAATCGATGTTCGAATACTGTTACAATTTTTTTACCAGTTTTCTTTCAGTGTTTGATGCAATACATACACTGCCAGTAAAACTGAATTATTTCTTACATTATTTGTTTTGAAAAAAAAATATATTTCCAAAACTTACTGAAAAATTTGATCTATAACAAGTATTAGAAAAAAATATTACATTACAAGAAACAAAAAAATGACAGTTTAATTCAAACACACACTCCTTACAAAAAAGGGTTTCGTATAACTGCACTTTAACCTTACAACTATTCAGTCACATGATGTATTAATTGACTGTTTATTTCTCAGCGATCAAAACTTGAATAATTACATGATGACTGACTGCGTTGTTATTAAACTGGTGGCCTAATAGTTACTAAAAATATCTTGAATAAAACACATCATACGGCATAAACAGCTTTACTAAACCATAATGCACACTTTCGGAAGCTCGTGGATGTATAACAACAATGATTTAAAAAAAAACCGCATCGACCATGAAATCATTCCTGTTTTGACAGTTTGGAAAAAAATGAACAATACACTAAATTAACCTACTCATTGTAATTTATACTGAAATTTTCTATATAAAAAATGCATAAATTCTAAATATATAATACAGAGAGTGATTACTGTGTGATTATGCAATCAGACAGTTCAATTCTATCAAATTACATAAATTTACAATATCAGAAGATAATCACTCAATATTTTGCAGTGCGTCATAAACTTTCAAACCATATATATATGAATGACAATTATAAAAAAACAAATTTAAAAATACTGATTGTCAAGCAACATAATAATAACTTATAACTAATCACAAATGTCACTCCTCTTGTAACTTCTTTTCAAGGATTTTAATTTCAAGTCTTAATTTCTTCTTTTCCAGTTCTACTATCTCAGCATCACAGTGACATCTCTTACTGGAATGAAGAAAACAGGATCATATAGTTATACTCATATGATGAAACAATGCAAAGTCATGCATTTATATAACATGCAGTATTCCATGCTATTTAGCATGTACAGATACAGTTTACTTGAGGACAAATTGTTGATATTTCTTTTGAAGATTGCAGTTGATGAACTATGAAAGATTTAATTTTTTTGTTATGTTTTATGTATTGTTTTATTTGTATTGTTTTATGTTTTATTGTTACATTTATTTTCCAGTATCAGGTTTCAATTTACATTGGTAATTGTAATTTCACATACGAATGATTAATACTAATTAATAAGTAGATATATCTTACCAAATTGGTGCATTTTCTATATTGTATAGCTTGTTGACATCTTTAACGACTGTCACATTATCATTCCTGGAAAATAGAAGTAACATTAACACGGATGAATCCTATTAAATATGCTATTTATATTATATATATATATATACTACAGTAATTAACAAATGATATGAAATATATTTTATTCAATGTAAATACTTTTCTTTGCAATCATTTTAGGTTAGAAATAATTTGGGCTTAAAACTGATAGTTTCAGTTGATAGTGTTTAAAAAGTGATTCCGTGGCTATAACAATATCATGAGTTACTAAATAACTTACATTTGTCTATATTTTGTTGTCTAATAAAACATAGGCACTCGTTTGATGCGCTAATTAAATGACTCGTGCTAAAGCACTCGTGATTTAATCATACGCGCATCACAACTCGTGCCTATGTTTAATTAGACAACAAAATATAGACAAATGTAAGTTATTTAGTAACTCATGATATTGTTATAGCCACGGAATTGTGTAATTAATCATCGTGAAATCATTCAAATTTTGACAGAAGAAAAAAAAAGATCATACATATATTGAACAATTAATACTGTTTTCATAAAAATGAATACAAATGTCATGGACTTGAAAAAAAGTGTCAGTATATTGCACACTTAAGGCTGTGCCCATAACTAAAATCAAAAGTACCAATTGGTAATATTTACAAAGTTGATTTATAGTCACATGGGTTGCTATAAACGTCACGTGTGTACTCCTATACAGGCATGCGATAACTCATGCATTAATGCAAGTGATGCATTGAAGTACAGTAATAGTGTAGTTCAATCTCCGGTTAAAAACTTCACACTTTAATATAATTATGATTCCAATAGTAATTATCCTTATGACATTAACAAACTGATAATTGACAAATTAATGAAGAAGATTACTCACTTTTCTACTGCTACTGGTATCAGGGAATCTAATTCCGCACCAATTCCCTTAACCCCAATACTATTTCTTCCAATGACATCCATCACAGCCTCAGTCAATAGGCTGTATTTACTTGTATATGGTGCTGATCCTGAAACAAAAAAAACCGTACATATCAATCAAATAGGTAAAAGATCATTTCATGTATGAATACAGATTCAATTAGTGTAATATATATGAATTTCATGACTTAAATCCTCAAAGTATATCTCCTATAATGAAAGCTACAATTTACAAATGGCATTGACATTCATGGCATGTACACATCATATGCACATATTCAACAAATAGTTAATTTCATAAACATACATATTAATATATTTATCAAATATGACATAACCCTTATTTGGGTAGAATTTTAATACATTTAGCATTCTCTTCACTTGCATCCAATTATTAGGTTCATGTTTATTTCATGGTATAATCATTTATGGTACAAAAATACCTGTCATTCTTTTGTGTCTTTCGTGGTCAGTGTAAATGTTTCGTTCCTTTGCTACCAAATTCTCCCATTTCTGTGCAACATGTAATGGTGACCGAACATGGGTACTGACATTATTAGCGTTGAATTTATTGGCAACTTCTGCCCATTGTTGCCTTTTTGTGACACTGGTTATTCCTGAAATTGTAAAATACTTGCTTACTCAGTAGCACACGGTTAGATTGTTAATTAGTACGGTCCGTGAAATGGTCTTTCATTCAATGTTGCTATGCTCAGTTGTGAAACACATAATAACAAATTGAATTATAATATAAGGCCAATTATTTTCAATAAATGAGTAATTTCATTACTCAAGTTAATTTAGAATATCAAAAATGATGACTTACCCATAACAGTATTACACAGTGCGGGAGATTATTTGATTTCCATAGCCTTCACTAGGCATTATATTTGTATAATGAGTCAATAAAGAACATCTCATGCTTTAGATTTATCTTCCTACGTCTTATCTTACTTAAGTTTCAGTAGATATACATACGCTTTCAAGCGAGCTTTTATGGCCACGTGGTAGAATGTCTGCTTAGGGCTATAGATACCATAGGTTCAATTTGCAGTTATAACCATGGAATTTACTGGTTTACTTATATAAACCAATTTTGATAAAACATTGAAACTTTTTTTATGGACAGTCATAATGATTTCCATCATGGTCAACAAGACAATAAATGTCTTCGGCTGTCTTAGACTTGGACTGTCTACTTTTTAGATATCACCATAAAATGATTCATTTCCAAAATTCCAAGACCATAAAGGTCGACATGGTGATATGGTAAGCATATCAGTATTGTGTTTTAAGGGGTATCAAAAACTGCGTACTCACGATAATCGTTGCCTCTGTGCTCCGATAGGAATGACAACCGAATCCCTGGCTCGGATTCCACTCGACTTTCCAGGACGCGTCTTCTTTGCTCCAAGACGAAACGGGAAGAGAGCTCTTCTTCGTGCGCATGCGCAGTCGACCGAACGGTTGGGTCTATGATCCGGATTTCGTCCCAAATCCCGGTATCACTACACTTCTCCCCACCTTAAATAAGGCCTTGGGAGAAACAAGTGGGCCACTGGCTAACCCCCAGCCAACACTACTAATTGAAACCGGCCAGTGTTATCTTACCCCCAGACCGTTTCTGCCATGCTTTCTCTTATTAAACCTGAAACCAACAACTATTTAAGCCAATTCTGCCTAAACTAGTTCTACATTGACACTCTAACACGAGCCCAGGTCAATGCAGTCTCCCAAACAGCGTTGCAACTTTGAAGCTATACATCAAGCAACACCCAGTTTTCATGGACATACTTAATTCTAACCAGTACTAACTAACAAAAACCTCTGTAGCTTGTCATGATCAATTCATAACAACCATTCACAAGATCTATGCATCAAACTGTCACCCCTGGAATTCAAACCCAGACAGCATAGTCAACGGAACAACTCTATTAACAGTTGTTCAACAACCCACACAGCATGCATTGAAATTCTTCCATAAAAGGAGGTCTCTGACCCTACAACCAGTCAGACACAGCGCCAATAACAGGCAAATCTTCATTAACAGGAGAATCCTGACCTCTCCAACCTAGTCAGACACAACATCAGATTAACACCGACCTTTCCTAGTCAGAAATACCACCAAAACAACCCTGACCTTCCTAGTCTAGAACACTATATCAACCATGACCTTCACTAGCCAGGTGCACAGTAACAACCCTGACCTAGCAAGGCACACTAGAACAACTCTGACCTAGTCAGGCTCAAAAATGCCACCCTGACCTTGTCAGACACACCGGAACAACCCTGACCCTGTCAGGCACACTTGAACAACCCTGACCCTGTCAGGCACACAAGAACAGAACAACCCTGTCCTACCAGGCACACAAGAACAACCCTGCCCTACCAGGCACACTAGAACAACCTGACCTAGTCAGCACACTAGAACAACCCTGCCCTACCAGGCACACTAGAACAACCCTGCCCTACCAGGCACACTAGAACAACCCTGCCCTACCAGGCACACTAAAACAACCCTGCCCTACCAGGCACACTAGAACAACCCTGCCCTACCAGGCACACTAGAACAACCCTGCCCTACCAGGCACACTAGAACATCCTGACCTAGTCAGCACACTAGAACAACCCTGCTCTACCAGGCACACTAGATCAACCTGCCCTACCAGGCACACTAGAACAACCCTGCCCTACCAGGCACACTAAAACAACCCTGCCCTACCAGGCACACAAGAACAACCCTGCCCTACCAGGCACACTAGAACAACCTGACCTAGTCAGCACACTAGAACAACCCTGCCCTACCAGGCACACTAGAACAACCCTGCCCTACCAGGCACACTAGAACAACCCTGCCCTACCAGGCACACTAAAACAACCCTGCCCTACCAGGCACACAAGAACAACCCTGCCCTACCAGGCACACTAGAACAACCTGACCTAGTCAGCACACTAGAACAACCCTGCCCTACCAGGCACACTAGAACAACCCTGCCCTACCAGGCACACTAGAACAACCCTGCCCTACCAGGCACACTAAAACAACCCTGCCCTACCAGGCACACTAGAACAACCCTGCCCTACCAGGCACACTAGAACAACCCTGCCCTACCAGGCACACTAGAACATCCTGACCTAGTCAGCACACTAGAACAACCCTGCCCTACCAGGCACACTAGAACAACCCTGCCTAGAACCATTACCGTTCACTAAAATGTTCACCTAGTGACTAATTACCTTAGCTATGCTAATCCATAGCTCCCCTTCCAACATCGCAACTAAATTAAACCAAAAATATACCTTGCGATAACCTCCCCTGACAAACTATTCCCAATGCTTAGGTCAATAGTTTCGATCAATGTCACCTCGCAGACTTTACTATCACTGCGACTGACAATACCCATAGGTATTTTAGTTAACAAGTACCTACCAATCCTCTCCCCCCAATTATTCTATTGGCATGAACACATTTTAAAACTGTTCAATGAGGATACCCCACACCTACATTTAAATAACCAATGCTAGTCTTTTTATAACAATCCAAGACATACCCATTAACATGTAGCTCCTAATGACATAATCCCCTTTACCTTGAATTTAGCCATGCCATAAGCAGACAGTAATTTCCAGTAATACCGGCCCAAAATTCTACTTGCCTACTGCTCCTGTAGATAACTTATACTTATGATACCCCATTGGCTGAACCAACCCTATATATTAAACTTAATATAACCTTTGGCTGAACCAAACCCCATCTACAGGCCCCTGTGCTGTGAATACAGCCCTGTTGATCAAAAAGAGATGTACAACATTCATTGTGACCTGAGCCACAAATCACTTAACCATCTCATGTCCTTAAGATTTAGAAAATCTAATAAGGCCATGAGACTTCAACACTGGGTGAACCAGTCTGGTACTCCCTCAGATGACCATTGCCTGGTCAATCTGACTTTTGGTTATTAGCCTGTCCCAGCCCAACCCTTACCAGAACTTAAACCCTCACCCAACCTTAATTATCCCACATTCTTAGATGATCAACAGTTACCTATTCATGATCTTTCCCAACCCCCCTGCTTTAAATGATAAAACAGGATCTAGAAAAATCACTAAAATTCCATGGATCATGAATAAACATGACCCGGCCAGCAACGAGTGAACTGCTCATCATTTTGCAAATACAACTATTGGATCCAACAAGCATTAACAAGAAGGCAGACTCCGGAATCTAACCATCCTGCGACCAAACCAAAATGAATTGCAGAACACCATCACTGACGCTGGTCCTTTGACAAAGCAGTGAAAAGGTCTCCAATGAACAACAGACCAAAAAACTACCTCGTCACTCAGACCAGTGCTCTTCTCAATTCTCCGGCCTGGTAATGTGCCTATCGCAAGCAATCAAGCTGGACAGCACACACCAAACAAGGTTCCAACTTCAGAAATGTGTCTCCTGGGCCTATGAGTTCCCAAGGTTTATAACACATCTAAAGCGATCTTTGATGTTTCAATGGCAAATAACACACACCATACCATGGTCCTACAGATGATGACTCACACTAGACTGGATGTCAAAATTCATAGCTAGCTTTAATATATCAATACAATGAAACCGACCAAAATGTCCTAAAAACAACTCAAATATTCAAATTTCTAAAATTTTCAACAAATAACTTAAACATCTAGTGAAATCTGTAGAACAGAATGTTACATTTGCCACTAAAACACTCAAAAATTCTCATAGGTACTACCACCACCCCTACGGGTTCCATTCCCACTTTCTCAGCACAAAGTGACCATGACAACCTTGACCATCCGTGACACCTGAATAACTACCAGTTACACCGAAGACAACTTTACCGCACCAACCCCTGGTTGATAGCTATGGTCCGCATATCACCAATGGTACTAGGTTGTCAACAACCATCTCACAGGACCCCCAGAAATCCCTTCCCCGCCAATGTAATTCCGGCATCATTCACATGGCAGTTAATCCAGGTGTGCATCCACATGAAACCTCCACAGGCACCCCCCCCTGTCCAACCAATGACAAGGTACCTGCCATTTCATGCACGCAACCTGCCCAATGCTGCAGCATTAGTAACCCCGATGATGTCTTTCAATCATCTTTTCCCCTGCCCCTGGGGTTCGTAGAAACTCAAATGCCACTTCAAGTCAAGGTCATCAAACCACAGTCGCTAAAAACGCTCCATTCCCCTCAGCAACAGTCCTACCCCACCTATGCCAGATCACAGGTGTTCTTCCACCGTGGCCTAACCACAAACCTAGTTAGCCACCATGTCACTTCCTGACAAAACACAGCAAAAACTACCTACCTCTCTGCTGGATGCCATAAGCAGACACCTCCTGAGTCAAGACTTAGACCCACAGCTGTCAAGCTAAACCAGAGAGCAAATACCACTTTGCTGATCCAGAGCCCCTGAGCCCTGCACACACTGCACCCTAATACACTGGCACCTCTACACACGGCCGGTCACGCAGCAGAGTAGCTTTAGCTAACTCTACTCCCTCTACATTGCCATATTAGACACTGCAAGGATGCACGTCGACCGCCGTCCACCGGAAATGCACCAGACACCACAACAATCATCGTGACGCATGAGACCAACCAACCACAGAGCCCACATCCGCCGAACAGAGATCCCGGGATTAATATTTCTCTGAACGCGATTGGGCAACCCCCCTCAACACAACCAATTCTCAAACAAGCCCTCATCTTGCATGAAAATCACTCAAAAGGAAGATGGCGATTTACGGCCGGCAGACGTTGGTTCGCATATTCGTCCGAAAATATCCATATCCCATTATCGCTGCCACCAATATTGTGTTTTAAGGGGTATCAAAAGCTGCGTACTCACGATAATCGTTGCCTCTGTGCTCCGATAGGAATGACAACCGAATCCCTGGCTCGGATTCCACTCGACTTTCCAGGACGCATCTCCGTTGCTCCAAGACGAAACGGGAAGAGAGCACTTCTTCGTGCGCATGCGCAGTCGACCGAACGGTTGGGACAATGATCCGGATTTCGTCCCAAATCCCGGTATCACTACATCAGTTATCATGGTGTTATTATATTTAATAAATATGAACTGATAATACATATGTGTCTAGATTATAAGTGGCTTTATACAGGTAGTAATTTCTAACAGCCTAGCTGTCCAGTGAACAATTTAGAAACATCTTTTCATGACTTTACATTTAGATCCATAACCTAGCATTCCACTCGGGTGAATTGGGTTCGATTTTCAAATGGTGCATCAATTTTGGGAGCGTACCATGGTATGCAAACCAACAGGGTTTACTTATGCTTCACATGCAGTTTAAATAATGAACTTTAGCGAAGTCAATATTCATTGTATTTGTTGCACTTTAGATTTAATTATCAAATTATAAATTAACTTACTGTCAGTAAACCGATGCTTGTCATAAGCATGCCTGTTCATAGACAGGCCATCCACCATCTCCCCCATGATGGATGCCAACAACAGGCACTCCTGTTGAGTGAAATTTGGTGCTCTAGATTTAGCTGTACTCTCCATCTTGTTGAAAGGAGTCGTCTGCTTATTTATTTAATTTCTATTTATAAATTCCGGAAAATCCAATTTGATGAAAGCGAGGTTAACAAAACTGGTATAAAAATGTAATTGGTACATTAATTAAATACCAACTACGAATCATATCAAGATTGTTATACCCCTTTATGTCTCCTCTAACGATATATCCACTTCATTTATCATCTAGCGATAACAAAATCCGAGAAAATTGTTAAAATTCCGTCCCGTAATCGCGCTCTTCATTGTCGGAGCCGCCATCTTGTTTGGTCTATTTTTAGAACAAATTATGTCAACTTACAATGATAAGGAATATTTTTAGACGAAATCGAACTTTTTTCCTTAAATATTCCCTTACCTAAGGTTTTACCTTAGGTGCTTCGTGAATACCATCTAAGATATTTTCCTCACCTAAGGTGAATTTTTCCCTAAGGAAAAAAAATCCTAAGGAGCTTCGTGAATACGGGCCCTTAACTATAAATTTGTAGAAATAAATCACTCCTAAGTTTGAGTGTGTAATGAAACCGGCAATGTTTATATACGCAATGTTTACATGGACGACCTGTAAAAGGCTCGTTAACAAAAAATTTCCATGGACAGCAAAGTAAATAAACATTTATCTTCATGTATTGCAAACACCTGGATATAACGTTTTAATAAATGGAATTGTAGTTTAAATATGTCTGTTATTTATTGCATTTCGTAGTCAAAGTAAAATTGGTTGTCAATGCTTAAAACAATAGTTTTGATCGCAGTATTTTCAAAATCTAGCTATGTGATAAAGACATACTTCCTGAACTTTGGCGATTGAAGAGTTTTATATAATTAACAAAAGCATAAATATAGTGTGCTTTATGACAGAACTCCCTTTTTAAGGATTAGGCACATTGTCTAGCTTGAACTAAGAATGAAAAATGGTTTGCCATGTTTATTGTGTCTCTAAAACGTCAGATTATGATAACTTCACGATTGTAAGACAATTATCACATCTGCATCGTGTTCAGTTATCCTGAACGTTCTAAAACGTTCCGTAACGGAAGTATCTGAACAACTCAACCCAAAGACAACTCAACCCGAGACAACTCAATCGCCTACTTACGGATTGAGTTGTCCCAATTTTGAGTTGAGTTATGCACGGGTTGGGTTGTTTTCGGGTTGAATAGTCCCGTACCTGTAACGTTAGCTAACAGTCGTTACTGAACACGCAGCTGCTGTATATGAATATATCTTCATTTAGTGGCTCTAACGAATTGAGATATATCCAGTGCCCTACAAAAGTCCTTGGAAAAACTCCTATTTTAAAATTAACATATTCACTTCTGTTTGTTTGTTTTTGTTTTTGTTGGGCTTAACGTCATAGCAACACATTGTATAGCCTAGGTCAAGTGATGGTCAGTCAACCTACTGACTGTTTCTGGAAATGCTAAATCTCTGGATTTAGCTGTTAACCAACTACTAAGCGCATACTTTCGCCAGTGACTGACATCTACTTTACACAATTAAGAATCATTGGTCGGAAGGAGAGCGGCCGTAGAAATAATTTTATGTCCAATCTCCACGAAAGTATGCCCACGCCCGGGAATCGAACCCACGACCCCTCGATCAGTAGACTTAATAATGAACTAAACAAGAAATTATTCAGAGCAAATTCAAAATCAACATTAATTAGCTCATTAGGACATGATTCAGCTAATATGCTACATAAATAAGCCTCCATATAGCAAAATTACTTGCAGTAAGCGGCTAATTTTAATACTAAAATCATTAATTATTGACCCGTAAATAACAAACATAGTTTCATTTTTGTTACAGCTATTTAGATTGGTTAAATTAGTTATCCTCATTTTGATTGGTCAATATTCTTTTTATGTAAAATTTTTACTGAGGTTCCGCACTGTCGGAAAATTAGTGCGCCACTCAAGTTGTAAAAATTTGTCGTTCGTTGAAATTTGAAACTTTAGCTTGACAGTGCCTTCATTACTGAATTTTTTTTTGATATTGAAGGAATGGAATTAAAGTTTTATGGACTAAATTAGTGAAAGTTCTGTGGTGCCTTTAAATTAGGTATTTTGCCTAATGTTCCTAACATTTTGGCAATACTTAGTGCGACTTGTTTATGATCTTACCCAGTTATAATAATCGTTGTACATGGAAAGGATGGCATTTTGCTATTTTAAAATTTAAAGTTTCATTGAGTAACTTTCATGTACTTTTAGTTTACTTTGTAAACTTTAAAATTATTATTTACTGTACGTAAATAACCAATATTTACTATTTGTGTGTACAAACCTACGTTATAATCCTAGGTTAACTCATTTTATATTTCTAGAAATTCTTTAACATGAGTGACAGGAAAAGACTAGACTATAAAAAACTGGCGAACGGAGAGAAAGTATTGGAGAGTGAGATGTCAAACCCATGTCTTTCCCCTGTCAGGGCCTCACTTCCAGATCATCCTGTTTCAATTAGTCCGTCAAAGGGAGATAACCTCTTTGTTATGAAAAATCAAGAGCCTGAACCAGAAGATGATGAACTGTTACTATTACAACAGGAATTGGCAGACGCTAAGAGGGAGGAAGCATTAGTTCAAAGACAACGACAGAAGGAACTCCTGAGACGTCAAATTGAAGAAACTAGAGAAAACACTAAGAAAATGAAGGGTAAGACAGTTAAAAATCCTTGTGAATCTGACTACCCCACTGGGCTATCGTCTTCGTTATCTAAAAGTAGAGACAAGAAAGAACTGCATGAAATTAACTCTGAGACTATCACATTAGACAGTTTAAGACAATATAAAAAATTGAAACGTCTTGTACAAAAGCAAATTAAAAAAATGGGTTTATTAGATTCTGCTGATAGCTCCGATTCGGATACGTCCGAAGCATCATCAACTTTTTTCCCAAAATTCCATTACTGTGTCCAATAACTTTTGGAGGGCGCTGCATATTGTTATCTTCATTACTGAGCCAAAAATGTACCACTAATAAGGGACTTTAGTCAGTTATTTCCCCTTGTATACTCTTCAATAAGGTAGGTCTTATTAGTGGGATTACTCGGATTCTACCCTTACTTTTCATAGTCAATTTGCCAAAATTAATCTGAAATAACTTTTTTTAAGTCATTTAATTTATTTGAAATTCAAGCTAACTATTTTTAGCATAAAGAACTATCTTAATTTATCACTTTTGTTAATATCTTTAGTAACAAGAAAGATATTAGGTGAAATATTTTGTTATCCTTACATAGGAATTAAATGATAAAATCCGAGTATTCCAACTGTAAAGACCTACTTACCAATTGGATTGCTTCAAATTTTATTAGGGAATGATAACTGACTAAAGTCCCTTTTTCGAGTCGTTAAGGAGATTAGTAAGCAAAATTATCAGTTCCAATTGATCTGGTTTTGCATTTGATCATTATAATTGTGGTTTCAACAAAAAGACAAAATTGATCAATGAAAATGAAAAAACACATCTATAAATAACTTAGGAATTCCCTCGCTATCATACTTTCTTTTTCAAAAAAAGTGTATGTCATATTTTAATGATTATGCGCTCAGTCTTGCGTAATCAGTCTCCAAAACTATTAATAAATGTGTTTATACTAGGGTCATATACTTATATATATATACAGAATTAGTCACTAATTATGATAAAACATGATACATATACACATCATTATATATGATGTAGTGATATTATATAACTTGATGTAATAACAACAAATATTATAGCATGCTAAATCAGGTAAGGGGGAAGTAAAACTTCCGTGTTGAATTATTTGTACCGTATTGAATACCTTTGACAAGACATCAGGGGCAGACCCAGGCTTTTTTTCTAGGGGGGTGTCCGAACTTTTCTAGGGGGGTTCCGAACATTTCTAGAGGGCGTTCAAACTTTCGATTGCAGAATGATGCAACATATTGATAATAAAAACTACATAACTATTAAATCTACATTAATCACCGAGAAAAATTGCTTCATGATACTTAAAAATGACCTACAGTCAAGAAATACACTAATAGACAGGTACGTTTTAGAAATTCTAGGGGGGAGGGTCCGGACCCACATGACACCCGCTGGATCCGCCTATGCAAGTAAATCATATTCATGGTTTGTGAAACTATGAAATTTCGTAGATTAAAGAGTTATATATATTCTATTTAATGGTGTGGTTAAAAATGACATCAGAGTATAACTATTTTTTGAGTTACATGTAATGGTAATAAATTTACATTAAGTGGTCTACTTAACGCGGTTGCATTTCTTGTATATATGAATGTAAATATAATTAAAGAAATGTCCGTTTTATCTGCAATACATCTTTATCTTCTTTCGATAGAATGAAGGAATGTCACATGACATATCCCTGTGGGGTAAACACGTACGTCCGCGATATCATGGTACAATTTCAAAGTATTTATTTTATGAAGAAAAATTGTTCAGTACGTATTTCTCAGTTTATAAGAGTGTAAATATTAATCACTTGTTTTATTCGGGTACAAAAGGAGGATGTTGCTGAATATGTAAATTCATCTCTGTTTTTGAAAGTTTGACACGTCTTTTGTTAGATTGACATACCAAGTTAAAAATCACTTTTACTTCATATAAAATATGTATATTTATAAATAAATTACCACTATTGGTATAATCTGATTCATCTACTTTTTACTGTATAAAATGTATCTCGACCAGAAAGTAATTGAACTTTTTTATTTTAGATACAACGAACACTGCGTCGCCTCCTTCACAACCAACTACAAGACACACGACTCAAGTACCAGTAAGTTAACGACATTGGTCCGTTTTACGGCAAAAATCTGAAAAAGAAACAAAAATGGCGGCGTGAAACTCTCCGATTCACACCTTCAAAACAGTGATAATGTTTTGTAAACACACTATACGTCATTAATACGTTTGTTACTATATATAGTAACAAATGTGACAAGTCTACACGGACATTACGCGACTTTTTCCCGTATTATGCGATTTTGGCCGCCTGCAACTCGCCCATTATGCATAATAGGCGCCGAGTGCTTGCACGCGCACTGATTACGTCATCAAGTAGCCGTAATTAGCTTCGAACATGGCGGCCGAAAGAATTTTTGAGTCTTTGTCAAATAGAATTTCACTGTCAGGATAGATTATACAAAAATATAAGACACAAAAAAGATTTATCTGAGATTTTACAAATACATTATTTCATTATAAATCACTTACTTCACCATTCAAATTCAACAGACACTCAACCGTTGACGCTGTCAAATACCAAACACCGAAATTCGAACTGAATTCCTTTCTGTGTTCAATTTGACGAATATCCAGCCATTATACAATAATGCGTAGGTTGACTACTGTTTTACCAAAGCCAAGCCATGCATAGATTAAATATAATGGAACTGGTTTCTAGAAATAATCAGCAACGTCTATGCCATTTTCGGAAAATCCATGAATCATTGAATGACTCATCCCTTCCTTTCAGAGCCTTGTGTATTTCCATACATAATCCTTACATCCATATCGTCAATTTAAAGTTTGAAAAACACGTATACACTAGTAATTACGTTCCAGTCTCCTGATAATATCGTTTTAATCCATGATAAATGAACGTATATTCGTCACAAACGTTTAAAAACATGACCGCCATTTGACAACAAAGTTTACATTAGATTCTACGTCATTGTTTTATTACGTCATCAAAGTACTGATTCGTCCTCGGAAAATTCGTCAGTTATTTATTCGTCCCTGAATAAAATGTTTTTAGTTTACTAAAAAATCGAGTCCGGATTCTGAACAAACGTATTTAAGACGTTAATGATTAGTTGCTACTCGCCATTATGCGATAATCACCCTCGAGTCCATAATAGCCTTCGGGCCAAAGGCCCTCAGGCTATTATGGACTTCATCGGGTGATTATCGCATAATGGCGAGTAGCAACTAATCATTAACCTCTAATTAATACGTTTGTTACTATATATAGTAACAAAAATGACTAGTCAACAAGGCCATTACGGGACTTTTTCCCGTATTATTCGATTTTGGCCGCCTTCAACTCGCCCATTATGCATAATAGGCGCTAAATGCGTGCACGCGCACTGATTACGTCATCAAGTAGCAGTAGCTTCGAATATGGCGGCCGAAAGAATTCTTGAGTCTTGTCAAATAGAATTACAGGATAGATTAAACAAAAATATAAGACACTAAAAAGATTTATCTGAGATTTTACAAATAAATAATTTCATTATAAATCACTTACTTCACCATTCAAATTTATTCAACAGACACTCAACAGTTGACGCTGTCAAATAACTCCGACATTCGGTCTGAATTCCTTTCTGTGTTCAATTTGATGATTGTCCAGCCATTATACAGTAAATGCGTAGGTTGACTATTGTTTTACCAAAGCCAAGCCATGCATAAATTAAATATAATGGAACTGGTTTCTAGAAATCATCAGCAACTTCTAGATCTATGCCATTTTCGGAAAATCAATGAATGAGTCATCCCTTCACTTCAGCGCCTTATGTTTTTCCATACATAATCCTTACATCCATATCGTCAATTTAAAGTTTGAAAAATACTTATACACTAGTAATTACGTTCCAATCTCCTGATAATATCGTTTTAATCCATGATAAATGAACGTAAATTTGTCACAAACGTTTCAAACATGACCGTCATTTGACAACAAAGTTTACATTATATTCTACGTCATTGTTTTATTACGTCATCAAAGTACTGATTCGTCCTCGGAAAATTCGTTAGTGATTTATTCGCCCCTAAATAAGATGTTTTTAGTTTACTAAAAAATCGAGTCCGGATTCTGAACAAACGTATTAAAGACGTTAATGATTAGTTGCTACTCGCCATTATGCGATAATCACCCTCGAGTTCATAATGGCCTTCGGGCCAAAGGCCCTCAGGCTATTATGGACTTCATCGGGTGATTATCGCATAATGGCGAGTAGCAACTAATCATTAACCTCTCATTAATGTAGTACGTCACTACTTTACTAACCTTCATCAGTGATGATGCAACGTTTATTCATAACTTGACTGAACAGAACATTGGATTGTATTGATTTATTTTTTCGAACTGAAAGCAGCAATGTTTATGATATAACATATCACCAACAAACGTATAAATGTAAGTATAATATTCCGTATACATGTAGCATTTGTGTCGTTACTGTGTCAAGCGTGCAAGTGACATATGATTCGTCCATGGATTTTTTCGGACAGTTTGCTTCCTTAGACTCGGTACGGGACAATATTTGCCTGGAAATGACTTGCTAGACATGTCAGATTGAGTCCGTAGAATAGACCAATCAATCGGAGTTAACATCAAGTCGAGAAGTTATTGTCACGTATTGATTGCCACAGATCATATGGGGCCCAAACATAATAGCACTGTTGTATGATCAATTCCTATTTCAATGTTGTTGTTGCTGTGTGTTTGTTTTTGTTGGGTTTAACGCAGTAGTAGGACATTGTATAGGTCATATAACAGTGGTGAGTCAACTTACTCAGTCACTGCTTCTTGAAAGTTTAAATCTCTTGATTTAGTTGTTAACCAACTACTAAGCGCATAGTCAGTGACTGACAACTGCCCTACATATTAGTTATAATTAAGAATCATTGGTAGGAGAGACAATGGCCGTAGAAATAATTTCATGACCAAACTTAACAAAAGAATGCCCCGCCCGGGAATCGAACCCACAACCCTTCCATCAGTATACTAGTGGGCTACCTGCTGAGCTAGCTGTAGAAATGACTCTTAAACAATTAGAATGGGTGCTTACCTACCAAATCCTATGTGGATCAATTATTGAATTTATAAATTAATGCTGTCAACTTCTGTAGGGCAAATATTTGTGTTTCAAAGGTTTGTGTATCAAAATCACTGTAGAAAGCTTGAGTTCCTTATTTTTGTTCATTACTAGTTATTTCTTATAATTTTTGTTGTATAATTTCAGATCATTTTAGGAAAATGTTGAAGAACAGGCGGGAATTGAACAAACAGTATTGATGATATGGCTCTGGGAGTGTGTGATTTGTCATCAGTTTCAATACCATGAATATAGTGATTACATTGCTGAAAGTTTTTATTATCTCAATACAGAAATATTGACATTTCATTGCCATGAACAAAAATAATGTATTCATATGCATGCTTTGTTTTGTACCTTTTGTGTTCTATATATAAGACATAATTAAAACATTTTGCCAAAATAAATTGATATTATTATAATTGATCATTGTATTAGTTTGTAATTTCAAGCTCACTTTAAGCCATTATGTCAGTGTTTTGATCAGCTTGAGTCTATAATAGAGTTTTATATATCATCAAATGAACACAACACTGCTCTATCTTGTTTTCTTTTCAAAATTACCTATTACATGCAGATATAAAGTCAGATTGGGTATGTTTTGCAAGTCTCAGAACTAATTCTATTAATTAGAGAAAGAGAATCATTGTTGCATTTCTTCTTTGAGGCTATGTGCACCTAGATATATTCTTGTAATTTTGATGCGGAAAAATTTGAATAGCTTGAATCAGTTTCAGAAGTGTTAAAATTATTCTATGAATATTGGACCAAAGCAGAGACATTTAATTAATACAAGAACATATTGGTGCACATAACCTCAAATGGTTGAGTAAAAATGCTCAAACAACCCCAGACACAATGTTGATCAGGAAAAGTAAGACATGCATATGTATACATGTACAATGTATGTGTTGAAAATGGAATGATTGGAACAATTTTGTCTTTATTTCATTGGCTTGAGGCCAATACATCCTTGATTTTAGCATTAGAGAACAAAACTGAAAAATGAAACATGGTTACACTCTACAGTATATTAGAAATAGAAGTCACAGTCTATATAGGTGTAAACTTTGAGCATATAATGCAAATGTAACTTCAGTAGAAAAATAAACAAAACTTGACAACTGAGTCTTTGTCAAAATGTACACATGGTTTTACATATTAACCACATAATAATTTCTTCATTCTTATGGATCATTGCAACAATTTTGTGCCACACAATGTCATTATTTTGATGAAAATCTGAACATTTTTCTGAGAACTTAACACAATTTTGTCATAATGTAGACATATAGTCTGCAGAAATACAATAAACATATTTTCCAGCATTCACAAATTTATGACCAACTATAAACATTCAAAATGTCTAGTACAAAATGTATCACATAGCGTTTTGTTAAAAAAAAGAGAAATTGGTGATTTGTATTTAGATCACTGAACATGTATATTTAACCATTTACAGAAGAATTTCTATGGCAAGTGGATTATCTAAAATTAAGATACATTTTGCAAAAGGACATTTAAAACATATTGATCATTATTCTTGAATATTTCTAATTATTTCATAAACATGGGTCAATTTCAATATGTTTTCATACCCCCCCAAAAAAAACCAAAAAACATAACCCTTAGTTCTGATAGATTGCGTGGTAGTAGGTACCATCTGTATTACTTATTTTGAATTAAGTGATTTAGTGATGCATTATTGTGCAAAATATGAATAATGTGGATGTGGTTCAAAAGTTTGGACCCCCCTAGAAAAAGATCGGACACCTCATAGAAAAAATCCTGGACCCGCCCCTGTTAATACAGGCTGTTTGCATTAACAAGTCCCACCTCAAATACAAAATTATTACAGTCTATACGTGTATGTTTAGTAACATTTGTCTATAATATTTTGGGGTCGGGGATCTTTCATGCTGGCAGCCTGTGGACCCAAGTTATAATGTATGTGGTAACACTTATTTTGAAATTGGGCTAATTATACATTTAAATGGAAATAACCCCGAGCTCTCTGCATTCGCCGATAATATTATTTAAGAGAAGTGTATGAACAGGAGTCATTGGTTAGTGACGCCATTTTAAAGAGTAAACATTCAATGTCACATAAAAGTTACCCAAACCAAACCACCGTCGTACAACCGAAGACATAAGCAAATTGACATAGTATAGAAGGATCAATAACCAAGCCCACTGAACGCTCTAGAATCTCTGAGGTATTTTGTTAATATGTTGTGTTTTTGCTGACATTTGTAGGAAAGACAGCAACAAAAGAAAACTACAATTGTATGTGCCGCTATCGATTTTGGAACAACATTTAGTGGATATGCCTACGCACTTATAGACGACCCTAACAGATTTTTTATAAATAATTGGAATGGATCTAAAACAAAGGTATTAACAACACCACTATAACTGCGATCTGTAATTACAATAACCTGAAATGCATCTCTGAAGTAGAACGGAGTAAATCATATCAGTGTCTAGCAATAATTTTATTGAATATGTGTTTTAACTTTAGTATTTATACTCTACAGCGTACTGCTGCTTGACTTAAGTGTTTTCTCAGTGTTAATTACATTAAGTAAGATATTGATGTAAATGCAAAGTATGTAATTTAGTAAAGTTCCCTCATTAGGAGCTTCAACATCGAAAGTATTGATAGTGGAAAGGTCCTCATACAGGGTCCTTTTTCGTCGCATTTGGGACTAGCAAATAATCATAAATCAAATGATTTTGACATAAAAAAGTATTGATAGCAAAACTATATTGTATTTAGTACATTCAATTTACACATAAAATTGACGTACTTCGGCTATACGTGTCAGATACAGTTGAGCCTTATTAGATATATATCTGTACTTGACAGAAGAAACTATTATGAAAACATTGATCACTGAGGTAGTTGTAGTTATTCATTCAAGTCTCTCTTTGAATTGAAGCAAACCACCTCAATAAAATTCTAGTTCCGGCTGAAACAACATGAGAGCAAATTGATTGTTATTCAAATAACAAATTCTATGACACGTACAGATATATAATCGAGCAACCGTAAAGCTTGCAACAGGTCCGCTCTTCAACTACGCTATCAGCTTTTGACTGTGTATAAAGTACTTCTTTTATTACGTTTAAGTGACCAAGATTAAAAAATGTCAAGTGTTAAGAGACAATCGGTTGTTATTCAAAAATGAAATAGATACTAACATTTGTATGTACAGTTTATGTTCTTAACAGAATAAGAGAATGAATACGTTCAACGCATTGTAAAAATGATGTTAAGTTTGTGTTTACTTTCAGACACCCACAGTATTGTTGATGACACCAGATGGACAGTTTTCTGCGTTTGGACAGGATGCAATTGATCGGTACACTAGTTTAATTAAAAGCAATGCCCATAAGGAATGGTATTTCTTTGAAAAGTTTAAGATGCAATTGTTTGTTCGAGATGGTGTAAGTATTTAATGAAGTGACATTACATCGGTTAAAAAGTGTTCGAAGTAATAGGTTTGATTAATTTCAAATAACTAAAAATTAATTTGTGTAAGATAATTTGTCATTTTGACTGTATCTAACTTACTAAGTAACTTAATATTTTAGCACTATCTAAGAACTACAGTACGTGCGTTTTGTCTCAAAAGTACTTTTTAACAGATAATACATCACGTATTAAAAATATAAATACCGCCTACAAACAACTGCATTTGTTCGTTTTTATTGTCGGCTTCGTGATAGGATAAGTCTGTACTGGTGATAGAAAAATGTCCAGGAAACCTATAGTAGGAAGAGATGGCCGTCGTATATATGACCTAAAATGTGTTAAATACGACGTTAAAACCAATTTAAAAAAGATTTTACATGGTAGATTATTATTTGTCCAATCATTTATTGTGACTGCGGCACAGTACTTAGAAAACCACAGGATTTCGAATGGAGAGGTCGTTGGTCAAGACAGGTTATTCTCTTGCATTAACTAAGATGGTACTGCTAATTCTGGTAAAGGAATATGTTGGTTAAGAAAAACTTGTTTGGTTAGCGCTCATATTAATAGTCAAAAGTTGCAATTTTTTCATACTAAATTGTAAAATGTTTGTATTCACAGCCATTGGACAGAGATATGGAGGTTGAAGACATCCTTGGTAAGAAAATGAAAGCGATTACTATATTCAGTGAAGCTATTAAGTACATTCGCAAACATATGATAGAAACGCTTCACCAAGAACAAACTGACAAAGGAATAATAAATGATAAAGATATTCGTTGGATATTGACTGTGCCAGCTATTTGGAATGACATGTCAAAGTTGTTCATGCGTGAAGCTGCTAAAAAGGTACGATATGTTTGATAAAATTATGTAAACTCCTATCTGAGAGTATTGGGATATTGAAGTGTTTGTGGTGGAGCCAAAGTATTTATACTCACTAAGCAGGGATGGGGTACTCGTACTTGTACTCAAGTATTATGAGTACAAGTACCATTTTTTCAGTACTCGCCTGTACTCAGTACTCAGGAAAATAAATTGTACTCGTACTTGTACTTACTCAAGTACTGAGCTAGCAGTACTCGAGACTCAATGGGATGTCTGACACCTTTTTGCAGTTTATACCTCTTCATACATTGTAAAAACAATGTTTGTCACAGTTTGTTCCTCACATAGTTTATAAATTATAAAAATCAGCTATAATAAGCTATTTATATGCATCAGTCATAATAAAAAAATACAATGAATGTTAAGATGATACAATCTCTGAAACAATCTCTTTAGTGATAAAAACTGCACAATGCTTTGGTTTGAATTGAGATGAAATGTCATGCAAACAGTAGCAGATTTCGCAAAGTTTTTAGATTCATTTTTCATTCAGTTAATTAAAAAGAAAGATTACTGGGATGTATACTTTTAAGCTGAAACATACTTACAGAGCCCTGTCTTTTTTCAAAAATCTTTTTTTTCAAATTAAATCGGGAGTTTTGGATTGAAACTTGGGGAAAAAGATATGATCTTAGATTGATGATATAGCCCATAAATGGCTATAATATTGGCCAAAAATAAACACTGCTGCATAAAATGTTTACATTGACATTTTCACTGTCTTATTTTAAATTGAATTTGAAGCTTGATTTGATGTTTAATTGAATAGATAAATAAAATTAGTCTCTTTTATTTCTACTAAAAATATTTAACTTGCTCATACAAAACAATCTGGTACTCAAAAATACTCATGAGTACTTAAGTACTACTCGAGTACTACTTGAGTACTGAAAAAAAATCAGTACTCATTACTCATAAGTACGAGTACAAAATTTGAAATACTCAAGTACTACTCACGTACTGGAATCCAGTACTCGACCCATCCCTGTCACTAAGACACGTTGAACTTGTTTGCACAAATATACCATTATCAAAGTCGGATTCTGTATTGATACTTAACAGAAATACAATCTACTATTTGATGTATTCTCCAAATTTTGTAATTATACCCTTACTTGTGTACACCATGTATTTTCAGGCTGGAATTTCCAGTGATTTACTGACTTTGGCGCTTGAACCGGAAGCTGCTTCACTTTTCTGCAAAACAAAACTTGGGGGTGGTAAAATTTACAAAGGGTGTAAATACATGGTCGCAGATCTTGGAGGTATGTGTTAAGTTTCGATAGTAATAAACATGCAACCCCACTTACCTTTTTGTTGTACAGTCCATCGGAAAAACAAGTCAATGACAAGTTACTTTGCTGACTGTGTATCCATGAGTCTATGATTCCATTCCTGGGCGGGACCACACACATTCGTGTAGTTTGGACATGAAATATGTTTTCGGTCGTTCTTCCGCATACCTCTGTAACAAGTAAGAATGATGTCAACCACTTGCGAGTGTATTTGCTTAGTTCAAGGTTAAAAGTTTTTATCCAGAGATCTAGACATATTCATGGACCGTTAGTAGGATAATTGGCCGCAATTAACAATGCTGAAATCTGGTATGAAGAACCCAGCAATGCATTACATCACATAACGATTACGAAGTTAAAACCATATCAACCCCCATAGAATGAAGATTCATTGAAATGAATAATGAACCCTATACTTGATGAAGTTTATTTTGCTACATAATGATACATGAACTTACATTGTATTATATAACGTTGTAATATCCAAATCTTTAACGCATTTCCTTATTGAGACTATCGACGTTTAATTGACACAAAATAGTTTCTAGTCGGCCCTAAATGACCCATGTTTTTGTCTTGATGTTTCATTTTGTAATCGTAAATTTATTTTGTAAACGCTGACACAATCTCTGGCTTATTAGTATAAATAAACAAACATGATGTAAATATTCAAAAAGTGTTATTTAAAGTGAATTGGTATAAAACTCAGTATGCAAAAGCACAATACTTATGTATATTCCATAGTTGTTGTGATATTCTTCCAATTATGAAGACGACCGAAATTGAATTCAAATGGACGGTCTATAAGAGTTCTCTAGTATTTTGATAAATTTGGGAAAACAATAAATCCACGTTTTGACTTATACGCATATTTAGTTTTTCGTTTATCTGTGACAGGAGGAACTGCTGACATAACTTGCCATGAGGTACTAAAAGATGGTACTTTGAAAGAAATTGAAAGACCTTGTGGTGGGGACTTTGGTGGAACAAGTGTAGATAACGAATACTGGAAGATACTTGTTAGTATATTCGGCGGTAAGGTAATGAAGCAATTTAAACAGGATTGCATGGACGAATATTGGGATATGATGAGCGACTTCGAAATAAAAAAGAAACATTTTCAAGGTCAGTACATGGTGCGAATCAAGTTTCCTGCACGTCTATCTGAAATGTACGAAAGAAATATAGGAATGTCGCTAGCAGAATCCTTTGCACAGAGGCCAAACCAAGATATAACATTTGGTCAGGGTAAAATTAACATTCCAGGGGAGCGAATGAAGGCCTTGTTTAATGTAGCAGTCAGGAAAATTGTAAATCTGGTTCATGAATTGCTTCAAAAGATTGGTAGCTTAGATTACATTGTTCTCGTTGGTGGATTTTCCGAGTCGCAATATCTACAACAAGTGTTGAGAAATGAGTTTGATAATATCTTACTCCTACCAAATGAGCCATCTATGGCTGTTCTTCAAGGCGCTGTTATTTATGGTAATTGTAGTAATGCTATCTCTTCCCGTAATTGTCGTTACACATACGGCATTGCACGCTTGGAAAGGTTCATTCCAGGCATTCATCCTAAACGGAAAAAAGTAAAGATGGGAAAATTTGTTTTCTGTGATGATATTTTCAATAAACATATAGAAATAGGTACCACAGTAAGTCTAGCAAATGCTGATAATGCAGAATACCATGAATATTTCCCTACTGTTCATAACATGAATGTAGCAGTGCTAGAAGTGTACAAGTCTGAAAAGAAAAATCCAAAGTTTGTTGATGAAGATGACTGTGAATTGGTTGGATACATTAAAGCTGAAGGCATCAATCCTCATGACGATTTATGGTGCAAGCTTTTGGTAAGACTCATATTTGGCGGGACCGAACTTATCGTTCAAGTCATGGATGAGAAAAACGATATACATATCCTAGGATATGTTGACTTTTTGGGTTAACTTTAAAAGGATATTGTAATGAACACTTTTTATTTGTGATAGATGATTTTTTCTCTTATTTATTGACAATTATTTGTGTGGTTCACTTTGGTATGGCTTTCCATGCTTGTGATTTATAATCTATATTTATATAGCCAATAAATTAGACTGTGAGTACAATGTGCATGTATCAACCTTGACACTGAACTTGATATACTATACCACTAAATGGTAAACTTAACTATCCATGTCATAAGATATATATTTACCTTGAATCATACGCATTTGAGTTGAGACAGATGAATGATAAATTTCGTGTATGTATTTATTTTTTATGACTGAGCTAAAATCATTAAGATGCACAAAAAGAGGATACAGTGAAACTATGTATTGTACATGTATATCCATACTATGTCATAGCCATTCTAGTGATTAAAGAAAAGAACAAAGTCATAAGTTGTGACAGCAAACCGTAACTGGAGTCTTATTAAAGGTCATTTTCCGCGAAAATGCGAAAAGCGAAAGATATATATTTACTTTTAGCTGCAATCTGATTTACGGAGTTTGTTTTAGATGTTAATACATTTCATAGTTTGGTCGGAAGTCGATAATTGTCCAATGTGGTTACCGTCATCGAGCCAAAGCTGGCAGGGCATACCTTATACTAGCGGGAGAAGTCCAGTCCAACTTTAGCGTGTATCAACCTCTAAATAGTAAAATATTGCCAATTTAATGCATTTAGCAAACATACAATTAAGACTATATTTTATGCATTTTTAGTGTGGTTTATGTTTTTGTAATTTTTCTTTTTTTTTGAAATTCAAAGAAAATATTATATGTGAATGATTTTTTCCTGGCCTCACCACCAAGCATATTGCATTGTTATTCACGATATAACGGGAGGGTGGCAGGAAACGGGCCATTGTGTAGTTATCTAGATCTAATTAATATTTTTTGTATTAAGATAACTATCGTAATAAAACATATATTTGTTTTTTATTTGTTTTATTTTTGTGATACCCATTTGTAAATATTAGATATGCAAAAGTCAAATTATTTTGCCAAGCACAACCATTGACGGTTTGCATATAAACCACTGTTGTTGTCAAAACTTTAAAAGTAAATAAATGGGTCCAGATAATCCTCAGACGCTCAACAGTTAGCTAAGTCTGAAGTTATCTAAGTGGATGTAGAAATATCGCACAAGATTGAATAAACCAAGACCTAACTATATTTTGAACACAAAATGTCAAAGTACGTAGTTGCAGTGCTTGAAATCAATTGGTGGATGTTCATATCCTTTATATTTCAACACTCATTCAAAACATTTAAACTGAAATGCACCAACAAAATGTATGAAAGTTGTTAGCAGAAACCAGTGCACAGAGATCATACTCGGATAGAATATAAATCGAGGTAAAAAAAACATGCCAGTTTTGCGAATGAAGGCTTTGTTTGGTGTAGAAGTCATTAAAATTGTAATTCTGATTCAGGAATTGTTAAAAAGAAAGACAGATTAGATTACATCGTTCTCGTCGGTGGATTTTCAGAATCACCATATCTACAACAATTTTTGAGAAATGAGTTTTATAATATCTTACTTCTACCAAATGAGCCATCTTCAAGGTGCAGTTATTTATGGCAGTGAAAGCAGTGAAAGTAATGCTAACTCCTTCCGCACCTGTCATTACACATATGGTATTGCACGCATGGAAAGGTTCATTCCAGGTAAACATCCTGAACGGAAAAACAGTTAAGATGGGAAATTATGTTTTCTATGACATTTATTTCGATAAACATATGAAAATAGGTACAACAGTTAGCCTGGCATCTTATAATATTGCAAAACAACACTAGGAATATTTTCCTTCTGTTCATTTTATGAATGTATGTTGGATTTTAACGCCGTAGCAATACATTGTATAGGTCATATAACGGCGGTAAGTCAACCTATTCACTTCTCATGGAAAGGCTTAATCTCTGGATTTAGATATTTACAAGCTACTAAGTGCATACTTTCATCAGTGACTGACAACTGCCTTACATAATTAAAAAGCATTGGTAGGAGGGAGAATGGCTGTAGAAATAATTTCATGACCCAAATCCCCGCCCTGGAATCAAACTTGCGACCCCTCGATCCGTAGACTTGCGTGCTGCCAACTGAGCTAGCCAGGCGACTCTATACGAATGTAGCAGTGGTAGAAAGATACAAGTCTAAAAAGAAGAATCCACTGTTTATTGATGAGGATGGTTGTGGTATTGTTGGATTCATCAAAGTTGAAAATATTATTCCTCATAATGACTTATGATGTAAGCTTTTGGTTAAAAAGAAGAACCCACAGTTTACTAACGAAGATGGCTGGTAACATCAAAGCTAGAAATATAAATCCTCAGAAAGACTTGAAGTGCAAGCTGTTGGTGAGACTCAGTTTTTGGTGGAACTGAATTAATCGTTCAAGTAAGGGATGAGAAAAAAACTATATACAAACTGAAGGATATACAGTCCGACCCCTCTTAAGCAGCCAGCCAAGGGAAACAGACAAATTGGCTGCTTAAGGGGGTGACCACTAAAGAGGGGATTCGGCCTTGAGAGGGGGTCTGGAGGTAGAGTTTTGATGACACAGGGCCTTTTAAATTGAATGCTTGTTTTATGCTTTATAAGACAAGGGCAGTTCACGGTTAATTATTTCTAGTTTGAGTAATATTCTTATGTTGAAAAGCTAAAAAAAATACATGCTATATAACCACAGTGGAAAGATTTATTTTCTAAAAAAAAATAAAAATTACTAGTCGTTAAGACTAAATGCCCTATTAGGTAAAATACGAAAATCAAACTGAAATTTACGATATTTATTAGTATTTAGAGTGATAAAGGTCTTATTAAGCAACAAATAATTTCATAACTAGTACTTCAAAAACTGTGTAAGAATGTTGGCCTCGTTTCAATAAATCGAATATAGAACGCAGCCTATTGTCGGAAAATGCGGTTAAACGTCCTCAATTCTGACCTTTCTTTGTTTAAATGGATTGATAAGAAAATCACTCATTACGAACAAATTGTGCTTAATAATTATCACCGTCATCATACTTTTTCAAAAGTACACTGTATATCTTCACGTGCAGCAAACATGTTTTTATACATACTAAAAATCATTTGCCGTCGAATAAAATATTTTGGCAATAATCCTTTACTCTTACGGAGATCGAACGGGGTTTTAAACCAGACCGGATGTAGGTTAATTGTTCAATTTGTATTACTTAACACGTAATTATCGGATTATAATCAGTGTCACTTAGTTGATTATACACGCTAACAACAATAAGATAGCTAATTATTGATTTTTAGAGCCTGTCACGACTAATTGATATGATAATGTAGCGATTTCCTTTGTATTTTTAAGACACAGGTCATTGCAATTATGTCAATATACATGACCGCGGTGACCGCTTATGAGGGGGTTATTTTGAGTTTGGGAGACAAAATGACTGGCCGCTGGCTGGAGGACAGGGGTGACCGCTTAATTGGGGTGCATTATAGAGCGTTTTTCAATGGTCGCGGCACGAGCTGGCCGCTTACAGGGGGTGACCGCTTACGAGGGGTGGGCGTTAGGAGGGGTGGAACTGTAGTCGACTTTTTTGGATAAATTCAGAAGTCTTATTTGATAAACCATTGTGAAATATTTTTTATTTATTTATAATAATGTGTATGGTTCCCATTTAAATTGGTGTGCATGTACGTGATAAATGTCAAATGTATACGTAGATAATAAATTAGATTAAGAGCACAATGTGCATTTATTAACTTATTGACACAGAATGTGATAAACCACTGATTGGTAAATTAAGATATCTAAATGTACCTTAAATTATACGCATTTGCATTCGATGAAGGATAAACGTCCTATGTGTATTTAATTGTTATGACTGAGCTAAAATCATTAAGCTGTCCATAAACGAAGATACAGTGAAACTAAGGGAAATACAAGTACATTATATTGTTTCATAGCAATATTTGTGGGTAAAGGAAAGACCAAAACATCAGATTTGATAGCATATTGTAAGTTCTATTTAAGGCCGTTTTCACAATGGACCATTGCATTGGCCTGTCTTCTAGAAAAATTGGATTGATGTTGTGTCTTATCAATGCAGGGTTAGAATGCAAAACTAGATTAAAGTTGGTTGCGATTAAAATATAAACATCATTTATTTTCCTAATCTGGGTTCGTACCAATACATATAGGTCTACAAACGTCTACATGAACATGTTGGTGCAAGTGTAAGATTGGTGCTGTCTAGAATAAGATTACAATCTCCAATGTCGATTGTTATGTCGTTGTCCGTACCAGATAGACAATAATTTGCGTTTTTTATTTCGTTATTTGATTGTGGTTTTGTTCTTATGGGAATAAGTTGAAATCTGGCATTATTCTGCGTCGTGTTTTTTTGGCTGTATGAGAAGTGTGTTTTTCTGTTGCGGTTTCATATAGAATTTCACACACCTTTATCTTGTTTGGTCGGAAAATGGCTTAAAATAAGGTTGATAAAATTTTACGATAATCGACTGTTTTTAAAAATTATATTATCTTATCTATTTTATCGTACACATGCACAGAAGTAACACGTGACCAACTGATATGTATGGGGAAAAGTAATACTTTATGATATTAGTTTAATAGACAATTGAAGACATGTAAACGAATATTCAAAAGGAATTTTAAATGTAAGTATTTAACTTACTTGTTTAGAAGGTTTATCTTCTGATTAAGTCTTTTCGCTTGAGTGTATAATCTAAAGAAGTTTAACATCACGAGTTATTTTCTATCATTAAGTTCTTGATAGCCGTTATTTTATATCTTCGACGAAATCGCTGATAAAATGTTTACTTATGTAATCGAAATGACAATGTTCATACTGGTCAACACTGTTACACCTTTCAGAAAAAAAACCGCAGAAAACTCGGGTCGATAGCGCAGTTGGTAGCGCGCCGGGATTTCGAATTTGGTTTCCGAGGGGGTGCGGGTTGGAATCCCACCCTAGGAGGTTATACCTTTCCATGAAAATTTGACAATTATGTCGATTTTCCTCCATTGATTAGATAATATGGAGAAGTTTCCGGCCTTGTGGAAGGGTAGGTGGGTGCTGGTTATAGACAATGGTCCAGGAAAGCTAGGTTAGGTGCGCTGGACGCCATAAATAACCATAAATTGTGTTGACACGGCGGTAAATCTAATAAATATTAAATAAATAGATAAAGAAAGATAACCCGCCAACTCAAACGGGATCAAGAAGTTTTATCGTCATAACTTTTTTTTTATTTTTATTTAGACTTGTTGAGTGTTGTGTGGAACATACATGCATATCAATGAACTGCAATTGACAATTGATTCAGAATAGCTTAAGATGGGAACGTCATCATCTAAATATAAGAAAAATGGTAAGTACTATATACGTATTTAACAGGATACATTTATTTGCCACCCACTCCTAATTCGTTTTTCTACGAAATGTTATCACAACTACTTAAAAATATCTAAACTCCCAATAGAAATTTTACCACAAAGGGACAAGGTTTTGAATTTTTCTACACTTCTAAGTGGTACTATGGTCCTTGACTGTATTCAAACATATGACTTCACAATGATGAAGCTTATTAAAAACTTTGGATAATAATGTACTTAACGGCTTCCCTTTCTGAAACCAGTTTTACTGAACACATTCTTTACCGTTGTTAACTTTCCCATTTACAAGAAAGCAACAACTCCCACTACGAAGGAAAATTATTTTACAAATCGACATTGTATTGAATGGTATAACCTGCATAAGAAATCGAACCAAAGAAACAATGCGTTTGACGACATAACTCGACAGTACTGCAAATTTTTCTGTATTGTCTGTGACCTGTGAAGTGGGCTAATTTTGCCCGACGGGTAAAAGTTGAACAATTAAGATTTATGACTTAGAGGTAATGCTTTGTGCCTTACATTTGTTGAGAACATCTTTTTTAAGATTTCCTATTTTATTCTTCGACCCCAAAAAACAGTGTCAATATTGACATGGTTTGAACAATCTAGGTTAACGACCGAAAAAAAACAACAAATTTGGTAGCTGTAGACTAAATTTCTAACAAAAATAGAAACGCTTGCTTTGACACCGGATAGACCACAAATAACATTAAGTTTTTTTTTGCGCTCCTGTGACGTAATAAATCATACGAAGTACACAATATTATTAAAGAAATTAACTAACTCATAGTTTATCTATTATTATCAAATTAAGTCATCACATTTAATAGAAAATCATATCTCGACCAGGAAGTTAATTGTTGCTATATGAATTTATTACACTGGATTTAAACCAATCAGAGATTTACTACGATTACAAAACAATGAGAGGCCGATAATGGGAATTTTTATGAAGTACATAAACATGATATGAAAGTAATAAAGATGATGATATGATATATTAATGGACAAAAGTCTAGTCCGGTCTACAAAAACCAATAATATCTCTTTTGTTTGTAATTGCACAGTCATACATATGGTATCGTTAGGAAGAGAATGTTATAACGCATTGAATAAAAAAGAAATTTAAATCGGTACTGTCGGTACAGTAATGCTTTGAAAATTGACATTGAGGATTTGCAAGTCACAAATGGTTGCGTTGAGTCAGTTTTAAATGAAACATTTTTTTTCAATAGTGTGTGTGACCCCAATTAATCCGAATGAGTTCGGTGCTCGTTTTTCGCGTTGATGCTACAAGTTTGCGAAGGAATCTAGCCGGAAGACCAGAAAACTCATTCAGGTTTTTTTTCCGTACACAAACTTTCCAATGAAATCATTTTTGCAAGTGACATAGGTTTAGAACAACATTCACAATTCCAGTCAGGATTTTTTGAGTGACTGTAAAGTAAAAATTATTTCATGTGTTATAATTAATTGATATTTTATTAATTTATTTTTGTGTCAATTATTTTTATTTTTGATTAATATATCGATGCCTCATATACTTTTAGAACGAACTTGATATCATACATGATTGAATATACGTAAGCACTCGAACAACAAATGTTTACGAATAAAATAATGAGCTGATAGGTTTACCTTTTGTGTTATCAATAACAACACGTAATGAAACATATTTACTTGATATTTGGTGTATCTTTGACAAATGAATATTATAGTTTAGAATATCTATTGAAACATGAAAAAAACAATATAAAATGGATTTTTAAATATTTTTACACATTAACTATTGCAAATGAGCAAGAATAACGATCGTATTTAGAATGTTTAAGGATATGTGTGACCATTTCTGCAATTTTCTGTGACCGGCTAAATCTTTCAATGATTATAAGGTGTCATGCGTCTAGTATATAATTTTGATCTAAAATCTTTTTAAAATCGTAAATTATAGAAGAATCTGTACAGAGAAGTTTGTCGACTCGTTCACGATCACCTCCTTGGGAACGGAGACAAATAACAAGTACCACATGGCATGTTGCCTCCCAAGAACCAAGTACAAGCAGGACAAGTGACTCGATCCAAACACGAAGTAAAAGTAGGACAAGTGACTTGATCAAAACACCAAGTAAAAGTAGGACAAGTGACTTGATCCAAACACCAAGTAAAAGTAGGACAAGTGACTTGATCGAAACACCAAGTAAAAGTAGGACAAGTGACTTGATCCAAACACCAAGTACAAACAAGACAAGTGACTTGATCCAGACACCAAGTACAAGTATGACAAGTGACTCGATCCAAACACCAAGTACAAGTACGAAAAGTGACTTGATCCAAACACCAAGTACAAGCAGGATAAGTGACTCGATCCAAAAACCAAGTACAAGTATGACAAGTAACTCGATCCAAAAACCAAGTACAAGTAGGGAAAGTGACTCGATTAAAAATCCAAGTAAAAGTAATATTCATACGTGAGTAACTTTATCATAAAATACCATTATAACATTTATAGGTAAAACTAGGGATACGTTTATTTTCAGATAGAGAAATGTAAATTAAACTAAGAAGTTGTTTTATATTATTGAACATTATTTCGTTACTCTGCTTTGCCATTCTAGGTACGTGTGTATAGCAAAACATATCATTTGCTTTCGTATATCTTAAAATGGTCATGGAAGATGCCGCATTTTCATTTGTTTTTCTATCACAAAAAGTAATTATTTACATTGAATAAATTTGATTTAATTTCTCTTTTCTGGTTTAGTTTATTTTTACAATCAGATTCATATATAACAAATACTTTCTCCAACCATCCTTTCTGTGGATCACCAGTACTAGACTCCCATCGATCGTTAGTAACAGCCAACTTTCTTTTATATTGTCAAAGATACTTGCTTTCATGTTTGTATTTAGTCTCCTTATTTGAGTTATTTCGTTAATCGCAATTACCATACAACTAACACGATCATGCTCACATTCTCACTGTCTAGATCGTGAAACGGTGGCGATTTTCCGTGTCACGGCGTAGCCACATCAAGATGGCGGAAAAACAACCATCCAAAAAGTACGTGTCGTTCTTTGCATGCTATTTCGAGAAATATTCGGGCCCAAACGCGTTAAATAGTTTTATTTGATCCGTTAATGTATAAACTAAAAGGCGGGTATACTCATCTGACATGTCACAAAGGATTTGTGTGAATTAAAGCCACCAAAGTTGACGAATGACCGTCTGTCAATTTGAACCGAGAGAAACGTATGACTTTTGATAAAATCGCCGTTATTACGGCACTTCCCGTGTAATAAATACGATTGTGAGATAGTGAACATGCATGAAATTATACCTTAAAATTGTACAAGTTTAATTTATTTTGTTATGTCAAAACATGCCTACTTTCGGTTTTGTCTAAGCAACGGTTGAGATATTAGCCCCGGTGAAGATTTTCCGTAAGAAATGACTCGGTGTTGCCATAAAAAGTGGGCACGGTGTATACATTTTCGTGAAAGAGAACACGGTTATGACACCCATTCAAAAGCTTGAAACGCGACCAGACTATTTGGAATAAGGTCGAAATGTAGGCAAGGCAAAACGTAGCAGTATTTGTTAAAAACAGATACAGGTTTGGTCAAATCGTTGACAAATTTACATCTTCTAACTGTTCATCATGTTTCACGTACATGGAAGTAACGTTTGCTGAGAGTGACCTGCTAAAGTTACTCTGCCGAGTGCTTTTATTGGTTCTGACGTTTTGTACGTTTTTAACATCTGAACTGGGAAGAAATTGAATCAATATCAACAGAAAATCTTGTTTAGATTCTTGTACACTTACTAGGTCTTTAACATCAGGACACTTCTTAATTTCCAGAAAGGATTTACATATATGTTGATTCACTTTGAAATATTTCCCAGTTTGAAGTTCTTAATTTGGTATTAGTCTGTAGTCTTGCGTCAGAAGGCCATATCGGCGGTTGATACTTTTTAAACCATCTCATCTAGGGTTGCGACGAGTATCCGAGTACTCGGTTATTCGCGATCCCGACCATAAAATCGAGTACGAATATTCGTCACGTCCGAAATCGTCGGATCGCGATCTATTTGTGAAAGAACATTTTTAGCTTAATTACCACTGAAAACGAGTCGCACTACTTATGAAAACTTTAATTTATGATAGAACCGAATTATCTTGTGTCAAAAATTCGTTTGATACACATCTAATTAAAATGTTATCACTGAAAATGCCCATAAATACGGCTGTTTATAAAAATGTTTGAAGTATATGGTTTTCTATACAGTAAAAACTTCTTTATTTCTTTCCTTTTTTGATATAACATGAATTCCAGTATGCGTCTCCCTAAAAAGTGATTCGTGGTTCGATTCGTGAATCGCAACACGTGGATCGTGGTTCGGATCGCAACTTTCTTAACGATCCACAGCCCTAATCTCATCCGTCATTTTACCTGCAATTTGGCATGCTTTTCAACTTAATGATTAATGCATGCTAGGAAATCAGATTTCGAAAACTAACAATGGTAGCATTTATAGCCTATTTCCATTTTGACACTGGAAAAACAAAATAATGAAACATATAAGTTTTGTCTTATCACAAATGGGCCTTTATAAGTATCAGTTTCGTATTTCTATACTACATTATTTCTTTACGTATCAATACGAAAGGTGACGATCTGGAATAGTGGGAATAAAATAATACTAACTGATTCATAATTAGGCGTTGCTTCTGCCAAGATTTACTTATTGAACACATTGGGTTTTTCTATATAGCAAAATACGAAGGATAATGCCAATGTTGTTTACTTCAAATGATATGGTTGCGTTTAGCGTTTGAATGGGTGTCCGAACCGTGTTCTCTTTCACGAAAATGTATACACCGTGTCCACTTTTTATGGCAACACCGAGTCATTTCTTACGGAAAATCTTCACCGGAGCTAATATCTCAACCGTTGCTTAGACAAAACCGAAAGTAGGCATGTTTTGACATAACAAAATAAATTAGAACTTGTACAATTTTAAGGTATAATTGCATGCATATACTTTATCCCACAATCGTAATTAAAACACGGTAAGTGCCGTAATAACGGTCATTTTATCAAAAGTCATACGTTTCTCTCGGTTCAAATTTGACAGACGGTCATTCGTCAACTTTGTTGGCGTTTAATTCACACAAATCCTTTGTGACTTGTCAGGTGAGTGTACCCGCCCTTTAGTTTATACATTTACGAATCAAATAAAACTATTTAACGCGTTTGGGCCCGAATATTACTCAAAATATCATGCAAAAACGACACGTACCTTTAGGATGGTTGTTTTTCCGCCATCTTGATGTGGCTACGCCGTGACACGGAAAATCGCAACCGTTTCACGATCTAGACAGTGATTCTGTACATACAAGCTATGAACGATTTAAGATTTATATTAAACTAATCAAATTTCCTATCTTTATCAGTTTGTATTGAATGAATCATCTATGCCAGTTGACTATACGATTGATAGGCCACTGATATTCACTGCAACCTTTCTTTCATTTTTCTATTTTTAAGCATTAAAGATGACAGAGATACAAATACCAAGTCTTTATCTCGAAAGGAAGTGAGTATATTTCTACTATTTTTGACATGTAAATATAGTATTATTATTTACAGCTAGGAGCATTTAATAAATTTCAGATGACAAAAAAAGTAATTATTTGTATCAGTGCTTCATATTTCACATTAATGTACACGTTATGCAATATTAGTTTATCTTTTGCACATGATTCTACAAAAATGTATGCAGGATCGATTCAAAATCTTAGTGAACCATAAAGGTTAGACTCTTTTAATTCAATTGATTTAAGATGTTTTCCATCATTTCCAAACAGACCACTGGAAGTACATTTCATTTTTTTGCATAAATCCTGTATATTTATCCCAGTTTTCAAATCTTTAACATTTTATGTACATTTTTGCTCTATTGTCTTTATAGGTCTACTATGTGTTTTCATAATATATTTAATAAATGTTATTGGTTTACTTTTTTGCAGCCGTACCATCATATGATCCCTATTGAAGTTTAAACAACAATAATGCCAAACAAAATTTCAAACCAGTTCTTTACTTTTTTAGTATTTCTGAAACTTGTCAGATCGTTTGATTAAAATCAACAAGCTTTGATTTTGTTACTTTCCGTTTTATAGGTTTGAGAAATGTTGTTTACATTTCATGTAAACATTTACATTTGCAGGAAATACATCAACTAAAGAGAACTGCGTTGGTATGTGCTGCAATCGACTTTGGAACAACATTCAGTGGATATGCCTATTCGTTTATAGACGACCCCGACAAAATATCTACTAATATATGGAATGGATCTAAAACAAAGGTATTAAACTAGTAACCCCACCACCATAACTGTCTTCTTCTGATTCTAAAAACATGAAATTCATCCCTGGCGTATCATGATGTAAAAATGAACGACTATAATTTACCAGACACTATTACAAAGTATAAAAAAATTATTAACATTTTCTCCCCTGGTTACACACTTTTGTGACACTCTGGTTTTACTCTGTGTTTTTTTTCTTCTTCAGAATTTGTATAACGGGCGGAAAATGTAGTATTTAGTTAAGTGCATACTGAAATTTCATAGATTATATAGATATACTAGTACGCAATTACATATTACCCAAATCCATATTTCAATTATGTAATTTAACCGGACTGTTTTGTATTAATCGCATTATTAATCTTATTCTTCATACTTTTTGCATGTAGTTTATTTCAATAGTGCATGATACACTTTTACGCACAAAACCTTAATTTATCGAGTCAATCGCAATCACATCAAAACAAATTTGCATCGCTCCACTACAAAATGACAGGATCCCACAAAATCTGTCACGCAAAGTGTTAAGTTCGAAGAGGCTTCGTCCAAATTCTGTTGTTGCAAAAAGAGGTGAGGCGCCTCTGTTCACAGCTCCACCTAGTGAGTGTGACACTGCTAGACAATACACGTTTGTTAACGAGTCAGAGTTTGAAACGGTTTTAATTTCCGATGATGACACTGGAACGATGAAAGGTTTGTCGTTTTAAAACTGTTTTTTTTTCTCTTTTAGACACCTACAATATTGCTAATGACGCCAGCCAAACACTTTTATGCATTTGGTGACGAGGCAATTGATATGTATAATGTTTTAGTAAGGGGCAATAAACATAAAGAATGGTACTACTTTGAAAAGTTTAAAATGCAATTGTTTGTACGAGACAGTGTAAGTATATACTAAAATTCTCAATTCCCGTTTAAACACAAGCAAAATCTTAAAATTGGTTTCAAAATCAGTAATTTGTTAATTCGAGTGTAGATTGATCAAATCCACAAACAAAATACTTACACATCTGATTTAAGACTACTTGCATTTTTCTTTCGATAAAATATTACATGTTTATATTTACAATTAATTGTAGGTGAAGGGTAAACCAGTTCTGGTACCGAAAAACAGTATTCATATTCGGGGATATGTTGGGGTTTTTAAAAGTAAATTTTTTAACTGATTTTAACGTCGTATTCAACACATATTTAGGTTATATATACCACGGCCAGCACTCCCTACTATAGGTTTCATGGACACTTATCTATCACCAGTACTAACTTACCCTACCACGAGGCCGACAACTCATGTACAGGGTATGATCTACCGCGACCGGGCTCGAACCATAATTATATTCAGAATGCCTCTGATTAAACTAAGTCAAACTCCATATCATTAGTGTCCCTGTTCTACAAATCATTTGGTCATTTGTTTTTTTACAAAAATATATTGTGTTACATTTTTACACTAATTCAAGCTGAAAATGGTGTTTTGTGGTTCAAATAAAATGTTAAAATTGTTAATACCATTTTTACAATTTGAGTCTTGTTTGCATCCAAAATCAAACCTATGTTCGCAAGACCAGTTTTTTGTGCTAAACAATCACTGAACTCATTTTGGTCGCGTATTAAAGGTACATGCACTGCGGTTGGCAAGAGTCAGTTTCGTTAGCAATAACAAGGTCACTAAAAGAAGTGACAGGCTAAGATTAGTTTAATGCATTGGATAATCATTATGCCGGTTAAATTAGCCAGGCATTTCGTCGATAGTTTCTGCATGATGGTATTTACTTATGGCAATTTCGCCCGAAGGTCTGAAAATTAGTTACATTTATTATAAACGTTTAATTTTTTAACCGATGTCGCTTATAAAGTGGAATTAAAGATTCAAACATAAGCAACTGATGTTGAACCAATATCAGAGCTGATAATTTAACTGTTGCTAATGATTTATTGATTATATAAATCGTGAATGTACCATTTGTCATTCTTTACAATTTGCATTTACAGCCATTGGACAGAGATATGGAGGTTGAAGACATCCTTGGTAAGAAAATGAAAGCAATTACTATATTCAGTGAAGCCATAAAGTACATTTGCAAACATATGATAGACGCACTTCACCAAGTACAAACTGACAAAGGGATAATAAAGGACACTGATATTCGATGGATATTGACTGTACCAGCTATATGGGATGATAAGTCTAAGTTCTTTATGAGAGAAGCTGCTAAGGAGGTAGAGTATATCAAATAAAGAAATAATTTCTTAGGGTTTCAACATACTTTAAATATTAAATACAGAAAAGAAAACAAAAAGTTTAAGGGAACATTTCATTTATTAAATTATTTGATTTGTAGGTTTTGAAATAATGTTTGTTCCAGACTAAGCACATTTTTTTCGCAGTCAACTAATAGTATAAGTGTTTATTTAAGAGCGTTAAGAGACCTTTTAACGTGCTTTGCATCAATGTTCCGTTATCAATCATTGATTCAGTCTCGAAATATAAAAGAAATACAATTGAGTGTATAAGGCATGGCAATATTTGGTATTTTTATATATCTTTTAGGCTGGAATTCCGAGTGACTTACTGACTTTGGCGCTTGAACCGGAAGCTGCATCACTTTTCTGCAAAAAAGAACTTGGAAATGATATTAATCAAAAAGGGTGTAAATACATGGTCGCCGATCTAGGAGGTATGTGTTAAATTTCTAATTTTAATTTCACAATTCAAAATTCTAGACAAAACCTTCCACTATAAACATATGTTAGCATAACGGAACAAAGACATGTAACTTATGATTTGTAACCAGTCTTGTTAGTTCTGCCAATTATAATTCAGGTCTGAATGATTTTTTCAAATTTTACAAACTTAAAAAAGTGTTTTGTGGTTCCAGTATAATAGTCGATATATTAAAACATTACTATAAGCTCTAGCGTATTGGTTAAGATAACAACACGAGGCAGGTATTGGTTTTGAATGTGATGTGGCATAAAACTACTTAAGTAATTGCACAATACAAATTAGGGCTCTACACCGGTATACGATATATATCGAATACCGGCATGGTAGGTTCGATAGATTTGTAGGATCGAACGTTTCCTATCGAACAAAATATCGATCAATGACGGTCATCATAATTTGACATTCATAATTCTTAAGTCTTACACCGGATTCGTCATGTTATGTCCTGTTCATTCAAAGGGAAGTAACTGTTGCGGTTAGAATATCCATTATATTAAATATGTAGTTTCGTTTTCAATTAGTCCGGAACCAACGATCAGTATTTAATATACAGATCAATTTTGGGAGCAAAAGTCTCTTGGATTTGTTCCGGTAGATCCGCAATGTAAAGAGAACTTGATTGTACAGAAGGAATATGTCATGTTAATAGCTTAAGTTCTAAAAAGTGTGCTTTTGCCGATGTTTGTTTCGTATCATGTATATATGAATTACTGGAAAAAATCTTACGGTTCTAACCTAAACCAAACACCAACAAAAAGATTTCATTATATGTAAATATACAAGTACACAAACGATCGATTATCGAACGCACTCAATCAATGGTGACGTTAATAAAACACATACTAATCGTGTCACTAAAACTCTTCTGCAACATTGAATTTGTCCTGGAATAAGCCGCCTCCGAAAAATAAAGTTTTGGGTTATTAAATTGTAAAAAGAATGGAAAGACCAGAATGTGCAATATGCTTCAAAAATGATGTAAGCAAAAGAGGCGATACAACATTAGCTGTGCATGTCATCTTGTCAGCAGAAAGCTCATTTCTAGACACATACTCACTCATTCTCATATTTAGAGACCATCAAGATTCTAGAGTTAGATCGAAAAGATACAATGATATTCTTAAAAATGCAACCTTCAAAGAATAAATCTCTGTAATGCTGTTTCATAAAAATCTATTTATCATTAAAATATCATTTGATATATCGAATATCGATCATTTTGTATCGATACGAATATCGTATCGATCAATCTGACCGATATAGAGCCCTAATACAAATGTACAGACGATTAGATTTTCAAACAAACAAACGACGATCCAATTCTTTAAGACCTAAATTTATTGTTTGTATTGCAAAAAATAGTCTGAAACATATCAGAAAGAGCAACAGTAAAACAAAAACTTTCTACACAGCCAAAATCAGAGAAAGAAGTGAATTTATAGATTTTTTTGTTATAAAAAGTAGCCGTAAAAACGAAAACAAGAAAAAGGGGGTTCGCCTTGGGATAAAGAGTGGCAAAGAACTTATGTTAGGGTACTCCAACATAACACTTGCCCTAACATGTTAAAACGTCAGAACGAAAACTAAAAACTGGTCTTGGTGGAAAAAACGACCCACCCTTCACTCAACAATTAACAATTATTTTTACACGTTATCAAAAGTGTTATCTTTAATCTATGACAGGAGGTACTGTTGACATTACTTGTCATGAGGTACAACAAGATGGTACTTTGAAAGAAATTGAAAGTCCTTGTGGTGGGGACTTTGGTGGAACAAGTGTAGATAACGAATACTGGAAGATACTTGTTAGTATATTCGGTGGCAAGATAATGAAACAATTCAAACAGGAGCACATGGACGAATATTGGGAAATGATGAATGACTTTGACATAAAAAAGAGAACTTTTAATGGTCAGAACATTGTGCATATCAAGTTCCCAGCACGATTAACTGAAATGTACGAAAAAAATGTAGGAATGTCGTTTGAAGCAACTGTTGCACAGTTGCCAAAACCGGATATAACATTTGGTCAGGGTAAAATCAACATTCCAGCGGAACGAATGAATGCCTTGTTTGATGTAGCAGTCAGAAAAATTGTGAGTCTGGTTCAGGAATTGCTTGAAAAAATTGGTAGCTTAGATTACATCGTTCTCGTAGGCGGATTTTCAGAATCGTCGTATCTAAAAAAAATATTGAGAAATGAGTTTGACAATATATTACTTTTACCAAATGAGCCATCTTTGGCTGTTCTTCAAGGCGCTGTTATTTATGGAAATGAAAGTAAAGCCATCTCCTCCCGCACATGTCGTTACACATATGGCATTGCACGCATGGAGAGGTTCATTCCAGAAAAACACCCAGAAAGAAAAAAAGTAAAGATGGGAAATTATGTTTTCTGTGACGATATTTTCAATAAACACATAGAAATAGGTACCACAGTAAGTCTGGCAAATGCTGAAAATGCAGACTACCATGAATATTTTCCTGCTGTTCATGATATGAATGTAGCAGTGCTAGAAGTGTATAAGTCTCAAAAGAAGAATCCAAAGTTTATTGATGAAGATGGTTGTGGTATGGTTGGATTCATCAAAGTTGAAAATATTAATCCTCATAATGACTTATGGTGTAAGCTTTTGGTTAGACTCATATTTGGCGGGACCGAACTTATCGTTGAAGTTAAGGATAAGGAAAACGATATTCATATTCTAGGATATGTTGACTTTTTTGGATAAATTTAAAATGCTTAAGAGATAAACATTCATGATGAATAAATATCATCTATCCTCGTCAAGATTTTATTTTACAGCATAAAAATTGAGTTTGTCATATGTTTATATAGGAAGAAAGATGCATAAGCATGTTTTAATGATAATATATATAGCTGTATAAATGATTAAATGTACAGTTTTGACCATTTTATAAATGTTGTACAATTTGAATTGTTGATATGTCGGATGAAACTTAATATTTGTTACCACACAGTAATATAATTCATAATAATTTTATCAATACAGACTCGAGCCAATCCCAACGAGCGGCAAGCGACTTAATTGGAAGATTAAAATGATATTTCCCTATAAGGATATTTTATCTTATATGACACTGATGAATAATATTGTTGACGATGCTATTGAATCAAATTAATAATGTCATTAATTACTTAACTGTGTGTCTGTATTTTCAGTTTTTGGTGGGTACGTGTAATAATTGTTCTTTAATAAAAAATATCCAAAAATGTTTTAGCCCGTGGTTGACATATACATAAATATAATATTAAATTATGTATACAAGCTATGAATTACCACAGTTCGATTTCTAACTCATCAGTATTCGTGTTGCAGTAATAGCAAGGTCAGTTTTTGAATTGCCTACCTAGGATCAATTTCCATTCGTAATTTATATGTGATATCACATTAAAAAAGATATCTGACCGTGTTATAAACTTTTGATTCGTAATGTTGACAATTGATTATAAAACAAGATCGATGTTGCAAAGACTATGTCAAGGGTTATACACACATGAAATTGTATAAACCTTTTGTGTAATATTATCTTGTTTTTTACAATGTCCTGGCGTATGCCTTGGTGCATCCCGGTTACTTGTTACCGGTGGACCGGGAAAATTCATGAAGAAAATCAAGTGCATTCACATCTTTCCTGGCAGGGTTAGGGTGAAGACCCGGTATGAAGCATAATGACAGTAAACTTCATCACGGTCTACCCTGTCAATTCTATAGCTTGCTACATCACATTCACGTTGTAGCCCTGGTGACGCTACGGAGTGTCCTCATGTGTCCCGTGCCACTGTTCTGCACTGGACATAGGCGACAGAGCCCCAGACGCTACGGCAATCAACGGATGAAGGACAGAAAAACCCCAGTATTGCACAGTAGGGGTTTATTCTTAGTACGAAGTATCATTTAACACTCGGCTTTTAGCCAAAAACAAACTAAAATTGTATTTTTTTCATTTATTATATTACATATACCAATAAGATAAAACAATACATGCATATAAATATCACTTGTTCATGATGGCGATGAATTACAATGTAGCATATAACATATAGACCATTACAAAAAGAACGACCAGTATGGTCCCAAAGACACTTCATACATGTTTATAAGGTCATTTTAAAGAGCAGACCCGTTCAGAAAAGAATGTACATAACAATAAGAATGTTGCAATCACGGTAAAATAACCTATTGTACTATGAATATAAAACTAGCTACATATAAAAGTAGCTATAGTTGCATGTATAAACATAAAATATTAAGTGGATTTATCGTACAAAATGGCCACTACTGGTATTTGATCGTAATCCGACATTGGAGTATAACGACCTTTCATGTTTATTACATATTTTTTTTCGGGACCACGTTGATCTCGTTTCTTCTTCGTAGAAAAACATAAAGTACGTATAAGTGGATAGAGGTAAGTAATGTTATGAAGGTAATTTTGTGGATCACTAAATATACAGTATATCATATTACACGAAATTATCATACAGTACCCACCAAAAGTTTGGAGACAAAAGAAATGTACTACAATTCTTGAATTTTGATGATTATTTTGCTGAATCATTATTTTTGATATATTTAAGTATGGTTTGTGATAAAATGAAAACAAATTTTATGAATGTGACACATTTATAAGATTCAGCATCTGACATCATAAAGCCTCCTCCAAACCATGTTTTTTTAGTTATGTTCCATTACATAGCTTTATACTATTTTGGTAGTCTCAGATATAATTATGATACCAAAGTACCAAAACATAAAAGCTAAACTACTAAGTGTTTCAGTAAACAGTTGCCGAAATATAGATATTGCTATTCAGTAGGCATACAATCAGAAATTGTCTCCAAACTTTTAGTGGGTGCTGTTGTTTAAACCGTTGAAAACAATAGTTATTTGGCCGGATGCACTTATCTATACTAAATGGATCGTAACACAAACCCATCGTCGGTTATGTAACGATACATTATATCGTTATGCCGAGTTATGTACCGTAGGCCATTTGGTTAGTTTATTTATTTATTGGAGTTAACGCCGTATCAACACAATTTAGGTCATTTCACGGCGTCCAGCGCACCTAACCTAGCTTTCCTGGACCATTGTCTATAACCAGTACTCACCTACCCTTCCACAAGGCCGGAAACTTCTCCATGTTATCTAATCAATGGAGGAAAATCGACATAATAGTCAAATTTCAATGGAAGGGTATAACCTCCCCGGGCGGGATTCGAACCCGCACCCCTTCGGGCACGAGTAGCCATTTGGTTAGGAAAATGTCATAATCATGAATAATGAAAGAGGCAGTTTCATTGGTTTCGCAAGGAAACCACTGCAGAAAACAAGTCAATGAACTTACGTTTTATATCTAATGTTTGGTTTACCATTCAAAATGACAAAGTAAAGATGTGCGTTGGTTTCTATTTAATGTATTAAAATTTCAGTATGAGGTCATTGTTTTTGAAGAGTTTTTAATTGTAACATGCGATTTCATTTGAAGAAAATTAGTCTCCCCTATCTCATGCATATTCATGAAAACGAGATTTTGCCAACGGTACGTATGGAGTGTAACGGAAGGAATTAATGTGGTTTCCGACGATCCACAAACCCAAAAGACACGTATAATCTCAATCTGAATGTGAGTAAAACTTACAACATTGTTCCGTTCTTACATTTAATGTTAATCAATTTCACGTATATTAAGAAAAAAAATATTTAAAGTGAAGAAAGTATAGAGCCTTAAAAAGACATTTTCTAGTCTAATAGGCGAGACAAAAGGAAGAGAATTCAGTATACGATTATAACAGTGCACTCTAATAATTAATAGTTCTTTTCGGAACTCGAATTTATGGGTATTTCTAGCCAAATTATGTTTGTTTGTACCGCATTCATTTATGCAGAGCGTAGTTATTTTACACATTTTGCTGAAAAGTATACAACACAAATTAAATCTTATTGTTCTGTATACTCATTTTTATTTCACGTTTGTTTGGCACGGGTACATCCGGTACAAACAAAGTGTTTAGCTGAAAAACCCCATCAACTTGGGTTCAGAATCAAGTCTATTTTGGTCGATTCTGTTGAGTACAAAAACCCTCTTTACACATTTCCTGTGGCCAAGTTCAGTCGCCAAACAGTTAGAATACTTATGTATAACATCAACTTTCCATTACTGCTCAACCATGTTGCACCGTTAAATTCTCCTGAAAAAGGCAGATAGCTTGTCTCAATACATTCAACAGTAGAATTTCATTCAGTCAAACATAACATTTATAAGATCATTATTCAGTTTTCGACCTCGTGTACAAGCAATTACAGGATTTGCATGGCAAATCGTTTGTCCGTACTAGTTCACAGTAAAGAAAATTGAAGTGTTATCAAGTTTGAAAAAAAATCAGTAGATTTCTCCTCTTAGATAAAATGTATCATTTAAGAAAACTAATAGGTTCCCCATCGCATATTTTCATCAAGTTATGCTACATTTTACCGTGAAGCATAATTTATATATAAAAAAATTTGTATAATCTATAATACCTTACCTGACATGAGAGCATCACTTACGATCGCATCCATAGCAGCAATACCTTTAAATAAATACATGTAGTGGTATTATTGCTGATATTTCGACAGTTTGGTTAAGTACAATGTTTAAAGTACTACAACTCGAATGACCTATTATACGACATGGCTGTATTGGTTGTAGACGATGGTTAATAAAGCTAGGTAAGATAACATAAATTTGTGTTTTCACGATGTTTAACCTAGTGAGAAATGATTGGACTAGTAAAATACTGAAGAAACAGGTGATTAATGGAAATTTGACAATTGTGTTCTTAATTTTTAAAATGCGGTTTTACTAAATTCCATTCTCACTAAGGCATGCAATAACAAATGTACGTTCTCACAAACTGACGTTTAAAACAAAAATAACTTTGACATATCATAGGATTATAACTAAACCACTGACCATTCCAATAACGTCGTGGAATGATATTGGTCATATTTGCTCCATTAGGTACAAAAACGTATTTTCACATGCGGTATTTCGATTTTGCATGCGCATGCGCAAATATGGAGAACGTGAGTCTTCGACAAAACACTGCACTGTGCCATTATGTCAATAAGATTTAATGCGAATTTACATTTAGTTTACTATGTACCTACCAATATCACATTTTGATCCAAGCCAATTATCCGAACATTCCCCTGGACAGTCTCCATTAATATGGTTACAGTTGGCACCATCTAAACACTGACCACATGTGAATGAACAATTAGTTCCATAGTTCCCAGGCGGACATTCTGAAGAAATAACAATGTACATTCATTGTCTTAAAATGTTTTACCAGAGGCCCACATGGAAGATTGGGTTTATCAAAATGTGTAGCCTCGTTTAATAAAGTTTTTATTATTATCATTATTATTTCTGCTATTATTATTACAATACATACATATTCATCTTTCATTGAAAACATTTGTGCACTGATACATGAACTAGCCACTTGAGTAATATTCAAAAGCTATTTTCCAACCACCCGACTTTGGTAGCAAAGTGTACTGGTTAAGGGTTCGTGGAATAGATTTCCTGGCGGTGCATACTTTCACTGAGTTAAGCCGTGGAATCATTTCTGCGACATTTCTCACTCTTACCACTGATTATAATCATGAAGAACAGTTGTCGCCCATATCATAGTTCGGTCCAAATCGCGATATGAGTGCTACGGTTTAGTATGTATTACAGCTCATATTGGTTAAATTAATCATATCAGCGGGTGTCACGTTCAGTTGACCTTTGTGTCGACCAATCCATGCAAAACATAGACGAAAATGAGCTTTACATTTTCTAATTTTAGATTTGGTTTTGAGCTATCTGGACGGTGCATATTGTTTACAAGCTGTGATTGGAAGATTTGTTGCATGTTGCAGCATGCATTTTATGACAAAGCTTAGGTCCCCAGATCGTGGCTAGAACTCTGAGCTTGTCAGATGTAAAATAAGCAAGAATGGGAGCAGAGAAGTTTAGATCGGGTCTTAGCTAAAAAGATACCTAGGTCACATCTATTTCCTGTCCATCCAGGTTCACAAATACCATAACAATATCCAGTAAGTTTATCACAAGTTATACCAAGCTTACAGTTACCACAAGTACGTGAACAGTTCACACCATACTTCCTATACTCACATTCTAAAATTGATGAATTAACACATTTATACAAGTTTACAAGTTTTACAAGTTTACAAGTTTATTAATATAAACACCGGAAGGTCTTAGACCCAAGCGTCAAATCACTAACCGTAAACAGATATCCTGTAGAGCGATGTCGTACAGGCTCTCTACTTTCTCCGTGGAAGGTCACGTCGATATGAACTTTGTATCGACTAATCAATGCGTAGCTTTCATCTAGACGAAAACACTATTTAACACATTTGATTTCGTAATTTCTATTTTTAGACCAAGGTTTGCATGCTAATTTAACAGCAGTATTATTCACAGTCTGCGATTGGGCGGCTCATTTCAAATTGCGTGACGTAGACGATGTAAACAAGTTACGTATCATAACAATTTCGTCATGAATATTATGATGAGAAAAGGTCACCTGAACGCGACCTTCGTTTGGAAAAGGCAAGATCTAAATTAGCGAGTATGCGAGTGTAAAATTTTAGATCGGGTTTTAATCAGATTGGCGGCAAATACAAGTACATTGACATGTAAATACAATATAAATGATCATAATTAATTATTACTACAGAACAGAACAGAACAGAACAGAATACAATACTTCTAACTTATACATAGGCAAATAAAATTATAACTGTAATTTAGTATAGTATATACTAATTGACTTTAACTCGATCTGTAACTTTTAAATAATTCAACTCAGGGACATTGTGCTAATGGTTTAGAATGAGATGCCAAGTCAATTTTTTTCGCACGACGTACGACGAACAAAGTTCAAACATGTATAGGCGTCATTGAGTCCTGTGTATTCAAGTAAGCTAAAATGAAGTTAGTGCCCAGACACATTCATTCGTCTCTTTAATCAAGTGTTTCATAATGATACTGTTTTATAACTTTGATAGCTGTTTGCAAAATTAGATTTTCAGACAGAAGTTTTTATACGACACAAGAATATACCTCTATCACACTGCTCTCCAGTCCAACCAGGTTCACATAAGCCAGGACAATTACCATCAACATTGTTACATGGTTCACCGTACTCACAAAATCCACAGATGCTAGAACAATTCATTCCATATGTACCCATAGGACATTCTGTATGGAAAAATGAGCATCTTGAATGATCTAGTACAATTGTTCTGCAAGTTCTTGTACAGGTTTTTAAATATTGGGTTAAACACAGTGTCAACACAACTTAGGTTATTTTACAATTGCAAGCGCACCTAAGTCTGCTTTTCTGAACATTTGTCTGTAGCCAGTACTCACCCTTCTACAAGGTCGGCAACTTCTCCATGTCGCTTCATAATGGAGAACAATGACATTATAATTATTAAAATTTCATGGAGGATATAACCGTCCCGGGTGGAATTAAAACCCATACCACAAATCAGTCAACGAGCCATTTCTAATTAATACAACAATATTTTTAGAAAAATACGTTAAAACACACCTTTTAACTTATATTCCACTTTTCTATAATATATGTGTTGATATTTTATATTTAAAACAAATCCAAATCCATCCAGAAAAAACACGACAATTTTCTAAAAACTGTCATGGCGGCTAAAAATAGATGACCTAATTTCGAACCTCTACCGTATTTGGCTATTTGTGAGGTTATAATTAGCTGTCACATGACTTTATGAGCAGAAGACAGGAATGGCTACCTGCCATGTGCTTCTTTTGCAATAACATACTTTTAAACAATATTTGATGGATTGTACTGACAGAGCGGAAAAAGGTAATAAGGATTTTCTGAAAAATATTCACCATCACAAAATATTCATTCTAATTACCTGTTTCTTGCGCATTATTCTCGTTTGACAGTTGTAGTTGCGTCGATTGTTTACTTAACATTTGTGTACACGAGTTGATGACGTCATACGCAATTACGTAGCAAAGTAAACAACATTTTTATGGAAGGTTCGAGATCAGATGAGGTTCGAGAACAGGTGTTTGTACGATACTATCTAAGCCAAGAATCGCGTGCTAAACATTAATTCACGTCATTATATAGTGCTGTAATAATTATGCTCCATGTTTATTAAACTGGTTATATATTTTACGACGTTAGCATCGAAATAGCTAATAAATGATTTCGATTTATCGTAAAATCAAATTTAGGTAATTTTGGTGCGCTAATAAATTTACGTTTGCTAAAGCACATGTAATTTAATTCCTACACGCATCAAAGTTCGTGACTATATTTTATTACATGATACAATACCAGCCCTTTAAGCACAGTTGGTAAAAAAGGTCGCAGGTTCGAACGCCTGATCTTAGTACTAAACATTGTTGCATAAGTGCCGTGTGAGACTAGCCTTGGCATCCTAGAGCTAGTGTAGGTACAGGCTGGGTTAGTCAAGAGAACGTGGGTTGTCGCTTTAAGTTATTTCAAAGAAAGTAGACATGTATGTTGCTAAGCTGTATGTGTTTGAATTATTTGCGTGTTTATTCCTAAAATTGATACCCAGAAATCCACTTCCCGTGCTTATCATTCATTTTCCTATTACAAACTAATTCCTTACCTGTCGCACAATTCTCACCAATCCATCCAGGGTCACACTCGCCTTGACAATGCCCAGTTATAGAGTCACAGGTATTGCCGGACATACAATGACCACAAACATGAGAACAATTTGTACCATAAAAACCTACATCACATTCTGTTAAATATATATAAAATGAATACATGTAAGTCATTAATGTAGACATGGCTTGTTTTCGTACTTTAAATTTTGGATTCATCCTTTCATGTGCAGGACATATATCTAAGTTATGGTGACCGTATTATCACAAGTTTCCAACTCAATCCTCTGAGTGTATATTCATTATATACGAATGATATTATTTCAATGTACAAAGTTCTGTTCAGTTCTGTTATGTTATTGATCGAGTTAAATAGTTATGCTCTATAATCCACATTTTTTAATGAAAAATAGATTTATGTACATGTATAATATAAAATTCCTTAATATATTCATTCATCATCGTTTTTTGACAGAAAAAAGATCTACAATTCTATCGCAACCTGAGGTGCTTTCAACAATGCGAGCGCTTTGGGCGACACTGAGTGTTTTTGTTTTTGAACGCAGGCGTCCGCGCGAGTGCTCGCAAACGCTCACGATTCAGCTCAAGATGACTGGTGTTTCGCTTAGATATCAAAGATGGCGACTGGAAGAAATTCAATTTTGTTTCTCAAACATTATCTTTGAAAAGGCGGACGCAAACGTATATGTTACTTGTTCTACATATATATGCAATGACTAGAAGATAAGTTTTTGGTTCAGTAACTTGTATTATAATGATTCACATATGATGAAATATGTGAAAGATCTATTGCATCAGCAAAAATAATTGTCCCCCACCCGTTTTTTCAATAATGTGTTTTTTACGCCATCATGAATTTTATAGCGGCGCTTGCAAGCGTTCAACAGCCTAACAATTCGCGAAGCAGGTGATTGCTCGAGCGTTTGCATTGTTGAACGCACCTCAGACATCTTCGTTGAATTCTTGTTGTAATACTTGTGATTTTGTGAAAGGATGGCATTGTGTAAACGTAAGTGATATGTCTTCTCAATTGACTTTTAAGTGGTTTTAGATAAGACGTTTAAAAATGAATGAAAACATTTTAAATCGTAGATTCCGGGATGATTACAAAACCATACCATAAAATTTAGTTCTATTGAGGTAATAAAATGGTTATACCTTCAGTACACATGTCTCCAATTCTCCCAGGTTCACAATCATCCGGACACTGACCAGTTATATGATTGCATGGAAATTGATCTTTACATTTACCACAGGTACTTAAACAATCAACCCCATATGTACCAGGACGACATTCTAAAAGGTTGATATATTTATTGTACATTCAAGTGTGTTATGGTGTACATGTACATTGTATCATTTGTAGAAATTGAAAAAGAACTATAACAAGGTTAGGGTACCTATGCACCTTTTACAAAATATATAAAAAATTATCAGAACTTTATGGATATTTTTAATACATTTGGTGTCCCCTTCCTTTTATAGTTTTAGTTAATTTCAACAAATGATGCACCCTTAAACTTATATCACCTTGAACATTAATAATAAAGAAAAACTATGATCATTTGATAAGGTGTATATTAAGCATGCATATGTTCTGTGGCATTTATCACAAAAACTAAAATAAAGATAAAATAAGATAAAAATCACCGTAAGTCAAAAGCAGGAAACATTCAAAGTATCTTCATTTCTTTGGTTTATGTAGAGTAATTTATACATTCTGAACATAAAATCAAATCAATCTATTATCCTTCGAACACTAATGAACTTGACTTGCGATATTTTTCGTTAAATAATAAAATATATTGGTGAAAAAGTCCACTGATATCTATTTTATTTCACTACATTTAATCAAAGTACTGGTTATGCAGATGAAACAATTCAACTAAACTTGTAAAAGCGTTGATCAAGACGCTATGGAACAGTCTTCTTAAAAAAAACTTTTAACAAAAACAACTAAAGATGTGCGTTTTTAGTTGTTTAGGACAATCAGGGCAAAACGAATATATGTATCAAAATTTTATATTCTATTATTTTTTAAAAGAATATAGATTTAACATTATCTTATCGATCACCAAGCAAACATGGTAGTATATAACTTATATCTTATTGTATACCTGTTTTACATAGACTATCCACGTATCCTTCAATACATCCATTGAGACATATACCTGAATCTTTCTGGCATATTTCACCATCTCTACAATGACCACATTGTTCTGAACAATTTGTACCATATAAGCCATCACCACATTCTAAAGAAATCAAATCACCATAGACCATCATTTATGTTTGCATGTCTTACATGATAGCTTATTTCTCGGAATGGTGAAAAATTTAATATGGAATAGAGAGAAAAGGTTATATGTACATTTACTATAAAATCTATATATGCTTATTATTTGAATTCAATAAGCCAAAAGTGAATTTATAATCCATGGATGAAGTGTTTAAAGCTTGCTTACCAATGCCATCATCTACTTAAAGTCATTAAATATTTATCAAAATAAAACAAAGGCATGGTTCTATATTTCCAACAGACCAAAAATCAAACGAATAAAGCGTTTGAAGTGGCAATTATTTTGCCACTGTCCCATCCAAGGTGGAACCCCCTTAGAATTTTAGTTCTCTTTATTTTTCGTGGCGTCCCTATTTAACAAAATTGTAAAACAATATCAAAAAGATCTTCTTCTTTTCTTTATAGCTGTGTGCCAGGACTGTGTGTTTTACTGTTGCCGTTCCTGTTGTGTTAGCTTTCAAATTTTTAACAACGTTTAAACAAGCACACATATGGCATATACCTTGGAGACATAATATTCCACTGTAACCAGACTCACAACCATTTCTACAATCACCAGTAACCTTATCGCAAGATGTTCCATTCAAACATTTACCACATTCATTATCACAATCTTTACCGTACATTCCATTATCACATTCTGTGTAATAAGTAGACAGAACATCAACATTGTAATGATTAAACATCATCTGATTATATATTAGATATATCCAGTTAAAACTTTATTTTACATTTACCCATCAAAAACTTTGTATTGCGTTTATCCAGTTAAAACTTTATATTTCATTTATCTAGTTAAAACTTTATATAACATTTATCCATTTAAAGCACTTCAATCACCAAACTAGATGTCCTTAAATGTGATAATTTACAAACTCCAATACGTCAGAATCTTCTCTTTAGGTTTTTGTTTTCGTTGTTTGTTTGTGTCATCCTTTTTAAAACATAAATTAAAAAAAGCTATAAACATTACCCTCACTGCTTCTTAGCTTTAATGAAGGTCTGTTTGCATTTACTTTTGCTATTTCTCGTATGTTTCCAGACTCCTATTAGTGCAAAAATGGTATGAAATTTTATAGGAATAGTACTACCACTCATCTTGAGAAATACAACACCAACCAGCGACAAGTAATTACAACTGATACAAAATATTCATTCAGGTATTGGACATTATTATGTCTTATGCTACCTACAAATTCAATAAACAATATACCTTTCTTGCATAATTCTTCATGATAACCAAGTTCACAACCATTTATACATATACCAGTAACTATATCACAATCTTCTTTATGAAGACAATAACCACAATTTTCTGCACAATTGAATCCATAAGTTCCTTCAACACATCCTGAATTACAACAGCAAATAACTGGTGTACGAATAATGTAATACAATAGGACAAAAGAAACACAAAATAATGCTTATTCATTTTTTATTAGTTTCAGTTAAATCTCTGTCAGATTGCTGTAGCCCAAAACCCGATTTTCCAATTTTCTCATCTTAGCGTGATCTAGTACAATTCGATAATAATAATGATACTACAACTGACATGCTCTCGAACTTTCTATGTACACATTTAAATAATTCAAATAGATTGGCTGATGAAAACTCATGTTTGTTTAAAAAGCGTTCCAAACGATCGACCACCATTGTTTGATGTTATTACCTTCTTGACACAATTCTCCTTGGTAGCCATGCTGACAACCTAGTGTACATACACCAGTTACTTTATTACATATTTCATTATTTGAACAATGACCACATTGTCCTTGACAGCCCAAACCATATGTACCATTGTTGCATTCTGAAACAGTTTTTATTTGGTGTTTAATTTTTTCATCAAAATTCTGAGCTTATTAACTTTTTGAAAGAGTTAAATCCGTTTGAATGAGGTAATTAGTTAGTCATTTTTCGCAATTTCATATTAAGGAGGAAATTTCGAAAATCAGAAACACACTGTCTTAAATAGTGACTGCTAAGTAAAATATACTGTCAAGTAAATTCTGTAACATTAACAAGAACTGTGGTTTACTCTGTGCATAATGAAGTTATTCTGATTTTTGGAGGTGTAGAACAGATTTTCAGAGATAAGTGTTTTATTTAAATAGATTATTTACATTAAGGATATAACTTCTATATAGGATAATGATACCCAACTTGATCACTACCTCCTAGCTTCACTTCAATATGCAAGTGAAACCCCTAAATCATTACTTAGGGTTTTATACCTTCTTGGCACATTTCTCCCTGATAACCTAATTCACATCCACTTTGACATATTCCGGTAATTTTATCACATATCTCACCAGATAGACATGAACCACATCTCCCGGAGCAATGATGTCCATATGTACCATTACTACATTCTGAAATACAATATCATTCAACAAACCTAGGTTCAACACAAAGGTACTGCATTTGTACGAGTGTGATAGTTTAAGCTAGATTCATTGTAACAAGTGCTTTTACTGCAGCGGTAGTGCAACAGTATTTATCAGGAACAGAATAACAATTAAAATAAATACGAATACAAAAATATATTCAAGCAACTACGATGACATTTAATTGGTCATCAACCTGATAAGATCATTGATATTCTATTATATTTTTCAATGATATTTTACCTTTAAATTTCAATTGAGAAACGAACTTTTACTCATTAAATCTTGAAGTCACTGCCAGTTATAAATAGGTTAAAAGTAATCACCTGGTGCCCGTATTATCAAACGTCTTACGACTGATTTTAATAGTAAATCCTTCTATATTTTATTAATAAAGTTTATCAATTTTATTGATAAAGATTTTTTTATAATATGATGCCCTGTTCGCTCTTATAAGATATTGAGGATATGTGGCAACTTTTGTGTAAGATCAATTTTTAATTCACACAATGAGCTCAGAAAACATAATTATATATTCACGAGTAGCATTGCAATTTTACCGTGACGTCATTACTTCTCCAAGATTTTCATCTTTTCAAATGAAGTCATTTATGATGAAAATATTTCACAAGATTATATTTTCATGAAAATGAAAATATAATATTTACATTTTCATCGTATATCAAATGACAACACATTAAACTGTAAAGCAAAAAAAGGAAAAAATGTATTGCATCTGTATCTTTGGAAGACTTTGGATTCCTTGCTAAAATGTAATACAGTAATACAATAAATACAGCATTGTTTGATGTTTTTACCTTCTTGACACAATTCTCCTTGGTAGCCAGGCTGACAACCTAGTGTACACTCACCAGTTACTTTATTACATATTTCATTATTTAAACATTGACCACATTGTCCTTGACAGTTCAAACCATATGTACCATTGTTGCATTCTGAAATTATTAAACATTTAACATATAGGTTAAAGCCGTTACTACCATTTGAGAAATAGAATTTCGTGGGTAAGGAGTGTATTAGTATATCAATTACTCTTAAAAACTTAAACCATCCTTTTAAATTTAAAAAGAGTGGTTTGCAAATTTATCAGGAACAACAAGAGTAAAACACTTCTCGCTCAGAAAAAAGTAAGGGAAAGATGTTTTAGATTTTTTACCTTTTGTTAAATAACGACTGTCACAGACAAATAACGTAAACAAAAACCTAAGGGGTTTCTGCCTTGGAATAGACGGTGGCAAGATTTATCAAAGAGGCAATAAAACATGTTAAAACAGGAGGCTTTTAAATGAAGACATGTAGCCCCAAATATCCAAAACTTTAAAGAATTAAAAAAAAGATTGATTACGTTGAAATATTAATTCCAGAGTATACAAACTGGGTTTTATAGAATGGCGCTTAAGTTGTTGTATTGGAATACTTAGCACAAGCCTGTCCTCCAACTAGCAGTACAACAAAAAGGTTAATATGTGATTGGTATATTACCTTCATGACAAGTAGGTCCCTGATACTTTATTTCACATCCTTGTTCACATATCCCTGTCACGTGATCACATGATGCACCATCCATACAATAACCACAAAAATCTTCACAGTTTGTACCATATGTCCCTTTGTCACATGCTTAAAGACAAATTTAACACTTTTGAAAGATTTGTCTTTCAGTTTTATTACGTAAAAAGCAGTCGTTCTGAAAATAATTCTACTGTTGGCAACGCTTGTTTATTTCGTATAAAATTGGGTGTAATTGAATAGTTCTGCGGTGTTTTTTAATTGTTTCGAAGTTGAAGTGTATGAATAGTGATATACGCAGTGTATATATTGATGTAGTTTCCTACTGTATTCGAACAAATAGAACTTGCTGACAGTTCAATGTTTTGCTTGTATCGTGTTTTAGTGCATTGAACTAATATGGTGTGTTTGTGGAATTATATCTGCGTATAAAGAATATTTGAGGGTATTGAAATGATTATAGTGACAGTTTTATATTATCACCAACAGGTTTAAACATTAATTTTAACTAAAGCTATTTTAGCACATTCAAAGTAGCTTAATATGAGTTTTAATCTTTTATTTAGTGTTTTTGTGGTTAGGTGATACATCGTATCAACATTGAGAGTTGCTATGTTGCACCTTCGTGGAGTCAGAGACAAAACAATACACACACAAGTGTGGCAACTTACCAGTTGGAGCTTCACAAACTTCCTAGTCAGGGTACATCGTTCTATGGAAGTTCGATTTTCCTCATTCCTTCAATAACATATACGGTGAGGTAGGTAGTCGGCCTTCTGGAGTAAGTGAGTAGTAGGCTTCATGGGTAAGTGAGTAGTGGTTTTATGAGAAGGTCCCGGAAAGCTAGGTAAGTGTACATTTATACAAAATTGTGTACAATGAAAACTGATATGTCAGTTCTTTTCGTAAATGTTCTTAAAGTTATGTATAGGTAACAGAAGATATTAATTTACCTGTATCACAACGATCATTCTTCCAACCGGGTGTACATCCTTCAGAACAGACACCAGTGATTATGTCACATGTTGTGTTTACTGTACAATGTAAACATGTCTCTGCACAGTTAGGACCAAATGTGTAGACTGGACAAGCTAAATGGTGAATATAAACGAATATAAACCATTGAGTTTTTTCTTTTATATATTTTATAATTAATGGAAATAAATAAGAGTGGAAAATACAATGGTTGCTTTATCACTGATTCCTACCTTACATTGTTGGTCCACTTTGTTTTCATTTTCACATAGCACTTATTGTTATTTAATTTTAAATCAAGGAACACTACCGTAATCAGCAAAAAAATGCTCTTTCATTTCATAGATAATATGTTGAAAAATTAATACCGTGTCAAAAAAAAATTATACGGCGAATGGTTGAAAACGCGCGAAAAACGTCAATTGTCGAACATTGTGCGCAACGTTCTAATCAACAATTGTGGAGATATGGACAATAAAAAAGAGGATTAACAGTGAATTGGACATACCAAAAAAGCGCGATTACAACGAATATACTATGTTTGTTAATGGTCATTGAATTGGGTCGAAGTTTACTTTTTCAAAATAATGAAACAGATACTTTGAATTCAAGTAAGAATACTTTTGTTACAAAATATTAATTGAGTGATAACTCAGCATCTGCTCCGAATAGGACCGTTTAAAATGCAGACTGGGAAACAATGAAGTTAGCTTTTACAAGATGGAAATTAGCTTTTTTGATTGAGGTTAACGCCGATGCAACGCATTGATTATGTCATAACACGGTGGTCAGTCAACCTATCTCTTTCCTTCATGATTTAGATTTAGTGGTTGAAGGGAGGAGAGTCGTAGATTTTATTTCCAGACAAAACACAACGAAAAAACATCTCACCAGAGAATCGAACCCGCGACCTCTAGATCAATATACTTGTGTGTTACGACTGGGATAACCCGGCGGAGCTCTTATTTATATTTATTTATTTATTTATTGGAGTTAACGCCGTATCAACACAATTTAGGTAATTTCACGGCGTCCAGCGCACCTAACCTAGTTTTCCTTGACCATTGTCTATAACCAGTACTCACCTACCCTTCCACAAGGCCGGAAACTTCTCCATATTATCAAATCAATGGAGGAAAATCAAAAAGTCAATTTTTCATGGAAGGGTATAACCTCCCCGGGTGGGATTCGAACCCGCACCCCCTCGGGCACGAGTATCCAAATCCCGGCGCGCTACCAACTGCGCTATGCTCTAAACAAAACATGTCTTATTAGAAATCAACATATTTATGTATATAGCATGCATATAGATAGATTAATCTAATTCAAGTAAACAAAGCATTACGTGTTTTACAGGTATCTCCCATCCACCCAGCTTCACACCCCTCTGGACAAGCTCCAGTATATATATCGCATATACTGTCGTTGTAACAGTTCCCACAATGCTCTTGACAGTCTACACCATACATACCTGCATCACATTCTGTAACAAACAATTTGTAACCATAGCAACCAATATGATAAAAGTAATTTGTTTAATACCAACTCCAAAAAAACTTCACGGAGTTTATCTACAATGCTTCCAAATGCTTGAATATGAAATTGGAATTGGTCAAGAGGGTATCAAACCAAAATTTGGACTATTGGATCATTCATACGGCAATATCGCCACTTTAAAAGACTACGGATATTATCCGTAGTTCAACGCTTATTTCCTCAAGAAATAAGAAATTATTTATTTTGTGGGTTCTGTCATTATTTTCGTTTAACGATGCCATACCATAGTTGCCATTATTCTCTTGACATGTATAATGAAAATGTTGTTGTGTCAATACATGACTGTATATCTAGCAAAGACAATGGGAAAACAAAGTCGCTTGCGAACACGGACATAATTTAATATGCCTACATACTCCTGAGTGGTCAGTTTTGTGGCAAATGTGCCAGAAACATTTTTCCTTCCTACTGCTAGAAGGAAAAATTGCGTCCGGCATCTGTGTTTTGTAGCATTTAAAAAAAGCAATTCTCTACATGGTTTGATGGGCATGGATTAATAGAGCATCTTTTCATAAAACTTCTCAAATTGAGATAAGTATCTAACATATTTTATTATATAGACTTCTTTTCAATGATGAAATCTATACAACATAACATAACATAACGTAACGTAACGTAATGTAACATAACATATTTCTTATTTTGCATCAAATATACAATTTATAGCCAACCGAAAAATAATACTACAATATAAAATAGTACCAGGGGTGTTTTAACACGATACATAACTAAACGAATTAAAACAAATATTAGAATATCAAAATGAAATTCTAAACTACTGACGTGTAACACAATGAGATCCCTGGTAACCAGGGTTACATCCATGTGGACAGATTCCTGACATTTTATAACATGGTTGATTGTTATAACACGATCCACACTCATTGTCACATTGTTCACCATAGAGGAAATCCTCACAAGCTGAAATAAAAAAAATACATTGACAATGACAAACCCACACACGCCAACACCCTGATTCACAATGAGGGACTTTTGTCAGTTATCTTTCCTTGATTAAATCTGATGCAATCCAATTGGTAAGTAGGTCATATCAGTTGGACTCATTGGACTTTATCAATTAAGCCCTTTGTATGGATAATAAAATATTTCATCTAATATCTTTCTTGTTAATTAAGATGTTAAATTGAAGTGATGAAATTTAGATAGTTCTTTACCCTAACAATAATCAGCTTGATTTCCAAACAAATGATTTACAAAAAGTTATTTAAGATCAATTGTGGCAAATTGACATTGAAAAGTGAGAGTAAAATCCGAGTAAACCAACTGATAGGACCTACTTTTTTAAAGAGAATACAAGGAGAAATAACTGACTAGGCTAAAGTTCCATTACAGTCACAACTTTGAACTCCCTGATTTATCAAATCATCTGATACCCTGGAGCCTGATCAGTTGTATCAGCGAAGCCTATGATTATACCCGGAGTTACTATAGCAACACAGTCTGTGGCTACACTTTAATCAATCAATAGTTGCAGAGTTCCAGTATTTGGTAATTTCGGACCTTGCCAGTCGCATTCGGTATACATGATCTACACCATCCCCTCAGAGAGCATAATACTAGCTGTTTCATTTTTTAAGAAAAAAATCGTAAGTAAATAGTATGATATTTCAGTTCAATGTCCATATGATTAGAATGTTTAGAATAGTGAACAATATTCTATATATTTAGTAATACTTGGAATTAATAAGCCCAAGCAATTACCTTATTAGGAATGTTTCTTGCTTTTGACCAACGATGATTTTTATCGTAAGACTTTTATTGAAAATCGCCACTGGACTCTCAAAGACTTTAAATAAGCAATACTTTGCATAAGGATTTCAAAATACTACTGTTACTTGAATATTGGACGTACCATATACATGTATTAAGCCGAATTCAATCTACCCACTCGAAGACTCTTTTGTTGAACATAATAGCCTATCGACAGCGCATTATTCATATGTATATTTGTATATGTATTACTAATACTAGATCTATAATCAATCATCATTTTTTTCAACACTGTATAAACTGAATGTGAGTTCTGTTCATGTGACGTATGGACTAATTTGAAAATCTGAGACCTCACAAACATACATATGAAACCTGGATATGCTAATGTTTTGAGCAATGTATAGTAAGTATAGTGAATCCCATGTCATACAAGAGCGAGTTACTAAATAATTAGCCTTTGACATAAAGGCTGAGACCTGTTATACTTAGATAGACGAAGTAATAGCACAAGCATTAGGCATTTCACATGGTACTATTTCAACAATCTTGCATGCTCGTTTACGGATGTGCAAACTTACAACCTGTTGGGTCCCAAAATCCCTACTGCTCATAGCAATGAGCTAATGGCTTCGATGGCATAACTATGGTGTGCGTTGTTGAAGCATTTGCGGTCAAATGTTGATCTGATTTTGCGTCTAGTTACTGTGGATGAGACTTGGGTACATTACTATGAACCAGAAAATAAAGCCTAGAGTCGTCGGTGGGTAGGACCATAATCTCCAAAACCAAAGAAGTTCAAGACTCAAGATCTGCTGTCGTGGCGGCAGTTAAGGAGTGATTTCATGGACGGACCCTGGCTTCTCCATTTCTGAACTGTTGGCACTTGATTACTGTTGGCCCAAGTACATAGCCCTAGAGGGAAATTACATTGTAAAGTAAGTGGTAGATCTCGACTCGAAATAGGTTAGACTGGTTATTTATTGACTGGCCTTCGTATGATACACTCTATATTAAAATAAAATGGTTTACAAACATAATAAAACACCTGAAAAAGCTTCGACTTCACACAGTGTTATGTAATAACTATCCTGGGTCAATGGTCGAGTTACAATCAGAGATTTAATCATCAGTTCTGGTTCCAACACAATGCTGTAAACTCCATTAGTAAAATTAATTCCAGCAGCGCTGTATATTCTTTCACTTTCAGTTGTATTAACATGTATTTGAAAATCGTCTAAATACATTCCATGATCTGTAAAATACGAAATTTACTATTGCTAAAACATGTTTGATACATATTGTGTGATTTCTTGATTTTCCAATTTAAAGACTAACTTTGTCTGGGTTTTACATGTAGGTGTTTATCCCTCTTCAAAATGGCCCCACGGGACTACAATTGGTGTTTAAATTAGATTAATTTCATATGACCTTTTTGTGTGTCTTCTCTTTCAAAGATATTTCAGTGGTTTTGGCGGAAGAAGCTCCCATTATTTGTTGCTAGGGTCTGAGGATGGCGCAGCGCCCCTCGTCGCCAAAAATCGGTATCATTCAGCGAATAAAAAAGGCACAAAATGGTGACAATATAACATACATTCAGTGTCTGAAAAGTACAAGTACTTTCGATGTCATTTTGGATGATAACACTGAATAGTAAGTAAATGAAGGGTTGAAAAAAATGATAATTTTAGTTTTGCCCCTTTGCCTGGACCCAGTGTTATAGCTGACAATTATAGGTGGCTTCTTTTTTTAATGTCTAGAGGATTATTCAAGTCGAGTTTCGTCAAAGTGGATTATTAAAGTGTGAATGAATGCCAACATGTTGAAAATAAATGCAGACATAACAAAACTTATGATGTTCTCTTTCAAGCTTAATAAGAAACATATTAGAGACGTGTTCATTACAGTTGGTGATTCCAAAATAGACTTTGAAGACTGTACGTATTAAAAATCTTGGTGCTTACTTCACTCCATACATGGATATGGAGAATTATGTTAATATCCTATACAGATCGTCTTGCTGTCAGCTAAGAAATAATTGCTGGCGTAAGAAAATTTCTTACAGAGGATGCTTCACGGACATTAGTTATTCAGATTCCCTGTACATAATCGTTTTGATGCAAACAAGTGAAGAAATGAACATATTGAAAAACTACTTTGATCGAGAGGAAAGCGATTATTTTAAAAATCCTATGGCAATACGCCACATTTTTTATAATGCTCAGGCAATTTACAAAATGTTTCAATTAGCATATTGTTTGTAACATGTATATAATATGTATTACGTATATGTTCTGATATGTTAGCACTGTAAGCCACCAAAGTCTAAAATCTTTCAGTTTTTATGGATTTATAAGTTAACTTAATTTATATAACTTTTAACTAAACTACCGGGTAAGTCACGCGCGTTTTCGGTGTATAATTATAGGACCGCATGCAATACGTGGTTTCACGATAAAATAAAATGCTTTTATTACTTGCCTCCACGTTCATTGAACTAAGCAGAAAACAGTACGAACAGTTTTATATAAATCTATGTAAAATGTGACATGTAATATTTTGCTAATTTGTTAATTTTGAAATAACTTATAGTGGTCAATGTTGAATGGTATCATAAAATATAGTCTCTAGTTTAATGCGCTAAAGCACTTATGATTTAATTCCTACGCACATGAAAGAAACATGCCTATATTGTATTGCACGATAAAACATAGACGATTTAAGTTATTTCTGATAAAAATATACCTGCTCGTCCATGTATGACAATTTTCATGATAGAGTAAGTTTGATTAAAATCAACCCGCCAGTAATTGTCTCCAGGTTTAACATCCTCGCTGTTACTACAGCACTGAGATTTTTCTGGTAGCATGTTGTCATAGCAACCATCAACAGCTAAATCTGCCGACCATTCAAATCGGTTGTAAAATACTGAACTCCTTTGACTAGCATTTTGTCCCAGGGCAACATTTGTTCCTGTAAAAAGTGAAATGCACATACATGATGATCAATTCGTTCTCCCTTTTTGTTCATACATGGATTTATCTGTTACAATTTTAAAGCCTGTACATGTATACATACGGACATAATATTCCTTTACAACAGACATAAAAACTGTCTAACAACCTTACATCATCGTCGGTTATCCCACGATACACTACTCCGCTATGCTGCGTTATGTACTGTGGGCCATTTGGTTAGAAAAATCTCGTAATTAATTATAATTAATATATAATTGATGAGGCAGTTTCTTAGTTCCGCAAAAAAACTACTGCCGAAAACTAGCCAAAGAAATTACGCGACCATTTTTTGAAAATAAACCTGTGCGTTGGTTCCTATTTTAAGTAAGAAAAATCCAATATGACGTCATTGTATTTAATTGTAACACGCAATTTCATCGGAAGAAGATTGGTCTTCCCTGCCTCATGCATATGCACGAAAACGGGATTTTGCTATTCAAATTGTCCAGGTTACGTATGGAGTGTAACGGAAGAAAGTACTGTGGTTGCCGATGATGACCTTACATATATAATACTAAATATAGCAAGCATAAGAGATACAGTTAATTGGCTATTTAAGTTTGACGAAGTGCCATGGCAATTTCTTTAAAATGGAACGTTTAATTAGAGCGCACTACATGTATATCTATTTTGTTCACGTTAAATATGTATGTAGACCATAATCATGCAATTGGGATGCAGTTGTTTTTCTTTCACGAGACTTTATCTTGAACATATTACCAAAACTAATGTTTAAAGTATTGACAACCAAATTCTTGTTTAGACAAAATCAACATCTTTTTATATTAGTATGCTAATTAGCTCTTAGATTGTCATTATTACAACACTGCTTAATGCTAGCAAAATGTCTTTATCAAATTGTGAGCATTTTAGAAAAGTTAATATTAAAGTTGGAATAAGTGAACTAAAAGCTTTAAGCACAGGCGGCCGTTACGGTCTTGCATCATAAACACTATTATAAACATATAAAGTACAAAATTTGCCGTCAATAGTGTATTTGGTTCTTGTGACTTTTGTTTCAACATAACTAAATCTGCAGCGTGTACAGTAACGACTGTCAGCGGACGTTACCGATGCGGGACAACTCAACTCGAAGTCAACTCAACCCGTGGATAACTCAACCTAAAATTAGGACAACTTGACCCGTTAGTAGTTTTTTAGTTGTCTCGGGCTGAGATGTCTTTGGGTTGAGTTGTTCCGACTCTAACGTTGCGGAACGTTTTGGAACGTTCGCGATAACTGAACAGGCTACTGATTGGATCGTGTTGTTTCAAATTGTCCTACGAACTTATTTCTCGGTGGCAAGCAAAAGATGTTGGTGTCATTAGAAAGAGCAAAGCCTTAGCTACGCGAGTATGTATAAATCTGTGAAAAATTATCTTTAATGGAGAAACTGGCCTCTTATTGAACTTAGTTAAAAACTGATAGTTTTTTAGTAATATGCAGTGTTTTTTTACGGGACTGTGTCGGCCGCCTGTGTCTTTAATCGTGAGGGTTTGCTTATGAGAAAATCTACATTTGATAAACTCGAATTTTATCCTATATTTGATATACAAATGAAGAAACTATACAAAATTATACTTGCCTGCACAGATATCCGCAATGTGTGAAATGAAACATGACATTAAAAGTACCGATATCATTTTGAATATTATGTATTATTTAGTAAGGAATGAAAACTACTATTTCGCACAGCTTCTACGTTGTTAAATGGATAAATTAATTTGTTTACTTCTTGTGTATTAATAAGAGACCGGAAATTGACTATAAAATCACTAATAAAGCAATTTATATTTTGCTTGTTAAATATTACATTCATTAGGCGGTGCAATTACACGATTAATAAATATGTAAAACGTATATGAATAACCGAGGAAAATATAAATTCATTTCTCTTTGTACATGCATAACTAGAAAAATAACAATAATTTCATGTGCCTGAGTATACATGGTTGGCTCTTTTTAATTGCGTAGAACTTCCACGTGATCCATAATTAACAGTTAATTAACACTAATTAAGAAATGTTACAGTTTAATCATTTCTAAGAATTATTTTTAAAGCGCCCTCCAAAAGTTTACTTTGTAGACCTGCTAAATTGCTTTAAGCTTTGCTTTATTTATAGTTGCTTGTAAACTCGAAACTTAGAAAGTAGCTTAAAGCTTTGTTATGGAAATAAGTCGGGCTGTCACGATATACCGTTATACCGGTATATTGCATTATGCAGCTGCGGCAATACGAGCCGGGAAACGAATTTAACATACTGTATTTAGCGATATTTTTTGTTATTTTCATTGTAGAATTCGTCCCTTTGTCAAATGGAAGTAACAAATGTCAGTTTTCCCTGGTTTATTCGATTTAATCTTAAGTTCAAAGGATTTAACTGACTGGGCGCATTCGGAATGCCCAGTTTTTCTCCAGGCACTTTCGCTACAAAATCGTATAACATACTTCAATACTGAACAGTTGAATAAGTTTTTGAAGACAGAAGTATTGTGCAATCTGTCTTTGGTTTTCAATGCAATATATCGTGGTACGTATCGCGATACGGTTCTAGCGCATCGCAATATACCGCGACACGCTTCTGGCGTATCGTGACAGCCCCAGAAATAAGTACATTGAAAATGATTTTGGAAGCTTTGGGATGTCAAATACTGAATCTTGTAATACAAACAGATGTTTTTTTATCACAAAAAACTAAGTACATGTACATGTATATAAAAATAACGGTTCCTGCGAAAACAATCATTGAAAGTCAAGAATTTTAGTGAAGTCCATTTGTTCCTAAACTTTTAATAGGAACTGTATATAGTTCATACATAAGAATGTTCCAACAAAAGTACAAACCATTTTTTATTCCGTATGTATTAAAAATGACATTTACAGATGCTGAAACTAATTGGCAGTGCTTAATTTGATAAAGTCAGTTTCAAACAGATACATATTATATCATATGTATACTTATATACTTAACCTTAACAGGTTCAACTTGTATAATAAACGCAAACTCTAAAAGATGACAAAATCCGTCGCAATTGACGCCTAAGCGTCACAACACTTAACTCCTAAATATCGCAACTGACGCTAGTCATCGCAATGGCGAAAATAATATAACCATGATAAACGCCAATCTCCGTAAACAGAGATCCTGTTCTACTCGCGTTGTTGTACTAAATTAGCGAGTATGCGAGCGGTAAAATTTTAGATCGGGCTTTAATCAGATTGGATAAACGCCCACATGTTTTACTTAGGTCAAATATGACTCAAGTGCAACCACTCTATGATCAAGAGCAACCATCCACATATATCCCTACAACTACCCCTAGTTCAATAACAGCCACACTAACGCAGTGGGAAAGCCTCCTTTGGGTCTGTAGCACCCACTTAACAGTCCATAACAACCGCGTTGAGGTCCATAGCAACCAGTATAACAATATCATTATCACGATGTCCATTTCGAGCAGGCGATTGTGAGAAAAGTAGTTGACTTTAATTGATATTTTTTAAAGACTTGGGGCGCGTTGCCTAACGAAAATCGCTACGTTTCGCTATGAAAAAGCGCTTTCTTGTAGCGATTCGTCTTAGGAAACGGCTAGCTATTTACCATTCGGAACAACTCGGCGATCATCGCCTAGGTGGTTCCGAATGGCTATTTACGTCACAAACCAAGATGGCGGCCTTTGCCGAGTAAAACTTTTGCGCTCATTGCAATCGCATTTTTTCGGGGCGATTTCAAACTAAATAAGGCTTTAACAAGTACAAAATTACTGCAAAAACATATGTTTAAATGAACAATTACAAATATTTATTGATTTCAATTCATGATTAGTCAGTCAAACATAAAAACATAAATTGTCGGCAAACAGGAAGTTACATTTCGGCGGAGGCAGCCATTTTGATTTGTGAAAGCGCTCTAGGGTAGCGAAGAATTTTTTCGCTAGCTTTCGCTACGTAGCGAAATGAAGCGATATCTTGTAGCAAGTCGTTTCCTAGGATTTCGCTACGAAGCGATACCTAGCGAAATGCTTAAGCAACGCACCCTTGGATTTTTAAAGTAATTTCGTCCAATTCATATGAACAGTTTATAACGCGACATTTCATTCATAGCATGTAAACTCTTTTTTGAGTATTTTGTTGCTTTATTAAAAGTTAAAAATTATTCCAGACTGTTAATTAAGACACTTTGACATTAAGGAAAAGTGAGTAATTGTTCTATGAATAATTGTGCCGAATGAGACCGTGCTATTGTTAAATTGTATTCACCTATCAGTGATGCATACATTTACCCCGCTGATTTAAACACCTGTCAGATTACATTTTAATCACGATCAATAAAACTAGATACACAGTTGGGTTAATTTATGCTTCACTCACATTTGAATAAAATCCAACTGCATTAAAGTACCTAAAGCACAAAAAGACATTCGCAGTGAAACTTACAAAGTCATGTGACAGCTATTCAATATCAGACATATGCACTGGCACCAGAGTCCTTAAATTTGTTAAATACATGTACAAACAAATATACTTAAACAGGGGCAGATCAAAGATTTTTTTCTAGGAGAGGTCCGAACTTTTTTTAGGGGGGGGGGGGTCCAAACTTTCGCAGCACAACCACATAATACACGATTTGCATAAGATATGGACTCTGGTGCCAGTGGGTTTAAAGCAAATTAACAAGATGTAAAAAAAACTTACAAGTATAATACTAAGTATGTAACTATTTGCACTTTACCTAAATGTAAAACTAATATTTTGCAAAATATCTCATAGACAGATCCCTGGAGAGAGAATTAGAATCTTACTTTCAAAAATGTCAAAAAAATTATTGTAAATACCTCATCAAAATAATAATCTAATAGACATGATAACTGGTATATTTGTTAATTCCAATTTCTGACATAGTCATTTATATTTTTAAAGGAAATAAATCCAGTCAGTGTATTTAAATGTTAATTTCATGTTTATTTTAGTGTGTTATCAACCTAAGAAGATTGGACCATGCAAGGTATTTCTACAATACTACAACTTGTAAATGTGACAAATTTTATTGGGGAGGATGCGAGTCAAATGGAAACATGTTTGAATCGTTGTCTAATTGCCGCGATACCGGTAAGACGTATTGTTTAAGGTGATAATCACCCATATTATTGTATTGTTATATTGAGACATTAAATCAATTAAAAATACAAACTGATGTTATAGTTTTAATTATTTATTGTTTGATGGTATATTATTTAATGTTTTGTTCAATGTCAGTATCCAATGCAATTACATGTATTTTAGTGACAATATATGCTACTGACTTTATTTGCAATTGTTTAGAACCCATGTTTTTTTCTATTAAAAATCTAATTTACATTGAATTTGCACATGTATAAAGAGTAGTGAAATATTTTCCATACGTAAGTAGCAAAAGTATATCCTTATGAATAGACTAAGTTACCTGCATACTTGCATTTATAAATCTTGCACATACAAGTTGATTTTATATAAAAAAACTCGTTATTAATCATATTGTACTAAATAAACACTTCATATTACAATTTAATATTAAAAATGAACATAATTAACTAAAATCACATCTACATATGTGATAAGATACATATAAAAAAGTGGAGAAATGACCAGGGTAGACAGTGGAGAAATGACCAGGGTAGAAAGTGGAGAAATGACATGGGGAGAAATAACTTAGTGGAGAAATGACCGTAAGCCGGAAAAGGGAAGGGATTGAATCTACTTTTTTTAGGTAAGTTTAAATCTTGAACAGTGTCTACGCTTTTTCTATTAAGATACTACAAACTTAAAGATATTGATAATTTACTCAGATATAACTTTCATCAAATCGTAAAAAAAATCTTAAAATTAGATATGCACAAAGTTATATGTGGGCGGGGTCTGCATGAATGGTTATAACCAAGTCTGCTTGTTCGTTGAGGCGGTCTGATTCTATTACGACACGTGATGAAAGTAATCAAACATTTAGCAGAATGATTATGTTTTTAATTCGTAAGCTGCCTGTTCCGAAGACAGGTGGTATACCTTACAAGGGTTTGTTTTTGACATCCAGTATATCTGGTATTACTATTGGTGCAGTTGGTGAAGTGCTGACACACTGGGATTGGTATATTCATCCTGAGGTTAGTTGACATTGAAAAAATCAAAAATAATGTTCGAAGTATTTTCATTTTTCGAACTGCTGTTGGCGGATATTATAATGCACGGCTATAGTCATAGCTTATATTTATCAGTTCCGAAGTTTGGCAACAACAATAAGAATTAGAGAAGTAAGCATAACCCTTATAATTTCAGCGTTAATCTGGGTTTTAAAGAATTGCCATTTCGGACCATGACTCATTCGTACCGGGCTTGATTCGGACCTCGCTATTGCTTATAAGTCTAAACTTTAGTCTGCTTTGAATTGCTTTCATTAATACGGGGGGATCCTAACCCATGTGTTTGTATGGACATAGTCCATAATGGCGGTAGACATTAAGTGATTAAATGATGGTGTTAAATTAAGTACTCTGTACTTGTGATTTATAATAAATTATAAACTAACCCAGTAACTGACTATAAGAATTTAATTTAAAACTAACAATTTTAAATAATGTGTTAGGGCCTGTCATTCAGTATTCTGCAAAAAAAGCATCTTTACTTACTGGCTTATTACTGGTTAAGCAAGTGTATATCCTCAGCTCTTGTCATTGATCGTGCAACAATTTTTTTAGAAATTTTAATCAATATATTTCTTGTTTCAGCGTATTCATGTTCCTACTGGACTTGATGAAAGTGCATTGGAGAAGTCAAAATGAAGATTGAATTGGTTTATGTATGATGTAAGGCTTTTATCACGAATTACTGATCGTCTGTATCGTCTCTGACTGTTAATTGAATTATATTTAAGTGAATTTATAATTTTACCAGGGATGGGTCGAGTACATTATTTCAGTACTTGAGTATTTCAAATTTTGTATTGGTACTTATGAGAAATGAGTGCTGGTTTTTCCTCAGTACTCGAGTAGTATTTAAGTACTTTTGAGTACCATATTGTTTTGCATGAGCATATAGAAGATTTTTAGTTAAAATAAAAGAACTTATTATATTTAATTAGTTTCCTATCCAATTTTAAACAAAACAGTCAAAATGCCAATGTCAACATTTTATGCATATTTTACCACAAAAAGAATCTTTCAGAGATTGTGACATCATTCATTTGAAAAAAATCATTAATACTGATGCATAAACTATATGAGGAACAAACAGTGAAAAACATTGCTTACACAATTTATGAATAGATATAAATTGCAAAAAAGTGTTGGACATCCCATTGTTTTGCAAATGTTACATCTAATACCTCATGATATGATTTGCCTTAATAATAGCTTCCTCCATTGTTGATAAAAAAAAACTTGAAATGGGATTACCAATTAAAATGCATTAGCATTTCAGAAGTGGCTTTTAAATGAAACTCAATCAATAAATATATATATATTTAGAATGTGAAAAAGTTTAACAAAAATAAGATGACCGATAGTAAGTACTCCTGAATACTCATGAGTTTTGAGTACTGCTAGTTCAGTACTTGAATTAAGTATAAGTATGAGTACAATTTATCTTCTCAAGTACTGAGTACAGGCGACTACTGGAAAAAGTGGTATTGTACTTATAATACTCGAGTACAAGTACCCCATCCCTGAGTTTTACAATCATAAAATTTCATTGTAAACTTCTGAAATATATGAAAACATTAAATAAAACAGCGGGGTGGTTTTGCATGGATGTGGGGATTTCTAGATTTTAAATTGTTACTGAAACCTTTAATGAAAAGACTCTAAAAATGTTAGAAAAAATTCATCGATCATTAATAATAATAATACTGAGTTTCCTCAATGTTGCCGTATGAATAAATTCAACAATGATGTTTGAATTGATTTATAATATTATGACTCTCTTTTGTGGGAACATTTATTTGTTCTCTATTTAACACATCAGGGTAAACTGTTAAATGTGGGTTTGACATTGTTTTCTTATCTAACAAATAAAGACACTTAACATGTAATTAAGTACTTAAAACTGCTAATTTCTTGACATACAATGTATTATTGTCAAATTTTCTCAATTCAATAGTGATGTCAATTAAGAAGATAATTTGTCTTGACTACTTTTCAAAGTTTCAGGAAGGAGCAGGCGTGGTTTTGATATTAAAATGGTAATCTTTGCTTAGCCAGCTCTTTCCCATTGTTTATTTGAGCAAGGATTTTATCATGCTTGGCTAGCTCAGTACTGGGAGACCAGGAAGGGGACTGAGTAGTGAATAATTCTAAGTTGCAAGAACTTGTACAGCATAGGGATAAAATAAAACAGTATACATGTATATTCAAAGTCTTGCCTAAAAATAAACATATTTATCTCTTTATTTCAGATTTTTCACGACATCCTGAGGAAAGCAGCATTAAAATTTTATGTGTATAATGAACAGAGTCAGATGTAACAATCTACCATGGATCACTGTATTTAGAACTATCACATAATCTCAGGAAACTGAAATACATGAACTCATTCTCTGACTGTTAAGTGTTGACTTAGTCTTTCATAGTTTTCCGCGAAATATTGATGAATATATTTGTTGAAAAGATGAAATTTTACATTTTCATTGCAGTGTTGAATCATTCCATTCTTTAAAACATGTTTTCTGAGCTGACTCAGCGAAATAAAAGTCAATCATACACCCCTGGCAACAAATATCCAAAAATCGTAAAGAAGAGGAAATACTCCATGGAGTCAAGGGACCACATCGGCCCTGTTGTGGGTTAAGGACATAGCCCTTTGAAAGGTGGCAAAGTCAAAGCATCTTCCTGATGAAATCTGGATTTTTGTATTGTTAGCCATCTATCTAAAATCTTCTTTCCCAAGCAGTATTTTTGAACTTAGAGCAATGTATAAAAACTATATTTCTGTGATTGAAGAATACAGAGCTGATATTGTGTTTTGTCCAATATTACTACCTATATTGTGTTTTATTTTTTGTAATATTATGTTATAATTGCTATAAAAAGTTTAGTAATTAAAAATTGTTAAATCATATTTATTTAAAATATTCATAAAAATTATCTCTGTTTAGTTAATGATTTTTTTTTGTGTTTAATAGTAATACTTCCTTTAAGTAGACTGATAAACAAGAACTACATACAAGATGTTTTACTCACTTCTATTTTTTTAGATGGCCAAAATTTAAAAAAAACTTTTTTCTATATATCTTTATAATTGTTGTTTCTTTTTCATTACTAAAATGAAAACAAAAATTAATTTGTAGCCATGTTCTAATTAGATCTAGGGTAGGTTGGGTGTGGGTTCAGTAACAACCCAACAAGGGAAGTAACTCTTCTGACTACGTTAATTGGATGAATAAGCTTGAATTTTTGCACAATAAATTTTTTTTTCATTGAAGGATACTATTTCATAAAATAAAATTATTCTAATTATTTTTGCATTAAGCCATTTCAACTCTGTTGACTGATTTAATGTTTATTACTGCATATTTTAGACTTGTATATTTTTAGACTTGGTATGTGAAAGGTTATATATCTGATAAATGATAGTTTCATTGGTTTCTCAAAGAGACTTACATAGTACCTGGCTAGCCCTTGTTTTTTTGTGACATTTTTCGCGGCCTTATGGCCCCTACAATACATAATAATAGATATATGTGTTCTAGTTTAAAATCATGTAAAGCTGCCATACTGGGTGACTGTGGTCGTTACCCTATGTATTTAGACTGTTCAAGACGATGTTTATCCAACTGGATTAGATTATTAAAAATGGCAGATTACAGAAACGCTAAAAAAAGTACTTGCATGCGAAATTTGCTAACATTTGAGACAAACATATTTACCATCAAAGATTTATAGTTATGTCTTTAGTTTCCTTACATGTATCTTTGTCCATTTCAAGTTTTTGATCAATGTCAGTTTTGTTATAGTTGGTATCCTTGCCTTCTCTAGGGTCTACAAATAAATCTGGAAATTCATAAGTTTCTTCATGAGCTTTCATATTGTCCTTTGTCTTCTTACGTTTTTCTAGTTTAGAAGTTACACTAGTTATGTCCTTAGTTTTCTTACATGAATCTTTGTCCATATCAAGTTTTTGATCAATGTCAGTTTTGTTATAGTTGGTATCTTTGCCTTCCCTAGGGTCTACTGATAAATCTGGAAATTCATCCAAATGTGCATAATTTGTTTATGTGCAATGTAAACAAACTATAAAAAATCTCGCTTGTTTCATTTTTTATGCTTAGAAGCATTTAGCTTAAGCCTGAATAACATCTAAATAACAACAAAGAATGGTAAATATACATGTTCATGATAAAGCTACTCAAGTTTTAATAAGATGGTCAAAATAAAAAAATGTCTCACTTTTTTATTACGTAAAATGTTTTTATAACTATTTTCAAGTAAAAAATATAATTATAATTCAGTCTGAAGTATATTTAGCACATCAAAGGATAGTAAAATAAACATGTTTTAGCATATACAATATTAAAAGCATGGCTGTTTACCCCCCTCCCCCCATTGAGTCCAAAGCAAAGCCTTTGAGGGGACAAGGGGGCAAACCCCTTGGAGTCTCTTAAATTTTGAGTTTTTAAGGACTATTATTAGGCTAAGGCAATACTATGATTGGGTCTTGTAAGGTATTGGTTATCAGATTCAACAAAACACTCTAGTAAATCAATGCACACGGTAATAGATTATCACATTCAACCATTTAAATCTGACTAAATGGACTAAGTCACGTCTTCTGACACCCTCTCTCAATCTGCTAACCAATTTAGACAGATGTTGTTCTAGGTCAGTATTGGTTGCATTGAATTAATCTCTCCTGTTTCAGGTATTTTTATTAACTTCGTCTGAGAAAGAAAGTGTCATGTTTTTCTTATTATAATTTCCTAGACTTATCTTTGTCTTTGGTGCGTCTATAAATTGACAAACCCTCGTTTTTTGCACATCCCACTGTCTACTGGATCTTATACAGAATCATATCAGAAAAATTATTTTACAACACCCACGCATTGGTTAGCTTAGCCTTATTTGCTAAGCCTTGAATAAATGCGCTTATTATGTAATGTTCTGGTTTTCCAAATTGATTTCTCTTTTCACTGACAAGATCATGGCGTTCTTCAATGGGTTGTTGTGAACCATCTGTTTGTTAAGTAATGAGCATAAAGAAATGCTAATTGAGTCTCTTGTGTTTTAGCATTAATTCTTCTATGCGCTCTTAGAAAATGTATGCCCTAATGTCATAAACCTTCGTAGTCCTTGCCCTCTTAAATGTGGATGGAAAGTGGCAATTGACTGTTGAGGCTCAATTTCACAGATAATGTTGAATAAGGCAAAGAAATTAATTAAGGATACGATTTCATAAAATATAATTATTCTAATTGTTTTTGCAAAAAGAGCAAGATTATGCACAGGAAGCAAAACTGGTAACTGACAAAACCTGAATGTTCATTCCTAGCAACAGCAAATCCAACAGAAGAAAACTAGTCTGAGATGGTTTCATTGTCCTTTTTTTATAAATTGTTGCGATTGGTCATATTACACCCCACCTCATCTTCAACAGTTGCCAGGCCACCAAATTTATCACCTACTCCTGAATGATATTGTTGTGAATCACACAACAAGCACTTATCACGGCCGGTATTTCCATGCCCATCTTCATGTCTAAATACTTCAACCGCCTAAATTTACATTTCAGTAACCCTATGGCTCTTTCTACTTCAACTCTAGTTGACGAGTTATTGTACTTCTTTTCAACATTGTTCAGGTCACTATTCTCTCTGTATGGCACTAGTAGGGTACTGCTCAATGGATAGGCAGAATCAACTGACACATGATATTCTAGTGGCTAAAGTGAAATTTGTTCTGACATATTTAGTAAGAAAACAAGAAGATAAAATAATTAGTTATTCCTAAATTCTTTAACACGAATTTCTTAATTTGAGCCAATGTGTGAAAAAATCAATCCTCCCTAACCCCAAGTGGAGTTATGTTTTAAAACCAGATGCCAGAAAACCAGAAACAACATTCATTTGCTTAAGTGAATACTGTCTCCTTCTTGAGACGCTTCCTTCCACTCATCTTCTAGCTTGGCTAATTTCAGTTGGTCAGCATTGTTAGGCCTAAATTAATATAGTTAAACAAAAATGTAATATGATGGAAATGTATATTGAACTTATGACAATGATGGAAATTTGCGACATTGATAACTATTATATACATAATGAGTACATTTTATATCCAACATGTTGAAGATCTATTTCATTATTGTTCGTGTAAAAACAAGCCCTGTTGAAAAGCAGGATAGTACCATACTTAGCGTTTATTTATATTTTTATTTATGTTAAACATTTATTATTATTAAGTACATGTATTTAGTATTTAAAAGTAAGATATAGATTAAAAAAGTTTTTTTTATTTCTAGTGATTCATAGGCTAAGAACAGTGGGTCTCCCCATTTCGCTATTAATGCATTCAATAAACAACGAAATCAGTAAAGTTTTTTATTTTCCAAATGAATACTCTTTTACCTGTGCAATGTCGACGTCGTTTTGTTGACAAAGGTACATTGTTATCCACACCAGTCATGACCACAGCTTTTCGTTTACGTAAGCTTTGAATCTGTGTTTTTCAAACGCCAAGCTGTTCTGCAACTTTATATGCCAGCATGTCATTAACTATTAATTTTATGGCATTACATATCTCGTCTAAGGAAAGAAATTTCTTTTTGCTGCCATTTTAACCGACAATGCATTTCGCACAGGACGAATAACTTCAACAATACAATACAATAGGTTTATTTGAGTTACTCCCCTTGCAAAAGTCGCTGTGCACGGCCTATATACGGTAATATGAGACACTAAATCATGGTCGTTGTGCGGATTAGACAGGGAAGTCGCTACATACAGACCATTTATATAGTAAAAACTGTTCGGCGCACCTAACAATGGTAACTAAAGACATATCGTCGCTATAAACAGGGGGTCACTAAAACATTCTTTACTGTACTATAAACAAGTTGGTGTACATTAAGGTTTGTTCAGAGGTTATTCTGCTCACAGCCTAGGTAAATAAATCCACATTTAAAGGTTAACTCACTTAAAGAACTTTTTGAGTCTGTACCATCACATGCGATACTTAACTTTTTGAAGGAAATAAATGTATATAATAAAATAATGGGCTTAAGATCATTAATATCGATTGAATTAATAGTATCATTAATTGCTTTCGGCGCGATATGACCTTTCTGTGTTGGTGCGCCGTAAAACCAAAACAAACAAACTAGGTAGATCATAAATAGACTGAAATGCCTGTATGCGTTGCATGATGTGTCATCATGCTTTAAATCCATTAATACCAACATAGCAAACAACAGTTCAATAATAATAGATTCATAAACCGTATTTGTTTTATAAAGAACATATTATTCCAACCTCTAGTAAAACAGCCATTATAGTTGAAGCACAGTTGCAAAGTGTGTTTAACCCTGTATCTGCCATCCTTCTATTAATATGGTTATAAACATCTTTTCTACTAGGGAGCAACTTGTGATCGCAGTGATCAGTCCCAGATGGAGCTTTTACCCCTCCTTACTGCTGGGCTCTCTGATGAACCTCTGTAGCATTCACCATCCCCTCCTTCGCCATACCTTTAATAGTTCCAATGACTATTGATAGTAAAATACAAGAATCTTCTTAGATAATAAGAATATAAGTTTAATAAAAAGATGCATGAAATGATTCGACTTTAATTTTATTTAACGGCAATATAACTATATCTTTAAAGGTTAAGCCAATGGGAAAGTCTTTGAAACCACTTATGGCCAAAAACAAATAGTGTTACATTTGGTAACTGGAGCTGTTGTTAGACATGGCATTCAACTTATCTGCTTTGACTTGGAAGTGAAGACAATAATGATGTTATATGTGCCGGTCAAAAGCAATAAAATAGCCGCCCAGCTAGCTCACTTGATATCACGCAAGTCTATTGATCGAGGGGTCGTGGGTTCGATTCCTGGGCGGGCCATACTTCCGTGGAGCTTGGCCATGATATTATTTCAACGGCCATTCATCCTCCTACCAATGATTTTAATTATGTTGAGCAGTTGTCAGTCACTGACGAAAGTATGTGGTAAGTAGTCGGTTAGCAGCTAAATCCAGAGATTTAGCCTTTCCAGGAGAAGTGAGAAGGTTGAATGTCCGCCATTATATGACCTATAGAATGTGTTGCTACGGCGTTAAACCCAATAAAACAAACAAAAGTAATACAAAATATATTAAATAGTGAACAAGAATCGTGACGTGACAAAACCGGATTTTTAATGAATAGCAGAACAGATTAAGTTTTAACTGCTTTCGTCAATATTTTGTAACAGTGACCTTCGTCAAAAGGGCCCGAAAAACACTCGCATGGAAGTTCATCCAACAGTTAACAGTGATAATCCGTTGCAAATACTTCAAACATAAAGAAGGTGGTCACATCCGAAACCAGTACTATATAATATTGCACTTTTCCAATAAAAAATTAAATGAATATCGTCATTTTAACAGCAAAACTAGTAATAGATACCTTGTACTCGGGGAACTTAATGATTCGTCTCAGCTTGACCTTTGTCTGGCAATTTTTCTTCACTGTGGGCTGAACATGCCTTTTAGTAATTTTCCCAAATGTGTGGTCATTTTTCATCAAGTTATCCGACTGTAATCAATTCCAAATACAAAAAAATCAATGTAACATATAAATGTTAATGAAATATTTCAAAGATGAAGCATAGTATGGGATTTTTCCTTGTAGATTTTGCTAAATTTCATTTTGTTATGCAGATTTCACTTGTCTTCTAAAACATCGGTAGAAAAAAACTAATTGCTGATTGAATGTTTTTGAAGGTTCGTCATTTTAAAGGGTTATCGAGAACACAAGTTGTTGTTCAGTGGCTTTTTCGTCTATAAGGATATATATTAAGCGAATAATTTTTCGTAAAACTGAGCCTTAATACTAATTTTGACAACCTGAAAATGATCTTTTTAATCTTGGCTTTAGCAAAACATACCCTATCAAAATCAATAGATCTTAACTGCTGTTAAGTAACACAATCATTTTTATCATAAACACCACTAGCACAATTACCAACAAATATACTGACTCTGAAACAAAAATGTCTTTCCTTGAGAGTGTGAGATTATGATGTAAAATGGAATATTTACTTCTTTCGTCTTTCGTCATCATATGTCTCGGACATAGAGCTTCTTCCATAATCTTCAAACAAAAGTTTGCCATTGCTATTTATGTTTTCAACGCTGTACTTCATGCATATGATATATCATGCCAACAGCTTCTTCTGTTGATTTTGTTAATTAGTAAAAGATATTTCAGACAATTGGTCTTACACTTTAATTTGTACTGGCATAAAAATCGGTCCAATTTACAAGAAGCTCTGTGAAATTCAGTTTATTAGTTAGTAGACCATGTGATGTTTATCTACAGTCAGGTTATCATGTGATACATCCAGTATTCAGGGTTGCTAACGCTAACAAACCAAGTGGATTTTGATTGTGAAAACATGTTACTAATATTACAACAATAAATTAAATTGATGAACAGGACACTTACCTGAAATCCTTGAAAACTTGCTTTTGCGAACAACAAACGACACTCCATCTTCAATTTCTATTGCATTTATCGCCGCATTCGCCTTTTCATCTGAGTGAAACAACATTGGTGCCGCCATCTTGCCATCCGCCATTCAAAGGTCATATGGAGGAGCTAATTATCTGATTGACACCAGACTTGTTCGATGTGTAGACCTATACTGTGTGCAAATAGCGACCTCCTACTGAGTGATAGCTATCTTCCATCAGATTCAGAGTCCTATTTTACGTCACAATTTCCGTCTGATTTGAAACTAAAGATATGAACGCCGTTGAAAATAAATCTAATTAAATGAAATTTACCTACCCTGTTAGTTTTAACGAAAAGTGATGGTTCCTTTGACAAATTATGTCCCTAATAACTTGTAACCAATGTCAAATGTCAACAATGTGCAAATATTTTAATGGCGTAAACTTACCAAGGGAGTTAATTCATGAACATTTTGTTAGTCGAAATATTTTTTGCAATTTGTCGATAGAAGCATATTCTAAATTCTAAAAAAAATTTCACATGTTTTTCTCCTGAAATGTGTTTCGTTATTTATTAAAATGAATACAACATGAATTTGACGCTAACTATGAAAAATGAATCACGTATGTCAGTATGGCCAGGGTAGCCCCCCTTTGATCACAAGTTGAACAAATAGGTTTAAAACTCACGTAATTGTAATTTATTTAGAAAGTGTTCCATCTTCTTTATTATACCCCCGCTTCGAAGAAGATGGGGGTATACTGTTTTACCCTTGTCCGTCCATCCGTCCGTCCGTTACAAAATTTCCGTCGCAGTTTTCTCAGCAACTATAACATGCAGCAGCCTAATACTTTGCATATTGCTTCATCCCATAGTCCCATGTGGTGTAAAGCGATTTCATGCTCCTTGCTCATCTACTTCCTGTTTGTCGCATATTTTTAGATTTTTGCGGGGGTATCACTAGTGAGCATTAGCTCACAGATTTACTTGTTCTTTATAATTTTAATTCAATCTATCTCTAAATGTTATTCTATGTTTTCTAAAATTTGCAAGCGTCATATCAGGAGTTACAGGCATTAAAAACATACCTCACATTGAAATAGAGCCAAAATGAAAAAGTCTGACATTAAAAATACATTTCTTTACTTAATTCTAAAAATACTGCAACAATATTTTCAGGAAATGTTTTTGACTTTGTTTGTGAACGACTGAAACTATAAAAAGTTTAAAATTCAAGAATCAATTGTAACATTATTAAATTTATGCATCCTGCCCGACTTTTCGTGGACAACCTCTTAAAAAAAACTTACACCCCCAAGCCATATAACATCTTGATTTTACGAGCACTTGCTCGTCCGGAATTCGCAAGTCGTGTATATTCATTTTACTGATTATAAATGTTCTCATTGATGATTTATTGTGAATATGAAAGGTCAAGAAGGGATTTTAGTCAGTTATTTCCCTCATATACTCTTCAAATATGTAGGTCCAGTTATTTGGATTACTCGGATTTTACCCTTACTTTTTTAATTTGCCAAAATTGTTCTTTAATTACTTTTTGTTATGTTTTATTTTGTTTGAAAATCAAGCTTAGTATTGTTAGGGTTAGGAACTATCTAAATTTCATCACTTCTGTTAATGGCTTAATTAACAAGAAATAAAGATGAAATATTTTGTTAGCCTCAAATAGGACTTCAGTGGTATAATCCTAGGATTCAAACTGTAAGAACCTACTTACCAATTGGATCGCTTTATATTTATTAGGGGAAGATAACTGACTAAAGTCTCTAATACATATTTTAGTTTTGAAGGTCACAATCTTATACATGCTTTGTATATTTGATAATTTATGTACACTATAATACTATAATACTGATAATCAGTAATTAATTATTTATTACCATGAACAGTTTGATTAAAGTATAGATGGAGCCTTTGAGCCATCTAACTATGATAACATTTCCGGTATCGTCTGATACAATTTGCTGTATATATCTTGTTAAATTAAATTGTTTGAAAATAATAAAGATTAACTCTTTTTTCTTGTTTGTTTTATTATTAATGCATTACCCATTGTGTATGTAAATTTACTAAAAAATGCTTCCTCACTCGTGCTTGAAAATACTTTGTTTTCAACCATGAGCATATTATGTGTACATGTATAATACTTAAAAAGCTGCATCTACAGATTTATTACACGTTTGGACAACCGCTTCAAAGTGCCCCCCCACACATGTTCACTAGATTACCAAGTTGGGCTTTACACAGGACTTAGGTCAAAGATGAGCGACCATCAATTTTATAAACTTTGCGGTTTTAAATAACAAGGACTTCGAAAACATACCAGGAGCAGCACCAGAAAGAAATGATAAAGAATTTAAAAAGAAAACGACACGTGACTTGAAAGAGATTAAAAGACGTTTATATTATATATTCTTTATTCTGAAAGTACACTCTCAAACGTGTGAACTACAAATGTATATCTAGATATCTTGATTAAGATAATTTTAAGGGCTATCATTCATTACAAATTTACTGTCAATTAACATTATTTACAAAAATTATGATATTATAATTATCATACACTTTACTTTTATCACTGTCAAAATATAATTACATCATCAAAAGGAATTTTAATTCAGAAAGATATTATACATGTAATGTATTTGCATACAAGAAAAAACTAGACATATTCTTGGTAATGTCAACTATGTGACGTTACTATCTCTTTCACGATCAGATATCATGTTTAAATGTGTATTGCAGGACTAAAACATTATGTATATTACTTATAATTACAAATAGTAGAACATCTCTAGAGAAATACTGTTCACTCAGAGGACTTGTCAATTAATTGATTTGGCTTTAATGTCAATAATATTTTTCCATTCACCGAAATTCAGAGACTTTGCATCTCTAGTAAGTTTCATTATTTAAATGATCATAGAGTTTGAAGAAATAAAGATGCACTATCATTGACAATGGTGACATATTTCGATTTCCACCAAAAGATGATATATATACATATGTAGTAGAGACGATATTTATTCATTGTGAATAACAAATGTTTATCTCTTTATTCTTCTCATTTCACCCCAAAAAGTCAACATATCCTTTAATGTGTATATCGTTTTCCTCATCCCTTACTTCAACGATTAATTCAGTTCCACCAAAAATGAGTCTCACCAACAGCTTGCACTTTCTGTCGTTTTTTGGATTGATACCTTCAGCTTTGATGCATCCAACCAGATCACAGCCATCTTCATCAATAAACTGTGGATTCTTCTTGTTAGACTTGTACACTTCTAGCACTGCTACATTCATGTTATGAACAGTAGGGAAGTATTCATGGGATTCTGCATTATCAGCATTTGCTAGACTTACTGTGGTACCTATTTCTATGTGTTTATTGAAAATGTCATCACAGAAAACATACCCATCCACCATCACTCTTTTGCTTTCAGGATGTCTGCCTGGAATGAACATTTCCATGCGTGCAATGCCATATGTGTAACGACATTTGCGAGAAGAGATAGCAGTGCTTTCATTTCCATACACAACAGCGCCTTGAAGAACAGCCATAGATGGCTCATTTGGTAGAAGTAAGATATTTTCAAACTCATGTTTCAAAACTTGTTGCACATATGGTGATTCAGAAAATCCACCTACGAGAATGATATAATCTAAGCTACCAATCTTTTCTAGCAACTTGCGAACCAGATTTACAACTTCATTGACAGCTACATTAAACAATGCCTTCATTCGTTCCTCTTGAATGCTGATTTTATCCTGCATGAATGCAATACCTTGAACGGATCTCTGTGCAAGGGTATCTTGTAACGGCATTTCTACATTTTCTTCATACATATCAAATAACCGTACAGGAAACTTGCAACGCACAGTTCCAATTCCTCTAAAATGTTTCTTTTTTATGTCAAAGTCGTTCATCATTTCCCAATATTCGTCCATGTAATCCTGTTTGAACTGCTTCATTGTCTTGCCACCGAATATACTAACAAGTATCTGCCAGTATTCGTTATCTACACTTGTTCCACCAAAGTCCCCACCACAAGGACTTTCAATTTCCTTCAAAGTACCATCTTGTTGTACCTCATGGCAAGTTATGTCGGCAGTTCCCCCTGTCAAAGATTAAGAAAGAATACCCTTATAAATTATTTAAATGTACTCGCTTGAACTGATTTACCAATTCAATACAAGTGTAACGTGTATCTGAGCGGTTGTATATAATATACTCATGTATATTTTTTCCTCGGGCTTCTTCGCCTTTTGATTAGCAATTTGTATTAAAATTATTGTACGTATATAAAACAATCAACCAGAATCAATATTACTAACATCAATAACAACATAATATATTATTCAACTAGTATAAGAGTAAGCTGGCAACCACTAAAACTCTAAAACAGTTTTAGGTATATATCTAACACGGTTTCAGGCCTTAGCCAGCAACTCTGTTTCGGCTCTCGGCCTTATCAATATTCACAAACAACAGCTATAGAACACTGCTGCGATCCGGTCGTTTCTCCAAATTGTATACCATTCTGGGGAAGCGAGGCTTCGGCCGAGTTGCGGTAAACAGCAAGGAGGACAATTGACATCTGGTTTCCCAGGTATTTCCTATAGTGTTGTTTCACCAACAGTCATACACGCGTCTCCACTGTAACAACTAACAGAGTCAGTTAAACATATAACCGGAAATAGATAAATATTTATTAATTAATTCTGGGGCTCAGAGTGTCGGTCGTGCGAGTCTGCTGCTAACTACAGACTGATTTAATTTAACTAATTTTCTCCTTTTATACTCTTCGGAACAACTATATTCAATAAGCGTCTTAAAACAAAGACGTAATAACGCATCCTTTGACCCAAATGAACTGACGCCACATTGGACGATGTTAAAACTCGTATCTCCGTACCAATGATCGTCACACAAGTATATACAAGTGAACCTCGTTGATTGACAATCAGTTCGAATTCATCGTCAATCATCGATTCATGATTGAGAGGCAAAATCAAATAGCTGTTGACAACTCTCTTATATAGTTCAATTTATGGTAGTCAACATTTAAATAACCTAACCTCACCCAGTATCAATTGAAAAACCTAATGATTAGGTTGATCAATTTTCTTAAATTGTGTTTTGGGGGTTTAATTTTGGACACTTATATGTAGGATTATGTTTACAAAAGAACAGGAGCTGATTTTAAAACCGGTTTATTGTTTTTCAATAGATACTGGGTGCAAAACTAAAGAAAATAATTATACTCTTACATGTATTTTAACACAACGTTTAAATTTGAAACCAATTACAAATATACATAAAATCTACTGAGTCATTTACAAGTCGATAGTCTCATTCGACCAATCTATTATGTCAATAACATGTAATTACATGCGACAAACTAATTTCAGCGTAAGTTGTAGAACACGTTGATAATTGTTATCGTAAGTGTTCATAAAACCTAACACAACATATATTATATGCTTTAATTAACAAAACGACACTAAACTACTTTACTGAAACTTGACTATTTATAAACTGGTTTTTAAAGCATGCTTGAAGCGTTACATATTTGTCATTTTATGTTTTTGGCAATAAATGCTTGTCATAGAGCCATAGGTGTGGTCTAGCTTTGTAAATCGCTAAGTAACATAGCGACATAAGTCTTTACAATTTCGAATTGATTTGTAATAAGCCGACTGTTTAAAGATTATACCAATTGGGAGAGCATGTTTTTTTAATCGAAACTTAATACAAACCTCCAAGATCTACCACCATGTATTGACACCCTCGGCGATTTATATCATTTCCAAGTTCTTTTTTGCAGAAAAGTGATGCAGCTTCCGGTTCAAGTGCCAAAGTCAGTAAGTCACTTGGAACTCCAGCCTGAAAGATATTTACACATAAACATATACTAAATCTGATTTTAGAATAAATGTGTCTTCAGCATATACTGAAAAAACTAACTCAGCAATTTTTCAAGCTTGATTCCGGTGTATCTTTGATTTGAAAATCGTTTTTCTTTATCCATGATGTAATACATGTAAACACAATGAAAACCTGAGTACTTTCTGTGCTTTGATTTTTAAATATATACTGTGTACCTCTTTTGCCGCTTCTCTCATGAACAACTTTGACATATCATTCCAAATTGCTGGTACAGTCAATATCCAACGAATTTCTGAAGCCCTTATTATCCCCATGTCAGTTTGTTCTTGGTGAAGTGCGTCGATCAAGTGTTTCCGAATGTACTTTATGGCTTCACTAAATATAGTAATTGCTTTCATTTTCTTACCAAGGATGTCTTCAATCTCCATGTCTCTATCCAATGGCTGTGAATACAAACAATAAACATGACATGTATTACAATAACTGATGATCACACGTGCATTTTATTTACATGAGACGAAGTAAAACTGTCAGCTTGACCTGAACTTATTTGTTATTGTGTTAAATATGGTGCATCACTTTTTCGTTCACAAGTTAGGCGAAATGGAGATATTTTTTAATCTTTTCTTGAATCTCGGGTGATTTTCCAGCCAAGAAATAGTTAATTGTTGTCGGTCGAAAGCGCGACCTAGTGTCTGGCATTGCTAGACAATATACATATATGAACAAATTTAAAGGGAGATAACATATGCCGGTCTAGCTAAATTACAATGAGGCGTCACGCTTGAACTACGCCTCTTTGGCTTTGTTGAAAATTGTTGAAGCGTGGAAAAAGTAATCTTATACTCTCTTGTTACCATTGTTACGGTGTAGAGACATCGTTTCAAAATCTGTATTAAGCTGTAGGAATTAATGCACATTAAATCTCACAAGATCAACACTACATACATATGTATATTATCAAATGATTTCTTAAACTCACGTTTAAATAGTTGCGTTATATAGACTTTGTGTTTAAAATGTCATAGTTTGAAACATACTTTCAAAGAGGTATGACGAAACTCTTAATTCACAGACTTAAATAAAACTATCAGTATGACAAAGAACAACAATACCCGGTTTAGGGAAAAAAGAACATATATATTTAAATCATCCGAATTCGTATTGCAATATTCACCGGTATATCGGTTAACCATTTCACTTCTAATCAAAGCGCTGAAGGCACTGAATTTGTTTGGGTTTGAAAAGTGGAATTCAATTTCCGGCTGCAACAAAACATTCGTTCACAAAGAACAGTTCAGTTATATTAGTTTGATATGTAGACCAGAACTGTTCAGATTCAGAACACTTTATACAATCGTCCTATAAATACAACAGGTAAACCGGACAGGCGAACACACTACTGATATATTTCACTCAATCCCCACAAGTCAAAGGGGTCATTCTTAAAACAATTCAATAACTGCCGCTTATAAGTTATCAGTCATGCACATTTATTCTACTGCATCTGTATGTAAAATAAATGAAGTCCACTATTCAGGCATCATTCAAAGTCATTTACTACGATCTTTAAACTTTTCATATAGAACAATTCTATTACATAAGATGATGTAACATCTCTACTGACAACTGGCACAAACTACGGGTCGTGACTGAATAGTTGATACCATTCTATTACATAATACGACGTAAAGAGCTCAACTGAGACGCTCAGCTCATAAGCTATAATACATGCGCTTCAGTATAAACCGATTAACAAGTGTATTTCATGAATTAGTGCGCCTATCATTCAAGCGTGACATCTCATTATCGCTGCCTCGGCAGCGATAATAACAATTATCAAGATTTGAGCATTTTTGTGTCGACACCGGTTGCCGTGAGCCAATCAGAACGATGCATTTGAGGTCATATGATGAAATATGGACGTCGGACAGTCAAAATAGGGGTGCGTGTATAAACTCTACCACGCAATGTTTTGTCAGGTTATCTGCTTGTTTTACCAGAAAATACCATTATTAATGTATGAACTATAACCAGTTTCAAGAAAGTTGCAATATAACCCCAGAAAATATGCATAGCTAATTATAAAATGTGTTTTTCTTTTTAAAACTCGCATTTGTTGAAAAAACGCAAACCTACTGTGGGGCGAATCTAAATCAATGGTTTTGCATATCGTTACCAGAGCGCGCTAATTCCTGGAATTCTAAAAATAGACTCAATGGTTTTACATCTTTACCAGGGCACGCTTATTCTTGTCTTCTATAAATAGACTTGGGACGATTTGGATACGCTGTGAACACAGGGCTAAACAGCGATTTCAAGCATTTTTGGAAATGCTAATACTTGTTTTTAAGTTGAATGGACGGTATATGTTATTCCCCTTTGATTCGTTCACTGAAGTGTATTGTCTAGCAATACCACACTCACTATGAGGCGCTATCGACCGATAGTTAATTAATCCCGCCTTCTTTCCATTTATATACTCCTCCTTCCATACTGATGTCTCGGACGTAGTTTGTCGATGTGAAAATTTTAACAAATTGAGGAGTGTTTATATATTATACATTCAATAATTGTTTGGATAACATTACATTAGCGGTTTTACAATAGCGTTATGTAACATCATAATATTTATATGATACAATATACTTACTCCATCTCGTACAAACAACTGCATTTTAAACTTTTCAAAATAGTACCATTCTCTATGTTTATTTCTCCTAATTAGACTATTATACTTTTCAACTGCATCGTGTCCAAATGCAAAGAAATGTCTTGCTGGCGTCATCAGCAGTATTGTTGGTGTCTGAAAGAAAAACATACGTTTAAAGTATATTTCTGTATCTTATTTGCCCCGTATATTTTATTGTTTTATACCATGGTAGTATAAAATATAAGGTTCAAGCAGTGACAACTTTCAATTTAGTATCACATGCTTTGACCTAGTTTCTATACAATTAATGCTTATAACTAAACCCCGAAATTGAACAAAACGTAGCGAAAAAAGCTATCAAATGATATTTTCAATGCACTAATCTTTTGAACTGGATAGTCATGTCCCGTATTTAACTAAATGATATATAGTTCAGGCCATCGTTCTTCTAGCACTTCAGTGCTTTAATTAATTAATTAATTAATTAATTAATAGTGTTTATTCAAATTAATTTTTCAGTGCATAATTGATGGGCTAATTATTAAAGAACATAATCCGGATTGGAACATTGAACTAGTGAATATATCGATAGCATAAATCTTTTAACTTTTATTTAAGTACACTCGTAGTTAATGATTTAGTTTCTGGTGAACTACAGTCGTTATTATTTACTACACAATACAACAGGGATAAAATTAAGTTACTTGTTTTAGCGAAAATATTGTAAATAAGAGGCATATAGTACCTTTGATTTAGATCCATTCCAATTATTTGTCAATACTTTGTTGGGGTCGTCTTTAAACGCATAGGCGTATCCACTAAATGTTGTTCCAAAGTCGATAGCAGCACATACAATCACAGATCGTTGTGTTGTCTGTGAGTAATAACATAAACACGAACTGTTAATATGATACCTCAAAACTATATTTAACTGTATTTCTGTGAGGGACCGCCAGTAAAAAATCTATCATACCTTTGAAATCATCTAACATTCACAAGTGAAGCATTTATTTGGCAAAGAGTTCTTTGCTGTTTAATACTTCAAAACAAATATATTCGCATGCTTGTCTTGTAATTTCGCTCATGATTTCTTTCAATGTTACCACCATTGCATTTGTAAATGCTATTTTATACCTTGCGTATTCTATGATTTTTTGTATATTCCATATTTGTTTAATTATTATGCTTATATAACCAGAATGTTTAAAATGATTCTACTGCTTAAGTTAAAACTTATACACCAAGGATGTGAATGAAAATATAGTGACGTACTTACTTCAGTTCGACTCCTTCCATTTCCGTCATCATTTGAGCTAAAATACAGAAACTTGAAGGTTACATTGAGACGCAACTGCCTTTCAGTTATTAAGTCTCGTTTTATATACATGTACCTCATTTATTACGACGCAGCTGTCTAAGCCACATTTGCTCTACAATACCAGTGCGTCCAATGCAATTCTCTTACGGTATAGAGAAATGGATAAAAGATATGATACCATTGGTTATTTGTGATAAATAGGTGTGTAGAACGGACAGTAGTTGCTGCCTATATTTTCTATATTGAATGACTCACATTGCTTATTGATTTTACATTTGTTGTGGTACGCTCCTGAATGTAGATCTGAACAGTGAATATGACTACCAATCATACTGTAGACAAAAGGAACCCTTCATAGCGCCGAATATCTGTTTAGATATATTTCATTGTTGACCCGATGTCAAAGAAGTGGACATTTAGGATTTGACAATTGATAAAAAATGAAGTAAGAGTTTAACATCTTTTATCATTATAATCTTTAACATTAACCTATTTGGAAGTAGAAAATACGCATCGGAGATTTTTTTAAGGACTGTTCTGAAAGTTGTCATGGCTTAACGAAAGGTAGTATAAATGTAAAGTAAGATACGTTAAGATTTTTAAAATAAAATTTCTAGAACCGATAGACAATAGCAAATCTAATCATTATTTATTAAAAGGTATTTCATAGTATGACGGTAAACTTTATGACAATTATTCATGTATTTCTTATGACATGAAGTTCTATTTGTCCTTGATTTAACAATAAACACAATGATTGTTTTTTAATTTGAAGGTGTTTCTAAATCAATTCGTTTTATTAAGGTAATACTCGCGCTAATAAAACAATAAAACCGTAGCACAGAAGTCAATGTAAGAACACACTAAAAACCCAGTTCTAATGCCGCTATTATGTTTCTAGTGTAAGGTTTACTCACTTAATTTGTACAAGGTAAATAATAATGTATCTTACTAAAAAAGTATTAACATATAATTAAGGTAAATGTAATCAATAAGCAAAAAATATGCTAGCATTTGCTTACAAACACTTCAAAACGATAATCTAAAATTAAACTTAGTTTGTTTGGACAACAATCAAATGTTCACATTGGTAAACTTAAAAAGGTAACGTATCTTACTTTTTCAATTCACATACATGTATGTTCCACTGCCGTTTATTTTAAAAGACGTTCTCGTTAAGGCACAATTTATGTTAAAATCAAAACGATGCTAGCTCTTTTGCTTCAAATATGTTTATTTATCAGAAAGAAGACTTATTTATTTGATTTTTCTGTAAACATTTATTTTGTATCTGTTAACGTATCTTACTCATTTATCAAAAACAGTTCATGACTTAAGAGTTCAAAATATATGGTCCATTTTCATATAACTTTACATATTATCTAGTTCTTTAGACAGCTGCTGTCAGCTTAATTGCAACAAAATAGTCGATTTGTTTTTTAACAAGGTAGAGGCTCTACAATTTGTTTTTAAAAGTCCAACTATCTAAATATATTTTCAACTTGTCCTTCTTTCTGCTGGTGTACCGTTTTGGACCGTGGCGTTGTTATATGAAATTAAACTTTTTCGATTACATTATTTGCATAAAAAGTGTTTCTTGAGTTTCTGTGGAAATATGTCCGGAACTATACCTGCACCATTAAGTTTTAATTTGGTTTTAGATCCTGGTGTGCTGGACGATGTTTTGTTTCCATTAGTTTTAGTCGTATGGTAATTCCTTACAATCTGAATTCATTTTAAGACTTTTGTATATTTTTCTTTTAAAAAAAAGGTTTATAATTTTGTTTAAGCGCTTTCACCTGATCATTTCAATACCAACTTTTGTATGCCGCTGACCTTTGTCTTAAATCTACAAGGTGGCCCTTTGTTTTTCTAGGTCACAAATTGGCATTTTTAAAAAAACAATCTTGTTTTGTCTATTTGTCGTGTACATTGGACTGATGTACTTGCTCAAACTCTATTAAGAACTTTTTCTATATTGAATTTACCTGAAACCTTATCTTTCTTTCTCATTTAAACTTGTAGATTGTACTGGGTGCGTAAAAGCTTCATTTGTAATGCATTCTTCTGTTGTTGTTTATTCCTATATCATTCGAAATGGGGTTTTTTTGCAGATAAATTTTCTTTTGTTAAAATACTCAGACATTTTATTGTTACTTTGTTTGATTAAGCATTTAATTTTGCTCCATATTCAGGAGGTATATTTGACCATTTGTCATTTTTTATTTCTTGTACCCTTGCTGGTATTAAGCTCTAGTCTATTTTCACCTCCTGTACATGAGTATTTTAAGATACATAAGCTGGAAAGAAAGATACGTTAACCTTTACTACAATGTATAAGTTTTGTCAAATACTCAATGAAAGAAATGTTTTTTTTTAGGTTTTATATCAAAAGTTGTCCCTTTTACTTTATAATACTAATAAGTTAACATCCTATAAGTTTGTATTTGCTTGTTATATCATGTATTTTAAACAGTGTAAGATACGTTAACATTGAGTAAGATACGTTGAACAAGTTTGTTCATGTCTGTTGGTATCAATTAGCAAATAAGACATGAACAATGCATACAATTGTTCTGACTTGTCTTTGTTTCACATGAAAAGCAAGTTTAACTGTCTTAAATATAAAAAATAACTAGAGCGCTTCAGTTTTCTGGAGTTGTCATAAAATGCTTGATTGTTTCGTCATAATCGCCAGGAATACTTTACAACTTCTGTTTTGTGCGGAAATTTTGGTAATTAGCAATGCAATTGGCTAGAAAGTAAATCCAAAGATGATCTATTTTCGATAAATATTGAAATATCAGGTACGTGTTAACGTATCTTATGTTAACGTATCTTATTGACATTTACTGTGTTTTACCATAAAGTAAGCATATCGCACTTTTCGAGGATGAAATATCTCTGGATTATGCCTGCATGAAGTAGGCATTGTGAAATTAGGTAACTCTGCCTGCTTTCTGTACTAGCTTATGTGTTGTAACATATGAAAAGTTAACGTATCTTATTAAATCTTACAGTAACACTTTAATTTTTCATTTTTTAAAAAATATGGTTAATCTGTATTAGATCTTAGACGCCAAAAGCCTTTTTTATCTCTTACATTAACCACTTGGGGGTTTATATTGGCATAAATCCGAGTGAAATTGCAAATATTTGGACTTAATGCATGTTGTCCATAACTGTTAACGTATCTTACATCCAATTTGGGGACACAGGAAATTTTTTTTAATTTTCGCCAATTTTATTGTCAGATTTCGGAAGGTTACGTTTTCATTGAATTACCCCAAATGACCACTAGTAAAGGTAACATTCGCAGCAAAACGGTATATTATTTCAAAATTATATTGTAGTTAAATCAAGTACCCTATGCAGGGGCAACGCAAAATCAACAGTTTTTGTATTTTTTGATTAAATTTTTCACCATAAAGTATGTTCAATGAGGGACAAAGCTCTTGTTGGAGGTACATATATGTTGTATACATCATCTAATGAGAAAAATCTCAGATACCTTCTGTTTTTAAAAAAATGTGGGCGAAGGGACTTTGAAAATGTGCAAATGTCCACTTGTTTTGACATTGAGTGTGTTATAAATAAACGTAGTACGTGTACATGATTATCATTGTCCTCATCTCAGGAATTTGAAGGATGACAGATTTTTTAGTAACGATTGAATTGCTGTCGTATTATATTTGCATGCACCTTGTATTTCAATACAAAGCATTATTTTTTTATTTTTTTTAATACAAAGTATTGAAATTAATGTACAATAACATAAAACAACTCCTAATTTAAATCACACCAATGCCCTACCTAAAGCATATATATCTCATATATTATTTAAAATGGTATAACTATATTATGTTCGTGTATTATATGTACTCACTGTATTAGAGTCAAGTGTCTTGATCTACTTGTACTTGGTAGTTGCAACGTGTTCCTATTACTGCTGGTAGCTGGTGGTTGCAAAGAGTCCATATTGCTGCTTGTACTTGGTCTCTCGGACTGATCCATGGTGCGATCTGTGCTAGACTCTTCCCTATGTGTGGGCTTTTTTTCTAAAACACAAAATTTTGATTGCAATGTAGGTATCTCCCAGCTTCCTCGCAAGACAGTTTTAATTATTATACGCCAATTATTAAAATTCGATGAGCGGCTGTTAGGCCAGGTTGCTTAAAATTCAATAAATCTTTCGTATTTCTGTGAGCAAGTTATAATCTTACAAAGATTGGCTTTCATAGCGTTCTAGAATCCAAGATTGATATGTCGAAACTTGCACATACATTGTATATTAATCCTTTACCTCATAGTGTCCCCTTTTGTCCCCTGCTTGTGATTCTAATAGTGTCTAGTTTGTTTCCTGTATGAGATTCTAATACTGTCCCCTTTTGCCCCCTATAAACTTCAAAAGACATTCTTCTAGTAATTAAAAAAAGAATATAACAGATAAATCACGTAATATATAAATGGTCAGAAAAAAGTATGTCATACTTTGACTTTAGTCACAAATTTGAACTAAAACAAACATGTATACACCCAGTTGTCACACTCAATGTTGTACAGTTTGTTAAATCTAAATTTAATCTTAAACAGGTTGTAATATTTTGATATGAAGGTGCCAATCTCTCATACAGAGTTGTCGATCCTTACAGTGATCTTTATCTCTGTTAACGTCTCAAAGGTAGTCCCAAACACGTGATCGTTTAAAACGATCATGTGACAATTTTTGAATTTTGACCAAACGCAACAGACAAACTAAATAACATATCACCTTTCTTGTCTTGTAGATGTTCAAAGGCTTGTCGTTGACAGTCCCTTAGCACTGAATTTTTGTCATAATTTTTAGCAATATCATCTATTGTTGACATTTTTTGCGGATGAGTAAAAAATTACTCAGAATAGGAAGACGTTTCACAAGAAAATGGTTCTTGTAAATATAACTCTTTAAAATTGGATTTCGCCTGTAATAAAATTATATTTCACGTAAAAATTTGAGATAATATATATGAAAGACGAATTACGCTTTAGATACAAAATCTAAATTATATTACTATTTTACAAGAATCTTGTAAAACCCGAGACGTTTACAGAGATATAGATCACTGTAAGGATCGACAACTCTGTATGAGAGATTGATGAAGGTGCTAGTCGCAATACTCATGCATGATCATAAATATCATGTATAATATGTCGATTTGTGATTATTGCCAATTACTAGATATATCAAAATGCATACAGTCGGTTGAAGCAACAACGGTACATTTATATAATGTATCTGCTTTAAAGAAAGTGATTAAAAGGGCTTAAATGGGTCGAGAAAGGTAATGTGTCGAGAAAGGGTATGTAGTCAACGATATATCAAGTTCATATGTACATGTATGTTTCAAATGTCGATTTTGGTATTTGCAAATTCTTTATGCTTCATGTCAAAAGAAAGAGCTATTTTAAACTGAAATTTAATGCTCACTCGGATGGGGACATAATGGGATACTAAGTGCTTTATATATTTTATTTATGAAATAGACAATAATCCTAACCAGTGATAGTGCAGTAAGTTAACTCATAAAATACAGGTTTATGCCTACTGTTATCTTATTTATAAGGGACAAAATATCCTACAAAATTCAGTTTATATCGATATATTTCAATCTTTTTTACTTAGGGATGATTTGACATATTTTGATGATAGTAACATAAGTATTTGGACGTTCAGATCTTCCTGATCGAGATAAAGTTTATTCTAAATCAGCTTGGATAAAACGAGATAAAGTTCATTTGTTCGTTTGTTTTAAACGAAAATTCACTTTTTTATAATTTAAAATATATAAAAATTAAAGTACCGAAATCATACAACGACGTTCGTGCGCATTGAAACTTAACATATCCAAGAAGGTTAGGCATTTCTTTGTTAACTAGCGCTATAAGAATCACACTTCTTGTATTATTTTACTTCGATTATTACTGTCCTAACATCTTGAAATATTTTGTATAGAATTTTACGTTTTGAAATAAGCTTTGACATTCCTTTCGTTGGCTGATCACTCCTAGCTTTGGTAATGTTTGTTGAAATGTATTTATCCTGAAGCTCATTAGATTCATCTTTGAATGCTTCATACAGTGTATTTGCGTCACCAAGTGGTAAATTAATAAAAAAATATTTTTGATAAAGTCTGTCATTTAATGTTCAAAAGATCCCCAATAAGCTTTTTTGACGAGATTTATATATCTTCTGACTGTAAACAAAGACAAGAAATATGTGTTGTGTGAACATGACTCGTACGACTATACGAGGTCGGTCGCCCACCTTATGTATTCCTTGTACGTCCCTGGAAAGTCAACCTTACTTTTTGTTTGTTTGGGAGTTCTACAACTACATTTGTTTGCTGAAATACAACCATGAATTTCAGGACTTTTCTGAATGTTTACCGTTTTCTTAACAAAAAGGCTAATTTGACAAGTGGTTTAGACTTAATTGATTTTAGGCGAACGCACGAGCAAGACGCTTGATGTTTTTAAAACGTTTTTGGTCGACAAGTCTGTGTCTTGATGGGTGCATAATAACACATAAATAGGGGAATGTTAGGAAAGTGTACGTTTCTTTTTTGTTATACGGAAACGGTACTTACCTTTTTTCGGTTTCTTTGATGACTTCCCTCCCATTTTGTCAATATTCTGAAACAATAATTTATGTTGATTACATTTCATTCATAAGTGCATCACGCCACACAAAACCGAATGAAAAGTACTCACACAACTTCCTAACAGTCGGATTTTTACAGTTTACATAGAAAGAAGACATGTTTAGAATCGTACGTTAATAAAATAACGGGCTCCTAGAATTGTAAAACAGTGCGTATTTCAGGGCATTTGGTCACGTGGCTATAAACCCTGTATTTGATACATGTAAATGGACGTTGTAATAACTTGACTACAATAATTGAATAGTTAAATATGATAAATATGGTACAATACTATAAACAACTTAGACTTCAAGTAATACAATGAATGACCGCTGTGTCATTACATTTAACAGCTACAAACACAATCAATATTTTGACTACGCCCCCTCCACACGCTTATCAACATAAGCAAACACCTGTCACTGATCGAGTCAGTTGACGGAACTACTTTTATCGCCTAGAATCAGACCATAGTTATTTTCACTCTATGTTTTACATAAACACCATGTCATGTGGAACATTGACTAAATCTCTAAGCAATTTAAGATCACCTGTTCTTATAGTAAAATCCAAGAGAAATAATTCCAGCTACATGAAACTAGATGTCGCGTGGCGTTCTTTTCCCGCATTTCAGTTCAGAGAACACATGTTTACATTAGAATGACACTTTGAAGTAAATAGCCGGGAACACGTGAATTTTGTCATTTAGAAAATCACTCAAAATATAAATATTCACATTAAAACTTCATCCAAGTTTGTATTTGTCAGCTAATTCAAATGAATTCTGTCAGAAAATGCCCTTTTTTCCATCTCTTTCACTCAAATCATGTCTGGCATTAAACACAGGCACTATTTTATGCGGATTCACTTCCTCACTGTGGTCAACCAAGTGCGAATAACTGTGTTCTGATTCCAGAAATTGACTGCGTAGTAAACCAGAGACACATGTATCACTCCGCAGGATAAACAGGTCCGACATTTTCGTCGATAGTTTTCGATTTGTGGCATAACTTAAGCCTTTCGGCGAAATCGCCGAAAGTCTAAAAATTACGTCTCAAAAATCTAAATTACTTAATTAACTTATACGTTTAGTAGATAAATATTATTCAAGCAGATACATGTCTCTGATTCAATTAAGACAACGAAAGGAGAAATGTACATGAATTTAAAAAACGTATTGTTTTATTAGAAATACTGGCTAACAATGCACTGGAAAGAAAGGCAAAGAAATGAAATGCAAAATAAGGAAAGGGAATGAAATGAATTTATTTAGAATGATAGTTGCAAAACTTAACTTTTTTGCATACCTTATAATTCCTTTTTATGTATCCGCTTTACTTGCCCTCATTACCTAATCTACCAAAGGTAAATCTTTTGTAGGTAAATCTTATCATAAAGTATGTCACAACTGCGCATGCTAGCAATATATGTCACGTAGATAATTTATCTATTCCTTCGATATAGTCATCGATATTATAAATTTAATGCGGCGTAGGGTTATATTCTTTACATTCATGGTAGACATACCGTATATAAAATGTTTTTCATAAATTGTAATCTGGGGTGACAGATTTCTAATCCGGAATTCCTATGTTGACCTGGTCGCGGCAGGTTATATCATTCCTTCCATTAAAATTGGAAATGTTTTCTCCATAAAGGCAGAACTTAAAGCTTTTGAGTTTTGAAAAGCTAGTACTAAGGATCTATTCTCGTGTGATCTACGTAGTCTATTGAAGAATAGGGACTTTTTTCGCTGGTTCCTTTTCCAGACAAATTAAATACACATAAATTAACTACTGCCTTTTTATCCTAAAAATCCTTATTGACCCTGTGATTTGACCGTTTAATTCAAATTATTATTACAGCACTAATAATACTGATGGAATGGTGCTATTTAAAACGAAAATACCTAATAATGACGCTACACTCTAGTAAAACCTAAGGAACCTAGAAGTATGCAATTTTAATGCATGTATGTATGCGCAGTTTCAACTGGGGTGTCTGGCAGATCGTGTGACCCTTATGGCAAAGTGCTTTGAATAAATTCACACTTAACTGCAGTCTATTTTTAGGAACACCATAACGCTGAGAATGCCGTCTTACCATTCTATAAACAAACAGTGAGGTTACCTGTACAACCGCTGTGTACAAAACGTTTCTCTCGGACTGTATGTGTAAGGGTATGGCTAAAGTAATCCATATGAGATTTTGTAGTATTTTGCATTGGAATGCCTCGGTTTTGTTTATAAGAGTCAATGCAAATAGATAAAACTATTGATAACTCATTCAAAATTTGAATGGAGCGGCAAACTAGGTCAGGTGTAAATATAATTTGTGCGGACGATTCGGTTTAAGCAATTACAACAATGGGCATTTTAGACACAGAAATGTAAAAATTAATGAACTATTTGAATCATTTATATTTTTGCTGCTGTAACAATTTGACAAAAGTAGAATTTTATTTTACATTCTGAAGATCACGTCAATATACATGTAAATTGTTAATTCACAATGGTAAGTACAAAGATAATCTTTTGTGGTGTTCATGATAAAAAAGCTATAGTGCGTACCAAAAAACCTGTTTTGGTAAACATTAAAAATGAGACAATTCATTTTAGGGGTAGGCAGTATTGAAAATAAAATTTGCATGGTTCATTTTAACAAAATTAGCATGGTTGATAAACCACCACCACTTGGTAAATAATGCTTGTTATGGTAGAACGCTTTCCATTACACCAACAACTACGACACAATAAAAACATATCACAATTGTTTATTTTAAAATCATCCTGGGCATCCCTCGTCGTGGGTTAGTTCATTGTATTGATATTATAAACAGTGTTTTTTTTTGTTCGAACTATAAGTCTTTATCTCAAGACCGTTGTTAATTGTATGTAGAAGATTCAATACAAATTTATTATGGATAAGTAAACAATCGGTATGAACAAAAGTTAATGAATGAGCTAGATCGTCCATCCAAGTTTATTGATTATAAGGACAAAATAGTTTAAGTACTATAACTAAGTAGTAAGAATGTCATTTTTCGGCGCAACTGTCTCAGCCAACGTTTGATCAATATTTCAGCCAATACAATTTGATCTACCATACCTGTGGTACTTTTTAGAAAAATTCTAACGAAAAGATTTATCGTAAGTCAATTTCATATTATTGGCAGTCCAAAGTCAGATGGATAATAAGCGTAACTATGATATGATTTTCAAAAGGTATACACTATTCTACACAATTCTGTAATATATGGAATTTATAAGCCGAAAAATGAGCGTATTTTAATTGTGTTTTGCTTTTGACGTACGAAGATTTTTTTCGTAAGAATTTTTGTAAAAAAGCACCACTGTTTGTCACATGACATTCTCGAGAATTGGATATAAGATATGGTAACATTGATTATTTGTGATAAACAGGTGCATAGCACGGACAGAATTTGCTGACAATTTACTCTGTGTATTATGAGTGACTCACCATACTAATTGATTATACATAAGCCGTGGTATGCACCAGGCGGTATTACTGAACAGTAAACATTAAAAATTAAATCAGCATAGTGCCAACCTGGGGTGGGTGGGCAAAATATCTATTTTGCTATGGCGGTTGTCCTCCATCTTTGCTTTTGTTTTTAAAGTTTGATGAGATATATGTAATCGTTCTAAGTATTTTGTCATATCTTTTAGACTAACAAACATCATTTTATTGTATGAATACAATGTATATATTTAGAAATAAATGACATATACGCATAATTTGGTATTTGTTAGTTAATTTGCAAATGTAACCAGGATCTAAATCTGAGAGTATTAATGTTGTATATACCTGGATGTAACTGTAGATTGTCTGGTGGAGCAAATACCTTTTTAAAGATATTTTTTGTTTGAATAATTGGTTTATTTTGATGGTCTATTTAGTATAGGATACTGAAGGATGTACTATTATTAGAATTTCAAAAAAGCTCATATTAGTGTATCCATACAACATGGATTATTATACATGCTCAAATAAAATCGAGCTAACACACCATCCATATCCATGGTATCAATATCTTGCTTGACCAATTGCTTGAGCTCCAGATTTAAGATAAAATAAAAAAAGTGAAATTACATTCTCCATCCATTGTGAGCATGTTGTGGTCTGCTTCTGATATCAAGTATTTACTCATGCATACCTATATTCTCTATGCAAACTCTATTCATGTTTTAATGTACTTAACATTAGTTTCTGCACACACATTTTTTAGATCGAAAGTTCCTTATGCTGATATTTTAATCTGAACTTGACCATTCATGCATACACTATACTCAGAGCTTGACATTCTGTAACCAGCTTGCTGTGTGCTAATTTTTAGTATCTTTTTGATAATTTGAGCTTCTTTTCGTTACTTTAAATCTTTCCTCTTGGGTCACTTTCAAGTGGTTTGTCAGTCATCATCTTTCTTAACTCCAACTAGTATTTGACATCAGTTTGGTGCTTATTGAGAATTCATACCACAGGAGGCAAACATAGACTCGAATCAAAAACACTGTATATAAAATGGTTTTGATTCGGGATATTGCCTATATACATGACCTACAATGTATTCCTTACATGACCTTTTTTATGCATAAACTAAACTCGTGACAAGCATGAGCTAATGTCACAGTCATATTCAGGCATAATGAGAAGAAACATGTTAGAATAAAACATGAAATCTATACACAAGTTCACAATTTTATTAGCATTTTATTCAGCAAATATACAAGCAAGTCTAAAATACAGCAAAAACATAGCTAGACAGCAGTAAAATATATCACAAAATTATTTTATCACAGATAAATTAAAGTTAAAACTTACATAAAGGGAGACAACTCTTAAATAATTAAAAAATATACATCACAAATATGTAAGTTGTCTTCCTTTAATAAGATTCTCAGACAACGATTATTCGGAACTCCTCGGCCATATTTAGACGCCATTTTGAAAAAAAACGGTGTTGAAGTAAACAAATACACGAACGTTAAGGCGTCGACTGAAGTTTCGTCTTTAGTCAGTAAATTTGAAATTGCACATTTCAATGATGCCGATTAACAATATTTGGTTTAATTTAAAACAAATAAATATGTTTAGACAAAGATCTGTGTGTATACAACAAGAACTATTTCGTGTAACCGTTATGTGCTTCGCCTCGCGTAGGTAGGAAAATCACAAAAATCCAGGGAAGACCCCCCACGAATCCTTCCGAGATTATTCATTCATGAAAGGTCGAGGTGTTACTGGATTACCCATTGTGTATGTAAGCATGAAATATTTTTTTTAATCTTACTAATGCTTCCTCACTCATGCTCGAAAGGCTTTTGTTTTCAACCATGAGCATATTGTATGTACATGTATAATACTTAGAAAGCTGCATCTACATATTTATTAGATTGCACAACTGGAGTCAAAGTGGCTCCACACAAGTGTTCACCAGATTACCAAGTTGGGCTTTACACAGGACCTTGGTCAAAGGCGAGCGACCATCAATTTTATAAACCCTGTTGTTTTAAATAACAAGGACTTCGAAAACATATCAGGAGCAGCACCAGAAATAAATAATAAAGAATTTAAAAAGAAAACGACACGTGACTTGAAAGAAATTAAACAATGTTTATTTAATATATTCTTTATTCTGATAGTACACTCTCAAACATGTGAACTACAAATGTATATCTAGATATCTTGAGTAAGATAATTTTAAGGGCTGTCATTTATTACAAATTTACTGTCAATTAACATTATTTACAAGAATTATTATTTAATTATACCATACACTACTATTATCACAGTCAAAGTACATGTATTATTATATTATCAAAGGGAATTATAACTCAAAAAGATGATATAATGTACATTGTACTTGCATGTACAGGTATGCATACAAGTAAAACTAGACACATTCTTGGTAAAATGTCAACCATGTGACGTTACTATTTATTTTGCGATCGGATATCATATTTAAATGTGTATTGCAGGACTAAAAATGTACGTATATTACTTATAATCACAAATACATGTAGTAGAACATCTCTATGAGAAATACATGTCCCCCTCAGAGGACTTCAATAAATTGATTTGGCTTTAATGGTAATAATTATTTTTCTATTCACCAATAAGCAGAGACTTAACATCTCTAATGTTTTTATGATTTTAATGGTCATACAGTTTGAAGAAATAAAGATGCACTATCTTAGATAATGAAGGACATATTTCGATTTCCACCGAACGATGATATAAAGTAGAGTAGAGACGATATTTATTCATTATGAATAACAAATGTTTATTTCTTTACTCTTCTCAGTTTACCCCAAAAAGTCAACATATCCTTTAATATGTATATCGTTTTCCTCATCCCTTACTTCAACGATTAATTCAGTTCCACCAAAAATGAGTCTCACCAACTGCTTGCACTTTCTGTCGTTTTTGGGATTGATACCTTCAGCTTTTATGAATCCAACCAGATCACTGCCATTTTCATCAATAAACTGTGGATTTTTCTTTTTAGACTTGTACACTTCTAGCACTGCTACATTCATATCATTAATAGCAGGGTAATATTCATGGTATTCTGCATTATCAGCATTTGCTAGACTTACTGTGGTACCTATTTCTATGTGTTTATTGAAAATGTCATCACAATAAACATACCCATTCATCTCCTTTCTTTTGCTTTCAGGATGTTTGCCTGGAATGAACCTTTCCATACGTGCAATGCCATATGTGTAACGGCATTTGCGGGAAGAGATAGCATTACTTTCATTTCCATACACAACAGCGCCTTGAAGAACAGCCATAGATGGCTCATTTGGTAGAAGTAAGTTATTCTCAAACTCATGTTTCAAAACTTGTTGCACATATGGTGATTCAGAAAATCCACCGACGAGAATGATGAAATCTAAGCTACCAATCTTTTCTAGCAATTCGCGAACCAGATTTGCAACTTTATCGACTGCTACATTAAACAATGCCTTCATTCGTTCCTCTGAAATGCTGATTTTATCCTTAATGAATTCAATATCTTGAAGGGAACTCTGTGCAAGGGTATCTTGTAACGACATTTCTACATTTTCTTCATGCATATCAAATAACCGTACAGGAAACTTGCAACGTACATTTCCAATTCCTCTAAAATGTTTCTTTTTTATGTCAAAGTCGTTCATCATTTCCCAATATTCGTCCATGTAATCCTGTTTGAACTGCATCATTATATTGCCACCGAATATTTTAACAAGTATCTTCCAGTACTCATTATCTACACTTGTTCCACCAAAGTCCCCACCACAAGGACTTACAATTTCTGTCAAAGTACCATCTTGTTGTACCTCATGGCAAGTTATGTCGGCAGTTCCTCCTATCAAAGATTAAAAAAGAATACCCTAATAAATTATTCACATGTACACGCTTCAACTGATTTACAAATTCAACCCAAGTATAGTGCGTAAATATTGACCCCGACCTGACCTTTATGCAAGAATATTCATTACATTGAATACGAATGTAGCATTAATATTCGATTACATAGAGACCGTGAGGATTATGAGTTAAAACTTAACACACAAACATACTGCTATAATTTTACGATCGCTGTCGAAGTGTAGATTAGGCGTGGTACTGACTTTCGTCGGGATATGTGTAGATAATTATTAGATGCAAATGTGAAAGGTCAGGTCGGGGTCAATATTTACGCACTATATATACAAGTGAACAACATTGATTGACAATTAGTTCGAACTCATCGTCAATCATCGTTTCATGATCGAAAGGCAAAATCAAATAGCTGTCGCCAACTCTCTTATATAGTTCAAATCATGCTAGCTAACATTTAAATAACGTAACATCACCTAGTATCAATTAAAAAATACACCGTTTATTTATATACATTTTAAAATCAGCTCCTGTCCTTTTCAAACATGGTCCTACACATAAGTGTAGTCCAAAATTAAACCTCAAAAATACAATTTAAGAAAATTGAACAATCTATGCAAAACTAAAGAAAACATACTCTTATTTTAACACGACATTTAAATTTGAAACCAATTACAAATATAAAATCTACTGAGTCATTTACAAGTCGATAGTCTCAATCGACCAATTTATTACATGTATTTCAATAACATGTAATTTCATGCAACAAACTAATTTAAGCTTAAATTATTGAACACGTCGATAATTGTTATCATAAGTGTCCATAATATCTAACACAACATATGCTTTAATTAACAAAACGACACTAAACTACTTTACTGAAACTGGACTATTTATAAACTGTTTTTTAAACCACGCTTTAAGTGTTACATATTTGGCAGTTTATGTTTTTGGCAATAAATGCTTGCCATAGATCCATGGGTGTAGTCTAGAATTGTTAATCGCTAAGTAACATCTCGCATTAATTTGTAATAAGCCGACTTGTTAATAGATTAAACCTATTGGGAGAGCATGTTTTTAATTGAATATTAATACATACCTCCAAGATCTACCACCATGTATTTACACCCTTTGTGATTTATATCATTTCCAAGTTCTGTTTTGCAGAAAAGTGATGCAGCTTCCGGTTCAAGTGCCAAAGTCAGTAAGTCACTTGGAATTCCAGCCTGAAAGATATTTTACATACAAACATAAAATAAATTTGAATTTAGAATAAATGTGTATTCAACATATGCTGAAAAATCTCAGCAATGTTTCAAGCTTGAATCGGTGTTTCTTTGATTTTGAAAGTCGTTTTTAAATCCATAATGTAATACATGTAAACACAATGAATACCTCAGTACTTTCAGTGCTTTCATTTTTAAATATACTGTACCTCTTTGGCCGCTTCTCTCATGAACCACTTTGACTTGTCATTCCAAATTGCTGGTACAGTCAATATCCAATGAATGTCTGTATGCTTAATTATCCCCTTGTCAGTTTGTTCTTGGTGAAGAGCGTCGATCAAGTGTTTGCGAATATACTTTATGGCTTCACTAAATATAGTAATTGCTTTCATTTTCTTACCAAGGATGTCTTCAATCTCCATGTCTCTATCCAATGGCTGTGAATACAAACAATAAACATGACTTGTATTACAATAACTGATAATCGCACGTGCATTTTATTTACATGAGAAGAAGTAAAACTGTCAGCTTGACCTAAACTTATTTGATATTTTTTAATATGGTGCATCACTTTCCCAAATGGAGATAATCTTTTAATCATTTCTTGAATCTCAGGTGATTTTCCAGCCATGAAATCTTTAATTGTTGTGGTACAAAAGCGCGACCTAGTGTCTAGCATTGCTAGACAATATACATATATGAACAAATTTAAAGGGAGATAACATATGCCGGTCTAGCTAAATTACAATGAGGCGTCACGCTTGAACTACGCCTCTTTGGCTTTGTTGAAAATTGTTGAAGCGTGGAAAAAGTAATCTTATACTCTCTTGTTACCACTTTAACGGTGTAGAGACATCGTTTCAAAAACTGTATTAAGCTGTAGGAATTAATGCACATTAAATCTGACAGGATCAACACAACACACATATGTATATTTTCAAATGATTTCTTAAACTCACGTTTAAATAGTTGCGTAATATGGACTTTGTGTTTAAAATGTCATAGTTTGAAACATACTTTCGAAGAGAAGTACATCTCGTTAGACGAAACTCTTAATTCACAGACTTAATAAAATTATCAGTATGACAAAGAACAACAAAAACCGGTTTAGGGAAAAAAGAACATATTTAAATCATCAGAATTCGTATTGCAATATTCACCGGTATATTGGTTAACCATTACACTCCTAATAATATTGGTCATTATAGCTAAGAATATGTCCTTTGGACAAGTTTTCAAATGTATCACTAACTACTATCGTGTTTGTTATTTTAATAACTCATATTGCTGTTATTTAGTCTTTTAATCTTGTACTGTTCTATGTAATTGCTTTTACTTATATAATTGATGTTTTATTGCGTTTATTTATGGATAACCTTCTTCATTACTTATTATATGTTTAGATGACATTCTGGTCGACTAACAGTGTGCGGTCACCTATAAATTAAGCGGCAAATCCAATGGTAATTTATGAGAGTATGAGATTACTCTTTCCACGCTTCAACAATTTTTAAACAAAGACAAACAGGCGTAATTCAAGCGTGACATCTCATTTTAAAATTAAATGGACGGTATATGTTATTCCCCTTTGATTCGTTCACTGAAGTGTATTGTCTAGCAATACCACACTCACTATGAGGCGTTATCGACCGATAGTTAATTAAACCCGCCTTCTTTCCATTTATATACTCCGCCTTCTATACTGATGTATCGGACGTAGTTTGTCAATGTGAAAATTTTAACAAATTGAGGAGTGTTTATATATTATACATTCAATAATTGTTTGGATAACATTACATAAGCGGATTTACAATAGCGTTATGTAAAATCATAATATTTATATTATACAATATACTTACATCATCTCGTACAAACAACTGCATTTTAAACTTTTCAAAATAATACCATTCTCTATGTTTTTTTCTACTTATTAAACTATTATACTTTTCAATCGCATCGTGTCCAAATGCAAAGAAGTGTCTTGCTGGCGTCATCAGCAGTATTGTTGGTGTCTGAAAGAAAAACATACGTTAAAAGTATATTTCTGTATCTTATTTTCCCCGTTTATTTTATTATTTTATGCCATAATAGTATAAAATAAAAGGTTCAAGCAGTAACAACTATCAGTTTAAATATGGTACCAAACATATCTATAACTAAACCCCGAAATTGAACAAAAAGTAGCGAAAAAAGCTGTCAAATGATATTTTCAATGCACTAATCTTTTAAATGGGATAGTCATGCCCCGTATTTAACTAATTGATTAATAAATTAATTAATATCGTTTATTCAAATTAATTTTGCAGTGCATAATTGATGGGCTTATTATTAAAGAACATAATCCTGTTCGTTGAACTAGTGAATATATCGATAGCATAAATCTTATAACTTTTATTTAAGTACACAAGTAGTTAATAATTTAGTTTCTGGTGAACTACAGTCGTTATTATTTACTACACAATACAACAGGGATGAATTTTATTAATTGTTTTAGCGAAAGGATTGTTAAGGAGAGGCATAGTACCTTTGTATTAGATCCATTCCATTTATTGGTAAATATTCTGTTGGGGTCGTCTTTAAACGCATAGGCGTATCCACTAAATGTTGTTCCAAAGTCGATAGCAGCACATACAATCACAGGTCGTGGTGATGTCTGTGAGTAATAACATAGACACAAACTGTTAATATGATACTTCAAAGCTATATTTAACTGTATTTCTGTGAGGGACCGCCAGTTAAAAATCTATCATACCTTTGAAATCATCTAAAATTCACAAGTGAAGCAGCATTTATTTGGCAAAGAGTTCTTTGCTGCTTAATACTTCAAAACAAATTTATTCGCATGATTCTCTTGTAATTTAGCTTATGATTGGTTTCAATGTTACCATTCTTGCATTTGTAAATGCTATTATATACCTGGCGTATTCTATGATTTTTTGTATATTCCATATTTTTTATTATTATGCTTATATTACCAGAATGTTTAAAATGATTCGACTGCTTTTAAAAGTTAAAATTTATACACCAAGGATGTGAATGAAAATATAGTGACGTACTTACTTCAGTTCGACTCCTTCCATTTCCGTCATCATTTGAGCTAAAATATAGAAACTTGAAGGTTACATTGAGACGCAACTGCCTTTCAGTTATTAAGTCTCGTTGAAAAAAGCTCATTTATTACGGCGCAGCTATATAAGCCAACTTTTGACCTACATTTTCAACCAGTGCAATTTGCCTTACCATACCGGTGCGTCCAATGCAATTCTGTTACGATATAGAGAAATTGATAAAAGATATGATACCATTGGTTATTTGTGATAAACAGGTGCGTAGCACGGACAGTAGTCGCTGAATATTTACTCTCTATATTGAATGACTCACATTGCTTATTGATTTTACATACGTTGTGGTACGCTCCTGGTTGTAAGACTGAACAGTGAATATGACTACCAATCATACTGTAGACAAAAGGAACCCTGCATAGCGCCGAATATCTGTTTAAAGATACAATGTAATATCATGTTATAAATAAACGTAGTACATGTACATTATTGGCATTGTCCTCACGTAAGGAATTTGAAAGATGCCAGATTTTTTAGTAACGATTGAATTGTTGTCGTATTATATTTGCATGCACCTTGTATTTCAATACAAAGTATTATTTTTCATTTTTTTTAATACAAAGTACGGAAATTAATGTACAATAACATAAAACAACTCCTAATTTAAATCACACCAATGCCCTACCTAAAGCATATATATCTCATATATTATTTAAAATTGTAGTACTGTATTTTGTACGTGTATTATATGTACTCACTGTATTTGAGTTAAGTGTCTTGATCTACTTGTACTTGGTAGTTGCAACGTGTTCCTATTACTGCTGGTAGCTGGTGGTTGCAACGAGTCCATATTGCTGCTTGTACTTGGTCTCTCAGACTGATCCATTGTGCGATCTGTGCTAGACTCTTCCATCTGTGTGGTCTTTTTTTCTACAATTCAAAATTTTGATTTCACTGTAGGTCACACCCAGCTTCCTCGCATGACAATTTATCATGTACCAATTATTAAAATTCGACAGGTGGTTGTAAAGCCAGATTGCTTAAGATTCAATAAATCCTTCGTATTTCTGTGGGCAAGTTGAAATCATACAAAGATTGGCGTTCATAGCGTTCTATAATCCAAGATGAATGTGTCGAAACTTGCACATACATTTTATCATAACCCTTTACCTCATAGTGTCCCCTTTTTGTCCCCTGCATGTGATATACAGAACATTATAGATAAATCAGGTACTTCTCAATTTTTGTATTATTTAAGCAAAATCTTTGTGCTACATGTCAAATCAAAAGCTACTTCAAACTGAAATTCAACGCTCACTCAGATAGGGACATGATGGGATACTAAGTGGTTTATATCTTTTATTTACGAAATAGAAAATAATCTTAACCAGTATGCAGTAAGTTAACATGTATAATACATGTTTTCTGTTATCTTATTTATAAGGGACAAAATTCAGTTACTATCGATATATTTCGAAGATTTGACATATTTTGATGATAGGTAACATAAGTATTTGGACGTTTAGATATTTGATGACTTTGATGATTTTTTTAATAGAATCTTACGTTTTGAAATAAGCTTCAGGGGCGAATCCAGAATTTTTTCTAGGGGGGGGGTCCGAACTTTTTCTAGGAGGGGGTCCAAACTTTCGAACCACAACCACATTATACACGTTTTGGAGAATGATGCAACATGTTTTTAATATAACTACGTAACCATTGAATCTATGTCAAGCTCGCTGGAAATTGGCTTCCTGCACTAGAGAATGACTTACAGTCAATAAATACACTTATGAACAGGTACATTTTGGAAATTCCAGGTGGGGTCCGGACCCCCTGATCCCCCGCTAGAATCGCATATGAGCTATGACATTCTTTTCATTGGCTGATCACTCCTAGATTTGGTAATGTTTGTCGGAATGTATTTATCCTGAAGTTCATTTAAGTCATCCTAGAATGTTTCACACATTGTATTGGCATCACCAAGTGGCAAAGTAATAAAACTGTTTTTGATAAATTCTGCCAATTAATATTCGAAAGATCCCCAATTAGCTTTTCTGACGAGTTTAATATATCTTCTGACTGTTGACAAAGACAAGAAAGATGCGTTGTGTGAACATGACTCGTACAATTGTACGAGGTCAGTCGCCCACCGTATGTATTCCTTGTATACGTCCCAGGCATGCCAACAATATGGTTTGTTTGTTGAGAGTTCTACAAGTACATTTGTTAGCTGAAATACAACCATGAATTTCAGGAATTTTCTGAATGTGTACCGTTTTCTAAACAATAAACAAGGTCTATAATCACGTGGTCTACTGTTATGATACTAAAGCGTCGAGTGTAATGGCGGCGCCCACCGGATCAGAGGTAAATCTAATTTTTCTTCTTTATTTTAAATTTTTCGAATGTTTCATGTAGCCTATGTTCTAGCCAACAATTGTCTGAATCTATCGGTACCAATATATGCTTGGTCAAGACCGTAGTTTGTGAGAACACTCTGCAGAAAAATTTGAAGTGAACAGAATTTTCATTAAAATCCGTGATACTAAAGAGGAACAGTTTATAAAATGACCATATAAAGTCCTATTTTATATATTAAGAACAAAAAAAAACATGTAATGTAATACTGTATGAGCTTTACTTTATGTAAATGATACAAAATTGTATTTGTTTAGGTAATATAAAAAAGAAACTAGAAAATGAAACAAATGATACTAAGGAGAATCAAAACTTATATGATACTAAGGGGGAACATAACTTTTTATGATACTAAGGGGGGACATAAATGTTTACGAATATGCTTTTATATTACAGAAAATTGACGTCGTTGAAAATAGAAACATCACTATTGTCAAAACGGCGTTTAACAGAAGTAAAGTTGATAAAGACAGTCGTGTTTATGAATAGCCAATTAGGGTGCAATGTATGTATTATGCATGGTGTGCTTTTGCAGGGACCACATTACATACCATGTGTATGAACATATCCGAAGATGAAGAATGTTGAAGTCGTCAAGTTTGAATCTACGGTTATGATATTCGGATATAAAACTGTTAAAGAGAATTTGATTTTGAATCAGTTTGATTTTCTTTAGGGTTGTATCCATTTTGATAATAATTTGGCGCAACAATTTATATTTGTCTAAAGTAAACGAAACTGTTTGTTTATGTAACAACATGTATACAAGTATGGAATAAAACTAATTACATGAATGTTTTTGTTAATTGTTTGATATTTCCCTAATTGTCTGTTGTCATCGTATTGGGTGTATTATTGTTTTAAGAAAGATGCATGTGCATCAATTTTTATAGTTTTATGTCACACCATTTTGTGTCTTAGTATTGATATGTTGACCTGTCACAACTTGAAAAATTACACGGTCATTGCACTGATAACCGTCGCCATAAGTAGAAAGATGGCCTTGAAATGTAAAATTCAAATACATGTACAAGTATTATTTATTATATATTTTCTGGCACCCCATGTGGTGAAGTGGCTTTGTTCTTGGCTTCAGAAAGCCGTGAGTTCGAGACTATTATATATCATCAATACATGTGTTGCTGTTTTGTTCTCATTAGATCTATACTTAACGAAACTTCTAAGTACACCGATTTCAATATTGTAGGAAATGTTTATTTTTCAACATTTGAGTCCGGTCGATAACGGAAATCTGTCAAGGACCATACTCTCGTCTGCTCGCATGGTTTTATGCTACTTTATCGATGCAAAACCAGTTAAGTCGTGCGTTGGTATGGGAAGATTTCTAATTGGTCTGATTTAACAGACAATTGGCAATTATAAATCATATCCTGCACCGCTTTGCAAAAGACCTTTGACAATTTCTCGTTATTGAAGCGACATTCGAGCAATTTCTTGACTTTTCGTTGTGCATACCCACACGCTAACGATTATCAAAAACTGACCACGTAGGATTTTTGCACGAGAAGCACGTGCCCATTTCCGCTTTTCGGCACATGCAAGACAAATCCAAGTTTGCATCAATTAAAAAGCATCAAAACCATGCAAAAAGACGATAGTATAGTCCGATACAACTTATCATTAACAATCGGACATTAATGGTGAAAAAACAAATAAAAAAAGCCCAACAACATTGAAATCGGGAAACTTAAAAGTTTCATTAAGTATATATTTATATCCCATTGTACTTTTAAGAATACAAATGTATTTTTTATTCGGAGTTGGAGATTGTATAATAATAAAATGTAGAGTCGAACCCAAAATGTACAGCTTGACAGACAGATGTGCTTACCATAAAGCCACTGTCCTATATTGATCAGTGATTAACTAAAATACATGGGGCGAATTTGAATATCGGGAAAATATTAAGTTAAAAAGAAGTCGGAAATAACGCAATCAGTTACTTTGTAATTGTTTAAGTGACAGGTTAATCAAACAAAACAACACGCTCTTGAAAACAAATAAAAAATATACAAGACAAATAAAAAAGTAATTGTCATTTATTTATAAAAACAGTAGTGATTTTTTCATATTTATTTAAAACATACAATAATCATAGATTAATGATGAAATTGGAATGAACTAATAGAATTGTTAGAAAATATCAAATAGATAGTACGAATCACTGACAATTACTAAACAAAAAACACTGTGAAACATAGTACTGATTTTAAAACATACATCAGTTATAATCATCACAGACTAATAGATATGGATTAAAAAGTGTTATCACAGTAATCACGGAGGAATCATACAATGAAATCACAGAAACTACAAAAAATAAATCTTAAAACATAATATCAAAAATGATTCTGACTAGATATTGAAAACGTTTTTAATTAACTGAGAGTATTAATGTTCATTGTTTTAAGCACTATTAAGTTAAAATCATGTATTAACTTATACATGACTTTTGTAATTGCATAGCAGGACCAATATCAATTAAGAAATGTTTATAAACTAACGAGACGAACTGTTTTGAAATCAGAAACAACTTCATTGATTTTACCAACTATCAAACAATAATAAGATCATCGGGAAGTCATTGTATCATAACATAAAACATCGAAACATCAAACAATACACTAACTAAAATCGTCACTTTCGTGATCGATGTCTTGAAAGACTAGATGGTAACATTTGCCACAGACACAAACATGCTTTTCCCCCATTGTGTTTAGACATGTGATCAATTAATTGCTGTTTAGTTAAAAAGTTTGTATCACAATAGATACATCTGTTATCAGGAACATGGACCACTTTTGTGTGTTGTTGTAGAGAATGTGGTGTAGCAAATAATTCCTGGCAACTTGGACATTTCATTATCTTCTTTCTGTCATGTAAACTGCATCTGGAAATTAAAGAGGTTGATAATTATGTAAAAGTTAAATATTCCAGCGCTAAGAATTATTTTGCAACAAAAGCAAACCATGAAGGTCATAATTGAATTAAAGAGAAATGTATTACATAGTTTGACTGCATTGTCGCAAGACTTGTAAAGGTTTAAATAAGTTCGATCCATGTTTTAGCCACAAAAATGGGATCAATAGAAAGAGGTTATTACACAGCAATGGCGGGTGGGATGGAGATAATCGGCTCAGCAGAATGAATATTGCCCCGACAGCTTTAGGTTGAGGACATCATTCAGATCAGGGTTGATCATCGCCATTTGGCCAAACTCCAAATATATTTGTACATATGTGGATATAGGCATTTATTGCGGTGCGAATGCTCAAGAAAGCTACGATCATTTTGTACTGCAAATATTTTATGAATGAACCACATACAATACTTTTATGACGCAATGTTTCACGCGCTTTTATTCAGTTGGACGATAGTAACGAATGATACCCTATAGGACCGTGATAACCGCCCTAAAACTGCTCTAATATATAAATTTATTTAGTAACAAGGGTATTAATGAATAATAACCGCATTAGCCCATGAGTATGCTTATATCGGATATACGTCGGTAATGGCCGAAATATCGGCAAATATACACGAAAGTGGTCCGATCTTTGTCAGATTTAAATCATGGCACATCAATAAAGATCTTATAATGACACTTATTAAGTCTTTGCAGAAAAAAATGCTTTGAATACTTCACATAACAAGCATCAGACTTATTGTGCTTTAACGAAATCGGTAACAAGAATTGTCCGACATCGACCCGACGACATCAAAATAAAATGAATATACAAAATGATAATAACAATATACTTGTATAGCTTGTTTTTCAAAAGAAAGTTTGTAGTTTAAGGTAGAAAGACTTAATTTGAGAAACAAAACTATAAAACCAATCAAATGCACGCATTAATTTAGAGCTTGTCTAACGTTATGCAACACCCGAAAATTAAAAAAAAGACGGAGTTGATTTTTTCAGATTATTTTAATGAAATGTATATCTCTCTTATATTACATTGTTGTTGATTTTTTATAAAGCCGTTTAGTCCAAACTGTTTTCCTAAATACATTTGAACTGATCGCTGGATAGCCGATATTGCTTGCACTAACATTGTTTATAAGTCAGCTCAGACTGAGTTCGTATATAATATTTGAATTTGAAAATACTTTTTATAAAGTTGTAGCATTGCGAGACAGTGTACCATGTTTAAGACCCATGTCGGTAGCTCAAAATTCATAGTATACCGTAGACTTTGAAGGCTATTATTTAATGATAGATCGGCAACTCCGGACTGATGTCTAACACTGTTGTAGCGATTGGTGGATAGATTATATGAAAAAATATCTGTCCGATATTAGACCGATGTGTTGCCCCCAAGTTATCGGTCCGACTTACTACCGATGGGCAAAACGATGTAGGTTGGATAACGATAACTATCCGATATTGCCCGATGTGTAATAGGCATCAAACAACTGTTGTGCCGATAATGGATCAGGCCGATGTGTAGAGCGAAGAAGGTATTGGTCCTTCTTTAAACCGATGGGCAAAACTATATAGAACAGTTGTCATTAACGATCTCTACCCGATATATAGAATATTTTAGTTTAATGATGACAAGATATGGATAAGCTTACTGGGTAAATACACTTGTTTGTAAATTAACGGACTACTTATTCAATTTGGTACCTTGTTTCCGTGGTTGAGTGGTAGAGGTCACTGATATAAAATCGCTGTAACCTTTAGAAACGATAGAAGATCGTGATTAAAGGCTTAAGCATTACTTTTTAAAAGAAAGTTGACAGATTCTTACGAAGTATGAGTGGCTCATCCTGGTGTATCCCAGGTTTTGAAAGTATACAGTCTATCAGCATCACTTAATGGAATTCATTCTCAAACAAATGACATCTTGTCATCTGGTCGATTTTATCAGGTTGTTTTGTACCAAGCAGAAATTTATTGAACATAGATAAAGTTATCACAAACGTTGAAAAATGAGACATCGTAGTATATACAGCGATCGCAACCGTGTTCTCATACGTTTTGCACATACTGCCAAATAGGTTGTATGTTTGACAGGGGCCTAAACGGCATAAAATCCATTTAAAATACCCGTGATCACGTGCAATTACAATATATAATTATGTATATTCTACGTAACGACATTGTCACCTATGTACACCTATACATTAATTTTAACATCAATAAGTAAGTGACATTGTCTGGACCTGTGAATATGAAAATGCTCTCTGTCATAGTAGTTTCTTTCACAACAGGCAAACGGTTTTTTGTTGTTGTGGCGCCTGCAATGGCGACTATATGTACTTTTAGAGTTGAGATGCTTTCCACAATCACTGCATAAGAGAACATCTTCATTGTTGTTTTCATCTATAATATAGAAAACAATGTAGTCAGTGATTTTGAGTACCAAACTATGAATACCATTTTTGTTCCCCCTTAGTATCATAAGATTTTGGTTCCCCCCTAGTATCATTTGTGTTTATTTTCAAGTATACATTTTATGTTACAAAATAAAATGCAATTTCAAATTATTTACAATAGTATACGTTTTAGAAAACTCTTTTAGTTTGATATTACATGATATACATTTATATATATCAAAAATGGGACTTTAAGTGGTCAATTTATAATATGTTCCCCTTTAGTATCACGGATTTTTATGAAAATTCTGTCCACTTCGATTTTTTCTGCAGAGTGTTCTCACGAACTACAGTCTTGACCCAGCATATATTGATACCGATAGATTCAGAAAATTGTTGGCCAGAACATGGGCTACATGAAAAATTCGAAAAAAATAAAATAAAGAAGAAAAATGAGATTTACCTCTGATCCGGTGGGCGCCGCCATTACACTCGACGCTTTAGTATCATAACAGTAGACCACGTGATTATAGACCTTGAATAAAGCTAATTTCAAAAGTGATTAAGACTTAATTGATTTTAGGCGAACGCACGAGCAAGGCGCTAGACGTATCAAAAACGTATTGGTCGACAATTCTGCATCTTGATGGGCGCAAATAAATGCATAAACAGGGGAATGTTAGGAAAGCATGCGTTTCTTTTTTGTAATACGTAAAAGGTACTTACTTTTTTTCAATTTCTTTGATGAAGTCCCTCCCATTTTGTCAATATTCTGAAACAATAATTTATGTTGATTACATTTCATTCATAAGTGCACCACGCCACACTATTTTACAAAAAACGTTAATTTCCACAACTGAGAAGACAGTACAATAGGTAGTCTTGGTTGTATCTGATTTATTGTTTGTATGTAAGAATAATCACTTACGTATCATGTATGAATGTTTGCAAGGATAAGAATACATGTTATAAACAAAAATAATAAATGTTGGTCCTTAATTTTGTCCCTACCGTGACATATACTAAACTACAAAAAATGTAGGTAATGTCAATAATGACAACAACAAAAATTGGAACAGAAACTTTTATTCTTGTATTAAAACATTTTACATGTAAAAAATAGTAATGTATGGAAAACCATCTTGCAATATAATAGGTTTTATTAAGCGTGACGGCAATTGAGATACATGTTAAATCCTTTCGTGTATCCGGCAACAAAATTCTTCCGTAACAAGTAAAGGTATGACTACTCTCCAATGCAACGGTTCGTAAGATTCACTCATTGACTTTCTACCTCTGCTAAAATACTACGTGCAAACTGATATTTCTATTTTTGGCAGAGACACACACATTTAAATTGCATGACTGTCTCGTGATTTTTTAAAAAATAGATGCAACTAATTCTCACGCCTGTAATATCAAAATGTCGAAATTCAAAGATGTTTGACAGTTTTGCATTAGTTAGATAACGGAAAATTAACTAAAATGAAAGTAACCATTGATTTGTTTTGAACGTGCATCTCTGATCTTTCACCTATAAACATAGAGCAACTTATTGAACTTGAATACAAAATGTAGCCACGCTATATATGACGTAATACGAGGTTGCATTCGTCACCATTCTATAAATAGAAGGAATGCATTCGTCACTACTATGATAAAACCATACAAGGCGTTGTTTACACGCTCAACCAATACAAATGCGTATAACGTTTTCAGCTATATTGGAATTTGGTAAACTTTCATTGGCCGTTTAAAGGTCCATAGTAAAGGTCGATATCATTATCGCCGGTCCAACGACAATTATCAAGATTTTAGCATTTTGTAGTCATCACCGGTTGCCTAAAGCCAATCTAAACGATGCATTTGAGGTCACATGATGAAAAATAGACGTCGAAAAGTCAAATTAGGGGTGCGTGAATGGGTTCGTCGAAGCCATGTTTTGTTGGGTTACCTGCTTAAATTACCGAAAATACCTATATCAATATATAAACGTGTGCGAATCTAAATCAATGGTTTTACATAGGGCGCGCTAATTTCTGGTATTCTATAAATAGACTCACCGGTTTTACATATCTTTACCAGCCCCGTGTTCAGTAACTACTGTTAGCTAACGTTACGGATACGGGAGAACTCAACCCGAAGACAACTCAACCCGTGCAATACTCAACACAAAGTTGGGACAACTCAATCCGTTAGTATGATATTGAGTCGTCTCGGGTTGAGCTGTCAATTGGTTAAGTTGTTCCGATTCTTCCGTTACGGAATGTTTAAGGTAACTGAACACGCTGCTGGGCTCGCTATAATTATTGTATTCTAAAATGAATATACTTAAGACGGTATAAAACGCTAGCGCATATTGCTTGAATGTTTTACTCTATATAAGGAGTGCTGTATAGCGGGTATTATCTGCGGGGGTTTTATTTTGGCTTTATTGGCGGAAAATGAAAATGCACCAAATATAAACACCGCGAATACAAAGAGATTTTTGTGCTGTTTTTTATGTTTGTGATAATTTAATCGTATTAATGGTCTGCGCTTTGAAACATTTAATATTCATAGCTCGAAGAGTTATGTTCAATCGATTTATTCGGGCGGTTAAAGTGCTACCAGGGTATCAGTATTTTTGTGAGTCACAAAATAATAAATCTAGATGAAATGGTCTAGTAAAGGTAGTTGTACCCCTTGTATATATGTATATAGAAGGTATGTTCGAAAAATCAAAGGGAGGTAACTTGACAATTCCCTGTGGCTCAAACGCTTGTTTGATTGTCGTACAAAACAAATTCATCTTTAGTATTGCAATTAATTTCAGTACTTTCTAGCGAACCGAAGACAAACTTCTCATCACATAATTTAACAAATTGAGTAAAAGGAGCGGAGTTAGTGTTTATGTAGCTTATTTATCTATTGATATTCAAAAGAAAACTATTGTCAAATTTCGTCACGTGACAACGCTTTATAATTGATTTTGTTCGTTTAAAGACTCCACTAGGTGCGTTGATGATACATTGTTTGTGACAAGATGTTAATTTTAAAATTTGTTTGACTTTGACCAATGGATTCAGGTAAATTGGCGATTTTCAAGGAATGTGTAGCCGCAAACTTCAATACCGATAATTTTTAACAAATACAAAGGCGTTTTCCGCGACTATTAACAAACAAACGAAAATTTTGATTGTTCATTACAACAAATTGTTATTATTATAAGACTCTCGCGAGTTGGGCTTACTTATGCAATTTGTCGAACGATCAATCAAACTTAGCTGAACCCAGGTAATAGTTTTAACAAAAACATTCACATTTAATGACGATTCAGAATTTCTTATCACATGATTAAACTTGTCCCGTCAATACATCGTCATAGAAATAGATAATCTGCTGTGTAAGCGTTGGTTTTTCAAACGTCCGCTCAGATTATGCAACTTTCGTGACACTTAGTTAATTTAAAAATTTGAAAAGTCGCGGTCGGTAGTGACTGCTTATACAGGTGAAATGGCAGAGTTATGTATCTTTGACTATCTTTCACCGGGAGGTTTAAAATTGGCGCTCAGAGTAATTTCCACCAATATTTAGCATCGCCAAAACAAAACTCTTGTTTACGCGAAATTTTTGCCACGCAGAAATAACCCGCTATACAGTATACACGGTTAAACGGCGATTCAAGCATTTTTGGAAATGCTTATACTTGTAATTCAACACGTTTTAAAGCAGCGGGTGAATATAATGTGTTCACTGAGCTGCGAGGGGAGCGTAGGGTATTACCTAGTACAAGGGCTTTACACTAGTATACGATATATAATCGAATACCGGTATTGTAGGTTCGATATATATATCGGATCGATCGTTTCCGTTTCGAACAAAATATCAATTAATGACAGTTATGCTTTTGTATAATACAAAATCCTGGCCTGCAAATCGGTTGATATCTGTTACTCACTGTTCCTGCCAAAACTATTTGTCAGGATCTTTTAACTTTTTCTTTATTTATCACTTTCCGACGTGCACTTAATCCTGTCTGTAACACTCGAGAGAGGGGTTGGCAGTATACAGAGATAAAATATTTTGTATTACATGTATATAGCAAATCAACATCCTACCACAGGAGCTTGACATTTTATATCATACTACGAAAATTCCCTTCCTTCTTATAAGTGTTTTTATTATAAGAAGGAAGGGAATTTTCGTAGTATGATATAAAATGTCAAGCTCCTGTGATCCTACTGCTTCTGGACAGTTCGGTATGGGCTAATCTGTGGACGAACTATCTAATATTATGACACACCTTTACGCAAACGTCTTAAACCGGTTACGTCATGTTTTGTTCTTGGGAAGTAGCTGTTGCGGTTAAAAGGTCTCTTTTTGTGTACTGTGATTTTCAATTTGCCCGGAGACCAACGATCATCCCCTATTATACAGATCACTTCTTGGAATCAATAGTCACACGGATTGGTAAGGACAGATCCGCAATGTAAGGAGCACTTGACTGAACAATAGCGATATGTCATGTAAATAGCTCCAGTTCTGAAAGACAAAGTTTTCCCTTTTGCCGATCTTTTTAAGCGTCATGCAAATATGAATTACTGGAAATAAATCCAACTGAAACCAACCATCCTGTCGGCATAAAGATGGTGTCTAGATCCAGACCATTCTCGTACCCCAAGGTTATCAAGATTCTCGATCTAACTAGTAGATCGTGAATCTTACTAGGCTCTGGGAACGAGAATGTTACATATGAACAGGAAAACGTTTTATAACAAGTTACCTTTTTATTACCGAAAAACCTTAACATGACAATTCAATATAATGCTTTTTTGAGTTACCTTTAGATTATACTTATTAATTCTTTTTTTGTTTGCCGTGACAATCACTTTGCTGCATTTAGCAGCAATTTTTTACTTGTTGAAAATACTGGCGAACAGTGGACTGGAAAGAAAGCAAAGAAATGCAATGCAAAAGAATGGAAGGCAATGACATGAATTTTTAAGGGTGATAGTTGCAAAAAGTAATTTTGTTACATACCTTATAATGCCTTTTATGTATCCGTTTTACATGCCCTCGTGGCCTAATCTACCAAGGGTAAATCTTTTGTAGGTAAATCTTATCATAAAGTATGTCACAACTGCGCATGCTAGCAATATATGTCACGTGGATAATTTATCTATTCATTCGATATAGTCATCGATATTATAAAATTGAATGCGGCGTAGGTTTATATTCTTTACATCCATTGTAGACATACCGTATATAAAATGTTTTTTTCATGAATTGTAATCTGGGGATTTCGAATCCAGAAATCCTGTGTTGACCTGGTCGCGGCAGGTTATATCATTCCTTCCATTAAAATTGGAACTGTTTTCTCCATAAAGGCAGAACCTAAAGTTTTTGAGTTTTGAAAAGCTAGTACTAAGGATCTATACTCGCGTGATCTACATAGTCTATTGAAGAATAGGGACTTTTTTCGCTGATTCCTTTTCCAGACAAATTGAATACGCATAAATTAACTACTACCTTTTTATCCCAAGAAATCTTATGGACCCTGTGTTTTGACCGTTGAATTTAAATTATTATTAAAGCACTAATAATGCTGATGGAATTGTGCTATTTAAACCGTAAAAAAAACAAAAAATGACGCTACACTCTTGTAAAACTTATAAAACCTTCAAGTATGCAATTTCAATACATGTAGGTGTGCGCAGTTTCAACTGGGGTGTCCGGCAAATCGTGTGGCCTTTATTGCCAAGTGCTGCGAATAAATTTATGCTATAGTACAGTCTACTTTCAGGAACACAGTAACGCTAAGAATGCCGTCTTCCCATTCTATAAATAGACAGTGAGGTTACCTGTACAACCGCTGTGTACAAATCGCTTCTCTCGGACTGTATGTGTAAGGGTATGGCCAAAGTAATCCGTAGGAGATTTTGTAGTATTTTGTACCAGACTGCCACGGTTTTGTTTATAAGAGTCAATGCAAAAAAGAATAAAACTACTGGTAGTTAACTCCGACAGGTACTCAGTTAAATCAAAGTACTGAATGTACTGTTGGAAGGAATTTTTTTAACGATTTTAGTAGTTCAAAGTTACTTTTTCGATATCCATCATCATCTCTTTATCATTCATAATCAAATGTGTTTCATATTTCATTTTACATGCATGTTGTAGGTTCGATTGACGGGCATGGCATACTTTCGTGGAGCTATGTCACGAAATAATTTCTACGGTCATTCTCCCTCCTACGACTGATTCTAAATCATTTTAATAGGACAGTGTTCAGTCACTGAATTGCATCTAGTAGTAATCCAGATATTGAGTCTTTTCAGGAACACTGGATTGATGGCCACGATGTAACCTTTGTGTTTTCACGGAGTTAAGGCCACAACAAATTGATCACATGTTCTATGTATTTTGTTTGAATGTTGAGAAGCGGGCAAAAGCCAAGAATAAATTTGTGCGGTTTCTAGGACATTCATTTACCATAAGTTAAAAAGGGCATAGAAAATATGGACTTTCTTATATAACATATAACCATATATCTATAGACTATTTGTAATCACGTAATTAGTAGTTCTATGCTATATAAAGCAAGTTGACAATTACTCCAGATGCCAATTCAATTGTCAGGCAATGAATTTTTTTTCGGATTTTAAGGTGCGAGAAATCAGACGAACATAATGATTAATTTGTTGTGGTCTAACAAAAAAACCCAAAAAACCAACACATTTATGAAATGCGCTTTGCGCTGACATTAAACTCATCCAAAGATTAACCTTACATTTTTCATTGCTTAACTTCGATACATGTCCAGCACTTTACGTTCTCAAAGTAAATCCCTGCTGGGAGAACTGATCGTTAAAAATGTATTTACATACAAGCGTGTGGTAGATACTAATGCGCAATAATACAAAAAACTTCTCTCCGTGCACAGTCAAAATGATGTTTGATTAATGGGTAAAAAACATTAAATATCATAATTTTAAGTATTTGTTTAAATTACTTTTTTCAACTTATCTACTTTTGATTGTACACATATTTTTCTGCTGCACTATTTCTTGGTCGCATTGACTCATTGATTTCTATTGAGTTGAAGGTGTTGTTCATTCTTTTTTCAAATTTCGCAGAGCGCTGACATAGAAAGGAATTTTTTGAAAAAAAAATCCTTCCAAAAATGACTCGGTGTAAATATAATATGTGCGGAAGATTCGGTGTAAACATTTACAACTATGGGTATTTTTTGACACAGAAATGTAAAATTTATGAACTAATTGAATCATTAATTATGTTTTAGCTGCTGTAACAATTTGTCCAAACTAGTTTTATTTTACATTCTCAAGATCACGACACTGTACATGTAAGTTCCCATAGTTAAATACAAAGATAATCTTTTATGGTATTCATGATAAAAAGCTAAATGCTATCTTAAGACAGTTGTTAAGTGTATAAAGAAGATTCAATACAATGGTTAAGTAAACAATCGGTACGAACAAAAGATAATGAATGAGATAGATCGCCCTTCCAAGTTTATTGATTAAAAAGACAAAATGTTACTATAACAAGGAAGTAAGAATGTCATTTTTCGGCGCAGCTGTATCAGCCAAATTTTGACCAATATTTCGGCCAATGCAATTTGATCTACCATACCTGTTTGTCCAATGACATTCTCGAGAATTGAATAAAAGATATGGTACCATTGGTAATCCGTGATAAACAGGTGCGTAGCATGAACAGTATTTGCTGACTAATTACAGTGTATATTATGAGTGACTCACTATGCTAATTGATTACACATGTACATAAGCTTTGGTACGCACAAGGCGGTATGACTGAACAGTAAATATTAACAAGAGCAGTCCAAGGACAGCGCGCTTGACTTTTCGGGTGTTTTGTTCATGGCAAGGCTTATCTTTAAACAAAAGTAATTTCAAGACAGGACATAATTTTTGAAAGGATATAGTTCAGTCAAACAGTATTTATCAATTCATATTTGTAAAATATAAAAGGGGCATTACTCCTAGAACATTCATCCATAGTAACGCCCCTTCAGAGTAAAGTAGACATAGTATCAACGAATAGGCATACCTACTTTCATTTAAGTATCTATGTGAAGAACTATAAATACATTGTATTTCAATTTGAACAAAATTCAAAGTTAAAGTAAGGGGCATAACTTCAAAAAAATCATGAGTAATGTCCCTTTGTAGTCGCGTAGATGTAGTACTGATGAATAAGCATACTAATTGTCATTTAAATATCTTCATAAGTATTGAAAATATTTCACTTCATAATACTTTCTCCCGAATTAAAAAGTTGAAAAGAGTCACAACTCCAACAATAATTCATCAATTATTATGTCCCATTGTATTTGACTAGATGTAGTACTGATGAAAAAGTATACTAACTTTCTATCAAACAAAATATATTAAATTTGAGCAAACATAACCCTTAAATATCAAAGTATAAAGGGGAATAACTCAGAAGTAATTCATCTAGAGTTATGTCCCTTTATAGTCCGATGAAGAACTGACAAATAAGCATTCCAACTTTCATTCAAATATATTCATAAGTTCAAAATATATCCCATTAGAACAAATTTTAATCTTAAATGTTAAAGTAGAAAGGGACATAACTCCAACAATAATTCATCCAAAGTAACGTTCCTTTATAGTTGTGTAGATATAGTACCCATAATTAAGTAAACAAACTTAAAGTCAAATATCTTGATTAGTATTAAAGATATTACATAAAGAAATAATTTTAACATTATATTTTGCATTTTTCTTAAGTATAAAAGGGCAATTACTCCAAAAATAATTCATCCACAGTTACATCCCTTCATAGTCGGGTAAATATAGTACTGACAAATAAGTATACAAACTTTAAGTCAAATATCTTAATCAGTATTGAAAATATTCTACATAGGAAAAACTTTAACCTCATATTTTGCATTTTTTTAAGTATAAAAGGGCAATAACTCATAAAATAATTCATCCAGAGTTATCCCCTTTCACAGAATGGTTAATATAGTCCCACTAAATAAGTATACCAACTTTCAATAAAATAACTTGGATATTGTTGAAGTTATAAGTGTTTCAAAAAACTTTAACCTGAAAACCAACGCCAATGCCAAAGCCAACGCCAACGCCAACGCCGACGCCGACGTGATAGCAATAGCTCTCATTGTCTTCGAAAAGTCGAGCTAAAAATTAAACCTGCATAGTGCCAACCTGGGGGGGCAAAATGTGCATTTTGCATTGGCGGTTGTCCCCAACCTTTGCTTTTGTTTTTATAGTTTTATGAGATAGACGCATATCTTTCTAAGTATGTCGTTGTAATTTTTAGACTAAAAAACATTATTTTATTGTATGCATATACAGTCATTTCTCGTTATCTCCACTTTGGTGGGACTGTTGAAAAATAGTCGAGATAACGAATAGTCGAGATAAACAAAACTTAAGAAGGGAGGTTAGTTTGAGGTCTTCAGTAGCACATTTTACCTCTTCAGAGCGTGTAGTTTAAAAAAATGCTTTATTACAACTGTGCATAGGGTTTTACTATTTATATCACAAATGTACATAACTAATATTAGAAGTTTAAAAAGCTCATAGATATAAGATAACCCCAGCAAGCATTGTTAGATTACATTCTCCATCCATTGTGAGCAAGTTGTGGTCTGCTTCTGATGTCAAGTCTTTACTCATGCATACCTATATTCTCTATGCAAACTCTATTCATGCATGTACTTTACATTAGTTTCTGCACAAATATTTTTAGATTGTAAGTTCCTTATGCTAATATTTTAATCTTAACTTTACTTTTCCTGCATACGCTATACTCAGAGCGTGACATTCTGTAACCAGCTTGCTGTGTGCTAATTTTTAGAATTTTTTGATAATTTGAGCTTCTTTTCGTTACTTTAAATCTTTCCTCTTGGGTCACTTTCAAGCGGTTTGTCAGTCATCATCTTTCTTAACTCCAACTTGTATTTGACATCAGTTTGGTGCTTATTGAGAATTCATACCACAGGAGGCAAACACAGACTCGAATCAAAACACTGTATATATAGTGGTTTTGATTCGGGATAGTGCCTATATACATGACCTATAATGTATTCCTTACATGACCTTTTTAATGCATAAACTAAACTCGTGACAAGCATGAACTAATGTCACAGTCATATTCAGGCATAATGAGAAGAAACATGTTAGAATAAAACATGAAATCTATACACAAGTTCATATTTTTATTAGCATTTTATTCAGCAAATATACAAGCAAGTCTAAAATACAACAAAAACATAGCTAGACAGCAGTAAAAATATATCACAAAATTATTTTATCACAGATAAAGTAAAGTTAAAACTTACATGAAGGGAGACAACTCTTAAATAATTAAAAAATATATCACAAATGTGTAAGTACTTCCTTTAATAAGATTCCCAGACAAAGATATGTAATTAATAATTTCTCATAACTGTGTTATTTTATTATGTGTGAATGCTATGACATTCACATATTGTTTCAGAAATAACACAAAGGTATGTATTTAAATAAAGTTAGCAACCACACTCCAAACTTATCAAGCTTTTTTTCCATTTCCAGTCAGTACAAAGCAGGTAGATACAGAGAAAATGTGCTGATGTGACTGTGAGTAATATTATAATCATTTATTATTTAGTTCAATCATGTCATTTAACGTGCTAGTACTAATTTGTCTAGATGGGTAGTTTTACATATAATGCACATTCCTTAAATTTTGATGTATGATTTTCAATATTAGTATGGTTCTCGATTTACAATTGAAAAAAGCAGTCCGTCAATAGATCTACAGCCGTGGATCCAAACAGTGAAAAATAACAAATATATTTTCGTTGTTTCAAAACAGTGAAATATTGATTTTTATTTCACCAATAAATCCCGGTATTCCACAGGGAAGAATATAATAAAATGTTTCACATATGTACATTTATATTCTATGCTATTACTTCACACATAATTATAATTTGTTTCAAACAAGAAAACAACATATACATAACAAGAGATCACTTCTACAATATAAAACAATATATAAACATATCAATATCAGATCTTATATCATTCAACAAAGACTAACAACATTCTATGAGCCAAAATGTTTGACAAGTACAAGTAGTTGTATCTATCCATGTTGAAAATACGTAAACCTGAGACTGAAATAACTTTAACATATAAGAGGGACATTCATTATACAGTTATTCCATATGTGATTTGGGAACTGTTAAACTGTTGGCCTGAAGTGGAGAGGATAGTGTTTTGAATTGTTTCCTGAGGCCGTAGGCTGAGGGCAACCATTCAAAACACTATCCCCGACAAATTAAGTATGTTATAATCTAACAAACCTAATCATAGTACATGTACCAAATTTTTTGAGTCAAAACTTACAAATTGTTAACAAACAAGACATAATTCTGACAGCACCATAATAAATTTAACTCTATGCCTAGAACTATTATTATATTTAAATTTAACAGTTGCAAATTGAACTGTAAAATGAAATAAAATTTCAGATGAGCAGGGATCAAGAAAGAGAGACATAGAAACTACATGAAATTCTTCTTTTTAGAACTATATAATATAATAAACAACAATTCCTTGTTCCAAGCATTAAGTCAAACTATTTTATGACTTAAACTGAGCACCTAGGTAGCAACTTGTGCTAGCTTTACAAGTTCAGTTGATTGGCATACATAAAAACATTTTTTGTTGATTTTTGAGCAAGAAATTATCGCACTAGCTTAGTAATAACAATCAAGAAGTGGACTTGTTTCTTTTCCAGTTGGACTAAAATGAATTAGTATAAACTGCATTGAGCTCTATCTATTGTAACAAGAAAACTTTAGAACATTTGACCATGTGGTATGACCTATTAATATGGGAAAGAGGAATGGCTTTTCCATTTTAATGTTGGCGAGAGTTTTGGCGGGTTAATTTCTGTATACTGTTCAAACTGAATTTTACTTTGATCCCTTCCAGTTTAAAATTACCTCCCTTTGGTCCTTCTAAAAATCATATAAAAGGGAGATAACATACCCTCAAATTTGCACATTTGGAATGCTTCTGGTTCCTGTGCTTACCAATCATTGCATTGTGTGACAGTATGACTATAACACACAAGGTAGTAAAATGAAGCAGACATGGGAGAAATGAAGATTTAATAGTTTATTAAATATAATTTTATGGCCAATAGGATCAAGAAACTACTTCATCACATTGCATGTCTTTTCCATCAATAGGCCGTGCCTATAATTATATTAAATAAAAGCTCATGTCAGATAAGTAAATTCCTATATTTATGCATTAAAAGCCATTATTTACCCAATTGATAGGTAAAATATATTTTCAGTTTGTATGTCTGTTTTATCAATGTAGAAAAATATAGAAATACACTAAATATATTCTTAAACAACCCATATCTACAAATGGCAGCCATTAAAATAAATAATTTAAACATAATATTATATATAATATAAGCACATATCAAAAACTAAACATATAACTATACAAGAATATCACATAATTTTCATGGAAAATGTTTGTTTGTGACCAATTTATTCCATACAAAGTCACATTGACCTTCATAATCAAAGCTACCAACTCTCATGAAATGCTCGGACAAACTTATCTTTCATATACTGTACAGCAGGTAATTTTCACAGCCTGTCAACTAACATTTTTTGTCGTAAAATGGCTCAAAGAAAATACCAGAGCGAACCCTGTCGAGGTTTAATTTTTTATATATATTTGCGGTCAACAACAAACACGCAAATTCCAAACCCAAGGGATATAGATTATCTGTATCAATACAGGTTATACATGCCAAATGCGCAAATAATAAAAACCTGCTATTTAAAACCCCTTAAGAAAATGCAAATCATAGAGACTGCTATATATAGCTATACAATATTACATGTTTACAATCCGTTTTGCCAAAAAGTCATCCATTTTCAACCTAACCTCACAAACAATATCTATATTTTCTTTTTCCCTTTCTTTACTTTATTTGTAACACCAGACGTTTTATCATTCACAGAATTATTTTTGTTCACATTTTCCTCACTATCTGAGTCATTCTCAGCAGCCATTTTTTTCAAACGTTCCTTCTCCTCTTTCAACTTTCTGTCTCTCCTAGAATTAATGACAAGATCAGCACAAGGTTTTAGTGGCGCTGATTCTACCACTCCACTATCTGCAAGAAATAAATAAGGCATCATTTAAAACCCTAATTTGAAACTCAATTCAAAAGTTTTTCCTTCCATGCCAATCTCCGTAAACAGATATTGTGTAGAGAGTTGTGGTACAGGATCTCTAAGATCTCAATAGTGGGTCACTTAGAGATGACCTTTATGTCAACCAATCAATGCGTAGCATTCATCTAGACAAAACACTATTAATAACATATTGATTTCGTAATTTCTATTTTATGACCAAGGTTTGCGAACTAATTTAACAGCCGTATTATTCACAGTCTGCAATTGGACGGCTCATTTCAAATTGCATGATGTTGACAATGTAAACAAGTCACTAATCATAACAATTTAGTCATGAATATTATGATGAGAAAAGATCACCTGAATATGACCTGTTTGATTTCGTTTGAAAACAGACAAATCTAAATTAGCAAGTAGGCAAGTGGAAAATTTTAGATTAAGTTTTAATCAGATAGCGTCCACGCACAAGTAGCACAAACAAAGTTTTTACACATTATTGCTAAAATGCAAAAACTTTTGTTCCTTGTACATAAGTATTCTTTGTTACAATTAAAGTTTGTTTGTACTGCAGGGAAAACCCAAACTATTTTAATTTAATATATAGAAAACGTATAGAAAGGTGCTAAAAGGGTGGGTCTCTAATGCACTAATTGCTATCAGGACTAGAGGAGTTCAACACCATAAACATAATATCAGTCAAACTTGCATTTATTGTCTAAACACCACGTCAACTCAAATTATTTTCTGCAGGCTGGCTAACCAAGCTTTTCTGGACCTTAGTCTAAACCAATACCTACCTTTCAGGCTCGACAATTGTTCCATGTACTTTACTGCAGGAGAAAAATTAATCTTATTGTAAAATTTCCATGAAAGGGTATAACAATCCTGGGTAAGGCTTGAACCAGTTACCAAATTCAAGCACTAGATTTGAATGCTATGTGTAGCCTACAGGGGCAAGGACCTCAAATCAAAACAGGATCAAATAACAACTTCACATGAAATGTAAATAATAAATTCACAAACCAATCAATTTTTTAGCTTCTATTCCATTTATAATAGGATTCATCCAAGTTGACTGTCTTGTATTCTCTAAACATGTAGCTTTAGGAACATATATATAAAACAATAAATTAATAGCTTCATGTTTCTTTAAACCATTTCCTTTCTTTAATGATTGACCTGTAAATACAACAATACATGCATGTGATCTTGAATGAGAGCTGTAATAAGTGTGTGAAGTTTGAATCAAATCAGTACAATAAGTGCTGAGAAAATGAGCAGACAGATTTTCATCAAAGGGACATAACGCTGCAAAAATCAATGGACTGTAACCAAAATGAGATATTCACATGTGTGCCTGATATCTGGTTTATATGTGAAGTTTGAATAAATCCATACAATAGGTGCTATGAAATTGAGCAGACAAGTAAAAGCTACAGACCAATCAACTGACCGACAGACAATTTTTTGAGGGGTGTTATAAAATCAGGACTGTTCTTTTGTTTGTTTGTTGGGTTTAAGGCTGTAGAAACACATTGTATAGGTCATATAACAGCGGTCAGTCAACCTACTTACTGCTCCTGGAAAGGCTAAATCTCTGGATTTTGCAGTTAACCAACTACTAAGCACATACTTTCATCAGTGACTGACAACTGCCCTACTTAATTAAAAATCATTGGTAGGAGGGAGAATGGTCGTAGAAATAATTTCATGATCAAGATCCACGAAAGTATGCCCCCCCCCCCAGGAAACCAGGACTGATAAATGATGATGATTATGAACAATACAAACCATTAGTGGTTACATCTAAACCTTCTTCTATCTCCATAGCAGATGGATATAAATCACATTCTTTAAAAAATGAACTTAATTCGGATAATTCTAATTCACCACCAAATGCTTTCTTATCAAATTGACTTTCATATCCTGAAATAAATTAGATATACTTTAATACTCTAGTAAAACATATAACAGATTTTCATATTCTTATATAAAATTCAAGACAATGCTTTTTTATTCCTTATGCAGTTAGTTTTTTCTCAACTGTCAGAACAAGAATAATTTTTTGGAAACTATGCTAAAATGCTTGTCTTCTTGTGATAAACTAATTTTAAGATTTAGATAGAAAAGACAAATGGCTATGCAGTAAAATGCCTGCTTGCAAAGTGAAAGCCACCATGAAATTACTCAAACTTAGACAGTTGAGAAAAAACAGACTATATACATACTTAAGTTGCCTGTCAGTATACAGTCCATTTGCGTTCGCTCAAAACGGGTTCGCTCGTAATTACGGTTTCGCTCGAGATCATATCTCGGTCCCGATCGAATTTACTCTAAAGTTCATTTAAAAAAGATGCGATAACTCAAAATGCATTGACTCGTATTTTAGGTTAACTTGAGCTGGATTTCGAGTCCCGTCAAAGTAAAATCACTTGAAAATTACGCGCTGGCTCAAAGTATTGATTTTTGAAAATTTTCGCACCTTTCACGGCCAGGTATCATTATCTGATGAATAGCCTTTTGTTTGACGTGTCACTCGCCATGTATATACAGCTAACTGGGGTTAATAGCTACAGTAAAGTACTGCTATTAAGACCACCTTAATTATTTCAAAATCATGTGATTTTCGACAATTTTTAAATTCCAAATGCTTAATTTGAGAAGAAAATGGTCCCTATAATAAAACCGTTCTGCTAATAAAACCACAAATTTTGATGGTCTTAATAGTGGTACTTTATTGCATAAAATTGTTAAAAGGCATCAGCATGAAGCTTAGACTTTAAAATCTAACTTCTTCACTTATATGGATAAACATGAATTTATACATTCTATAATTATATTAACAAATGTCATGGCTAATTATAGTATATGGCACATGAAACAGATTTCTACATGATTTTAAAATGCATCAAGAATGTGTGGAGGCCAGACATTGTTTCCAAAAAGTATTTTGACATTTCTGGGCATTTGGTCCAGTAATTTTGGTAGAATCACTGGACCTAAACAGGTTTCACTGAACTGGATGAAATCATCAAAACGTCAATATGTCATGACTTCTCGTTACTGTTTTCTGGTTACTGATCAGTCATTATTATAACTTTTAAATGAAGACAAACAGCTAATTAAGTTCAATACATACCAATAAATAGTAATAAAAGGGCAGATAGTTGTCCTCATTGTAATTTTAGAAAATGAAATTTAACTGGACAATTGGATTGGCTACAACAGACTTTTTCCTGGACCGACTAGAATTTCATTGGTCAGGTCTGTCGGACCGGTGCTTTTCGGAATGTCTGGTAGAGGCCACAATCGCATTAAACAAACCATACTTACTTCTCCTCATATCCATATATTCATGCATTTCAGGTAATGTAAATGGTGTCACAGGTTTCTCTATGCCATGCCATCTTTGTACACGTATCAATATATTCTTATAATCTTTAACTAATTTCTCCCACGTTGAACCACAAAATGTTGCCTGCAAATATATAACTATAGGTTAAACAAAGCAATAAAAAATATACAGTAATATAATGTAATGAATAGTTTTTGTTGGTTTGTTTGTTTGTTTGTTGGGTTTAACGCTGTAGCAACACATTGTATAGGTCATATAATGGCGGTCAGTCAACCTACTCACTTCTCCTGGAAAGGCAAAATCTTTTATCTCCCTCACTAATACCCAATACAATGATGTTTCCATCTAGGGCTGTCATTAATAGAAAATTTTGTATCGATATATCAAGGCAAGTATCAGTGATATATGGATATATTAAGTCAGACAAGGAGTGTAATAGAAGCCGCTAGAACTCCGGTATATATACATGTATACTATATAATGCCCTCATGATGTTATGCATGATGTTAAAAGTTGTTTCTGACATAAAACAAACTAAAACAAACTGTATTTCTTGTTTTAACACATAAAACAGTACCCACAAAAATAATTTTACTCACAAAATATACACATAATATAATTATGGCTTTATTAAATGCTAGATTGTATCGATATTCCAAGTTGTGAATCGATATCAGATCGTCTGTCAAGAATCGGTGCTACATCGATATCGCGATTTTCCGATGACAGCTTTATTTCTGTCATATTGTAGCATTGATGGTTAAACTCACAAATTCAATTGTCAGTGCAAAACATTAATAATATGTAACAATAATCTTAGACTGTAAACAATGCCAAGACGCATCGCATACAAAAGGTTAAGTTCACAGTATGTAGAAAAACATGCATCATACACACTTCTGATTTTTCATTGTTTACTCTAATAGTGCTTTTGAATCAACTGAAACCATACCGAGAAGAGGAATATTTTGAAAAAAAATCAAATGCACAAAACATTCAAAAATTTACCTTTCTGCGTAATTTTTCAAATCTTTTTCTAACAAGGAATCCTCTGACATGTCTTTGCATACATACAGCAGCTTTATGCATGTCACGTTTAGATGGACCAACTCCCTTTGGATGATATATACTGAAAATAATATATCAAGATTACAGTATATGAACTCACACATCAGTTTTTTTATATCTTAGGTAAGTAATGTAGAAGCAGTGGTCCAAGTGGCGCACTATGGGATCAAGAGGTTCTGGGTTCGAACACCACTAACAGAACTGCTAATTTCATATTCAGTTCACACATTTAATTTTCATTCTTCAATTAACATCCTGTGGTGTTTTTCACAAAAATTCTTACAAAAAAATCTATGTAAGTCAAAAGCAAGGAACATTAACAATACAGTCATTTTTTGGCAAATGGATTCCAAATATTATTGAATTACGTAGAATATTGTAGACTTTTTGATTATCATATCATAGTTGTGCTTCTTAACCATCTGACTTTGAACTGCTGATAATATATAATTGACTTACAATAACTTTTTTCGTAAGAATTCTTGTCAATGATACTGGTCAACAAATATAATAGGCAAGCAATAAGATGTAAGTTCTTACTAAAGGGTTAATGAAAATTTTTCATAGCATGCATATAGATTACAAACAAATGCATTATAGATTCTGCCGCAGTCACAGTCTAATGTAATACCCACACAGCCATTTCTAATACTTAATAGTGCTTCTATAGTCCAACAGAATTAACCTGAGCTTGAACTACCTAATTATAATAATTACACACTTCACTAACATAAAATCGTGAGTTTCCGTATGCATGTTTACGGTTATACACGTGTTTATAATAACCGATGTGAGTATAAATCAATTTATTAAATGGCATGTTATTGTACTTTTAATTTTGGACACAATAGTTTTTGGGTAAACAAGTAAGTCAGCAGTATTATGGCACAGTTTCAAAGTATTTATTCTTATGAAAACAACATTAATTGTTCAGTACGTGTATTTTGCCGATAGCTTCCGATATAGTGCGATTTACAAACGAAGACAAAAATAGACTGTAAATACTGAGTTTAATATATTCTTGCATAAAGGTCAAGCTCAGGTTAATTCTGTCGGACAATAACAAATAAACTGATGAAACTTGTATGTATCATAAATAAGCTTGTATTAAATCTTATTTAACTGTCAGTGATGCATACATTAACCCCACTGAAAAAGAAAATAATCTTACTCATATATTTCAACATGTGGTCCAATTACTTCTATCTTTGATTTTGTTTTTTGTTGATGAGCTAACATCCTGAAAAGATAAAACAATTATCAACAATAAGTTACAATAGAGTTAACATTACTTGAGGCTATCTTTAGACAAGAAGCTAACTCGTTTAACAAAGTAACACTTAAGGAATGTTTGATTCGCGAGATCTGAGTAATTGGAGTACTCAGATCACTAAAAGATTGAATTAAACGTCTCAGATCATACGCTCTTGGAGTTCTCTGAATACACCTGCCTATTAGGAGGTGTAAGCGGAGTATGACATAATTAAGTTGGTGGAAAAGAGAATCATGTTTGAAAGGGAGTATTGGAAATGTTTTTTTCTTTACCATGGAAGTGCAAGTAAAACACTTAAATCATCATTAGACTCTCTTGCTGTCATCTAACAAAAACAATCCTATGACTTTTTCCACCATTTTGTTGTTCTGCTACAGAGCTCCAAGAGTACACCTGAGTACTCCAAGTGGACTGAATCAAATACGCCCTTAGTGTCCAAGAAATGCAACTATGTTTGTCCAACTATAAACTAATACTTTCATTGGTGAACAAGTTATGAATATTTTAGACATGAAATGTCAATCAATAGATTTGAAATAAAATTCATACAAACAAATCACATTTAACATATTCATTAATAATGATTATTATACTTACTCTTTAGTCATGTTATCAACTTTTTCTTGTCTTTTTTCAAAATTTTGTACTTGTATAGATTTAAAATCTTTAGCCCATTGTAACAATGCTGGGTCTAATGGTGGTCTGTTATAGATTTTAGCTTTTCTTCCTTTATGTTTGTTGTATTCTCTACAATAAATCATAATAATTATGATTCTAATATTTCCAATTGATACAATATTGAAAGCCAACTGTCTTGTGATTTTCTCATTCTTTCTACTACTTATTTCACCCTTTAAAGTTTTTACATGCAGATTGATGTGAATGCTTAAAATTTGATCATAGACTCATTCTGAAGCTGTATTTGAAAACTGTATTGAAAGAATCAATGCATAAACTCAATGCTTAATAAACTTGCCAGTATACTTGTCAAGCTTCAAATCTTTTTAAGTTAAGGTAGAATATTTATTCTCAAAAGAAGCAAACTTTGATGTCAATGCAAACATGCAGCTTACTCTAAATGACAGTAGTTCTTTACAAAGCCGCCTGGCTAGCTCAGTTGGTAGCATGCAAGTCTACTGATCGAGGGGTCGTGGTTTCGATTCTGGGGGGGATACCTTTGTGGAGCTTGGTAATGAAATTATTTCTACAGCCATTCTCCCTCCTACCAATGATTTTGAATTATGTTGGGCAGTTGTCAGTCACTGACGAAAGTATGTGCTTAATAGTTGGTTAACAGCTAAATCCAGAGATTTAGCCTTTCCAGGAATAGTGAGTAGGTTGACTGACCGCCATTATACAACCTATACAATGCGATGCTATTGCATTAAACCCTCCCAAATAAAGTCCTTTACAAACAACTAGCACTTCTCATTGAATAGAAATATTGTCAAAAGTTTTTTGTGACCATCATTCTGACCCATGACCAAAATGGTCATTATAATGAAATTCATTCCTAAAAATAAAAAGGAAACAAAATCAAAGAAATATTTTACCTCTGACTTTCTTGCATGGCCAGTTGTTTATCTTCTAATGATTTCCTATTTTCCCATATCAACTTCCTATAAGAGTTTCTACAGACATAACCTCTAAATATACGTTGTATGTCCACAGCTGCTTTAGCTTCACGTTGAATAGCAACTGCTTCTATTATCTCATCCTACAATATAATAATATAAATATTGTAATTATTGGGAGCGAGCGTGTCTGAAGGGTTACAACACTGGACAGGTGGTCATTGGATAGCCAGCACCGGGTTGGTTTGAATCCCATCCAAATTTACCCAGTTGTTTCCTTGAGTAAGAAACTTTATCCTACTAGCTCAATACTTGATGACCAGAAAGTGGATTCCTAGGTGATACATCTAAGTTGTAAGAACTTGAGTCACAATAATTGAGCTAAAAAATAGTATAATGGATTAAGACCCTACAGGTATTGTTCAATTTTATTAAACTTTGCGAATTTAACTGGATATGAATATATATAAGACTAAGACTAAGACTAAGACTAAGACTAAGACTAAGACTAAGACAGACAGACAGACAGACAGACCAATACAGACAGACAGACCAATACAGACAGACAGACCAATACAGACGGACATATGAACTGACAGACAGACCAATACAGACAGACATATGAACTGACAGAAAGACATATGAACAGACAGACAGACAGACAGACAGACAGACAGACAGACAGACAGACAGACAGACAGACAGACAGACAGACAGACAGACAGACAGACAGACAGACAGACAGACAGACAGACAGACAGACAGACAGACAGACAGACAGACAGACAGACAGACAGACAGACAGACAGACAGACAGACAGACAGACAGACAGACAGACAGACAGACAGACAGACAGACAGACAGACAGACCAAGACAGACAGACCAAGACAGACAGACAGACCAAGACAGACAGACTTATATAATGAACAGACTTACAGATGAACAGACAGATGAACAGACAGACATACCAAGACAGACAGACTTATATAATGAACAGGAAGACAGAGGAACAGACAGATAAACAGACAGACAGACAGACATATGAACTGACAGACAGACCAAGACAGACAGACTTATATAATGAACAGACAGACAGATGAACAGACAGACCAAGCAAGACAGACAGATGGATAGACACACAAACAATAAGCTGTACTTACAGGATCATGTACATGAGATACTTGAGGTATGGGTCGACCAATATGTGCTATAGATTGTGTTGTCATTGTTGATGATTGTCTAGCTGTCTTCAATGTTGTTGTTGTTGGTTTAGAAGGTGTTACATCTGTTGGTGTTCTTGTTAATGTTGTATCATCATCATCATCTTCATCAACATGTTCAGCATGAGGTGATAATGTTGATGTCATTTCTGAAACAATAATAAAGTACTTGAAGAGGTTACCAGGGTTGGTAGTGCAGTTGGTTGTGCCTTGATTTCGAATCAAGTGTCCCGTAGGGGATACAGGTTCAAATCCCTCCCAGGAAGGATATACCGTTCCATGACAGACACCGTAAAATTGTGCTGACACAGCGTTAACCCAGTAAAAAAAAACTTATAAAGTTAGTGTACAAATATAAAGGGCTGATAGCCTCAAACAAATATCAAAACACCAAAAGCACTATCAGACATATAGTTTTGATGGAGTATAAGGCTTAATATACAACAAAATGAAGCAATACAGCATGACTTTCCTTTACATAGTCCAGATTAGAGTACTTCTATTTCATGTAGTTGACTGCAGCGGAATTTAATGAGGATTTGCTACAGTCCATCACTTAACATGGGAAAACCCCATATAAAAATCATAGTTTCAGTACTTGTTCATTTAAATTCAGTAAAACCTTCTATAAATTGACAAACAGAATTGATGTCTTTTTTTCCTTTAAATATGGTAACTCTCATATTTTGTTAACCTGACTGCAATCTACTCATTTGTAAGGTATTTAAAGTTTTTATGCATAATGATGGCTTGAAGTGCATTATCTTGTTTATGACAAAAAAGAGAAAAAAAACCGAAGAGACTTTCCATTTATACTACAGAAAACAAACTAATATACAATTAAATGTCTTACCTTGTGATTTATGATAAGGTAGATTGGGAGCTGTTTGAGCACGAGAGTTTGTACGTAGACTAACAATAGATAATGATCCCATAATATCATCTGCATCATCGTTAGATCCTGGTGGAGCTGATCTACAGTTATCTTTCCTTAATTCTACAACTAGAGAATAATTATAACATTATATTAAAGCATTGAAAAAGTATACAAAAAAATTGAAAGATTGTATGAAATCATACAACAATTATTTGAGAGGCTAACATGGAAGATTGGGCTTTTCCTACTAGTGTTGCTTCAACAAATAATGTTTTCATTATTATTATTTAAGTTCATAGATAATTAACACAATTATAGCAAAAATATAAGGATAGAAGATAAATCAAAATTATATACATTTTCAATTTAGTAATTGCATTCAAGTGTCAATAGCAAATATATTAATCCTGCTGATTTTAATACTCATTACAGTCCTTATTAACTTTATATTGATAAAAATTGTTACATGTATCTATGTAGTATGGAGATTATCAAACAAATAACAAATATTTATATCAGCAGAGTTAATGTATGCACCATTGACAGTTGAATAAATAGTTTTGCTTAATTCATTTGAATTAATTATTGTATTGAAGAATAGTAACTTGCATCATTGGTAGAACTAGTTCAGACTAAAATGTATTAATACTGAAATATATAGTTATTAAAGACATAAGACTCTAAAACAATTAAAAAATTAAACTCTGGCATAATAAGGTATTGCAGAAACACCACTCGCATAAACAAAATGCAAAACAAGTAATATTAAAATGTCAAAACAAAGAGTACAATAATACATGCAGCAAGACAAAATACAGGCTTAACAACAACAAAAAATAAACTGATAAAAAATATCACACACTATTTTACACCTAACTTCATATTTTTATGGGTGTTATACTTGAAAACAACAAAATAATGTAAATTTGTTCACAAAAATGGTACATTATAGTAAAGGAACATCAATCACTGTAACATGACTTTGAACAGAAATAGATTTTAAACTGTTTTTATTTCCATGAGACAGATAACAAGAGCTTGAGACTACGCTATGAAACACAGTATTTAGAATCAGCAAATGGGTCGATGAACACTTCTTAGTATTAATCAAAATTATATATCAAGGACCATTAATGTATTATTAAGTTATGATTAAAGTATTTAAAGCTGCAAAAACATATAGAATAGTTTGAGGGCTGAACGAAACATAATTGTAACTCCCTTAATTTTCAAATAGTTACGATAATGTTTCATTCAGCCTTTGAGTTTGAAAGCATTAAATGAGTAAACATTACTCTGGCAAGTTAATTTTTGCACACATAATAAATATAATTCTACAATATAACATCAATTTCACACATGTCATAAATTGAAACTATAATCTAGCAAATATCACTATATTACTGTACAGTGTTTAAGGATGTATTCTTTAACTGCTTCAAGTAGGTCTGAATATATAAATTATAACACTTTGTTCTCAAGCAGAAGTATATCAACAATTTTTCAGCTTTCATAGATTTCTAACTCTTTCAACAATATACCTAAATCTGAACTTCAATTTAAGGGTTTTTTCATTCGTGCACAAGTGGTACTTTGTTGTTTTTACATTTTATGGCTGAAAATCACCAAACATGGATTAAACCTATTGTTCTTTACACATATTTTCAAACTAACAGTAAGTTTGTTTGTACCATGGGGAAAAATTCAAATATTTAAATTCTAGATATAGTCTACTTTAACCATACAGACCGGTGATGAACAGTTATTTGATCAACAAAATTAAAGACAATTTTGCAAAAAAAATATTTAAGACTAGAAAATTAAAACACATTTTTATAACATGCAACAGAAGCAGATTCCACTTATTTGCACTTGTTAAAGAAGTAATATTTCTGTTAAGCTTATTATTTCTTTCTCAGAAATTGAAACAAAGGGAGGCAATTCAGAGAGGACTAAATTAGTACAATCTAAAAAGTATTACCTCCCTTCATTACATAAAAATCTACTTAAGTCATAACTAAATCTGGAATCTCATATTAAATACTGTTATCTCTGTTATCTAAAACTTGTTATATTTTAGTTAATACACTCACATCTTTATAAAATACATACTTAACTCATCTTCTTGCTGGGTACAAATGTATTCCATTCCTGGTAAATGTTACATGTTAAAGTCTGATATGATTTAACTTGTCCTTTTTTGGCATTAGACAAATATGGCCAGACAAGGACCCTATATAACATAAGGTACTTGGGTCAGACTGCAACATGGATTTATTTCATACATAAATGTATATAAATAATAAAAAAATATATTTGTTGTTTACTACATTTTTTAGTCTCTAAGAAAAGTCATGTTTCACTTTCAAACTTCCCACACTGCGGGGTGAATACATCAATCTGTGCAAAACTAGTCTACATTCTTTTTCATTAACATGTTGTTAAGACTTATAATGTTCTGACGCATAGTTATTATCTCATACCTTTAGTATTTTGTAGCATAGGTTCTATGCTGCGACACACTTGCAAAATATAAAATATACTGTTAATACAAAGCCTAAGTAATCTAACTTTCTCATTCACTAGGCCAATAATAGGCACATTTATATAATTAAATAATAAGATTATTGTAATATAATGGCACAAATATTGAAAATAACTAAAGTAGTCAACAGACAGGGGGGGTGACTATTCAGGGTATTCCTGTAAACAACAGCAACAACAAGTCAAAACTGATGCAAGAGTTATGCAACTGGGCATTTGACACCAATGGTAACCCGGCCCAGAGACATGTGTGAAGTTTCAAGTGAATCCCATTGGTAGTTTCAAACATATAAAATGTTGCACCTAAAAACTTAACCAAGAAGTGTTATTGCTTATGTCCATGCGGACACCGAGGCACAACTGAGTAAGATAGCCCCAGTATTCTCTGAACAGTTGAGCTAAAAATAAAATCAACCTGTGAATACAAGACATGTACCATTTACAATCACCATAACACAAATTATCCCAACCATCATTCACAAAACACCCATTTAAGAATATGGTACCAAAATCCCCATACAAATCATAACAAAACACCAGGGTGACTATAATACTCCAAAAATCCCTGACTATACCTACATAACTTCAAACATTCCAACATCCCAACAAAAAGCTTCTTTGTACCTTAACAAACACTCAAAGCTCTTTTATTACAATTACAACTTATGTAACCAATATAAACTAAACCGAATTAAAAACAAACTGTAACTTTATTTTACTTACAAGCACTTCCTCTGTGCAATGATCCATTTCCTAAGTACAATAATAATAAGGTCAAGATATGACAAGTCAAAAGAATGAATTATTTTTTTATTAATTTTGAGGCCATATTAAACTTAGACTTTGGCAAGTACAAAATTGCAAATCTAGTTTGTAACACACAAAATATGTTCAGTTTTTTTAATCATATGTATTATTTTGCAAGCATTTATCAATTTTACTGCTCTTTAAAGTCAGTATAAAAATTCAATATAAAAAGTTAATTGCAAAATTGAATTACATATAAAAACAAAAATTAAACATTAAAAGTTGATTATCAACAGCAAATATTTATGTCAATTTAAATTAAATGTATGAAAGAAACAGTATTTACAAAGAAAAACCCAAGAACATTAATAAAAAGGTACTTATACACATATACAAAAAAGAAAAAACTTCAAAAACTGATTGCACGTTCATACAATCAGAAAATTTTAATAAGTGATGGTTAAAAAGATGACAAAAATGACACACATCACAAACAATGAAATATTTGCCAGAAAAAAAGAATAACTTGCGAGATGTTAAAAGACATAGGTAATTTCTAAGACAAGTAAATTATTTAATTGTATGAAAAATCCTACAGGATAGTATGCATGGTTTAAATGATGTTCAGAGTTTTGCCGAGGATGAGCATTTGCACAGGCAAAATGAAATGGCTCATGGGAAATTTCATAAGTGGGCAAAGTGGAGCATTTGATTTGTTGGTATAGACAAGGGAAATGAATATAGGATAATATACATCATTACACAAGCAAGGAGAAACATATATTTGTATGCATGGTGCAGAGAACAATGAAATTATTGCTGGCAAAAAAGACAATAAACAATAAAAAAAATCACAGACAGCAACATTCCAACATTCAAACAGTTAACATTAACATTTACAAATTTAACAACTACATATATTCCCAACATCAAATTTTACCACATTTAAAGGTTCAAAACATTATGGCTTTGAGGAGGATGTTAAAAACAAGTGTTCAACAGGGCATACACCAGAGCCTATGTAAGAGTTAACCTAGCTATATATTAAAATTAATGAGCTCTAAATTAGCTCTTATGAAACTTTGGGTTCACACACAATTAATAAAATACAAGCTGTTGACTTCTTCATTATATTACGTTGTGACTGATCTCGAGGAAACACTTCTACGGTCATACATACTCTAGGATTTTACAATGGTCTAACAAACTACATGGTAACTGGCAAATTAATGGCTTTTAAGTCTGACTTCAATGTTTTAATTCCCTGGGCTGGCAATACCCCAGTTTGATCAAACTTAAATTAATTTAAGATTTTGAAAATTAAATTAACAAATAGGATTAATAAAATACATGATTTTGATGACTAAACATTAATGACGGAAGCAATGTTCCTCAATTAAATTTTGTTTCAGAAAATAAATACAACAGTTAAAGCAAGAAAATTATCCATACATTAAATGGCAGAAGCATGCATATTTTTGTAGCAAGTTTTGAGCTAAAATGTGTGAATATTCAATACATTCAATTTAAGTGCCAGACAAAGTTTTCATGATCAAATTGAGGACTTTCCAACTCAAAATCAAAGGGAGATAACACTGTACGAACTAAACAAGTTTAAATACCCTGAGTTAGCTCCCTTTGCCAACAATAATAAAGATCACCAACACAAATTCCAGTGGTACATAAAACAATGATAGCAATACAATATTTTCTTAAACATTTAAACCATTAAGTGTTGAATACATTACCTGACTGAGAACTTCTAGGTCTTTCTATACAAAACATACATTATAAATAAATACAAGTAAGTCCATTATACACTAGATGTATGAGCATTACTTGGTCTTTATTACAGATGAAGTACACTTTTTATTTAACTTAAATATGATATGTATTTCAAAATATTTCAGGAGTTAAATAAAAGAATCCTTAATCTAAACAATTATTAGAAAATCCATAGAACTTTGGTAATATTACGGAAAATCAAGTTGTTTTACATTGAAAGTACAAATTCAGAAATAAAAACTATATGAAGATACAAGATAATGAAAATACTACCAGAATACAACCAACAATATAAACTTGGCATTTGAATGGATAATCATCCATAAATATTAACACTGAGATTCAAACCATGGTGCATAAAGTCAGCTGAGAGAGTAGTATGTTAGTTTATATAAGCATTCACAGGCAGTGACTTGGACTTCAATGTTTAAATATAATTACCAACATTTTCAAGTGTTATCAATAATCATTAAACATTAAGTCAAATATATTCTATTAAAAACATGAAAATCATTGAAAAAAAAGTTTCTTTTTTACATATTTTAATTGAAAAATACTAGAAATGTTGAAACATAAATAACAAGTAAATCTGTGAGCTAATGCTCACTAGTGATACCCCCGCCAAAATCTAAAAATATGCGACAAACAGGAAGTAGATGAGCGAGGAGCATGAAATCGCTTTACACCACATGGGACTATAGGATGAAGCAATATGCAAAGTTTCAGGCTGCTGCATGGTATAGTTGCTGAGAAAACTGTGACGGAAATTTTGTAACGGACGGACGCACGGACGGACGCACGCACGGACAAGGGTAAAACAGTATACCCCCCTCTTCTTCGAAGCGGGGGTATAACAAATCAATCTGAAATGAGTTAAGTTGTCATGTCAACCTGTCATAGTATTGAGAGAGTAAATACTAGAAATTTGAGTACAAGTTTATTCCCACAGACTGAAATTTTTTGTTCCATGTCTGCATTTGGTTTCTGACCAGTTCTAAAAAATTACAGACAGTTGATTTTACAACATCTTTCATCATCAAACTAATCACAGTTTAACTACAGTAAAGTTTCACAATTAAAACCATCAACATCATTGGTCTTAACAGCAAGAAAGGTCTAAATATTGGGACCTTTACTTCTCGAATTAAACATTTGCGACTTAAAGAATAGTAAAAAAAATCATATGATTTTGAAACTACCAAGGTGGTCTTAATAGCAGACCTTTACTGTCAAATGTCTCAATATATGCCCTCAGTGCTATTCAAGGACCATAACACAGACGTCTCAAGGTAGATTTGACCTAGGTAGCTGTTCGTCAGTTATGTTGGGCTTTTACAAGCCGTCTTAGTGGGGCATAATAAGACACAATCATGAAATTTCATAAAATATCAATAATGTTATTGTAAGTAAACAAAATAGTCAAGATTATTGTTATTCTGTAAATATTAAATCATAAATGACTTCATCTCATCACTTCAAAATACATCAACAATGATAACGTGTCACTTGTTTATATACAAAATATCTGATGTCATATCACACATACAATGTGACATCATAATATTGTCAGTGATCATTCTACACCACAATATAAAAATGGTTACATCAATCTGTTTAAACAACAAAAACAACAACAACAAAGCTGTAGGGTCAATAAAGTATTTATCACTCAAATTATAAGCTAAAACCATTTTGTTTTGTCTAAGTCCTTAATCTGCTGTTAGCTGGAAATAATGAGAGTGTAAACAAATAATAAACTACCAGAAAACTAAGTTTCTTGAAGAAGCTAAAAGTGTAAATAAATCATTACTAAAATGAAATCAAGTTTAGGTCCTCATCCTGTCTGAACTATAGTCATTGTCTCGAATTTATTTTAGCCCAGTTTGTAATGTTGTATGTTTGTTTTGTTTGATTTAACACCGTAGCAACACATTGTATAGGTCGTATAATGGCAGTCAGTCAACCTACTCACTAGTTCCTGAAAATGCTAAATCTCTGGATTTACCTGTTAACTAACTACTAAGCGCATACTTTTGTCTGTGACTGACATGTGACCAACATAATTAAGAATCATTTGTAGGAGGGAGAATGGCTGTAGAAAAAATTTCGTGACCTAACTCCACGAAAGTATGCCCGCCCAGGAATCAAACCCACAAACCCTCGATCAGTAGACTTGCGTGCTACCAACTGAGCAAGCTGTGCGGCTTTATGATGTAATATAAACTATATAAAGTATTAAGTCATTCTCACTAGTTTAAATGAATTTATACTTATTCCACAATTTTGGGCAAGTTGGTTTTTATAGTAAGCACATGTTTAAATTAAATTTGAAGTGGAGAGTTTATAAAAGATTAAAAACTTATTAATTAATTAATGCTTGAATGTGAAAAAACCCTCTTAACCCTTACAGTCTGATTTTACATGCCAGATAATATACTGACCAAGTCTGTATTAAAATATGGCTGAAGGCAAAACAAAAAAATAGACATGTCACTAAATGTGATAAAATATCCCAATGGGTGTTAGTCAAGAAATTGGGTGCTGAGAATTGAGCAGACAAGATTTTTCATCAAAGGGCCATAACTTGGCAAAAAATCAATGGACCATAACCAAAATGGGATATGCACAAGTCTGCCATATATCTGGTATATGTGTAAAGTTTGATTGAAATTGGTAAAATATGTGTTGAGAAATTGAACAGACAAGAATAAGCTATAGACCAAACAAACGACCGACCTACGACAAGCTGACACCTACATACCCCCCAAACAGAGTTTTGTGGGTATAGTAAAACCCATTTTGAACTAGAGACAGGTAGGATAGAGACATGGGTGAGAATCTAAACTTGATTTTATTTTATCTTAGACGATTGTAGAGGAGAGGATTATATATTTACATGGAATAATTCTAATAATTTCCAGTTATTATGTTTATACTATTACAATGTGCTACATTATAAAGAAATACAATAAAACTTTGATCAACCAATTACAATGTGACCTATAGCATTCTTTCTGGGGCCCTAGACAATAAATATAAAGGAAAATGAAACTAAATAAAATATCGAATTTCCAAATTTAAAATTGATGTCAATCAATTACAAATAACAAAAATCATTAGTTTGGGGAACTTTGGGAGTTTTTGAATGATCAAAGTTTTACTGTACATAAATTAACTCAAACATAAAATGTCAGAGTGAAAAAGGAATAAATTAACGGTATTCTAAGTGAAATAAAAGATTGAACTAACATACGATTTCCTAATAAATAAATGCACTTGCCATTACAAAATAAGAGTTTTGAGAACATATAACCTCAAAATTATTAGAACAAAATAGTCAACATTTGAGGCTGAGACTACTGAGAATAATCAGAATAGTTTAGATTAGGGCTGCGTATCTTGGCCAAGGTCCCAATACGATACGTATCACGATATATGCCTCATGATTACGATATTAATCGCGATACAATGTAAATTGTAAATTTGGTATGAATGCATTGACAAATTATGATATTTTTATCAAACAATCATAAAATTAAAAAAGTTAATTATTACTCTTTGTTTAATGAGTATTGAGAATAAGAAGTAAATTTGAGTAAAGATTGCAATTGCAAGTTAAATGCTATATATATAGTATATTTTGTTTTTAACTAATTTCTTGTAAAGGGCCTTCTGAATCGCAATTTTTTAGGACGCGATTCGATACACCTGTATTGGACAGTCGCGAATACGATCTCACAACGCATCGGTGAATCGTTACAGCCCTAGTTTAGATGTAGTTTCATGGTCATCAATAAAAAACATGGCAAGTGCAATGACTTTATTAGAGGAAACTAAAAATATAATAATTTACAAAAATCAAGTGATAAAAACCAATAACTCACCTTGCTGCATAAAATGCCTAGGACTTTGTACTTTGCGTGCATGATGTTCTAACTCCGTACTATACTGTTGACCTTGACGAGGGGTCGTTATTCCTTTGCGTGTATGATGCATACTTGGAATTGAAGGCGGTGTGCGTACAGGGGGCGCTTTTTTATAATGTTCATTTTGTCGACGTGCCATTCTTAAAACCTGCCCAGCAGGACTTTGAGCACCACCTGGCATTCTCCCAGCGGATCGACCTACTTTTGTTGTCATGGTATCAGGTAAACACTGAAAACAATAATTTTCTGGTTTCACGATAGATTTAACCCACTGCTCTTGTTGCGACTGAGTTTCTAAATCATGTCTATGATGTTCATGATGGTAACTATGTAATGTTTTATCATTAAGTTCTAGTTTAGTATCACTAGCAGGAATCACCACTCTACCGTCAGCGTCAACTTCTGGTTGATAATGCCAAGTATCAGAAACACTCAACGCTTGTAGAGCTTTCTCCGTTGGTAAATGCTGTCGTTGTTTTGTATGTCCACTGGAAGATACAGTAGTCACTTCAACAAATATGTCTCCAGTAGTCTCATCCACTTCCTTAACTGATTCTGCCTCTCTGTCAGCAGATTCTACAACCTTATCAAACCTTGTTTCAACTGTTTTGACAATCTTTTCAATTGGTTCTTCTTTCTTATCCCCTTGTACAATGTCTCCATTCACTTGTAATGTAACACTACTTTCCTTACCATCACCAGGAACTTCAACATTTTGTTCACTAGTTTGAGATACGATATTTACAGTGTCATTGATGATGTCACTTTTACTTGCATCATTATAGTCAATATTTTGTGTATCAGTGTTATCTTGTTTATCAATGTTAGGAGATGTTACATCAAGAAGTTCTTGTCTCTTTGAAGACAACAACACTGATGTTTCATCAAAATCTTCCTGAAATTGGAAATTGATTTTTTTGATAATAGAGTTCTTTGCTAAGTTGAAAGAAATTAAAAAATACTTGAGCAACTGTTTGACAATATGATGATTCTTAATGTATGCATGTACTGTATAAATCTTTATATTGGAGGGTGCAAATATTGGCAATTTTTCTGCTTTTATGTTGGCAGGGTCAATATTTGGTGGTGTGAAGGCTAACCCTCGATGAACATTCTTGTTTTCAAGTTTATTCCATCACTCACATTATCAGTCGCCTTATTAATTTCAAATGCAATTTTTCACATGACCTTTCTTTCAAAGTTGTTTATGATCAAGGTAGTATCTTTCCATGGTGAAAAAAGCATGGCCATGGCAACATGACATAATCAACTTTTCTAAACAACAAAACTTGCTGGTTGAATCCACAGAGCTTTTAATGAAATTGATGCTATCAAATTAATTTAATAATAAGTTTAATAAAATTGCATTTCATGGTCTATTAAGTTATAAAGCAGAAGCTATTTCATCAACTTCATAGCAATTACCAATGGACATCATGCTTTTAATATCTGTATTTCAATCTCACTGAGGAGTCTTTTACTCAACACGTGTGCAAAAAATATACACACCACCCTCACAGCTACTTTTTACATCTGAGTGAAGTGAAGCAATCACAGGTAAATTTCTTGCTCAAATAGGGTTTGAACTCATGACCTCCTGGCCCCTATAAGTGCATGTCCTACCACTATACAACAACTCCCTAATGACCTATAAACATAATAAACTAACCTGTAGATTTAAAGCAGGAACACAATTATCATTATCATCTTCTTTTTCATTTGTCTCTTCAGGTATTCTGTAATATGAATAAGTAACAGTAAACAGTGAGGCCAACAAATTCTAATGATCAAAATTTATGAGACATTTATCAAACATTCACTGAATGGTTGATAACCTGAAGCATTAAGAATTCATGACCGACAGTATTATTAGAAGAATATGTTATTTTAGTAAAACTGTTAGATTGAGTATAGTTTATGTAGAAAACATCTGCCTGAGACAGTCTTTAATATGTCTTTCTTAAAGTTTAATCATTTAACTTAACAAACTCAGTGATTGAAATAGATTACAACACAAGTTTTTTTATGTCAAGTTGCACTGATCTGGTCTGATTAGTGACAGTTCGGTTTTGGAATAAATATAAGTTTAATAGAATCAACAAGTAAATCTGTGAGCTAATGCTCACTAGTGATACCCCCGCAAAAATCTAAAAATATGTGACAAACAGGAAGTAGATGAGCAAGGAGCATGAAATCGCTTTACACCACATGGGAATATGGGATGAAGCAATATGCAAAGTATTAGGCTGCTGCATGTTATAGTTGCTGAGAAAACTGCGATGGAAATTTTGTAACGGACGGACGGACAAGGGTAAAACAGTATACCCCCCTCTTCTTCGAAGCGGGGGTATAATAAATGTACTTACAAATTTACTTTCTTTGAACTTTGTCTGCTTACTCTACCATCTGAAATACACAAAGAAATAATTGATTACCTTAAAAGCCTTGAATAGATAGAGGAGCAACATTACAAATTGTTGCTTTTTGTAGCTTTTGCTCTTGCAAATTCTCCGTCTTTAGGGCAATTGCCTCTAACCACCAGGAGTTTGTTATGTAAAGAAGTAACATGCTTCATAACCACACTAAATAACCGAAACTATTCCAATGAAATGTAGGCATTAATAAAGAAATAAGCCAGTGCTTTTGGAAAAGAAACCTGTACATCAGGGGGGGAGCCATTTTGAAAAGCAGACACATCCTGCAAGCAAGAAAAACTTGCGTCATATCACATTCAATAAGCAATTAGGTAGCAAACTGTTTAATAGGAAATGGCTATGTAGCACAAGCCTAGTGGAGTGAGCTTTGGGTTAAAGCCATCTATCAATCAGTACATAATCTCCAGTGGTTTTAGTCAGCGTTTGGACAGTTGACAACAGCTACAGCTTAGAATGAAACATAAAATACATAGTTTGTAAGCCATAGATCATCTTGACCTTGTTGTCACAATCAAGTCCTCATTATGACACCCTCCTATATTATATTTTATATTTCATATTGTAAATAATGTCTACTCAAATACCCTTGATGATCATCATATATTACTGTTTATAACAGATATTATATATATAAGAAGGTAATATATGAAGGAAGTTAAAAAGCAATCTTTAAACAATTCATAGATAATATATAGATATCATCAGGTCATTGTAACTTTACTGTTTACAGTAAAACTTGCAATTGTGATCACTATATTTATATCTCATATATTTTTTCTTGGTCCAGTAAATTTTCATTATGTCCAGTAGAAAAGTTCCATGTTGCTTTACCCAATGTCCAATGCTGACCCTTTGTGAAGACTGTTACAGTAACTTTGAAAATTAAATCAATATATTGTGGGCTTAGCGCAAAACGGTTGTAACTCACTCTTTTTTTAATTGAGTTACGATCCTTTCGCACTAAGTTGCAATATGTTTACCAGCTATTTGGCTCAAGTTTAGCCTTTTAACAACAAACTAACGAAAGGTGATGTCTTCTTCACATATTTTACATTGTTTGTAACAAGAATATTGTTAAATTGTTAAATATTGTTCCAATGATAAAAACCTACCCCATTTACAATAGTAACAATATATATAGTTTCAGTGTTTCTAACAACTTTCATTTTAAATATCTCACTATCAATAGGTCAGCTTGCCTTATTTTTTTTATTTTGAACGTCGTATTCAACACATATATAGGTCATATATACGACGGCCAGCTCTTCCTACTATAGAATTCCTAGACACTTTTTCTATCACCAGTTCTAATTTACCCTACCACGAGGCCAACAACTCATGTATAGGGTATGACCTACCGCGCCCTGGTTCGAACCCGCGATCTCCAGATTCGAAGTCAGACATGCTAACCACTACACCACGGCCGCAGCTCTACTTGCCTTAAAACATTCATGATTCATTTATCTTAACTCAAATGCAGCTACACACTGACATGCAATTTTGAAATATCAAAAAGTAACCAAATCTGAGAGTGAATACAGGGACATACAAATGTGGTAAAATATAAAAGCTACAAGAGTTACCCCCCTTAGTAGTATATGGTAATTTTACAAAATTGCAATGTTAATATTTCTCAGAATAGAAATCTGAATACAAGATATGCTATTTTGTAAAAAGTTATCAAACAATTATTGTTTTTATTGACAACAGGGATGAAACGGTGACAGTAAAGACACTAAACATCAATATTTACTGCTAGGCAATGATGCATTTAAAGACACAGCCGGCAACACTAGGCTCAATACAATACTTGTCCAATAAAGTCATTAACTTTAACAAGATATATCAGTGACTCATAAAATCAGCAATCCAATAGAATATGCATTGAAATAAAAAGCAAGGAAGCAAAAAGAACAAAAAATAACCAACAAAAATACAATTGTTTACCTTATCAACAAATAAATATTCTAACGTTCCAAAAATGATAAAATCCTTATTTCAATAATTTTCAGACAAAATCATGCAAAATAAAACATCAAATGTCTAAAAAACTCCTCAGTTCTTAAATAATCTAACTAAGTTTTGTTCAGGAGAAGTGTTTAAATGCCAGACGATGACAGTGAATTACGGATTTATAATAAGTTTATAAATCACAGTCTATAAGATCTAATCATTATAATTCTCCAGTCTATATTGTTTGATTTGATAAATATAGTGACCGTTTAAAGTCTTCTTTAATCCTAAATACATGTAGTTAATCTATTGACATAATCCATAAGACAAGAAAGTACATACTACCCTATTTGTATTGCCAACTACTTCAGTCAAATTATATTTACAATATCACCTCAATAATACGTCCAACAATGACTTATCTGGCTTCTGCCAATTGACTTGAGAGTTTTGTAAAGTCAGCTTTTTTTCTCAACTTTCCTGGTTTAAATAAAGTCAAAGTGACTGAATACCTTTCATAAACATGTAAATACAAAGACAATGTTGATCTATACTGGGTTAAACGCCGAGTCGACACAATATTTTAGGTTATTTTTACGACGTCTAGCGCACCTAACCTAGCTTTCCTGGATGCTTATCTATAACCAGTACTCACCTACTCTTCCACAAGAATGGAAACTTCTCCATATACCTTATTAATGGAGGAAAATTGATATTATTGTAATATTTTCATGTAAGGTTATAACCTGCCCCTTGTGATATGAACCCGTACCCCCTTCAGAACACTAGATTTGAAATCCAGGCGTGCTACCAACTGCGTCACTGACCCAGGTTAAAGACAATGTTGAATCATCCAGCTGACATTAAACTGTTAAGCAATTCAACCTGATCCTAAATCAGAATCAGAATCTTATGAGTTGTTAGAGAACAAACATTCTCGCACAAGAAGTCACCATGAAATGTCTGTTTTATAAGGGTGTTACTGTATAATAAAATAAGTCAAGTATAATACCATATAACTTTAAGATAGTAGCTTATTGTAATCCTGACCATATGTACAGATATTGTACATGTATGTTTCCACAATTTGACAACACTGATTGCATACTAGGAAGTCACAGATAGTTCACTGAGGACAGAGGGTGTAGTACATGTCACTTATAGTGTAACATTGTTATATCTTTGCATGGGGCTTTTCTGAAGAGCAGCTAATGTACTGACATATCTGCTTCCATTTCGCCAAAGGGTTATCCAGCGGTGGGAGCTGAAAGCGGAAGGTGGACAAGCACAAAACACACAGGGTACCACACTTGACACATCAACATACACAAATACATGGTAAGGGGATTATTCACCACCCTCACTTCCCAATGGTATCCTCATTTACTATACAAGATTGCTTTATCAAATATTATCAGTATAAAACAATAAAACAAGAAAACATGTCCAATTTCAGATAAAATTTACATCAATAACGTGAATTTTCCCCCTTTAATAAAATCAGGGAATTAGTGTTATCTATGTCTCTGATAGAATGGAGAAGTTGTTGGACTTGTGGAAGGGAATATGAACAATGGTTGTAACAGACATGGGTCAAGACAAGTTGAGCTGACAGCTGTCAAAAAAGTAATTTGTGTTGACACAGCAATTCAAAAAACAACCTATAAACAATTCAAAGGTCAAGAGCTGTGATTATGAAAGGAACAGTTTCGATACTAGAGTATAGAATATGGGTGATAAACAGAAGGGCAAACATAAAACAGATTTATAATTATTGTAACTTTAAAATTTAAGAATTTTAAAGTCAAGTTTTGTCAAATTGACCTTCGAAAGATTAATACATTATACTAAAATTGGTAACTATACTCTTTTGAGCTGATTTAATGAATGCAAGTGATATTTAAATTGACCATGTCCAATGGGAACAATCTAATTTGAATAACATGCCCACAAATATAACCATGTGCTCTATTTTGACATCTTGTTCATGAAACCAAGTGAAGCTATAAACCTTTAAATATGTTTATTGGTATTGATAAATTTTATTCAAATGTCATTAGTGCATACATTAACCTCGCTGATTTACATACAAAATGTACTCAGATATATATTTTTATCAATATTAAGTACAGAAGTACTGTAGTGAGTATTTAAATCAGCAGGGTAATGTACGTTCCTCTAAAAGTGGAATACAAATAAAGACATGGCAATGTCCATTGTTTTTTTTGTCTCAGGTCAATTTCACAAGCATGGAGTATCTAGTATAAAACCTCTAACAGAGTATAAGTTTATCAGTTCATTCAGCAGATGGCTATTACCACAGGCTGCCTGCATGAAAGAGTTCCCTCCCCTTAATTTTTTTATTAAAGTGCATAAGTTTATTTTTGGCGGGGGGACTCTTAAATGAGGCGGCCAGTAACATTTACTGGAAGGTTTCATCATATTTCTGACAAATCAATACAATTATTGTTAGAAATCATTTGCATTGAAACTATTTTATAAACATCATTATTACCATTAGAAATAACTTTGATTTAAAGACACTGATACACTACTATATATCACCTAACATGTTGTAATATGCCTTATAACTTAGTCAATGTTATGTTGTGGCTTTTAAAATGTGGGGGCTATTCATAGTCCCAAGAATCAAAACTACATGGAACACATTTTTGGGCCCAGAGAAATGGATGTTTTTGCTTCCATTTCTAATGATATTCTCTGAAATTTTAAGTATGAGTCTAAAATTTTTACTAAGGCATGAAGTAGCAAAATATGTCTATACAAGCTTATGTTTGAACCAATCAACTAACAAACTAAATTATTAAATTTTTAAAATGTTTCCCTCCAAAGCTATTGTTTTAAAGGTGCCACATCATGTTTTGTTTTTCTCCCTATACAATGATACAAGTATTAGCATTTCCAAAAATGCTTGAAATCGCCATCTAGCCCTGTATTCTCCTTAGAGTAAAAACATTCAAGCAAAATGCGTCAGTGTTTTAAACCATCCCAAGTCTATTTATAGAATACAAGAATTAGCATGCCCTAGTAACAATATGTAAAACCATTGATTTAAATTGCCCAAAAGTAAGGAAGATTACTTTGCATTTTTTAACAAATGCAAGTTTTAAAAAGAAAAAATCATGTCACAATTAGTTATGCATATTTTTTGGAGTTAAATTACAACTTTTTTGAAACTGGTACTCGTTCATACATTGATAATTGTAATTATCCCCGCTGCGAATAAATAAAGGTTTGTTCAATTCTGTTCTGTTAATAAATGCATTGTTTATTTTAAATAACACTTAAGCTGTACCTCAGTATACACAGTGATAAGTACAATATCAGTGTGACAGTGCCTTTAAAGTGATAGAAACAAAAAGAAGTTAAAGTGATCCTAAATGAAAGACAAATGTTATAGAATGTTACAATATATTGATACAGGAAATATACTGTTCTAACAACAGATCAAAGCTCTCTATTATATATTGATTAACTGTCCATTAATCATTGTACAGTGCACTCCAAAAGTTCCTCAACAAAAAAACATTTTGAGAAAAAGCCAGATTATGCATATAATGGCAAATAATTCTTCTATGAATGAAGACTCCTCATGTTGCACGCCCAACTAGTTCAGTTGGTAGTGCACAAGTCTTATGATCGAGGGGTCGTAGGTGGCATTCCCAACAGGGCATACTTTCGTGGAGCTTGGTCATGTAATAATTTTCTACGGCCATTCTACAACTGATTCTAAATCATGTAGGGCAGTAGTCAGTCACTGACAAAAGTATGTGCATAGTAGTTGGTTAACTGCTAAATCCAGAGATTTAGCCTTTCCAGGAACAGTGAGTAGGTGGACTGACCACCGTTATATGACCTATACAATGAGTTGCTATGGCGTTAAACCCATTAAACAAGCAAACAAGACTCTTCATGTGACATAGTTTTAATTATATGTAGTTGAACCAATAAAAGCTGATTTTGAAGTTCGTTCAGACCACTGGCCCTGGAGTCCATTCGATACAATATTCATACTTTTAAATTAGAAAAAAATAATGTTGTTGAAAAAGGTCCATTTTAACTGTCGCTTTTGAGTCATGCCACAGCTTATTATAATGTATATATCTATATGGTATTGAACCGTTTTTGGAGTGATCCACGGACGAACTGATTTTTTTATATTTCGGAGTATTACTACACATAAAAACCGCTTCTGATTTAAAGCTGACACATATTTTTACAAAACTAGCAAGTATCAGCTTCATATCTTGTATAGTTATCATAGAATTAAGCGTTATTTCAGTAATTTCATTTTTCAGCGATTGAGAGACACTGCTAACTTCCGGTATGATTAACAGTTTTGTAACATACGTTCTGATTGGTCTAAAACTCCGCGAAACTTTTCCCGTAATCTGTCACCGTTATGCTGCGATTGACTAAATTACAAAAGGAAAATCAACAAATCGTATTCTATTGGTCTCTTTATTACACGGACATTTTATAAGTTACACAATTGATGTATTGACGGCCAAACTATTACGCGAGTGGAAAAGAAATTGCCAGTGTAATGTCTTCACGTTTAGATCTTGGTATTGTAAACACGCCATTTCTGTCTTTTTATTTCTTCAAAATATATATTTCAATGTCTTGCCATTGTCTGTTTGACCAAAAATTATTATGTCCTCATGCAGTGGCCCTTAGTGCCAAAGCAGATTGATCAAAATTCAGCATGACGCTTTGTGGATGTTTGCACTGGCTTCGTTTCAATGACAGATTACGGGAAAAGTTTCGCGGAGTTTTAGACCAATCAGAACGTATGTTACAAAACTGTTAATTATACCGGAAGTAAGCAGTGTCTCTCAATCGCTGAAAATGAATTTACTGAAATAACGCTTAATTCTATGATAACTACATAATATATGAAGTTGATACTTTTTAATTTTGTAAAAACATATGTCAGCTATAAATTAGAACCGGTTTTTATGCCCATTCATATTCCTAAATGTAAAAATTCAGTTCGACGGAGGATCACTGCATAAAAGGTTCAATACCATGTGTATATTATAATAAACCGTTGCACGGCTCAAAAGCTATAGTTAACATGTGTCGTTTTTTTTCTATTTTTCTTCACTAATGTTTTTTTTTAAACATAAGTATGAATATTTTATCCGATATAGGGACTCAAGTGCCAGTGGTTCAGACTACTCATTGTTCATTTATTTCATATGGAAATGTAAAAGTATTTAACCTTAAACAGGATTTGTCCACTGACTTTGGGAGAACACTGTATATTGTAAACAGTGAAAATCAACAGTGGAACTAGGTAGCTTAGAATTTTTATGGGATATAGATTAATAAGAACATACACAGATCTTGTGGGGGTGGGTCAGGGGGGTCCAGACTACCCGGGAAATTTCCAAATTGTACCAATTCTTGAGTGGTTTGAGTGGTTTTTTTTAACTGTAAGCCATTTTTAAGTAGCATGAAGCATTTTTTTGTGTTTAACAAAGATCTAATAGGTAAACATGCATATGTTATGTTATTCTGCAAACAGTGTGTAATATGGTTGTGGTGTGAAAGTTTGGACCCCACCCTAGAAAAAAGTTTAGACCCCCCCCCCCTACAAAAAGATCCTGGATCCGCCCCTGAGGAATAGAAACCAGATTAACAAATTGTCTATCATAAGTTAAAGTCTACATCATCAGGCAACACCCCAAAGAAGGGAACTCAGGGCGATGACGATCAGTACAGTGAAATATATCAATGATATTTGTTAAACAAGATATTTAAGTATCTAGCACTTATAGATTACAAGACATGTATAAAATATTGATATTTTTATGGAGTTTTCATGTTTGACAATATGATATAAAATAGAAAATAAATGATTATTGATGAGATACTCTAAATAGAAGATGATTTATTATGTGACATAATAAACAACCAGGCTAAGGTATAACCACAATACTGTCAGATACTCTGGTCTCCATACAGTGGTATACATTGTAATTGCGTTTTACCTTGGCAATGCTGTTTTTGTTTCTTTAATGTTTGTGTGTGTTTTTGCCCATTATCCAGTGAAGGGTTGATTGTAGTTTTTTTACCAAGAAAATTTGTTATTGTTTGTTCTTGAAACTGATGGGACAAGCCTGAGGTTGGTGCATTCTAGAACCAGGTTTAAACTGTTCATCTGTTCCAAGGCAGAAGCCCCTATGATTTTTTTTGGTATTTATTTTGAAACTTCCTTTTTATAACAAAAAATTGAAACTCTAAAAATATCTCCCTCTTTGCTTTTGGCTTTGTAGTGGGGCTGTGTTTTTACCATTACTGGTCACTTACACCTTTTTACAATAAGTTTATGTCAGTGACTGTGTTTGTTTCTTGTTTCTGAAGTTTTATTTCAGTTTTATCATGTCAATTAATTCACTCAAAAATGTATCAAAACTTCACAAAAAGGCTATAAAATAAAAACCCAAATGGCTAAGGTACCCACGGAAAGATTGACATAGTTTTATAACACATGTAAGCTCTCTTGATGACAAACCACCTGGCTAGGCTTGGTGCATTCGGAAAAAAAACTAGATGACTAAGAGAACAGACATAACAGTCTCTAATCCAGCCAGCCAATAATCAAGCAAGCAGTCAACAATGAATGTTCACTTAATGCAACCCGTCTTTGACATACATTCATACAGCCAACATTCATACATAAAATGATATCAAACAACAAAGTGGTACCAACCTGATGGAGATTTTCTAGGTGTACCAATAGGCATAGAGAAAGATAAATATTCTTTATTTTGTGATGTTGTAGTTAATTGGCTCATAGAAGATGATTGTCTATATCTAGCATTCATTGAACGTAAAAACTCTTCATCAAAGAATAAAGAGTTCATTGACCCATATCTGTATATAAAAATACAAGAATTAATTTTATTTATTAGTTAGAACCACTGACTCAGCATAGTAAATTCATGATTCCAGACCTTTTTTATATAGAACAGGGGCCGTTTACAGGCGCCTTCCCTCTTGAAATGTTTTTTTAAATCATGCAGTTTCACCTAAATTTGGAGTTTAACTTGGATTTTTTTCCCCTATGAAATTTCAATAAAATTTCCCCATATGTTCTATACAAAGAAGACCCCAGGCCCCTTCCCAAATACTGAAAAAACCACTGGGTTCATAGTATTTCTTAGTTTATTTGGACACTGCACTATTTTTAACTTTCTATTTTAGTTATTCACAGAAACTGTGTCAACCTATCAGCTTCCTAGACTCTTTTCTTAACCAGTACTTATTGATCCTGCCATAAGTAGGTGGCATGGTCTTCCAGTTAGAATTTTCTTAATTTTCTTTAATGGTATGACCAGTATGATAAAACATTGAACCTAAATTGTAAGAATTCAAGTTTAGCTAACTAACCACTCAGAGCTCGACATTAAGGGTCGTGCTATTGCCCCTGACAACCTATATTTAGGTTTGGGCAACCTGTTAATGTTTTTAAGATATTGTTTGGGCAAGTTGAATATATAGCTGGCTGTCCATTCCTGGGGCAACCTAGTTAAAAAATTAGTGCCAAGCCCTACCACTGAATCACGAGCTTAATAATTTGTGCTAGTGAGTAGAATAGTCTGTAGTAGATTATATTCTTCTTGAATTAAACAAGAAATCAGATAGACATCGGTATACATTACCTAGAATCACTAGATCCTAATATATGTTGTATATTCATTATTCTATCCATATCATTATCATCTACTTGTGTCATTGTATTACTGGCTGCTTGTGCTACAACTCTTTCATTTCTATCACATTCCTGTAACACGTATACATACATTTGATTATAAAAGCATTTACAAAGTAATGATAATTAGTGCCTTTTACTTCACCTATCATTTGTGTATGAATGGATCCAGCAGGGGGTCATCTTTTGAAAGATGGGTCTAACTAATAAAGTCATGGATGGGAATCAGGGCTAAATTATTTAGTATGAAATTATGCACTTTTACCATACAAAATCAAACACCATTAATTTAGTGATAATCATTTTCAATAATACACTATTGTTATCAAATTAAAAGGGAGATAATTCAGTAAAAAAAACAAACCATAAACTAATCCATACAAGGATAAACTCCCTTTTTACTTTATCAAAAGCTTATTTAAATAACTTATAAAACGTAATATGTAAAAATGTCACTTTTTTAAAATGAATTAAAGAAGATCTAATTTTACATTTTAATTTTACATTAAAATCAGTATCTTATGTAATAAAATTATTATGTTATAAACTTACAGAAAATGTAAGACAAACAATGAATGATAAATCAGTGATACAGTTAGCTACAAGAAGTCTTCAAAAAGTAATAACTGATACAACATGGAATGGACCATTCTGAGTGTGACCTTTTTATTTGAATAACAATGCATTTATCCACAAACATAACCAATGTGCTCTTTTGTTTACACGTTGTTTGCGGGACAAAAAGTAACTGTAAACCTTTGTTAAATATGCTAATAACTAAGGTCATGGAAAGGTCCATAGAAATAACAAAATATACAACTGAAAGAAACAAAGGAATATCATTTTAATACAACAATATGTATTATCGGTAAGTTTATTCTTTACAAATTATGTGTATGCAAATGGTAAAATATATAAGCAAAATAAAACTACTTTGACAGTGTATGCATATGGTATTCTAAATTATTTACACCAAAAATGTTTTAAAAATATACATAGTACACACAACCGATTTATTATGTTAAAATGTAAATTGTGAAGTGTTTATGCAAATTGTGAGTTATTTACTTTTAATGTCACTTATATTATTTATGCATATTATAAATTAATTATGCAAATCATAAATTAATTATGCAAATTGTAAATTAAGTATGTAAACTGTAAGTAACAATGTCAATAATGTTAAATACTATACTATGTAATAATTAAGGCGTGTGTTTGTTATAACAAAGATGTAATTGAATAAAAAAATCAAAATAAATTAGTGTTGAAAATTCTTATATAAAAATGAATAAACAAGTAAATCTGTGAGCTAATGCTCACTAGTGATACCCCCGCCAAAATCTAAAAATATGCGACAAACAGGAAGTAGATGAGCAAGGAGCATGAAATCGCTTTACACCACATGGGACTATGGGATGAAGCAATATGCAAAGTATTAGGCTGCTGCATGTAATAGTTGCTGAGAAAACTGCGACAGAAATTTTGTAACGGACGAACTGACGCACGGACGCACACATGGACAAGGGTAAAACAGTATACCCCCCTCTTCTTCGAAGCGGGGGTATAAAAAGTGTTATAATCATAATCCATATATTTTAATCTACCCATTTGAGTATGACTAAATGAATACAAAGTTAATATACTAGTACATAATCCTATCAAAAAATGAAAGAACATTATTTTACTCATACATTTACAACGTTCATGTACGAACACTTGAATAGCTTAATGGTCAGATCAGCTGTTATTCATGAAATTACTATAATAGAGCCAGCAAACTGAGAGACAATGATGTTCTATTTTGTAATGATAGACAAATCAGTGATCACAGACTTCATCACAGTATTAGGTTTATAAATCGAGGGTTGCCTGCAAGTGACTTGCGATAAAGAGCGAGTTACTTGTCTTGCGGACAACCCTCGAAATGTAAGGGGAACTGAGTGAATGAACGGAATATCATTGATGAATAACATTGGGCTGCAGTAGTTGAATTTTGAATGTTTGACTAGAATTTAGCAACACCTTATACCACTAGACCAGACTGTGCATCCAGAATAAAACAACATGTCACTATAATTGTACAAACAATAACATATCAACTGTAATGGACATTACTATCCAACAATGATAATATGATGGTATGCAACTGATGAACTTAGGTACTTTGAAAACCATCAAATACAATTGGTAAACTTATGGCTATGCACACAATGCCCTCTGAATGTCCTGGGACAAAATCTCACTTTTAGAAATGCATGAGCATTATTTAGTTTATCACTAATATGCTTCAAACTACATGTATGCTAAATGCATCATCTTTAATATACAGTAAAATTACTTTGAGTACTTGGAGTATGCACAATAAAGTTTTTCACAAAACTGCAGTCCAAAAACTCTAGGATGGCACTTTGTATAAATTCAATAGCACATTTTTCAAACATAAATTGATACCATCAAATTATCATTATAAAATAGTGTATAATCAACTTTCACATACATGTATGGTGCAGAAATAACAATTGTCTTCCATATTGTTCTCTGTAAACTAAATATTAACATAAAGTGCATTGAAAGTGTAAAACCAAATATAAATCAAAACAATTAAAAACTAAATTTAAGGGCTCAGTACAGAATAACAGATGCCCCTAAGTCACTATATATATATATATATATATACAATGTATATATATATACATCACGGTTTCCTCATTGTGTGCTGTTTCTATTATCATATTAAAAAATAAACAAGAATGTTAAAAAATTCAAAACAATAAATGAAAAAAATATCAAAATGTGTTTTTGTGTATGAAAAAACTTAAAATGTGATTTAGAAAATGTAGAAAAAGTACTTTGTTCTGTAATGAAATCATAGTTGATCATTCTCTTGAAATAAAAATATACAAACAATTTAATAATTTTGATAATTTAACTATAATGTTGTTGCAACTCATTTCAATCTAAAGCATTCTTTCAATAATTCTTTCAGTCATTTCCTAGTCATATCACATCAAGAGACCAATTGACATTTGGTCAAACTAGTCAAAAGACTGTAAACAAGCTGTATCGAGAAATGGAATCCACTTAGCAAAAAATTTGGCAACAATTGCAAGATAAAAATTGCTGTGTTCATGAGTAAGCAAATAGACCAATTTCTACTCATGCACAATAATTCGAGGGTCTTATGGGCAGCCCTCAAATTATTCCAACATTATTTAAAATATGGTACCTTTGTGTTGCTGATATTGATAAATATATTAAAGTCAATAAAGAAAACAATGCTTAAAGAAATTACAATGTTACAATGATGAAAGTTTAGCAAAGTTAAGATTGTCAGATCTTAATATTATTGTACCAATGATAGTTCAGCAATCCATGTCTTGTCTAGTTAATCATACAAATATTGTGTCAAAAAATTCCTAAATCAGGTCAGTAAATACAAAAAAGCATCTGCTGGGATAAAAAGTTGCCAGTCCAAATAATTTTATATCAAAATTACAAAGTTGTCATTTTAGTGTCATATATCAAACAAAGCTGTTGTATAAGATACAACCTAAGAAATCACATTTTATTCCGAAACTCAATGACTTATCTATATCAGAGAGGATGTGATCTTTCATAGGCAATGTTTTTCATAAATTTTGATTTTCATTCACTGTAGGTAAGAATTTGATAAGAGTTTGTCAGACACTGGGTCCAACATGTTATGGTAAACTTTGTAGGTCTGTTTGCAAATTTTATTGGTAAGGTCAGGCTATCAACATTAATAACATAGGCTGCAAATACATGAAGAATAATCACACTACTATTTGTTCTAGTTCAAATGACAGACACATTGCACTATAATCATACAAAAACAGAGCAGAAAACAACATTCCTTAGTTCAGGATTTGTATGATACCTCCAGACATGGATCACTGATACAATGAGATATTTTAATTATTTAATTTACCATCTCCATGCATACTAAGTACACTCATACAAACATGTGTGATGTTATCTTACTGTTATAGTAATCACTGGTAATATTCCATGTTTATCTTCATCATGTTTGACAGGATAGTATGGATAGGTTGGTACAATACTGGGGAAGTTCTTTAATACATATTGATACCAATCATTATACCATTCAATTCTATTCAACTATCAGTAGCCCATGCATTAACCTTGCTGATTTAAATACTCACTGCAACTGCATTACTGTTCTGAACTTATGATTGATAAAAATTGATACTCTTATTTGTATACAGAGATTATCAAATAAATACTGAGTATTTATATCAGCAGGGTAAATACAAGTGTCAAATTGATTACCAAATTGTTGTTTTCTGAAAGCTTAACATTTCTGCAGTACTTTGATTTAAAAAACAACAACAGTTTTTTTAAGTCAAGACAATGGATTTTCAAGTTCAGCTTAGTGAAATAAATTAAAATGAAAACATTCAACTTGGTGAAATTTAATAAATGCTGGTCAGGGTTTCAGTCAAAGGCTTTACAGAAAATGAAACAAGACATTATCAGAATGTATAAACTAAATACAGGAACTAATGACTATAAAGCAACAACAACACGTATAGTTCTTGAAATATATTATATTTTGATCAACGCGTTTCGGTAGACCTTCATCAGGATAACAATAATAATAATCTAGTTTTTTTAAAACTAAATATAGGAACTAATGACTATAAACTTAACTAAAGTTCAGACTGTCTAATAAAATCATAGCATATAATTATTTTAGAACTAAAATATAATGATATGAGGACCTATAAAATAACATAAGTACACTTTTACCAGACTATAGGTTACACAGGTGAAAAAGTTACTTGTCTAACATAAAGAACTGTGGTGCTTTTCACAAAAATTGTTACGAAAAAAGTTATCGTAAGTCAATTTCATATTGTTAGCAGTTCAAAGTCATGATCAGATGGCTAACAAGCCTAACCATGATATGATTATCAAAATGTATACAATATTCTACATAATTCAATAATATTTGGAATTGATTGGCCGAAAAATGATTATTATTAATGTTTTTTGCTTTTGACTTATGAAGATTTTTTTCGTAAGAATTTTTGTAAAAAAGCACCACTGTATAACAGCTTGCTTTCCAAGTTACAGAAATAAAATGATACTATAAAACATTAAATAAAACGCCTTTAACTAATAAGTTTAATACTTCCTGATTTTCACTAATCAAAATACAGATTGGAGAATTTTGGTCTAAGAAACATGGCAGGAGTCCTAAATACTAGATTATAGTATGATGTGACTTCTTTTTTCAATTTAAAACTAGACAGACCATTTTTGAATAAGATGCTTTACATTATCTGTCTAGCTCAGAAGCAATTTCGTATATTCACCTATGTTTTGGAAAAAAGTCACCAATGAATATGCCAAAGCATTAAGTTAAAAAAAGGAATCAAATTCTAAATGTTGCACCTTGGTAAATATAGACAAATAACTTGCTCACCTGTAGCAGAGATCTTATATTACAAGTATTTGCAACCAACTTCCTTAAATGAAAATGTTCTGTAGTAGCTGGCTATAACTGACTATATCAGACTTTACTAAGTATTGGAGTTGAAAACCTTATACTGATCGGTCCTACTCATATAAATTTGTTACAGCAATTTATACTAAATAAATACATTGTATTTCTCTAAATGGTGTTAAAAAGGGTTCATAATGTCTCATTCACAAATCATGTGCAGCATTTTGAAACAGTTAGCCTCTTGCTTGCTTGCTGTTAAAATTCATAGAAGGCTAATCTTTCAGAGTCCTTAAGTGTAAAACATATTTAATAGAACTATTTCTAGCGATTCCTATATACTAACTGGTTATATCAATATGTTCAATATTTCAGCTACAACAGTCAAATTTGATGCCGATATATATGGTTACAAATCCTACTAATATAAAATCTCTGTCTGTATTAAGGAGAATGCATGCATGAAGTGTATATTAACATACCTGTACATTTACTTGTGGTAATAATTTTTTCTCTGTTCCTTCCTAATGATATGATAATAATATAAAATACACAAAAAAGTCATGAAGTTATATTTTAGAGACTCAATGTACAAAAGCCATGTATTACTCCATTGCTAAACAAGGAAAACATAAATACTAGAACATTGTCTAACAAACAAAAACAAACAGTGAGTCTTTCTACAAAAGTCTGGTGACATTGTGGATGCATATCAAAGTTAAGAAGTACTCAATCATTCATTACAATTGATGAATAGACTTAAATAACATAAAAATGCCTACAATGTACCATTTAATTAGCTTCAATCTTCTAAACTTGTGTTAAATCTTTAAACCAATCTCCATAAACAGATACCCTGTAGAGCATTGTCATACAGGATCTCTACTATCTCAATAGAGGGTCACGTCGAGATGACCTTTATGTCGACTAATCAATGCGTAGCTTTCATCTACACAAAACACTATCAATAACATTTCAATTTCGTAATTTCTATTTTTAGACCAAGGTTTGCTAGCTAATTTAACAGCGGTATTATTCACAGTCTGCGATTGGACGGCTCATTTCAAATTGCGTGATGTAGACGATGTAAACAAGTTAAATATCATAACAATTTCGTCATTAATATTATGATGAGGAAAGGTCACCTGAACGTGACCCTCGTTTGAAAAAGGCCAGATCTAAATTAGCGAGTAGGCAAGTGGCAAATTTTCGATTGGGTTTTAATCATATTGATCTTTAAACTTGACTAACAATGACATTTATTAGAAGAATTTTGTGAGAGAACCCACTGGTTGTCATAGTAATTGTCAGTATCCATGTTTCGTCATCTATAAAGTGATATGTATCATAGTTTTTGTGATGATGTGATGATTACATTGAAGATATAAGACATAGTGAAGACATTTGGTGATCACATGAAATCATCAGAAGCTTAAGTAAGACAAGGACTAAATAAATAAATTTACTAATTAAAATGACAAACAGTGAAAAAGACGATTTATGAACAGTATGACTAGGAAGAATAAATTATTTTAATGGTTATACAAAAGTAAGTTTTAAGGCCTCATAAAGAAGAAAGTAGTTGACTTTCTGACTTATGAAATGCATAAATAGTGAGAATACTGAATCTAAATAAAACCCATCTGTAATATGAGAATGAAATATAAATGAGTATTATTAGTCACACTGCACATGAAACTGTCATGAATACAAGACAAGCTACAATCATAGTCAAAGGGAACTAACTCTGAGATGGATAATAATCACACTAAGTTTTATAAGCACTGAGTTAACTCCCTTTGATTACATTTGTATATAGTAACAAGACTAAAGTTATATTAGGACAACAAAAGCTATAGGAACACTTGATATATCATAAATATTATATCATACAGACAAAAAATCAATCAAATAAGGATGATAACGTATTGATCCATGTAAATGCTCTCCAGGAATTGAAATTTTCAAAAAAAGACAATCTGAATTACTTGACCATTTCTTATATTACATAAACATTCTGATACTAACTATACAATCTACACATTAAGTAGCTGGAAGGTCATTAAATGTCCAAAGCACAAAGACCATCAAATTTCTAACAGACTGCCTTTGTCCTATATCCAGTTAGAATGATCATATATTTACATCATTTGTTTTTATAAATGACCGATTCTAATCCTTCCCTCCCTACTTGACACAGGTTTACAAAGAAAAAACGAAGGTTTTCAAATTGCCAGTAAGGAATCGGTTCCCTGTGGTGCATTTACAATGACCAATACAGTATCTAACATTATTAAGTATAATGTACCTTATCTTTAGTACTCCACCTTTCTCTTACAGATGTTGGTGCAGTTTTTGGTCTCATTCCAGAACTCACAGCACCAGCTGTTCTTAATGATGGTTTTAATTTCTGTACATAACTATGACCTCCAAATCTCATCTTAGACCTGTAATATCAACATTCCAATCATGAAATATATGGACAGTTCTTAATTCATACTTCAGTATATACACATGCATAATTTCAGCACACAAAATATTTTCCTCAATTATCTAATTAACAGTTTGACTAAAATTTTGTTCAGAAAAAACAGAATAGACAAACTCAATGCATTAGACAAAATGTTGATTTGGAAAGTACTTAGCAGTGCTTATTTTATTAATATGATTCATTAGATTATTCATCAAGAAAAATGAAAATTATTAATAACAACTTTATTTAATGTGGGAATAATATTTTTCGTTAAAACCAGTTTTCAATATGGTCCATAAAGTAAAATGGCAATTATATTCCAAGGAAATATATAATCAAATATCTTACAATGATATTACAATACAGGATAAGATTTACAACTTATAACAGTTATAATATATTTAAATTTTATTCAACTGTCAGTGTTGCATACATCAACCCTTCTGATTTAAATACTCAATATTTGTTTGATAAACCCCTGTAGAGAGTATCTTAATCTGCAGAGTTAATGTTTGTCCCACTGTAAGTTGAAAAAAATTAACAATTATACATACTTGATTTTTGTAGCTTCCGGTGTAACTTTACCTCTCCAATCTACAGCTTTATTTACAGTAGCAGAATGTGGTCTATTTAATGGTATATTTATCTTTAATGTATCAGATGGTACTTCAGGATTACCCATCATAATATCTTCCATATCTCTGTAATAATAATAAAAAAAGTTCAAGTGCAATTTAAATTCTGCTACCATATTGATGTATAGTTGACTTTACAATCTTGTACAACAAGCCCAGATCATTGAAATCATATTAAGGCATACATGTGATTTCTCACAGTACCCATTTACACATGGATGGAATGGAACTACTGTAGGTTAATTTCTTGCTCAAGGAAACTAGCAGTGACCCTAGTGGGGATCAAACCCCAGACCTCTAGATCCCTAACTGCCCATCCCACCACTGGATCACTGCTCCTACATAATTTTGCATATTATCATTTGGCTTGGTTTGTTTTTGCTTTGCACCTTATTTCAACAGTCAACAATTTTAAGAAATCATTTATCTGAGCATTACACACTCAAAATCGGTGTGGCCGTAAGATGTTAAGTTTTAAAAGAATCGACTGGATGATGAAATGAAAGATCTCAAAATCAATAGGCACCATCTACTGCCGCTGGCCAACCTTTGAAATGAGTATGGTCCACTTGATGAATTATTCCATTGTAAGCATGTTATTTTCATCTACTCTTCACATTGGGTGGAGTTCCTGAGATGAATTAAGGATGGACCAAAAATCACCTGAAAATCTAAAAGTCAACTTACTGTGGAGTACCAGGTCTACCCTGAGGACTTGGTGATCTAGGTCTAACTTGAGATGATCTAGGACGACTCTTTCTACTTGCTGTAGATGTTGGTCTAGATAAAGGTTTACTTGATACACTGGTACTGGCTGGTTGTCTGAATCCTGACATTGGGGTTGGTGCAAGCTAGAACAATAAAATATAAACATCAAATGATAAAATATAAAACATAGTTAGTGCTAATACTGGTTTGACAATACACGTGGGGTGAAGAGGTCAAGATTTTGAACTCCACCAGAGACATAGTCTTTTTTTCACCAGAAGTTTACTAAAAATTGTTTCACTTCACCAGGGTGTAAGCTGGGTACTTGCCAAGGTTGTTCAAGCAAGAAGCTTTTCTTTTACAGGCTGGTTGCCTTATTTCTGACATTGGTACCACTTACCAGCAATGATTATACAATTCTATATCATCATTTATTTAAGCCATACACAGGGTTCCCACAAAGATAAGAAATCAAAATTCCCTGACTTTTCCCTGATTTTTCCCTGACCAAAATCATTTTTCCCTGACCGGTAACAGTGTCAAATTTTCGCAATCTTTGAGCACTAAATGTATAGTTCAATACTTACCTCCTTGCACATATTGATTACTATTGCACAATTTGGGGATTATGCAGGAAGAAATTATCCAATGCCATTCTAAAATTTCCAAAAAGAGCTGCGCATTGTAATCCTCGACAAGCCATTTGATGCACCATCTTAGGCCACAACAAGTTGCTTATGTGTTCTTTGGATTTGTTCGAACCTTAATTTTGACGGTTTTTACAAAGAAATATATATTTATTTCCTTGCTCACTCATAAATATTTGGTCAAACCTCTATATAAAGCATCAGTTTACTAAAATAAGATTTTTTTAAACTTTTTTTTTCTTCGCTCGAAATTAAGTTCAAATTCTAACAAACAATTGCATTCAGTCAGGATTTGGAAAAAAAAATGGAAACATGATTTTTCAATCGAAGGAATAAGAAGGCATTTTCTATTTTTAGTATGATATTAATATATAGTAGGATAATGCAATCAAAAAGTTTCAAAGTGTTAGCATTTGTCACTTTTTTATGCCACTTGAATGCTAGGGCCACTTTTAGAGACTATTTTCTTCAAGACAAATAGTTTTAAACTTATTTGAATGCAATGTAAACCCATTATTATAAGAATATCCTAAGAAATAAAAAAAAGTATAGCACACCAAACTTATGAAAAAACTTATTTTGTAAAAAAGGAGGGGGTACCCTTGTATAAAATACAAAAAATATTTTTCTTTTATTGATTAACAATATATTAAGACCATAATTTTATAATACACATCAATTATGATTATAAGACCATTCCCTGAAAATTTTAAAGTAATATCTTGATAAATAAAGAAAATGTAGCAATTTATAAATCAAGACTTTTACAGCACTGTAATAACTTTTTGCGCAAATTGGCCGCAGGGCCATTTTCTGATCAATATTGCTCAAAAAAGGAAAAAAATAAGAATCTAAAGGATTATTAAACTAAAATATTAACCTAAATGTGAGTACATATATGGACTTAAAGGACTCTGAGAGCTCTTTTTCTTTATAACTTTTGCCCTCAAAGATGGCTCAAAACTGATCAATTTCTAACTTCAATAATAGTGCAGTACGTACCAACTTCAAATGTCTATATCTCAGAAACTATTTGGAGCACAATACTAAAATTTTGGATTTCTTCATGAATAAGGTTTAATTTGATGTGGTTAAAATTTCAGCAAAATCTAAGACTTGAACTGGGATTTTTTTGTTTTTTTGAGTGATTTGGAATGACCCTTAAGCTGCTTATTTTCATTTAGTATGCATACACTTATCCGAAATGAGAAGTATTTGATAACACATGTCATGCTCAAAGATGTTACATTCTTAAACATACATTAGAGGATTGACTAAGTTGAGACACACATTTTACTTGAATATAATTATTATAGTAATTAATGGTAAACTAACATTGAACAAAAACAATAAGACAGGTAATGAAAGAGCTTCATAAAAAGCAAAATGCAGTAAGGCAAAGGACGCTTAAACCCCTTTCAACTTCTTCCTGGAGAATTTAGTTACTGTATCCTAATCTTTAGACATAAGCATGTTTTCAGAGTAAGATGTTAACAAGAATTATAAAGATACTCATTATGATAAATATCAATAAAATATCCAAAATAATAGAAGACTGCCTTAGCCTTTACTTATTTTGCTTCCGACTGTTTGACCAAAATTCTTCTCTTACAAAATTCCCTGACTTTTCCCTGACTTTTGCTTATTTTTCAAACTTCACTGACTAATTTCAGAATTCCCTGACTTTTCCCTGACCTTGAAAAAAAATCATTTCTCCCTGACTTTTCCCTGACCGTGGGAACCCTGATACATGAATAGAGCAAAAGATTCCCTAGTTGTTCAATAGATATGTGTTACAGCTATAAAGTTAATGAGTCTGAATCAGTGTGAAACAAGGACTACAAAATTAAATGCACTCCCTTTTTTACTCTTATTAAGTGACTTGTTATATTTACCTTTTCTCTAAAGTAATTCATTTCATCTTTGACATGATCTATCATACCAACAACAGTTTCTAGTTTTACCACAGATTGATTGTTTGTATCAGGATTAGAATATAATATCTCATCTTTAATATCATCATCATTATCCAGTCTGAAATTATACATACATGTATATGTCATAATATTATTAAATATGCCTTCATGCAATTCAAGGGCCTTAACTCTTATCTCTTTAGATTAATTGGACTGCATGTCAAAAAATTTTCAAGCTATCTGGGCAACATACTGCATGTTTAGCCCAACACAGACGTAACCTACTCTTTTTTTATATTGAGTTATGACCGTTTTGCACAAAACTCATGATACATTCTGACCAGGTTTTTCATAAATTGGATGAAAATTATTTGACCTAGAGAGAAAATATACTTGATGCCTACACATCATGTCAGTTGTTCAGATGCCAATCATTGATTTTCACATGACCGCGTCTGCTACAGTTGTATAAAAACCATTCTGTCATTGGTTCAGTTTCTGCCAGGTCAGTGTTTTTTTACCTTTACATTTCCTGATAGATTTTCAACCCCTTTTTGAGAGCAATTTAAATAAACAGGATGTCTTGCAAGATTTTGAAGTCAGCTGAACATTTTATATCGAAGAAAACTTCTTATCTAAAATCAACTGTAATCAAATCATTATAAACATCTTACTTGTTGTCAAGAAGAGATTTTCCAAGTTTCTGTGTAGTGGAACTTTTTCTAGGTGTAAGTCTTTGAGCTGGCTGAGCTGTTTTCTCTCTTTGATTCACAGACATCTTGGCACTTTTAGCACGAGGTGCCGGTGCCGATCTTGTACGTATACTACTGTTAAATCTATGTGTAGGAGATGGGGAATAATTATCAGCTGATTGGTAAAACTCTTCTAATGTTTGATTGTGTATCTTAGATTCACTTTGTCTCACTGTAATGTAATCAATTAAGTAAAAAATGTATTAAAGAATATATGGTAGACCATAGTTAGCATTGACTTTGCCATAACAAAATGCCAGTTTAAAGGTAAGTAATCCCCTAAAGAGGTTTCCGGGATACATTTGTAACATCCCCAGATTTCTTCAAATTTTTGCAGCCAAGACAAACTTGATTAAGAACATGTAAACTTAATTATAACAAAATTAGTAAACTTAATGAACACATATACATTTAATATACAATGCCATAGGTAGCCAGTATGGTTCCAAGGAAAAAACACTATACAAGTACACATATTATACTCCCAAAATGGTAGCTTTTTATTCAAGTTTAATGTGTGGTCAATTTCTCCTCTACAAGTTATTCTTTTTCATAAGTTTATATATGCATACATAGCTAAAGGTTTTGCTTTTTCTAAGACACCAACAAGTTTTACATATGCCAAAAAAAAAATTAATAGCAGATTTTACCAAAATATCACAAAATCAAAAAAATATTACACTGAAAATGTTAAACAAAATAATTAATATACCTTATGCGTACATTTAGTGTTTTTGTCTCAGAACCACACCGACTGCCTATGTACAATTCATTAAGAATTCGTTAAAAACAAACTCATAAATTTCAAACTTTTCTTGCGAAAATTAATAGAAAATTCACTTTTACAGGGAGCACAGTATCTAAAGGAATAACACATTCAAACACAAGGCAAATATAATAGTTTAGCCAGATAATTGAAATATATACATGCAATAAAAAGTGACCAAACCACACAAGTATATACAAATAATACATATAAAGTGAGAGTAGCATAAATGTGAACATATCAACAGAAACATTACATAAAAATTATACAGTTCTTGTATGACTTTCAAAGCCAAAAAGTTGTAGCAGCAATGTAATTTCAAACACTGGTTGCAATTTGTAGGTTCAACACAATTTCTATGTATTTGGTGAATGAGCTGTGCAATGAATCTATACATTAACAAAAGAACAATTCCCAACAATATCAAGTTTTAGATGTCCTCAATGTATTTAAAGGCTAAAGTCCCTCACCCAATATTTGTATTACCATGTGTTTTACCAAAGCAATCACAATTCCCAACAAATCAAAATTAATGGAGAGCATGGTCTACATTATTGTTACTAAGAACATACCAACAACATCAAGTATTAAATGTCCTCAATGTATTTAAATTCCCTCACCCAATACATATATTACCATGTCTTTTACCAAAGCAATCACAATTCCCAACAAATCAAAATTAATGGAGAGCATGGTCCACATTATTGTTACTAAGATATTTGTACATGCAAATTAATCTCTTTTTTTAGTTATCGCACTTTCTAAATTTTGACAAAGTTGACAAACAGAATGAGAGAGAAGCATATTGATTTTGGTTTGTTTTGTTTTACATCCAACCAGACCAGTTAGAGTCATACATGGTGGACAGTTCACTTAACCAATGGTTCTGGGAAGCAGTTTAATACTCACATACTTATATCCAATTATCAACCATTCATATAGAAAACTGTGATCATGATAAAATAAGAGCAGTCCACAGACAGGGCACTCGACTATTTGGGGTTTTGGTGTAAACAAAAGCAAAAACCAGTCAAAATTTATGCTAGAGTTATGCAACTTGGTATTTGACCTCCAATGGTAACACTGTAGACATGTGTGAAGTTTCAAGTGAATCCCTTCAGTAGTTTCAAAGACGAAATGTTGCACCAAGAAACTCAACCAAGAAGTTCCTAAGTATTAAAGGGCCATAACCTAGTCAAAAGTCAGACTAGAGTTATACAACTTGGTATTTGAACTCCAATGGTAAACCCCTAGACATGAGTCAAAGGTTGCACCTTAAAACAATTAACAGAAGTGTTAAGCCGATGCCACCACCGACGCCTAAGCACAACTGACTATGATAGCCCCACTATTCTCCGAAAAGTCGAGCTAAAAATGGAGCACATGCAACCATAAAGTGAAGCACAAATAAAGAAACAAACACAATATTATCTAGGCTGGTACATGGGATGATGGATACATGCAAGTATATTGTGTTAGATTCACATTTTACCTGGTCTAAGGTATAATTTAGAACCTCCCAATGTTAAGGAACAAATTGAAGGTAAGATGAAAATTCTCCTTTTAAATCCTTTAAACAAAATAATTAGTAAACTATTTCAAAACATGGGAAAAGGAGTAGAAATAAAAAAAACAGATAATAAAAATAAACAAATAATGAACTTGTCATAATAATAACAATAAACAAACTAATAAAACAACTTAAACTAATAATCTATTAAGACTAAGCAAGGTATGATAGGGGCATGCAATAAGCAATATCCTAGAGAAAGGGAAGAAGATATAAATATGAATAAAATTTCCAATAAAAACTAGTAGTTTTCTAATGGATCTCCAGGTTCTATATTGTTCCCTTAAAGTAAAGCAGCCTTTTACCACATACCCAAGTCCATATTTCATGACTTCAGAACAATTTGTCACTGTGCTGGACTTAGCTGTGGTTGAATGGTAGGGAATATATACTGAAAGCATTTTGTGATATAAATGCTACTTGAATAGTCGAGTTCACACTTAAAACGTCATAATATTACAAATGTTATATGAATATCATATCTCTTTAACAGAACTTTCTGTAACCAAAAAAACTACACCAAAAATTAATTTAAAAAAAAACAACTAGAAATCTAATTAACTTAAAATGTAATATATTCAATGCTCAATATTTTAACATTTAGTTTAATCCACTAATAAACTTTATAACAGTAAAATGTTAGAAGGGAAAACAAACAAAACATAGAACATTAATTTACCTCCTGCAGTACAGCTATGTCCTAATAACATAATTTATTAATCCAATTAACAAATGTTTAAATTAATTAATCAATAAAATAATTAATTAATTTATCATACAAGTCACACATAATGCTATAATCCATAATCAACTCATAAACATGTAACTTTAATATATAAGATATGTATTTTGACCAACTACTAGTTTAATTGATATAATTTAAACATTGTCATTTTTCATCTGTGTGTATTTATTGACTGTGGAGTATAGAATACAGTAAAACCCTGACAATCAAAACATTCATAGTACTAATAGGACTATCACTAGAAAAATTCAGGGTCAATTAATATTGCAGAAAAAGGATGTAAAATGCTAAAAAGTTACCATATTTTAGCCTCTGAAATGAAATGCACTTTTTGCCCCTTTTTGCTTAAGTGCATTTGGTGTTATTTTTAGTGCATTAAGGGGAACTCCATTTCCTAATAAAGTATTGGTCCAATCAATTTTGAATAATCTTTATCTTAAAATCATGCTTTATTAAAAAAAAACTAGTTAACAGTTATCTATTTCTCCCGGCAGAATCATGTCATATGAGGTCACCCCTGAACTTTTAATGAAAATATTCAAACTATATACACAATTTCAAAGAAAGTCCCATCAAGTTCTGGTAATCAATGTTTCACTGTACAGCTACACCAAAAACATGTCAACATTTAATTCTTCTATTTTTTCTGACTTTTTAAATAAGAAATTCAAATTGAACCTGCTGTTTGTCAATCATTATTTTAGTACTAAGTAAATATAATTGTTTGAACTATGTCAGAGTTTTCTTTATAAGATAGTTTAAATATACTAATAGAATGAAAGTTGGCTGTAATCTTGTTGACTCTATAAAGACAAACTTACACTGAAAAGAGATCAACTGATTGTACTAGAATGATAAAAACAGACATAGTTTTCATTATAAGTGAGTAAAGACCCTGTTACACTGTTACAACTATTGCCTTAATCCACTAGTCTGATAACAGGGGCTGGTAAAAACTGTTTTGGACCAGTAAATATAATAGTTGGCTATAATAAGTTCATTAATGCATATCACTATATACTTAATAAATTGGCCTGCCACAGTGCTCAAGATAATTTAGGAGATGGCTCATTTAACAAATTTAGTATCAGTGGTTTTTTTCTAGTAAAAAATAAAGTTTGCTTGTGAAATGTCCATAAATTTCAGTTTTGGTCAATACACTTAAAGTAGCTTAGTATTATAGCTAAAATAACAAAATGTTATTGTTGTACATAATGTTTTAGCAGCAATTGTTAAAATCAGCATAATTATGCATCATGAAAAATTTTCATAATATGAAAATAAGCATTATGTGTACATATAACATTGCAAAGTGGCCTTAACCATAGAAAAATAAGAACTTATTACAAGACATTATTGATAAAATCAAACACAAACAAAGAAAATAAAGGTTTAGACATAAAAGTAAATATACAGAGATAATAAAAGAAGAGTGTAATAGAAGTTAAACTGATGAGTATCTTGGCAGTATATTATCAAAAGTTCAACAATAACAGAACACTGTGATATGGAAGATTTACAATAAAAATCAGGAGCAAGACTATTGATGGTATGGGCCCCTTAACCTTAAATGGTTAGCATTTCAAAACAAAGTAAGAAATTTTACAATAGCCAGGGCACCTAACCTAGCTTTCCTGTACCCTTGTCGATAACCAGCGCACCTACCAATTTTCACAAGGCAAACAACTTCTCCATATACTTTATTAATGGAAGAAAATTGACATAATTGTCATAATTCCATGAAAGAATATAACCATCCATTTGTAGGATTAGAACCTGTACCCCCTTCAGGAACCTAGATTTGAAATCCTGGAGCATTACAAACAGGACACAATCTATGTCTATATGTTACCAAATAAATACAATTGTTCCATTCTGTTCTTATTATAAAAATATACAAATTAATACATTAAGAAGAAATATTGACCCTGGAATTCATTGATTCTCCAGTAGTACTTGTTTTATATATTTACAGAACTTCATTATAGTATAACAGGACTCAACTTGTCTTCAATAAAACTTTCAAAGAACTCTAATGTTTACATATTTACTGACAGAACAATTAGACGGCATATCAAATAAATAATTAAAAATTTATGTCATATTTCTACCTAAAATATTCAATTAGTTACACGTTGTTTAAATAAATAACAAATATACATATATTTATACATAGTGTTAGTGATATTTTTTTCCTAACTGCCATATACATTAACCCAGTTGATTTAAATACTGTATTACATGTATTTCTGTACTCATTTTCAATAATCAAGTATCTAAATCAGTGGGGTTAATGTAAGCACCACTGATAGTTTAATAAAATTTATCGATATACATCTGGACCACAGGCTGTCGGCATCCCCAGTTTTCTAAACACATTATATAGCATGTGTTCAAAAAAAATTTTCAGGGGACGCCGACAGCCTGTGATCTTGACTTATAGCTTTCTCTTTAACCACTCCATTTAACTATATCTTCAAACCCTAGCAAAGCAACATTTAAAACAAGATTCCCAAGATAGTAGCTATAACTGGTGTGAGTAAATCTCACAGCTCAAACTACAAAATCTGACAATCACTTATTTTTTTATATATTCAGCAATGATACCTCTACAACTACAAAAATAATGCTTCAGCTTTATATATCTAGCAAATATTGAAATCAAAAACTAAAATCTAAAATTTCTAATATAAAAAGGATAAAACAAAAACACAAAGCATGGTACATCATGGTAAGAGTATAATTATGTCACAAAATATCATAACAAAGCATTACAACTGAACATAATAAATTCCAAATATTGCATAATCTAATGCAACAATCAGGAAGCATACATTTACCTTGCTGATTCAGATACTCAATATTGCTTTCAATAATTCCTGTAAAAACACATGGTTCACTATTTTTATCAGCAGTGAATACAAAAGTAATGAAGTGAGTATTTCAATCAGCTGGGTAAATATATGTGCCAATGTCACTTAAATAAAATTTAACAATATGAACAATGCTTCCAAATCATTCAATGTAATACGTTCTTTTGGTCCTTAAATTATATAAGTAAAATTTTGAATCAAAAAGTGTTGTTTATTCATTGATTAAAAGCTTCATGGTAGGATATTTTGTGAATATCTGAGGGTTACTGTGACATTGATTTTTGTTAGCCCATAACAAATAATGTACAATACAAATTGAATACAAAAGGGAAGTAACTCTAATAGGTGGTATATACATGCATATGATAATATGTAGTTGGTTTGGAGTTAGTTCCCTTTGATTGAAACACAAGTTGGAAATCAAACATTTTACTGCTAGACCAATTCACCCTACCAACATTGAAGTAAATTCCACAACCACTAATTCCATTCCATAATATTCAGATGTTATACCAAAACCAAATATATGGAGTGAGCAAGTAAAAAAAATTAATTTCCAACCAAGAAATCAATGTCACAGTTATAATCATGCTAGTATAAACTTCATTATGAAAATCTTAACGTTTACTTAAATACATTTTTGTAGAAAAACAAACAAACAAGAATACAGGCCAACAAACAGCATAATACAAGTAACTGCATCATATAAACATTAATGTGAAAAATCAGGGTTATCCATAGATCATTTGAAAAAGGGTCTATTGGGACTGCCAGATTTCAAATATAGGACTTTTAAAATGATGGGATGGAAACTTAAATAAAGCTTATATTTGATTGCTTTGCAGATATAATGATAAACACCATCTAATTATAATAGAATTATTTCCAATGGATATACAAAATGAGAATTAAGGGATAATTTAAATTCATTTGTAAAAAATTGCCACCATTAAGCATACATCATGTGTGCAGGAAATCTGATTTCATCTACATTCTGAACTATTTCTTATATAAAACCCAAAACAGGAGCATAAAAATAATTATATATTATATAATGAAGTCTATATCAAACCCTCAGAAACATAAAGCTAATATATATGATAAGCTTAGCTACAACTAGTGCAAAATAACAGTGCTTGTGACAAACCGCCACCTAATACAAAGTGTCCCCTATTGACCCCTTGTATAATAAACAGTACCATAGGGATCTGGAGTGTCACCAGCGACCAACGAGTACAGTTGTATGACATCATTAGTATGTCTCTCAGGCTGGTCTGCCTGGGTATGAGCACTATATCTCACATCTAATGCAGTACCGCTACGACCAACAAAGTTTAGTCGACCTGTGTAGTGTATACAATATCATTATTATAAATATATACTGTAATATACATTGTACAGCACAAATAAAGTTGGTTAATAAAAAAATCAAGTTAAAAGCCTGAAATAAAATTCATTACAAAATAAACAAGAACAATAACTCTTGCATATTATATACTTATACATGATTTGAAATAAATAAACGATTAACAGAAAACTTTATCGGACATGTAACAATACAATACAATACCAGAATTTTAACAAAAGTATCTAAACTTAGAAATATTTACCACAGTAAAGAAAATAGAAATAACCCCTTAGAAGAGCTTGTTTATGACATTGGACAAAACATACAAAGTGAAACAATAAATCAGCAGAAATTAAAGACGTATACATGTAGGTCAATATGATTTTTTATAACATATTAAAATTAGCAACTTTACAAATCTTAGTACAAATCTATGGTACCAGAATAGTAATCTTCTAGTAAAATTTAATCTGACTAATACAATGTGTTTCCTTTGGTGAAAAAGATCTTGTGTACCAAACCCCTAAGTGACATTTTGAAAATACTTTTTTAATTTTCATAATTATTTTGTTTGTTGTAATAATATTTAGTTTTAAAAAATATTACATTTTTTGTATAATATTATTTCGTTTTTACAAAATATTATTAAGTTTAAATGAAATAATTGTGAGAATAAAAAAGTATTTCAAAATGTCACTTTAGGGGCTCAGTACTTGTGCAATATTTTCCTCCAGGTAAATTATGGTTCAAGGTATATAACGGCTCATACGTACACTGGTGACTGGTACAATAAGTATATTCAGGATAAATGACCCTGCCTAACAGTGAACTAAACACTGATTTCTATTAAGTTATTTAAGTTAGGTTTAAACCTTAGTAAATTAACATAATAAAAGGTAATCAGGACTTATTGTATGTTAACAAACAAACCGGTCATTATATTATTAACCCAAACCTTGTCCTCCAACCAACATTTATTGTACATGCACATATAACTGGTCATCTTGTGTTAAATAATACACAAATCATTAAGTATAAAGCTAGGGCAAGGAAGTTCAAACAAATATTCTAGCAACATAACAACAATATCAAATGATTTGATTTAATGATTTTATTGTTGTTCATCTGTTTTTGCATTTTTCATAGATTATATATCTATAATTTTATATTTCCATCAACTGACAGCAAGCAGACACAGTCAAAATTAATATCAATGAAATTTTGAAATTTGACTGGAAAAATGGTACAACAATTGGAATACAGACAAATTTAATTTAGTTTTTAAATAGGTGATTTACTAAAAAAGCATTAAGTTAGTTGTTCTGGCATACACAAAAGAAGTAAGTCAAACACTTGTTTAAACAAAGAGACTAGTTATTAGGAATTTAAAAATAAAAAAATTGAAGGAAAGATTAAAATTTTAATAGTCATTTAGTTGTTTTTTTGTATTTAATTGTGAATGAACTTAATTTTGTTAATATGATTTTTATGTAAGTGTACAACACCAATTCAATATTACTGATACTGATTACTGATATAACTGAGAAGAGACTGAAAGATACTCCATTTTATCCAGGCAGAAACTCCCAAACTTTAAACAACTCAGGTTTACACATTATCTGTTTAGCTTTCTTTCCATACACATTATATAACAACTTTGTGTATTGTCCGTTTTTTCTCAACTGTCAAAGCTTGAATAATTTCACGGTGACTGAATGCATTGTTTTTGTACTGGCGGCCTAATTTCTATTAAAAATATCTTGACTAAAACTTATCATACGACATAAGAAGCTTTACTCAATCATAATACACACTTTCGGAAACTCGTAGGTGTAATACCACAATAATTTTAACAAACGCATTCACTGTAAAATTATTCATGTTTTGACAGTTTAGGAAAAATGAACAATACAGCAAATCACATATCTAAAAAGACACATAATAAATCATGGTATTAAACCTCTTTTTGGGTTGTCTAGTTCCAGGGGTGTGGAATTCCAATGCCAGACTTGTCCAACTCATATTTTTATGTACATGGACAAGTAAATATTTCCACCCCACAGACAAGTGATAGTTTTAGTTGTAAACATACAATTATGAGCTTAATCATGCCCCACCAGGGAATCGAACCCACGACCCCTTGATCAGTAGACTTGCATGGTACCACCTGAGCTAGCCAGGCGGCATCCTTTTGAAGACAAGCAATGATATATGAAACCATGAAACCAAGTCAAAGTTAGTCAACATGCATGTAGACCTCATGTAAGATTATGTATCATTTATTTAAATGTAGTCTTAATGATTGATAAAACATGAACATTAAATAGCAGACAGCAAATCAATTTAAAGTTAGGCACAAGACACAAACACATATCAACCAACCTTGATTAATTCTAGGCATAGCTGATGTTGTCTTTGCTCTAGGAAAGTATCGACCTTGATTACCTAATACAATCAGTAATATGAACTTTATTTAAGAACTTTTAGTATCTTTATAACGATTTACTAAATATCGTTTATAGAGAGCTTTGATAACTCATAATACTCCATTAATCACAAATAAGCAAATTAACACTTGTATTTAGAAAGAAATAATATTTCTGGTTATGCATTGATTTGGTACTATTATAATAATTATGCATGGACAACAAGATAAAATTAGCAAAACTTTATTGAAAACCAGACAAAATGTTCAATGGATGAAAAGTGACATGCCATTTCACCAGGATAGAATATAAAAGTTTAAACTGTACATATTACAATTGTGCTTATATTCACTGGTTAAAAACTGTGTTTTTATTGTAATTTCTTTACATGACATTTCTTTCACAAGATCTTATATTACAACACAGTCGCACAAAAACAAAAACAAAATTGCTAAATATAAGTATGATATAATTACAATTAATAAACAGAGAACTTGACAAACTATTCCAAGAAACAATCTGTACAAGTACACATTTCAACTCTAACATAGCATTGACCTAACACCGACGCAGCAATCTTTAGCAAAAATATTATAAACATGTCCTTCTACATGTTTTTTTGGAATTTTATACAAAGAGTAGCCTGTTCAATTACCTTAAACGTTTCAAAACATTCCGTAACAATACGTTCGGAACTCCTTTAGGGTTTAGGGTAATTGAACAGGCTGCTGGACAATGCCAAAGGCAAGTCTGGGTACATTTTCATTTTAAACCAAAGACATCACAAATGGTAATTCAGTGTTTCAGAGTAGGACCACAGTGCACCACACTATGTCTGGTTATTATAAAGTGATATATAAAAATGAAAGAAATTTACTTACTTAATATATCTTGTCCATATACATGATCTTGACGGAAATTATTAAATGTTTTTATATGATCTCCTTTATTACTGGATACGCTAACAGCTCTTAACACAGGTATGTGGGCACTGAGATCTGGTCCACCTAAAAAATAAACATTTACGGTCCTATTAGATATCCTGATATAGCCATCCAGCTAGCTCAGTGGGTAGCACACAAGGAATGGTTGAGGGGTTTTAGGTTCAATTCCTGGGAGAAGCATACTGTGCATACTTCTACAGCCATTTTCCCTCCTTCAAATGATTCTAAATCATGTAACACAGTTGTCAGTCACTGACTAAATTATGGGCTTAGTAACTGGTTAACAGCTGAATCCAGAGATTTAGCTTTTCAAGGAACAATGAGTAGATGTACAGACGGCCATAATATGACCAAACAATGTGTAGCTACGGAGTTAACCCCAACAAAAAAATACAGCTGCACTTAACCTTAGGGCTTGTGTTGACAGCACTTGACTAGTGCACTACACGGCTTTCCAAACAGTTTTGTTTCTAGTGTCTATGGTGTCAATGCTGTGCAACAATATTTTCCTTACGAAGAGTTCAACAAAGCCTGACTCACCTCTATGTATACTAGTTTTACTGGATGCTCTAAATGGTGTAGTTTCTCTCACATAATCTTGTTCTTGTTTTATAGCTTCAGTTTCAGCAAGCTTAGCATGTGGATTAACTAAACTAGCTATAGAATGTACCATTTTTCTAGGTAACCCATATCCTGAACTCTGGAATATACATGTATTTATATAATAATAATGGACTCTTCCACATTAACTAAACTAGCTATAGAATGTACCATTTTTCTAGGTAACACATACCCTGAACTCTGAAATACATTTATATAATAATAATGGACTCTTCCATACTAGTCAATCAGTTATGATGTACACTAATAGCTAATTTGTAAGCAAATCAGCATCTTTTAATGACAATATTTGAAAAATGCTTAATCCTGTTTATTAACATTACATGTCGTCAAGGTTTTCAAAATCTGCTCATTTAAGGCAGATTTCAATGATGCAGCCAATCAAGACTCAAGTGTTTTCTTAACCAAGTCTAGGGACACTGAAAAATCTGAAACTGGGAGTCAAATGTCATGGAATATATGCACATTGCACAGCTTAGACCATTGGCAAATTACATGTATATCTAAATTATGCTTTATCAGTAAACAAGTTTAGTTTTTTATATACTAATTTCTTTTAGCTAGATTGTGAAACAAGTTATTACAACTTAGATTAATCGCTTTTGAGTCTGCTTCCTGGTACCCCAGTTCTGAGCTAGCAGGATGAAGTTTGCTCAAGGAAACAACAGGGTAGGCATTGGATTTGAACCAACACAGGACTGGCCATCTAATGATAACCAGTCCAGCGTCTTTACCACTCGGTCATGCCCACATTTCAATGGTAAACCAACATGTCTTCTCCCAAATTATATATTTCTAACAAAATAAAAAAACACTGTACTAATAAAACAAATTTCTAAAATACAACTATTTGATACCTGATCTTCAGAGACACCTTGTACACTGCCAGCACCTTGATCAACACTATCAGAACATGTCTGATTTCTATGAGAAATTCTACGCTTAGTGTCACTATGTAACTTACCTGATCTTCAGAGACACCTTGTACACTGCCAGCACCTTGACCAATGCTACCAGAACTTGTCTGATTTCTATGAGAAATTCTACGTCTAGCGTCACTTACCTGATCATCAGAGACACCTTGTACACTGCCAGCACCTTGATCAACGCTACCAGAACTTGTCGGATTTCTATAAGAAATTCATCGTCTAGAGTCACTATGTAACTTACCTGATCTTCAGAGACACCTTGTACACTGCTAGCACCTTGATCAACGCTACCAGAACTTGTCTGATTTCTATGAGAAATTCTACGTCTAGCGTCACTTACGTGATCATCAGAGACACCTTGTACACTGCCAGCACCCTGATCAACGCTACCAGAACTTGTCTGATTTCTATGAGAAATTCTACGTCTAGCGTCACTATGGAATTCCATCATATCTGTAGAACATACATCAGCTCCGGAGCTATGTCCTGATGCTAGACTACGAGGACTGTCATCACCAATGTTAAATTGTGGACTAGAGTTAGGTACTGAATGATGACTGGAATGATAATGTTCATCAAATGTTCTATGGCTTAGTGAACTCTCACCAATTCTTTGTAACTGAAATTATAAATATAATCAAAATAAATATCTTGATGAAGCATGCAGTTATAATAGTCACATGGTAAGAAAAATATGAAACCAGACCAGGACTCAAACCCTGAACCCCTTGCTTACAAGGTTAACGCTCTCAAGTTTTCTGGCCACTTTCATATCCTTGTCACCATAATGTGGACAGTTAAGTAATGTGACTTTATGATAATGTTATATACTATATTAACCTAGGCTACACATTTAGATAAATTCATTATCCATGTAGGCTTCCAATGATGGCATGGTATAAATAAATTACAATATTTACAAGAAGTTAATAAAATGATTCAAAATCATACAAGCCTGAAATATAAAAAAACATCAAATGAAATAAAACTTAGTGTTTCTAGAAGACTAAGACCATTTTACATTAAGTAGAATTTCAATTAAAAATGCCATTTTTAATGAAATTAAAATTTCCACTAGCCAAATCTAAGAAAGTGTTACTCAAACAGTATACAAAAATACAAATTTGCCTTGGATGGTAATCTCATGTCATGAAACTATCTAGAGTATTATGTAACAAATTAATCACTATTTGCAAAATCACACAAAAAGTGTTGTAACATTTCTTCTTGTCTTTAAATTAGTTCTAAAATGACTATTGCAGTTTAACTAATAGGGCTAGTGTTAACTATTCAAATCTAAAATCTATGGATTGTCAGCCAAAAGCTTAATCTCAATATCATGTCATTCCTTAGCTATCATGATTATAGATAGTTTTAAGTTATTCATTTGAGAATGAATAGTCAGGGTGCAATGGTACATGTGCCATGTATAACAATTTGCTATATCCTCAAATAAATCAATTTACATCAATATAAATTTCCCAATCGTAAACGCTGATGCAAATTTCATCACTTTATCAATAGAAAAATTATTTAAAAAAAATATTTAAATCAGCAATATTTACATACATAAATCAGTGGTATTTAAACCTAATGGAGCAACATTGATACAAATTACATACATTTAAGTCTTATACAATATCATTTAAATATATACAAAATGATATAATCCTACTTATCATTGCTTAGCCATTTTAAGATTTACAGAATACTGTATATCAGAGAATTTTCGCGAATAAAAAAATATTTTGCATTTTTTATTTTTTGTGCACCGCTTGAGTGAATTTTTGCATGCAACATTGTCAAATGGAGGATGGGTAGAAGTTTTTGTTTGTTTGTTTGGTTTAACACTGTAGCAACACATTGTATAGGTCATATAACGGCGGTCAGTCAACCTACTCACTCCTCCTGGAAAGGCTAAATCTCTGGATTTAGCTGTTAACCAACTACTAAGCACATTCTTTCGTCAGTGACTGACAACTGCCCTACATAATTAAAAATTATTGGTAGGAGGGAGAATGACTAGCAGACTAGCCTGCTACCAACTGAGCTAGCCGGGCGGGCTTGCCAAATGGAGGATGGGTTGAAGTTGTTTCACCAAGACAATTTGTGATTGTTTGTTCTTAAACCTGTTGGGTAAATGTGCAGGGTGCAATGGGTGGCACGTTAGAACCTGGTTTAAATCCCCAATGGCAACTATTTTGTCAGTGTCCATTCCAAGGTGAAAACCCTTTAGTAACTTTGCTTTCACCTTTTTACCAAAATTAAAATTTGGGATTGAATTTAATGTAAATGAGTACTATCTGAAATTTTGCATATAAATTCTAAATATTCATAGTTTACCAAATTTGGCAACACTTTACAATAAATTATTCATTCAACAATGTACTTCAATAAAGTATTGTTCTAATCTATTATTGAACCAATCATGTGATATATGAATGAACAGCTTATCACTTCATAGGTTCAATACAAACACTTTAACTCTTTTATAGACACAATTATCAGTGAAAAATATTATAATATAGATCAAACATCTGTTTTATTGTAGTTTAAAGTATACTTGACAGGCACTCTCCATATCTTTATAGATATATTTTATACTTTATCACTTTGAACAGTTTTACCAACTTATACTTGTCAGAATTTGCTCTAATCAAACTAATCAAAGTACTGAAGGCAGTGTATTTGTTTAAGTTCAATTGTTGTTATGTAAATTTCCAAGCCGCTCGGCTAGCTCAGTTGGTAGCACGCAAGTCTACTGATGGAGGGTTCGTGGGTTCGATTCGCAGACGGGGCATACTTTCGTGGAGCTTGGTCATAAAATTATTTCAATGGCCATTCTCCCTCCTACCAGTGATTCTTGCACAGCTAAAATGATAGACTACTAATATTCAAAATAGTTCACTGAAACAGCATACCCAGTAACACTAAAATAACCAAGTATTAGCCTATCAAATCAAGAGACCATTATGTATATAACAAATGATAAGAGATTCTATTAAAGTAATCTAAATTTAATTACCTAAGACAAAAATATAATGCAAATATGTTTACTTGAAACATTGTACTTACCCTTTCAACAATATAGCAAAAACAGATTCAGAATTATTTTTTAAATCCTATGGTATTAACTAAACATATGTACTAAAATTCAAACTTAAAAAGCACAGGTATTAATAGAGTGATTACATCACAGTCATAAATTACCAAAGACACAATACCATAGACAGCAGAGTAATTTCAGTTTTCTCAAAATATGTAGAGTACAAACTTCTGTCTTCCAATGAAATAACTAAAAATGTATTATTTCTTACAGGTTTATTCTTTTTAAATGATAAATGATCTAACAGTCTGCGTGGATAAATGAAAATATTTTTAAACTGATAAAATCCTCAAAGATTAAAATTGATCCCTCAAGCATATTTTATAAGTACAGATATAGACATAAGCATATACTGTTTAAACTGTCTCCATCAAAGACCCTCACCAATACACAATATTGTCACAAAAAATCTAATGATTTCTAAAACAAAATTTTAAGTTTTAATCTTTGAACGTCTTCCAGTTTAAAGCTCTTCATCAGTTTATGAAAAAAGTAACAAAAAGATGTAATCTTCACTACTTCATTTAAGAGAGCACTTCAAAACTCATAATCAGTTCAAATATAGATCATATACAGATTTTCATTGATTTAAATCCCTATACATTTAAACCTGTCATTTTATACCTTGCCAAAGTCCTAGAGACCTATGACCAAATACAAACTTTAACAAATTTAGTTCAGTAATAGAATTACAACATGTACATAATATATGACATGAGTTATGAAGACTTTAATTAAAATCATATATTAATTAATCCAATTAAACCGTCCAATTAGACCTGATTTACAAATTAAACTATTATATTGTTTAGTTTTTGATTATAATAAACATTGTTTTGTACTCACATAAATACATAGTGCCAATTTTTAAATAATCATTTATTTCAAGCATGAAAGATTTTCAATAAAACAATACAGGTTAAAACAAGTGTATATTACTAGTGTCTTATTTACACCCAGCAGATCTAATATCAAAATATATGAAAATATTATGTAACCAAATACTTATAAAACAATCAAATATAATGTTTATTTACAGGCAACTGAGATTTGTAAACAGATACAATGCATAGAATTTGTATGTTCATTTATAAGGACTGTGAGGTTTAATCTATTAAACTGCTCCTGCCTGGGTTTTTGTTGTTTTTTGGGGGGAGGGGGGTAACCTGCCCTAATAAACTTATGTAAGTTGAATGTTTAAATAAGTATTAGTAGAAGCAGTGGTCCAATGGTAGGGCATGCTTATTAAAATTAAGAGGTTCTGAGTTCGAACCCAACTACGGACAATGCTAATTTTCATGAGCAAGTTTTCACATGCAGTTGCTCTACTGCTCTCAGGTGTTATTGGGTACTGAAAGGGATCACTTACCTGAAGGCGATTTCAATGATCAAGGGTTATCAAACAGAATTGTAAAGTCTGTATATGGAAACAGACTTAACACCTAATTTTAACTTGTCTTTTATACTATAATTGTAACTAATTAAGAAGTTAAATTGAGTCACACTGAACCCTTTTTTTACACTGAGAGGAAAATTGTGACCAAAAATCCTTTAAGAGAGGTTCTTTTAAAAAATTTAATTTTAATATGGTCCACTGACTGAGTAATTTTTCAAAGGAATATTTCTGTACATTGTTTTTTCAAAAGGGGTGGGATTGCAAGTGAAGCATATAGATTTAAACCAAGATAAAAAAAACAACCTTAAAACCCAGCAGGCAAGATAGGCTGCATTAAAAGCTTTAAACCATGATTATGGCTGTCACTGAAAGAAGAAGCATTTCCACTTCCATTGGAGACTTTTATCATTGTTTTATTATCACCAACACTATTTTCATACCCTTCTTCTTCTTCTTTTCATTCACAGCTACAGTCAGACCAGTGTAATGGCTGAATAGTATGGTCCGTTTGAGTTCAACTGCAGTACCATACAGTTTCTCCTGTAAAGTTGTCTCAGTTGGCCATATACCTAGTCTCTCCTAGTGGTGTCTTTCACAGGTTTGAAGGATGTGCACCGTGGTTTGGTCATCCTCACTGCATGGGAAAACTTTTTACCCAATTACCAAGACTCATACTCCATACTTTAGTAGTTGTAAGAGAAGTAACAGTTTACTGAACCAAGTATTATATATCATATAACCTACCTCTAGTTCAGGACCATCCCATTCAGAATTTGATACACCATCTAAACCATACTTCCCTCCAGCACTAGGTGTATCTAGATGCCAGCTTAATTTACTGGACGGTAAATCCATCATAAATCTAAAATACATACAAAATAAGCAATTATATAATATATATACTGGATGTATCTAGATGCCAGCTTAATTTACTGGACGGTAAATCCATCATAAATCTAAAATATATACAAAATATACAATTATAATTATATAGATACATATAGAAAAACATCATCAACATGTAATTGATCATAAAAACCATAAACTAACTGCTGTCATTTTTAGCATACTTCAAAGTTTTTTTTAATTATTTCAAGGCATTAAAACTATTTTACAATGTATTTACAAATAAAAAAGGGAACTAACTCAGTATTAGTCTATACAGTATGCCAAGAGTTACCCTATAAAATGTTAAATTACCTATTATTATTTAATTATTATAAATCTACGCAATCATAGCCTGACAAATTTAAATTCTCAACCATTATTCAGGGTAATTTCTCAGCAATCAACATAAATTATTTTCATTGTAGGACATCTGAGGATTTTTGAAATAATTACACTGAGCACAATAACTCTTTATGTTTGTTATATTGATCATTCACTGCTTTCACATGCAGTATTGTAATGTACATAAGACATTTAATGTATTGGTAAACATTATTCAACTGTCAGGGGCTCATACATTACCTCCACTGATTGAAATACTAGATTATTGATAGTGAGCAAAGAAACACCAAGTGAATATTCAAAATCAGCTGCATGCTGACAATTAAATAAAATTTACATATAAATTTTGAATAAGGTTAATCTGTACATGGTAAAAGTTATAGAACTAAACTGTGAACCAAAGTGATTTAACAGGTTTATTGCATAAGACTATATCAATAGGTTAGACTGAAACTAGTCTTCACTAAATGTAAACAAAGAAAGCAGGCTGAATTTGTCCTGACCCATCAATATACTTCATTGAAGTTCCATTATTAGGGTCATCAATATTGATGGTCTTAACAGCAAAATGGTCTTAATTTAGGACTATTTCCTTCCCTTCCATACAGGACTAAAACATCCAAATTTCCATAAATTTGCAATAACCAAGGTGGTCTTTAGAGCAGAATTTTACTTTGCTATAACTAATTTACCAATTTGATTAAAACCAAATCTAAAATTCCCCTCTCTCTTAATCGCTTATTTAAGATCTAGCTATTTCGTTATGAGGGTCACATTCTGTTGACCTTTTCTCATTATAATATTCATGAAGGAATCATTACTTTGGTAACTTGTTTGCATTGTCTATAGATGTCAGACAATTCTCCGTAAATCAAGCTGCTATTAGTAGTGTTTTGTACAGATGAAAGCTATGCATTGATTGGTCAACACAAAGGTTATCTTGACGTGCCAATATACTAACCTGTTTGTGAGGAAATCATTACCAAACATAGACATTCTACTGGAAGCAGGTTCACTAGGAGGATTCATACTATCACCAAAACCTCTCATAGAAGATATATCATCTCTCATCTCCTTTAATGTATCATCTTTTATACTCTGATTCTCTTTATTAGATCCACGTGGGGTTACACCTGTTGATGACTTCACTGTCTTAATGCTACCTGATTTTAGTTTTAGTTTAGAATTGGAATCTCTTGGAGTTGGGCTAGCATCAGTCCTTGAATGAGATTTTCCAAATTTCTGAAAGAATAAAATAAAAACATGAGTGGTACATATAAATAATGCCTATATGATGGAATTGGCACCCAAGTCTGAGGCGCAATAGGCTATGAGCAGGACTTTTAATCAATTGTTCCAAGGGGGGTTGCTGGTTTACGGTCCTTTCCAAGAAGATTTGAGAATAACGTTGATTTTCATCCATAAAAAAAAGAAATGTTTAGCCTTGTGGAAGGGCAGGAGAATATTGGTATAGAAGAATTGCAGGAAAGCTAGGTTAGTTCACATGGTTTCGGTATAATACCCATAATTTGTGTTGACATGATGTTCAACCAAATGAAAATTATTGGTTTGGCAATAACATGGTCAAAGTCTATTTTCAGAATTGCAAGTCAAATATCATTAATTAATAATCTGATAAAATTAACTTAAACCTTCCCTTTAATTTGAACATAACACTGGCACAAAGATAAATGTTAGCCTCAATACAATGAGAACCTCAGTGATTCTAAAATGCTTAGTTTATACTTTTACAAGAAATGTAATGTGGATACCACATTAAAGCCAGATTTTCATCAAGATCTGACCATAAATGACAGAGATATCCAACATATTAAAAACTTTAACGCAAAAATTACAAAGGGAAATAATCGAAAATAAAGCTAGGTATAGTCATGGTTACTTTTTAATTTTATTCATCCCATGGTATGTTCTCATTGTATGAAGTTTCATAAAGCTATGACAATAAATGGCAGAAATATATGGTAATTTTTTTTAATGCAATTGTTAACAACACTGGAGCCCACCCACCTACCTGTCTGCCTGGTTTTGCCAAACTATCAGCCGAATTTTTTCGTTGAAAAATCTGGCTAATAATCCTAAAATGATGTTGATACACTGCTCACAGACAATAGTTTGCTATTTAAATCACAATAAAACTATATAATACATATACACTTACTGGGCCTGAAGCTAATGTATGTCTATTTCCCATGTACCATAAATGAACCTTTCTTAATGTATCTTTTCTTTGTTTTCTTGGTAACCTAGATAATAAATATAATACATGAATAATGGGTAAATAAAATAGAATGAAAATTACTATTTGATATCAAGGTTTATTGCTTTGATTGTTAACTCATAATAGACAGGAACTCTGTATGTTTGCTTTAAATGAGAACACTTACTTTCATGCTTTACAATGAAGTGTGGTTTATTAAATAGACATTAACAAAAAAATTAAATTAAATAATTTACAAATCAATGTACAATGACCTCCGGTTATTTCAACTAGTAAGCTCAGAAAAAGATATTGATTTTTGGCATAGCAACTCTGTTTTCAGAGCTTACTTTTGAACTAAACTTGACCAATACCCTCTATTTTCTAAATAACTGTATTTTTTTAAACATATATCATGTATCGGACAAATACACTCAAAGTATGAGGGATGATTCAGAAATAACCAGACTGGTAACCTAGAGACTACACTATTGACCACACATATATAATTTATACACCAAAAGAAAGAGCAAACACTCTCACTTCAATAGGAGAAGTATTTCACATAAATCTTTATCCAGTCCGTAGCAAACCATTCTTTAATAGTTATGGACCATAACTTAACGGTAATGCTGAGGCGGCACAGCTCAAATTACACAACGTAAGACTGTTAGATTGTGCATTGCCACGAACTTCCAAAATAAATCAAAATGTTCAAATTTTGCGAAAAAATGTAACGTTACACAATAGCAATGTCATGTCAAGTTTTGATGACATTTAGATAATGGACTACAAAGAAATCAAGCAACAAGCATCCAAGGTTGCAAAGTTCAACGTACAAAAATGCTGATGTCTAATAAAAGTGAATTTTGCATGATTTTATGAGCAATAGGGAGAATCTCTGACAGAAACGTTTATTATGATTAGACAATTGCTGCATATGAACTCTGTTAGCTTTACACAAGTTTTTGAGTGGCTCAAATGGTTTTCAGATGAAAGGAGCTGGCTTAAAGTTGGGATTCGGTCTAGATAAAATGATGATGTTAACGCCCAGCGTGTCTGGTGTTCTATAGAAAGAAGGAAGAGTAACAATGCGCAGAGGTGTTTCATTCGAGCTATGGGACCATTCAGAGATTGCTTACACAAGAAATACACATGTCAAATGTGTGTAACCTTATAAACTTCATAATTATACTAAATTATTTCGAAGTAGCATTAATAGACAACATTTAAATATGTATGATGAAATCAGTTGACCTAGATGGTAGACCTTGATGACGTAATCGTATAAAATTTGGCTTGCACCACAAGCGCTTACCTTGTGTTTTATTTTTTTGTATTGTGCTGGCCATATACCTGATAAAAATATATTTTAATAGCCTTTCATTGCTAAATGAATACTCTTTTTTGTGATATATATTTTAAGTATGTGCAGTAAAATTTGTTGACGCTGCATCAGCAGTCCTGTTATTTCTGGATCATCCCAAGTATGTCATATGACAAACTATTTTATGGAAAAGTATCTTACTTTTTAACTTCACATAACATTTTGATCAGTATATTATAAAACTTGGTGTCTTTTTCTGCTTGTTCCCTGAAATACATAGAACAATTTACGATGATTTACAAAATATAACAATGATTTCTTAAAACCATTTACAGAGCTAAACAGTCTAAGCAGAATTAAATTTCTTGCACAGAGTACAGGTGTTGATCAATATAGGTTTTGAACCAACTATATACAGCTGTTGATTTCAGTGATTTCAACATAACATCTATTGACCTTATGACTAATTCAAAGTAACTTTCACTATTCCTCTACCCTATTATACAGACATAGTCTAGGCGGTCAGACACAAGAACAAATATGTTCAAAAAAAATAAATAAATAGTAGATCTATTCAATTGACATAGAGTTTCAAATTTCTCATTATTTACATCCTAATTATATGATCTTGGCTAAGAAATGGTCATGTACCTTTTAAATTAGTAAAATATTAAACAATTAAAAGAAATCTAAATAAATGAACCAACTTACATCAAATCTTTAGTTTTACCAGTTAAATGTGCCAATCTAAGTTCTCTATGATGTTTCTCAACAGCACCGTACATTGCAGAAAAATCTGAATCAGACATAAGTCCCTGTGAAATATAAATAAAGTTAACCATTAAACTACATTGTATTTGATTATGAAACTACATGTAAGATGAATCATTTCACTGAAAGATATACTGGTTTTGAAAATGATTTACTTAAGTATTGCCCAAAATTAGAAAACACAGACTGAGTTGAACTAGTACTGAATGACTAAACACTACACAGTATTGATTGATTGATAATGGGCATTTATTAAAATACAATAAACATAAAAAATAACAATGCTCATCTAAAATAACATATTGTCAATTTGATATAAGTTATTTAAGCAGTCATTGCCCTAACCTAAAGCCAAGGATTAGCAACACTGATTTTGGCTAGTAAAATTACTTATCTCAGAAAGTTGGACTAGTTGCTTCAGTAATGTATTGGTGAATTGATAAAAAAATATCACATTTGGAAATTATGCTTATTTAATCTGATAAAAATCCATGGTCAGAACTGAGATTCAAACCCACAACCTCTTGAGTCGTAAGCGAACACTCTTCCAGGTCACCATAAAAGCTAGCTTGCAAGGGAGTACAAGTGCCATATTTTACCTCTGCTACACTTAGTCATTGGACAATTTTCATAATCACATATGTAGCAGTAATATTCAGAGCCTGATTAACACTACTTAGAACCACAGGCAACAGAGTCCTTAAACTTTTAAAGTATGCACTTAAGTACTTTAATTATGATTTTTATCAACAAATGCAATTAAAAATCGGTCCAGTGTACATTATCGTGCATGAGTTACAACTAAACTCCTACTTTCTTTGTAATAAGGTAGTGTACATGTATACATGGGGGACTATGAATAGGAATGTATGTATTATTTTTATGATTATAAGTTATGGCCTTTGGTGCCAGTGCTTAGAGCCTTGACCGATACTGTATAAAATATTAATAAAAAGAGAGATGATTGTTACAGTTGTTGCAATGAATGCATGACCCTCACTTTTAAAGAGTGATGATTATTCATAAAAATGCAGTATTGGAACCTCTGAAATAGTCATACAAGTACCATGACCCAGTTAAACAAGAGATTGCCAATAAAGTAGAAACATTTCTGAATGAAGAATCTAACACACTCAATTTGACACAAATATTGACATTCTTAACTGTTTGTTCATTTTTAAATGCTATAGCTGTCAGCTTTATATTCCTTACAAAAAGTTTTTGGCAAGTCATCAATTTTTTGTTAAATTTTATATAAGTCTGCTTCATTTTGTGACAAGTTGTAAACATTGCCTGTGATTTTATAATTTAATTCTTTATTAATATGTTGACATAATGCTGTGTGTATACAAAACAGGGAATTAAACCAAACAGGTCAATAAAGCACAGCAACATACATCTGGCCCTGTGGTTATACAAAATAATTGACAAATTGATTCTGGTCTCAATTTCAGCATTTCTATAAAGCTGTTTTTATTAAACATTGTACTCTATTTGTACCAGTATCAGTCAACCAACTGACCTTGACTTTGTCCAGTCAATAATTTACTGATTCATGTCAAGATTTGTATTTTTTCTTGGCTGAATAATTTTTGAAGTATTTGATGGTTCTGGATAGTGCAAACTATCTTTTGAAAAAAATGACCATTTGAAGAACTGATGGTTTTGTTGTTACAAGGGAAACACGGTTAGATCACCAAAATGTGTTTGTATGAAAATCATAATAACATCTATGGAAAGGCTAAATCTCTAAGTTCAGCTGTTAACCAGATAATAGGCACATACTTCTGTCAGTGACTGACAACTTCCCTAAATTATTTAGAATCAGTTGTATGAGGGAGAATGACCATAGAAATTATTTCATGACCAAACTCCATCCTACAACTGATTCTAAATCATATAGGGCAGTTGTCTGTCACTGGCGAAAGCATGCACTAAGTAACTGTATGCCTCACCTGGGAATCAATTCCAAGACCCCTCAATCAGTAGAACTGTGTGTGAATAAGCTAGCCGGTGGCTGCAGTCAGACATGACAGATATTAGAAATAAAATCACTTACTGATTCATTTTTCAATGTCTTCAGACCAGCTTCAATAGTGCCCAACTGGGATCGGTGTTGAGCATATGGATTTAATACCACAGACATCTTGGTTTCTTGTAGTAATCTTCTTTCAATAAAATATCATCCTTGATGCTTTCTCATAGTATGAATAACCTGGTAAGAAAGATTTTGTTACAGATCAAATCATTTTAAAAGGTAATGAGCTATATGTACGTAGCAGTTCACTCTAACTTCTCTTTTTTACCATGGTGGACAGTCATCCTACTCACAGTCCCTGGAAAGGCTTATTTAGGAGGATGAAGGTATTTTCTTCTTCTTCCCATTTAAGTGCAATCCATGACCTGGGCTCCTTGCATTTGCTGTCAGATGGTCTTCTTAGCTTATCAGGTAGATTATTAAATAGTTGTACAGTAAAGTCTCACCTAACGACCGGTCCGATAATAAGACCAACTACATAATACGGGCAGTTTTTGAAAGACCGGAATTATTTTCTATATATTTCAATAGTCGTGAGGTCCGATAATAAGACCGGTCCGCTATTCCGTAATACGACCGCTTTTTTAGACCCAACCAGTCTAATTGCACTAATTTGGGGTCCAATAATACGACCAGTCTACAGCAGTCGTTGACACGTTGTGTAATAACTTTTTATCGAGTATATACAACTTAATTGATTTTTGACATGTATACAATTACGTAATAGGTATGACAAGATACCCATAGTAACCACAAAATAAGTGATAAAACAGCGTCAACATTGATCAATAACAAAAGAATTGTTTGTAAATGTAATTGTCAATGATTGCAAATGTTTGATGAAGTGAAACGGCGATTAGTCCCTCAAATCAACTAAACTTCGTTGCGAATTTATTTTTGATAATTTAAGATTAATTAAAAAGAAAGTTAAACAGACGGACTGCGATAATTTATGATTTTTGTTTGATATATCAAACTTAAATTAGTTAAGAACGCGTTTCGTCTGCTTACGTAAGCGTTCCTACAGAGCATTCTAAACAAAGAAAACGAAAGTAGAATTTCCTTTACAACTATGTGAAAAGTCGTCTGTCTCATTAATTTGCGTACGGTTTTAAGCAAATATGTTCCAGTTATCTGATTATTTTGCGTACAAATCTAAAATTAAAATAACTGCCAAAATTAAAATCAAACATAGCATCGTGTCGGAAAGGTATAAACTCCAGTATACGGAACAGCACGATGGGTACAAAGTCCTGGGACGGTACGGACTTGGTGAATTTTGCGGTGACGAAATTAAATTGTCAGTTTCTTGGTTAGATTATTAATTAACAAAATATCATTAAAAGCATAAGCAGATCTAGCGGGGGGGGTCAGGGGGGTCTGGTTCATCCCCTAGAATTTCCTAAATAGACTTGTCCATAAGTATTTACTGACTTTAAGTCATGAAACAGTTTTTCTCAAAGCTTAAAAAAGATTTAATGGTTATGTAGTTTTTATTACTGAAGTGCTGCATTATTCTGCAGAAAGTGTATAATGTGGTTGTGGTTCGACCCCCAAAAAAAGTTAAGAACCTCCCCCCTTAGAAAAAAATTCTGGATCTGCCCGTGAAAGGACTGTGATTTAAACAGTGTCTGAAATTAATAAGTTAAATGCAGATGTTTGGAAAAAATAGCATGAGTATTCTTACTTTCTATTTGTACATTGTAACCATTAACAAGACATTTTAACTATATGAATAGTCACTGGCAACTTTAATAATTTTTGATACCTAACTGTTATACTCAATATATAAATAGGTGGGTTCGCTATTAAGACCGACTCGCTATTAAGACCACTTTATGTAAGACCGCCAGGTGGTCTTATTAGCGGAACTTTACTGTACTGAACTAACTTATGTAATAATTATTTATCAAAATGAGGAAACAATGGTCTGGACACCAAACCATTTCTGTTTATTACATACAAGTATGTGTTTTATAGATTAGAACCACACCGGCCTCCTGTGTTAGGAAATAAACAGTTAATCTACAGTCTGTAAAATTAGCTGTGAAACTTGGTAGAGGAATTTTGAGACCGCAAAAATATGCATGCAACATGCCTTGATTGGTGCAAACAATCTTACACAATATAAGATTTATCTCTTTACATTATACAAGTGGACACTTATCTTTATAGCTGTACTTGTTATAGCCTCCATAACCTAAAAAAATTTTTGAAGTCAAATGTTCTTGTCAAGACATACATATATAGATAATTTCTGATCATGTAACAAAATACAAGGCAGATGGCAGACTGTCAAAGCAAAAGAATTGACAAGGGTCATGATTTTTACCATTTACTTTGGGCCATACATTTTGAAAGATGTCACTCTGATCCAAATTTTGGACAGTTAATGCCCATCATTTCTAGACGTGCAGGACTCAAATACCATGCATGACGTCGCTGACAAGTCTTATAACCAAGTTCCAAAGCCAAAAGCAAATCAAGACCCAAATTAAATCACCATACAATTGCATTTTATTCCTCTATTTAAACAGTTATATTTGACAATACAAAAATAGTGGGTGGGGTGAATGATGTTTTATAGTGGAAATATTGTGAACAAACAAAAACAAACGATATTTGATACAAAATTTAACGGTAAATGTGTATCTTAACAATTCAATGACTGCCTACCGTTATAATATTAACTCCAATACTGTCACACTATGAATCCGAAAGTGTAAACAAATGTGCGAACAACTTGACAACTTTCACGGTTTGATCACGTGACATCTTGGAAACCTTGCAAAGTGAGGATAAATGTCAAACTTGACCGTACCTAACCGTTCTTTCCTAACTTTATACAAAGGGAGCAAACTCGAACGTATCAATGAAAAGAGTTTAACAGTGTTACGTCCCTTATAAGAAATATAAGAAATAAATAAATCGGGAATATTTAATTTTAAAAATAGGCCTACTTACGGATTACGGGGAGCAGTGTTAGAAATAAGCCCTTGTCCCGCCAAGTTGAAAATCGACAGGGCAAGTTGGTTACAATAGTAGCTGTTTCGCCGGGCAAGTCAGCATTTCATGACTTAAAGCCGTCCAATTTTGCATAAAAAGTCATTATTTGAGAGTTTCATCAGTTGATCATTTCAATCTTGCCAATCTTTCAAAGTTTAAGTATTGAAAAAAAATTCTCAACTGTCAAAACATGAATAATTTCACGATCAATGCGTTTGTTAAAATTATTGTCGTAATACATCCATGACTTTCCGAAAGTGCGTATTATGATCGAGTAAAACTGCTTATGCCCATGATGCCGAATGACATGTTTTAGTCAAGATATTTTAAATAACAATTAGGCCGCCAGTACAAAAACAATGCGTTCAGTCACCGTGAAATTATTCAAGCTTCGACAGTTGAGAAAAAACGGACTATAAGTCAGAAATAAACCGTTTCTTATAAAAAAGGAAAATAAGATATCAAAGTTGATACTGTCAAAGTGTTATTCGGTAATAAAAATGGCAAAATTAGGTGATAAATGTTGGGTATCCGAAAGTTAATGTCATGCTAATCTTGCCCCCCCCCCCCCGGCAATTTGGTGTGAAAATTTCATTTTGCTGTTTCATTTGTCTTTTTTGGAATGAAAAATTATTTTTAATACTAGTGTCACTGGTTACTTCACATGTTCGTATAGAAATGTGAAGTAGGCAGTAGGCAGTACTAGGCCTACCCTTAAGATGGGACGAAGTGTTGAAACTTGCTACAAATAGTACTACATTGTACATAACGTATTTTAAGTTTAATACTCGAATCTTCCCGGTTCGCCCCTGTTCATGGCTACAAATTACCGGAACATACACCGGGTAATAGTGAACTAGTCGTTTATAGTACATGTACTTACATATTCTCCTGCTTCTGTGACTAAGGGGTTTAATCAGCAAAATGTAGCCGGGAAGGACTTGTGCTCTTTATTCTTTATTTTAACTCCGATGCATGGTCATTACATATTCAGAATTGAATGTATGCCATTATATGAGATGAAGTGTAATAAAAATAATCTAATGGTGAGTAAGCTCAAATTTCTGTGTGATTCGAACCACCAATTTACAGCCACATTTTCGCTAGATATCATATGAATAACTAACACGTTTAAATCAAAGTAGACCAAATGACAGAACAATACTCAAGTGTCAATTTGACAAAAATATAATATATAATAGGAATTGAATAGACATTTTAATGAGATCGATTTCCGTACCATAGAGTCAGTATTTGAAAACAATAGATTTGTTCATGTAAGCCATGATCCATTTATTAGATTAAAGTTAATACAATATAAATCTACCTTGTAATACATAGAAATATTTTATAATAGAAAGTTGGAACAACTACTGATTAACCTCGATTATTTGGACACCGATTTTTTACATAATAGTACATGTACATGTATTTCGCTTTTACTTCACCATAGGGACATTTCCATATTATTACCATTTAACAAAGGTTTACATTTACATGTTGTTTCCAAAACAAAGTGATAACATAAGAGCCCAATGTGATTTGTGGGCATTTTTATTTAAAAATGTCTTTCATGGAATAGTCAATTGATCGACAAAGACCTAACATTACTTATATTCATGATATTGTCATAATTATAAAAATCCTTTTTACATGAAATATGTCGAGATGTTTGTAAACGCTTTTTGTATTCATTGTGTTAACAATGAATACTCTGTTACCAATAGATTAATAGTGGTATTCCGATCGGAGTCCTATATTTAATCAACGAGACCTAACAGCATCCATATCCGGATAATTCCGCTACAATAAAATAGTTCATACTGAAACTGGTACTTTATGTATTTCTGCGCGAGAAAATGACCAGACGCTCAATATGACGTTACAGAATATACTTGAAGCGATTAACTTGTAACAGAGATAAGACTGTCCATAATACTCGTGAGAGGTGTGTGGCAGTACTATTAGATAGATGTACACTCGACGGCCTTCGCGGTCTATTTATAGAAAGTCACAGTCTAAACCACTGACGAAGACACTGTGGCTGACACCATAAACAGAGAAGAATTATCAGACCATCACTGATAATGATCGTTTTATATATTGTACATTTATATATTAAATTATCAAACATGGTTGGTTTAATTAACGGTTAATAAACATTTTTTTAAAGAATTTTAATGCCTCACTTATAGAGATCACAGACGTAAGCAGTACTTTCGTGCTATTAATTGTTTGGGGACCTTTGATGCTTTGCCTCAATATTTTCTTGTAAAGAAATATAATCTTCGTTCGATTAGCCGTCGAAATATGGGACAGAACATGTTCTTGAATCGAATAATCTGGATTGGTTATCAATAAATATAATTTCTTGCCAAATGGACAGGTGAATTATAAAGTATACCATAAAAATGAGTTTGTATGTGCTCGGTCGGAACATGACGAAATAAATTATTGTTAAACTCTGACACATATATTGCTTGAATGCTTTACTAAAGGAGATGTCATACATGGCTAATCGACGATTCAAGCATTTTTGGAATGCTAATACTTGCACTGTATACATTAAATAGGTGAAGATATCGGTCAGTCAGACCGTTTGTGTACAGAATGTCGAGCGCTCGCTATAAAATCCAAGATGATGTCAAACAGCACATCATTGAAAAAGCGGGTGGGTGAAACAATTATTTCTGTTGATACACGAGATCTTTCATATTTTTTACCATACATATATCATAGAGACAATTTACTGTACCAAATAAAGGGTACATTTAGTATATTTTATGCATATATGCGTGGATATTTTATGTGGAACAAGTAACACACAAGTTTGCGTCCCACTTTTCAGAAAAATTCTTTGATATAAAAAAAATAATTTTTCCTGCCACCATCTTTGGTACCTGTTATAATATATATTTCCAATGATATATTAATACAGTACCCACAAAAAAAACTACAACTCATTAATTTTGATGATTTTTTTTGTAGAATTACTAGTTTTTTATATTTAAATATGGTTGTGATAAAATGAAAACAAATTTCAATAATGCGGCACATGAATAATATTCAGCATCTGACACCCTAGCTTAAGCCTATTTATTGTAATCATTTTCTATAATGTATTTTGTTTGGTATTTTTGTAGACTCAGTTATAAGTAAAGTGATAAACTTTTTTAAGTAATCAGTTTTCAAAATTTTGGACAAAAGCTATTTAGTAGGCCTGCAAAGTGGAAATGTCTCCGCACTTTTGGTGGGTATTGTATATAAAATCTAAAACAACATTATCTTTAATAGACAAGTTATCACCAATGAACCGTATGGCTAAATATGTTTGAATTAGTAAAGAAAATAAAATTAATTGGCATGTGAAGTCACATTTGCTTAATTTTTGTAATATATAATATATGTATATATATATAAGTAGGATAAAATAATCAAGATAGCCTCAATTTATTGAGGCTAATGAGGAAAATAAGCTAAAATCAATAATCTAGGTATTATATTCTTGCATAAAGGTCAAGCTCAGGTTAATTCTGATGGACTATATCAATGTTTATATGAGAAAAATCAGGGGGTCGATCGTGAACTAATTGTCGAAATTTTAAGTTGAAAATCAGGTAATTGATTTTTTCTTACGTCGACGTCAGTTTGAAATGTTATAATTTACAAAGTCTAACAGCGTAATCATTATGGTAAAGCATTGTTTTGGAATACATCTGATGTAATGATGACACTAAGACACACATATCATGGTACTGGACTAATACAGAATATTGAACATTTTTACAAAAAAGTTTGATGAGATTATTGAGAATTCCAGCCATGATAACAGCATAAGGGTCAGAATAAAAAATCACAAACTAATCAGTATCTGGTATGTCCACCTCTTGATTGAATGACAGCCAAACAACGTCGTCTCAATGAAATTATGAGTCGCCGGGTGAAGTGAGCAGGTGTCTGTGCCCATTCCTCGTGCAATGCACGCTCCAAATCACGTACGCTATTGACGTCATTCAAGCTAGAGGTGGACATACCAAATACTGATTAGTTTGTGATTTTTTATTCTGACCCTTATGCTGTTATCATGACTGGAATTCTCAATAATCTCATCAAACTTTTTTGTAAAAATGTTCAATATTCTGTCGATTGATCAAATTTTGTTACAAATAAATTTTTTGTCAATAGAATGGGGTTTATTATAAAACATTAAATAAAACATTCTTACTGACTAAACTTTTTCCTCTCAGCATATATCTCAATATGTCAATGTTACCTCTTAATACGTAACTATCATGATATCCGAGATTTATCTGCATAGAAGATCGCCGAGGTAAGTCCGGTGGTAAAGTTATAACTTCCTCGATCGACCTCTCTCAAAATGCCAATATTTTTCCGACAAAACTATTTTAATGGTTTCATATTGTTTGCATATTTTTGAATATGAGAGACAATGCATTAAACTGACGTGACCCGGGTGCGTAGAAATTCATTTTATGTTTTTTTAAAAATATATTTTAGTTTATCATAATACATGTACTGCATTTTGACCATGGCACTCTTCCTGTCTTCGATTATAGGAGGTTGGATTTAAAACAATATGAATTTAACGAAGGGGTAGTAAGTACAGAAATGTATGAAATGGACATAGTAAATTTACCACTTAATCCATTTTAAAGTGTACATGTATTCATTAATATTTTTTTCAAATTTCTCTCAAGATGAAAGAAATATTAAATCATTTTCAATATAGTTATTTAATTAAATATAGGGAGGCGAGACAGGATAGAGCGCCATGATCGTGCGACCACATGCACGACTCATGCAGGTTGTTTCGTCATCTCACGATGACGAACGCAGAAAACAAAGCGTTTGACCAAGTCCTAGCAAAACATCAACAGCTCTGGTAACCATGCCATATTTCCCTTCTCTAAGAAAAAGGAATGACTTGGTATTTGGGAACGACCAGAGCCAGTAAAATGCTTCGTCAGAAAAAGGCAAACGCTTGACAAAGTGAACAGACGCAGCTTGTCTGTTTGTTACAAGAACGTCTATGGGTCTATATACAATATATTAATTACAAGGTTTTTAGTTAAATCATACCACTGTACATTATTTATCATTATGTCAAATAAATCGTACATGGGATTATTTTACTTGAAATTTCATAACTATCATTAATACGTTTAATTACAAATCAGAATTTAATTGCTTTTTTAATTTGATAGTGCAGTTTATTTGTATTTGATAACAACTCACAAAATTTAGGATTCATCTTCCAAAATTATCTTCCCCATATTTAATGTTCTTTTTACTGTATTTAACTATTGTTACATGCTCTGCCCTTTAGGACCCGAATAGCTCAGTCGGCTAAACGGAAGGAAGGGAAATATTCATTAAAATAAAAAGTTCAAGAGGTCGCTGGTTCGAAACCTAGCAAAAGCATAAATTTTTATTTTTATATTTTATTTTTTATTATATTTCTATATTTTATATTATACATATTTACGTATTTAGAGGTAACATTGACATATTGAGATATATAATCTTATGAATATTTTAAAACGACTAATGTTGTGTTTACGTTTTATTATAGTTTCTTTAAGCTGTACATGTATTAGACTTATACAATTACACAATCATGTATCTTTATTTGAATTATTGAAATACAAAATATATATTTTAAAATTTATAATATTAGTCCAGTACCATGATATGTGTGTCTTAGTGTCATCATTACATCAGTAGATGTATTCCAAAACAATGCTTTACCATAATGATTACGCTGTTAGACATTGTAAATTATAACATTTCAAACTGACGTCGACGTAAGAAAAGATCAATCACTTGATTTTCAACTTAAATCTTTGAATCAGAATTTTATGAAACTATTGAACCATACCTAAAAATATTGATCATAACTTAGCCTCATATGAAACTGTATGATATTAATTATTGAACAGACCCTTCAGGGACTCAAAATAGTGATTACTGAAAACAAAAGTCATTTTTCTTGATTATTTTTATCCTACTTCTATTCAATAAAGAATAAAGGCTTATGATGGAAAAGTTTCATTTCACCAAAGTGTAATCTGACAAGATCTGGAGAGATTAATGAAAAATTCCTGAATAAAAAATGTTAATAAAACATACTCATTTAAAAATACAATAACTGCATTTAACTTAAATATATTAATAATATGAATGATAATTATTATACTATAAATTAATGTATTGAATATATTATTTGTACTTGTTAAAGTCATCAACATAATTAATGTTTGGAACATTTATCACTTTTTCTTCAAAATAACTAGTTTGTGTGTAATAATGAACTCGGGTATTAAATCTTAGTATAACACTTTGAATCTTAACATTTGTTTATTTTCTTACAAGATATAGATAATTTGTGCATATAAAACACTTTCAACTATTTTCCAAAAAATAATCCCATTCACTTGACTACATTAACCTCTTTGTTAAATCAGGTAACCGAATGAAAAAAAGAAATATAATTTATCAAACAATTAATTCTTAATCATATCTGTAAATTTTAACCTTCGTCATTAAACACCATCAGTGCAGGTAAAATTAATTTCTAAGACATTTATGATAAGCAGAAATGGGGTTTAAATACATTATTTTCTGTTCAGTTACTATATAAATCATACGAATAGCAGCAGGGTGTTTGTCCAGCTTTACTCAAAAATGTGTACTACGTAGCACACATAACAGATAACAATGACATAGTTTTAAATCTCTCCTATATTAGAGATTTTTTTGACACACAGACTAATTAAACAATGTGATAGTCATATTGTAACAGTTATAGCTTTGACTAATTACAGCAGTAGTCATAGTCAACAGCTAAATCCAGAGATAAAGCCTCTTCAGGAACAGTGAGTAGGTGGACTGACCGCTGTGATATAACCTTTATAAGGTGTTTCTACAGCATAAAACCCAACAAAAATTGAATAAATCTAAACACAATGAATACCCCAGTACTTTCAGTGCTTTGATTAAAAACAGTGTTTTATAAATTACATTGCTTCCAAGTGCACTTCCGTTACTCCTTACCACGGAATGGTAACTAAGTCGCACATATGATCGTGTGTTTACTGTATTAGTCTATACTAATTTCGGTTAAAACTCTCTCAGTCTTAGCACATTTATTATTTGTACTTAAATAATATTATAATATTTAAAACATTCATTGATTGATTCACAAAACTTGTACTTACGATGTTTTTAATGTTTGAAAATAACATAGTTCAACTCAAAATCAAGGTTTTATTTAGATTTTTAAATTAGTATAAAGGAAATGGACGACCCTAAAATTAAAAGGGCACCGGTTGTAGGGTTTCAGGACCAAATTGATGACGTGGAAGATTGTTACATGTATTTTGGTGATAACTACGATACGTTCAGTGAGGAATCTATTAAAATAGCTGCACCAAAATATGAATGTGGATTTTGTGCCGAGCTAGTCACTGCTTATTGTCACGTGTGTGAGGAATATATGTGCGAAAGTTGCGTATTACGTCACCGAAAACGACCGGAAACGTCATCACACAAAATTTGTTATTTTTACTGCAGTGATCATTGGAAAGTAAACAAAATGGTAACAGCAGACAGATATTGTAAAGAATGTTCAATTTATTTGTGTGATAAATGTGCCACGATGCATTCGGGATTCCGGAAATGGCGTCGACATACATTTTCTACTGGACTTGATATGCCTTTCGTGGAAACTATTGACTACAATCAAATAACCATTCAACAACAACGTTCTAGACAACAGAGAAGTTCCCGGATGGTATCAATGTCTGGACGTTCTAGAAATACTTGTAGTGCTAAAACTGTCCCAAGTGCGAGAAAAGTACGACGTCCTTGACGAAGTACAATGTGAATTATTATTCATTCATTGACAACTGTTTCTCGAGCTATTCAATTGGAATAAATCAATTATTATAGTGTTTTACAAATTGTTTTCAATTTAGATGCTTTCTAACACAATGACGCCGATACATCTTAAGTTAAAAAATGTAATCTATGCAATGCCATTTACATAATGTAATGAATGGAACTTCAGTATTGTTTGGAATTGTTAACATTGGTTTTAAATACACTTCGAGGTTTTCCCGCAATACTACAGTAACTTGCTCTTTAATGCAATGCACTTGATACTGTCATGCGGAAACCCTCGATGTGTATTAATGACTTAAAGGGAAATAATACCTTTACTTGATAAAATTAGTGTTTAATGAACAATAAATAGATATATTATTCATATTCTGTATTTATTCTAAGCTGGATTTTAAAACATATCATTGTTGTATTGTTATGAAATTTAAACCTCCATGAAATTATTTTATGAGTATATGGGTTTGAATCTCAATGTTAACAAAACACAAATTATTGTGTTTTGTAACGATGGTCCACTAAGAGACGCAAAAATTATTTTTTGGTGATATACCGAATTAAGTTGCCTCTTTTTTACAAGTATATGGGACTTATGCTAACACACAAATTATGTTGGTCTATGGCACAACACTAACTTGTCTCTCAAGCATGTAAATCTGTTCAATGTATTCGTGGTTTCTAGGAGGAAATTTGTGGGTATAGTACATATCAGAGCGGTGAGGGGTACAAGAATAGAGTCTGTGTGATTAAGATGCTGGGCATTATGTAATTATTCCAGAAATACCCAGTTTAACCATTATCGTACCCAGAGGTTGCAGGGGCGGATCCATGATTTTTTTCTAGGGGGAGGGGGTCCGAACTTTTTCTAGGAGGGGGGGTCCAAACTTTCGAACCACAACTACATAATACACATTTTTTCAGAATAATGCAACATATCAGTAATAAAAACTACATAACCATTAAATCTATGTTAAGCATCGAGAAAAAATGCTTTATGCTACTTAAAAATAACTTACAGTCAAGAAATACACTAATGAACAAGTACATTTTGGAAATTCCAGCCCGGACCCCCCTGACCCCCGCTAGATCCGCCTTTGGGTTGTCAGGTTAGATCGACTATCTTGATAACCTCTGGATACGAGAATGAGTATACATTTAGCTTGATAATTATAACCTCTTGACAAATGATTATCATTGAATTATAAGTATATTATAAAATAGGAACATAACTAATTGCAACATGTGTGATGGCCGGTTAGCTCAGTCGGTTAGAGCGTCGTGCTAATAACGCGAATGTCGTGGGTTCGACCCCCACACTGGCCATATATTTTTGCTTTTTAATACAATTATAAGTGAATTTCATTGTAAAACAGTAGAAGCGCTGTAAATTTTGCAAACTTGTTGCATTTTGGATTAGTCTGAAAAAGACAGTATAAACTGAACAAGTTAATAAATCCATAAGCCAAAATTTTGCTATATGGGCCACATAATTTGTAAGAGGGCAAAAATATGATCATATAGTGATTCCTATATTTTATTTTAAGCTTTTCTCAGTTTAAGAATTTATTTTTAAGAAGATTTTAAAATATTATCGAAAATAAATGAACAAAAAGCTTAGCAGAGCGAGGTTTCGATCCTCGGACCTCTGGGTTATGGGCCCAGCACGCTTCCACTGCGCCACTCTGCTGTATGACACAAGGGCGTTTTAAATTAAATATAAGAAAAATGGCTGATGCAATCGCACTTCGACAAGTCACAATTATCAAGGGAGTTAATTCGTTTTTTCTCTCAATAGAATAGAACACATTTATTTCCCTTTGAATAAATAAACTTATTTCATCTGGATGATAAGTGTTTATAATATATACTTGCCCATATTTATATGTTAACTATGTTTTTTTGGTCTAATAGGATTTTATTTAATTAATATATTAATTTTTAACATTCACTCGTAATTCGACATTCTAATCCAGCTTAGCCAAAATGATTAAATTTTACAGTATTCCATAGGTAGGACCCATGGCTACTAACCATTTTAATCTATGATAGATTTTGGGTTTCAATAACTACTGGGTGGCTACTTTTTCCCTTGAAAGAAATTTTTCTACTCAAACTAGATACATACTGGTATCTTCGAAAATTCGCGGTCTGTCCACTTTACATATATACATATAGAGTCAAATACATGGCCGTTTAGGGGGATATGTAAGTTTATGGACTGGTTGGTCTGACCAATGACCCTACATAAACATGTATATGTATATAGGGTCCTTGGTCAGACCTCACAGTTTATATGGCCCTTTGCTGACATCGAACTTATTCGATATTCAACACCCGAACGACTTTTGGGTAATTATTTACGAATTTCGAACGTCAAACTGGTTTGATAATTATCCTCAGAACGAAATATAGACTATGTTAACTAATGTTGAATGTCGTATATAACCTCAGAACGACATTCAAACAATTATATGCGAATGTCAAACGTCGGACATGTTCGATATTCAATCTTAGAACGTTATTCAGGCGATTTTCATATCTAGTTCGAAATTTTCATTTATGTAAATTTCGAACATCGAAGTACATGTAGTTCGATACACGACTCCAGAATGTGGAGAATGGAGAAATAGTTCAGACTAATTTGATTTACCACCGAAACAAAATTCCATTAAATTCTGTTTCTCGTGCTAATCCATTGGAATAAATCAATTATTGAGAAGTGGTTTACAAATTGTTTCAATTTAGATACTTTCTAATATAATGACGCCGACACAAATTAAGTTCAAAAATCTTATCTATGCAATGCATGAATGTTACATTTGATTTGGAATTGTTTACCATGGTTTCAAATACTTGTAATTGATGACTTTAAGAGAAATTCCACCTTGATATGAGCTTAATGTACAATTGATAGAAATGTTTATTCATATATACTGTATGTATTCTAAGTAAAGCTGGATTTTCAAACTTCTCATTGTATTATATTTATGACATTTGATCTCCATTAAATTATTTTGTGAGGACATGGGTTTAAATTTCAATGTTAACAAAACACAAATTATGTTGTTTTGTAACGATGGCCCACTAAGTGACTAAAAAAATGTTTTTGGTGATATACTGATTTAAGTTGCCTCTTTTTACAAGTATATGGGACTTATCCTAGCACCCAAATTATGTTGGTCTATGATACAACACTAACTTGTCTCTCAAGTATGTAAATCAGTTCATTGTATTTGTAGATTCTGAAAGGAAATTTGGAGGTGTAGTTCACATTAGAGCGGTGAGGGGTACAAAAATAGCGTCTGTGTGATTAAGATGCAATTATTCCAGAAATACCCCATTCTGTACACAAACGGTCTGACTACATAGAATGGAAATACCCAGTTTAGCCATTATCGTACCTAGAGGTTGTCAGATTAAATCTTGATCAGAATGAGTATATAGCTTGATAATTATAGCCTTTTGACATTCTTGACATATAGTGATTATCACTCAATTGTAAGTATGATAAGAATTATAACATAAACAAACTGATATATGATGGCCGGTTAGCTCAGTCGGTTAGAGCGTCGTGCTAATAACGCGAATGTCGTGGGTTCGACCCCCACACTGGCCATATTTTTTTGCTTTTTAATACAATTATAAGTGAATTTCATTGTAAAACAATAGAAGCGCTGTAAATTTCGCAAACTTGTTGCATGTTGGATTAGTCTGAAAAAGAAAGTATAAACTGAACAAGTTAATAAATCCATAAGCCAAAATTTTGCTATATGGGCCACATAATTTGTAAGAGGGCAAAAATATGATCATATAGTGATTCCTATATTTTATTTTAAGCTTTTCTCAGTTTAAGAATTTATTTTAAAGAAGATTTTAAAATATTATCAAAAATAAATAAACAAAAAGCTTAGCAGAGCGAGGTTTCGATCCTCGGACCTCTGGGTTATGGGCCCAGCACGCTTCCACTGCGCCACTCTGCTGTATGACACAAGGGCGTTTTAAATTAAATATAAGAAAAATGGCTGATGCAATCGCACTTCGACAAGTCACAATTATCAAGGGAGTTAATTCGTATATTCTCTCAATAGAATAGAACACATTTATTTCCCTTTGAATAAATAAACTTATTTTATCTGGATGATAAGTGTTTATATTTACTTGCCCATATTTATATGAAATTATTATTTAACTATGTTTCTTTTTAGTCTAATAGGATTTTATTTAATTAATGTATTAATTTTAACATACACTCGTAATTTGACATACTAATCCAGCTTTGTAAAAATGATTAAATTTTACAGTAGTCCGTAGGTACAAACCATTTTAATCTATGATAGATTTTGGGTTTCAATAACTACTGGGTCGCTACTTTTTCCTTTGAAAGAAATTTTTCTACTCGAACCAGATACATACTGGTATCTTCGAAAATTCGCGGTCTGTCAACTTTACATATATATTGTAAAATAAAATACCCATATTTTCGTATCCAGAGGTTGTCAGGTTAGATCGACTATCTTGATAACCTCTGGGTATGAGAATGTTTATATAGCTTAATAATTATAACCGCTTGACATAAAGTGACTACCATTGAATTATAAGTTTGATCTAAATATGAGTATAACTCTTTGTAACAAGTGTGATGGCCGGTTAGCTCAGTCGGTTAGAGCGTCGTGCTAATAACGCGAATGTCGTGGGTTCGACCCCCACACTGGCCATATCTTTTTCCCTTATGATACCATTATAAGTAAATTTGATTGAAAACATTGCAAAACAATAGAAACTGTAAATTTCGCAAACTAATTGCATTTTGGATTAATCTGAAAATGAAAGTATAAACTGGCAAGTAAATGAATCCATAAGCAAAATTTTGCTATGTCACATAATTTGAGAGAAGGCAAAAATATATTCATATTTAAAGTGAATCCTATATTTTATATTTAGTATTTTTTTAGTTTTTGTATTTAATTTAAAGAATTAAAAAAAATCATAAAATAAATAAACAAAAAGCTTAGCAGAGCGAGGTTTCGATCCTCGGACCTCTGGGTTATGGGCCCAGCACGCTTCCACTGCGCCACTCTGCTGTGTAACACAAAGGACGTTTTAAGATAAATATAAGAAAAAATGGCTGATGCAATCGCACTTTGACAAGTCACAATTATCAAGGGAGTTAATTCGTATATTCTCTCAATTGAAGAGAACACATTTATTTCCCTTTGAATAAATTAATTTATTTTATCTGGATGATAAGTGTTTATATTTACTTGCTCGTATTTATATGAAATTATTATTTAACTATGTTTCTTTTCAGCCTAATAGGATTTTATTTAATTAATATATTAATTTTTAACATACACTCGTAATTTAACATATTAATCCAGCTTTGTTAAAATGATAAAATTTTACAGTAGTCCATAGGTAGGACCCATGGCTACTAACCATTTTAATCTATGATAGATTTTGGGTTTCCATAACTACTGGGTCGCTACTTTTTCCTTTGAAAGAAATTTTTCCACTTGAACCAGATACATATTGGTATCTTCGAAAATTCGCGGTCTGTCCACTTTACATTTATAGAGCAAACTACATGTACATACCATTTTGGGGGATATGCTAGTTTATGGACTGGTTGGTCTGACCAATGACCCTATATAAACATGTACAGATCAGACCTCGGAGGGTATATGACCCTTAGCTGACGTCGAACTAATTCGAAATTCAACATCAGAACGACTTTTGGGTAATTATTTACGAATGTCGAACGTCTAACTGGTTTGATAATTATCACCAGAACGAAATATAGACTATGTTAACTAATGTTGAATGTCGTATATAACCTCAGAACGACATTCAAACAATTATATGCGAATGTCAAACGTCGGACATGTTCGATATTCAATCTTAGAACGTTATTCAGGCGATTTTCATATCTAGTTCGAAATTTTCATTTATGTAAATTTCGAACATCGAAGTACATGTAGTTCGATACACGACTCCAGAATGTGGAGAATGGAGATATAGTTCAGACTATTTTAATTTACCACTCAAACAAAATTCCAGTAAATTCTGTTTCTCGTGCTAATCCATTGGAATAAATTAATTATTGAAAAGTGGTTCAGAAATTATTTCAATTTTGATACTTTCTAATATAATGACGCCGACACATCTTACGTTCAAAAATCTCACCCATGCAATGCCATCTACATGATGTAATGAATGAAATTACCTTTTTGCAATTGTTTACCATGGTTTCTAATACATACGCGTAATAATGACTTTAAAGAAAATTCCACCTTGATATGTGTTTAATGTACAATTATATTATAGATAGATATGTTTATTCATATTCTGTATGTATTCTAAGTAAAGCTGGATTTTAAAACATTTCATTGTATTATATTTATGACACTTAAATTCCATAAAATTATTTTGTTAGGATATGCCTTTGAATCTCAATGTTAACAAAACACAAATTATTGTTGTTTTGTAACGATTGTCAACTAAGAGAATCAGAAATTGTTTTGAGGATAAATGTATACCGAATTAAGTTACCTCTTTTTTACAAGTACATGTATATGGGACTTATCCTAACACCCAAATTAGGTTGGTCTATGGCACAACACTAACTTGTCTCTCAAGCATATAAATCTGTTCATTGTATTCGTTGTTTCTGAAAGGAAATTTGGAGTTGTAGTACATATCAGAGCGATGAGGGGTACAAAAATAGAGTCTGTGTGATTAAGATGCTGGGAGATATGCAATTATGCCAGAAATACCCAGTTTAGCCATTATATCGTACCCTGAGGCTGTCAGGTTATATCGACTTTCTTAATAACCTCTGGGTATGAGAATGAGTATAAAGCTTGCTAATTATAACCTCTTGACATATAATGATTATCATTGAATTATAAGTATACTATAAAATATTGACTATATAGATAACCTCTGGGTATGAGAATGACTACATGTATATAGCTTGCTAATTATAACCTCTTGACATATACTGATTATCACAGAGTTATAAGTATGATATAAAATATGAACATAACTCTTGGCAACGAGTGTGATGGCCGGTTAGCTCAGTCGGTTAGAGCGTCGTGCTAATAACGCGAATGTCGTGGGTTCGACCCCCACACTGGCCATATATTTTTGCTTTTTCATACCATTATAAGTGAATTTCGTTGTAAACATTGTAAAGCAATAGAGACACTATAAATGTCGCAAACTAAATGCATTTTGAATAAGTCTGAAAAAGAAAGTATGAACTGAACAAGTTAATGAATCCATAAGCCAAACATTTGCTATATGGGACACATAATTTGTAAGAAGGCGAAAATATAATCAGAAAAAAAGTTAACCCTATTTTTTATATAAAGCATTTCTTAGTTTCGGAGTTTAATTTAAGGAAGATTTTAAAAAATCGTCAAAAATAAATAAACACAAAGCTTAGCAGAGCGAGGTTTCGATCCTCGGACCTCTGGGTTATGGGCCCAGCACGCTTCCACTGCGCCACTCTGCTGTATGACACAAGGGCGTTTTAAAATAAATATAACAAAAAATGGCTGATGCAATCGCACTTCGACAAGTGTCACAAATATCAAGGGAGTTTACTCGTATATTCTCAATAGAATCGAACACGTTTGTTTCCCTTTGTATATGTTCAATTCTTTGATCTGCATGATTAATGTTTACTTGTTCCTATCTATATGAAATTATAATTTATTTTCAGTCTAATATGATTTTATTTAATTAATATGTTAATTTTTTAAACATACATCTTCGACAATTCTCATTCCGTCGTCTTCAAATTATATAGAGTAAAATACATGGCCTTTATAGGGAATATGCAAGTTTATGGATTGGTTGGTCTGACCAAGGACCCTTTAAAAATATGTATATGGGGTCCTTGGTCAGACTTCACAGGGTATATGGTCCTTAGCATCTCCCAATTCTTAAACTTGCATATTGCCCTGAAGGCGATATTTTATATGTTCAATGATTAATGAATGTTGAACGTATAACTGATAAGATATTCGACTCTAGAAATACTTTCGGGTAGTTATTTACGAAGGTAGAACGTCAAACTGGTTTAATATTCATCATCAGAACGAAATATACACTATTTTTAACTAATGTTGAATGTCGAACTGGTTGGATATATAACATAAGAATGACATTCAAATAATTATTGTTGAAAGTCGAACGTCGAACAGGTTTGATACACATAAAATCTTAAAACGTTATTCAGGAGATTTTCATATCTAGTGTGATACTTGCATTTATGTAAATATTGAACATCGAAGTAGTTCGATACTCGACTTCAGAATATTGGCGCATATTGTGACAAGTTATTGAAGAATGGAGATGTAGTTCAGACTACACAGTCACGTTCTGTACAAAATCGCCGAGGTTGTTCCTAATGGTTTACAGTCTGTGTTAGCAATCGTCAACTGAATGTATCCTTGCAAGGGGTATAACCATGGCATACTTCGTTCAGTTAAGTTTAGAGTAGTCTCCCCTCAATATTTTGCGACAGTCAAGATCCTACTTGATCCAGATGACGAATTCGTTCTGAAGTATCATTTTCACACATAAAATGTTTTAATGGCGATGATTAAAATTATAATTCTTATCTCCGATTACAGAATGTCGTAAAGTCGTTCCTATAGTAATTAAATGGTGCTAGTTTATGGTCGGCAATTAAAAATGAACTTCAGAAACACCTTTTACAACAGGATATTTTTCTACATTTTTGATTTAGTCATAGATATAGGCGGTAATTAGAGCAAATACTTCCGATAAAAGTGTTCTAAAATTGAGAACAATGAAATTAGTATGATAAATTGATGCAAAAATTCAAATCTAAGATTTTATGCTGCTAGACAGTACATGTATGTTGCTACAGTTTCCGATGTATTTTGATATTGTTATTGTCAGACTCCTGTTTACTGATTTTCATATTTAGTTTTGATATTATTCCCTCATTAATTTAGGTTAATGTTGAATATTTAAAATCAGAATACTCGGCAATGGCTTTCACTAACAAGATTGGCTTACTCACTATTATTTATGACCGCAATATTTGTGATGTGGAGTGCGCTGCGTTCATCGTTAAAGCCACTGTCTGTGTTTATCAATGAAAATATGAAAAACAATATGAAAGACGATCATTCTGTACTCAAAGGTACGTTTTGATAATACAAGTCTTTTTGGTAGTTGGTAGAGACAAGTCGCTTTTGAAATATTTCATTTTGATATAAAAATACGTTGTCATTATTATGTAGCGCATAACAGAATACTCTTCGAACATACTTTTCGTATACATATACATACAGTATATGAGCACTGAGTAAATAAATAGTTGAGCGCCAAAACATTAACTTATACTACAATTTGCATTGTACAACAAACATTGAAAAACCTATTCAAATAGTTACTTGAACTCTCTAAATCATTAAATTCACCATCGAATTCATGTTCTTTATTTGCCATCCACTGTCATTTAAAAGGAGTGTGCCAACATAACCTGGGGGTTTTGTTTAAAAACACGTAACGGATACCTTGAGCCGGTATCATTTTCCACTCCGTCCTTTCTCCATTAAACAGTTAGCAATGACATGTTGAAGTATTTCTCTTAAGTAAATATTTTCATAACGCTTTGTACAAAATCAATGTCCAAATCTTCTTCATTCTATTATCATTACTGACGGTAAGATGTTTTGACTCGAAGCATTATAGTTGAGGATCAAATTAAATGCCTACAAGTGTCTAGGCTTTTCCCAAAAGACGTGTTTTGTTCCACATGACGGGGAACATGGCGTCTGTTTTCAAAACCTTAGTATTTCATTCATTGCTTTTAATGCCCCAGAGGTTAATGTTGAAGACATTTGATATATTTCAATTAAAACAGGAAATTGACGAATTCAAAACAAGAAAATAACCATTTTGTACATTTACTCATATAATTAGTTGTTGTTGTGTATATAAATGACGTAGCCGGAAGCTGGTTACTCCTCTTTAGTGAAGAGTAGTTATATTTTCGAACATTGATTAAGTTTTTATTTAATATATTGTTTAAAATGTGAATGGGGAAAAGCTACTACTACATCGGTGTATAAAAAGTTGCTCAAATGTTTGAAATGATATCTTATACATAAAGTTTCCGCTTTATTCATGTACCATGAGACTACGTATGTATTTAAGTTTTTCAGTCAAAGTTAGTGTCTAAACATTTCGTTGAATAATTTCATGAAAAAGATTTTAGATCAGTTTCCTGCCGAGATGATCACGGACATTCTTCACTTATTACAATATTCTTCAAAAATTCTTAGACAGAGGCCTGTTCGTATTGTTATGCCTAATTTTTCGATTTCGTTATAAATATTTTTTGCGAGCAATATTCATTTCATGCATTTTTGTCATATGTATATAACTGTAATTGCACAACTATGTACATATATTTGTGAGTATTATACCTGTGGTATAAAAAAACATACACAATACAGTCTTTTTTGGCCAAACAATTCCGGATATTACTGCACTATGTAGAATATTGTATAAATTTTGAATATCATATCATAATTGTTTATTTTCCATTTGACTTTGAAATGCAAGTTTATGAAATTGACTTTCGATAGTTTTTTTTCGTATTTTTTTTTTGTTAAAAGGTGATCTGTACTGCCAGTACATATATACGGTATATATGTCATGCTCTTCAAAGATGGAGGAACTGGTAAAATATAAAATATATGTAGAAAAATACTTGCAATAGGCATGAACAGAGTTTCTTAAAATTTCATTCGTCCAATAACTTTTGAAAGGTTTTGCCATTGCTTTTGTTAACCTTAAGCATGCAGGTTGAAACAATAAATTTGACATAGAAGATCCATACTGTACGTAAACTAGATTGATACAGTTTTCGAACATAATTGTATGCACTTTAACAAAATACATGTATTCAGCCGTATCTATTAATTTGCTCAATGCTTTAACTAAATTGAGCATAAAAACGATCATTATAGTTTTTTTTCTTCTAAAAATGTTCGCCCTACTCGTGTTACATAGGTTTAATTGAATCTCAGTATCAATTAGTATCAAGCCAGTACTTTTAGAAATGAGTCAACTTTGTACTAATTAAATCAAACATTTCAAGCAGATGTAGAAATGAGCAGTCATTATATAAAAGGGCTCTTATACCACAATGAAATGGTAAAACATACAATAGAGAAAATTCGAGTTTCATTGAATTCTATGTTATCTTTTTTACTTTTAATAATTTATGACAAATATATCGGCTTACAACCTGAAGGTACAATCACAGACGAACCACTTCTAACCCTGTTATACTAACGTGGTGTATTATTCCGGCGACTATGATCTGTTACTGCTTGAGTAGTGGATTGGGGGATTGAAAACAAAAATGGCGGCCTGTAATTAAAGGTACTAAATCACATATTTCAACTTAAATATCAACTTTTTCTGAAACTACCTAATTGTATGGAAACATTTTTTGATGCAGGATCGAAATACGTGTTTTGACAATGACAATTTTAGTGCAAATGGACTTACAACTACAAATGATGGTTTATCAAGTAGTATAAATCCACCCCGTATGTCACGGCATAGACAATTTTTAGTGCATTTTTGTGACTTTTATTGTATATTTCTTGCAACCTACAGGTCAGTTTGTCTTGAAATGATAAGAACTTTTGTTTTGACACAATTACAGACACTGAATGGTATTTTGAAAATATAGAAAAATCTGTGAACTAGTACCTTTAAGTCTTGCTCTACATGTATGTGTTCCTTCAGGGAGGTTTTACCTTGTTAACAATTAAAATAACTATGATAATTTAAATTAAAAGTAATCTTTGATCTATGCCTTTTATATTTAAGTAATGGTAAATCTTGAAACAAGGCCTGTCAACTTGTATTTGTCACTTTATGACAGACTCATCCTTCAGCATTCAACAATCAGTATTTGGTTACCTGTTCAAAGTATGAGTGTATTATCTGAAGAGTTTCAAACCAGATATCACTACTACAGTTTAACATCTGTATAATCGGTCTTAGCAGAGTTACCAACTGATCGCTCATAGTTGTATATCAGTTTTGTCCACAATTACATATATGTATGACTAGAAATATGAGGGACATCTAACAAAATGCTCAACTCTGTCTGTAGGAATTCAACTTACAAACTTTTAAAAAGATAGTGTTTGAGTTTTAGTATAGACCTTTACATATATATTGACTTTATATAGTCTGTTAAGTTAGAACATACGTCACTGTCGTGTCATCAGGCGAACAAACTTCATTCTAAAGTGGGAGTAGTGCAGTAAGCCTGATGTATATTTTCTCACTATTTTAAGAATGCAAATCATAAATAAAACCCATTTCCTACATATTCTAAGGAATGTTTCAATTCCTCAAACATTGAATCCTTGAATCTATTTTAAGTAAATGACTGGAACTATACATGTATGTAATATTCCATACATTAGTTTTAAATAAATAAATAGTATATTTTCAAGTCATGCTTGTATATGTTTAGTCCGCGTATTTTCTATGATTTGTGAACGAGCTACAAGTTAAATATTGTTGCTGTTTAGAGGCGTTCATGAAAGATTTGGCTTTGCTGAAATATGTTCTCTTCATAAACCTAGTTTAGGGCAATAATCTGTATATACATGTAGATTATGCCAAATAAAGAAATTTTGTATTGTATTGTATAAATCAAGTGTTTTGTACTTCAGTAAAGTTCTGCTTTAAAGACCACATTGGTTTTTGTAACATCGTACATGTTTTACGGTTTTTGAGGCTCAAGTATTGCATCTGAGAAAAAAGGGGTTGTATAAAGGCCATTGCGCTATCAAGACCATCGATTTTGATCGTTCTGATATTCGAACTTTACTGTAATGTAATGTTTGGAAGGGTTTTTCAGTTACCTTGTAACTAAACTTAGTTTGTCGCTTGACCTGACTTAGTCATAATATTTCTTTGGCCCTCTTTTCCACTACAGTACATTGTACTTAAGTAGGAAATATTAATATTGTATAATGTAATTATAAACTTTAATCTTATAAACTAACTATTATTACAAACTACCAACTACCTAATTTTTATAAGGCATCAGTTTTAATCTGTAAGAAAAACAGTAAAATTATAATACATTTTGATAAGAACGGTTCTAATTCAATAGCACTTAAGGTGACTATAGGATTTTCCGTTTTTCAAGCACACTTCATTGTATGCAAACATCGTACGCAGACAAAAAAAGAACATGGATAAGCCCTTTATAAGAGTTGACTGAAGAGACGCCACTGTTAATGATCACTGTATTCATCATGACCCGAACTGTCCTCTTAAATTTGATTTTTCTCAAATGAGATTTTAAATGGTCAGATAATATTTATTCAGTACGACTATATTTGATAATAGAGAGATCACTTATAAAAGCGGTGATGTGTAAATATTGACTGAAATCAATAACTGACAACTAACTTTAAAACCTTATCTTAAATCTTTGACAGTCCCTTGTTTAATAGAGGTTTAGTATTATAGACGGAAATAGCCTCCAATCTAACCGCATGAGGATTACGTCGTGGAGCGTCTGTGGGTCGCTCAATACGTCCTTTGAGATTTTCTGAAAAAGTACAACACTTTCCTAAATTGTGTCCCATTTGCATTATTTCTAGTTATAACATTTGTATCACGAACTGTAAAACGTCTTCATTTGATTTGTTAACACAAATTATCAAATGAGCGCGAGTGCATGCCTAACTCTTTCGAATACAACTCAGAGTCGCGACAGGCCGTGCCCTTCCTTGAAAGTTCGACATCAATGTCGGTTTTCCTCTTCTTGTTCTGCCATTGTGCACAATTCCTTTTTAAGCATCATAACAAAGATATTACCGAGCAGGTAAAAGTTAATGACCGCACTGGTAATACATTTAATCATTATAAGACAGGTCAAAACAGACTATCTTATCTATGACACATGAAGACAATTCCAACCCTTTGTGGAAGGCTTAGTTGATACTGTTAAAAGAGAACTGTCTTTAAATCAATCTCGTAAGCCAACTGTCGCAAATAACACAAGCAATTGTTGACAATTAAAAAAACAACAAGGGAAACATTTTACAAGTAACGCAGTACTGTATTTGCATACAAATGCTCTAGTACATGTATTTTCTGTTCTATTCTATTTTCTCAACAACCCTTTCATTAACAAACCTAATCAGAAGATCTTCACTTTTCCACCCCATATGGAGACAAACGTCAGCCTCTTTTAATTCGAACATAATTAATTTCCATGCTACATCCCCCTAAATAAATCCTCCGCTGGTTTCTTAAATTTCCTTCAATTAGTTTCAGACTTGCATGATCATTTTCGACGTGATTTAAGGGGTCCAGCAGTCATTCTATCTTGGGGCTATTTGGTTTCGGAATGAGTTTGGGGCTGAGAGACAGCCCCATTGAATTAACCTATCGGTACAGTAAATCAGTATTCGTAATTGAAACGTCGGCCAGACACGAACACATGGACACGTGTGTACCCAAACTGTACCATTGTCTTCATGAAGGACGTTACATGGTAAGACTAAATAATGTGTCATTATGAATGAAAGTGGCTATGAAAATGTTAATTAATATTCAGTTTATCCAATCTGTTGTCTCTAGATTAAACATGTGAGACGTCAAGTTCGTTTACAATCGGGTTATCACAGTTATAAGTCTTCGATTATTTTCGGTAGACACGGAAATAATCGATGTTTATGACGGTATTGTCCTTGTGAGAAGTACAAACTCTTTGACATATCATTTTAATGTCTATCATAAGAAGGCATATATTGTACCTATTTGACTACAGGTTATGCTTGTAAAAGTACATATTTACTATTGAAAGTAATTTAAGTAATTGAACCACTAATCAGTGCGATTCACAGAGAAAATAGAGTTACTAGCTTAAACACATTCTTGCCAATCCAAACATCGTTCCATCGATTTCTGTTTCTGATTTTGGCAAGGCATAGAAAGCCAAGTTCAGACAACCAAACGTAATTACCAAACCTTGCATATTGCGTTAAAAATACAGAAATTTGGAGATTCATAGAAAAAATCCAAAAAAACTTTTATATTCGTGACAGAAATTCTGAAACCGGGCCGATACCGCATTTGGTAGCTGCCGGGATTTGGAATCTTGTGCCCGAGGGGTGCGGGTTCGAATCCCACCCGGGAAGGTTATACTCTTCCATGAAAAATTGACAATAATGTCTCCATTCACTAGATAATATGGAGAAGTTTCCGGCCTTGTGGAAGGGTAGGTGAGTACTGGTTATAGACAATGGTTAAGGAAAGCTAGGTTAGGTGCGCTGGACGGCGTAAAATGACCGAAATTGTGTTGCATTTAATCCAGTAAAATAACCCCAAAACAACAACAACAACAAAAACAGAAATTCTGAGACATTGGGAATTGAAGCACATATCTTTCTGTTTTTCTCTCTCCACAGGTTTGGCCATGTTTTGATTGCAGGACTAAAATGTTTTATAGATAACTTATATAAATAATTTTTTTAAACAATTTGATGAATATATGTATATCGCTTCTTGTACTTATTATAACAATACAAGACAAACGCTTAAATGTTTTTTATCAATTGATAATATTTCTGACAAGAATTGTTGTCTCGCATTTATTAGAGATAAAAAAGGAATGGTCGACAATTGTAAACAATCCAATTAAATATTTTCATTGTACACATTAAAATTCAGACCAAAGAGTTGTTTAGATGACTACTGTGAGAATGGAAGAGAAAACATCATAGTCTAGAATAACCCCATTTATTGAATCAACTGTAAAGTTAATCAGGCGTTAAACTATAAAACATGCCTAGTTATTATAAAGTCTATGGAACAAATAACAAGCTCTCTATAATTGTCGAAAATTAAATTCTAAATGCATGAGCATACAAAGCAATTTTCATGCGTTTCATGAACGATTAATTTTTGCAATAAAATGACCAAAGACTGACTTAACTTTGGTCACTCTTGTACGAAGAATTGTGGTATTTTTACTTTATGAGTGTGAATGTGTATGATCAATGTCCAATTATAAAGGGAGTCTGTTTGAAAATTGGCTGACCCTTAACATTGGTCCCTGTTAACAAAGCCAATTACACTCATCCTCCTCTTTATTATTTTTAACAATGTATGAATACCATATTAAGGGCATTTTGGCGGGGAAATATATTTACAAGAGAGAATTGAGATAATTTAAAGAATTTGATTGTTAAAAGTGTATTTGATGAAAATATGGACGTTCTAAAGCGACAGACGCTATTCAATCACTTGAATATTAAAGGTACTAGTTCACAGATTTGGAAATTGGTGAACTGGATGCAGTAGTTGTTTAGTTGATAAACATGAAAACCCGGGTCTGTAGCGCGGTTAGTAGCACGCCGAGATATCGAATCTAGTGTTCCGAAGGATGTACGAGTTCGAATCCTACCCGGGGATGTTATACCCCTCCAGAAAAATGACAATACTGTCAATTTCTCCATTAGTAAGATATAAGGAGAAAGTGTCGGCTTTGTGGAAAGGGTGGTGAGTACTGGTGATATAAAAATGTTCAGGAATTCTAGGTTAGGTGCACTAGCCGTCATAAAATAACCCAAATTGTGTTGTTTCGGTATTAAACCAAGTATAAATGTAAAACATGAAATAGCATGAAACATAGATCATGAAATGTCATTACTTGACTATATTATTCTAACATACGTTTTACTACAGTGGCCTTTTCTCAGTACAGTAGCCTAGGATTATCTGACTGGTAGGTTTCTATTTCATGTATTACTGGATGTATTAAATCAATGAAATGATTTTATTTGTAAAACAATTATGATGTAATCTAATACCATACAACCATATTATTATTGTTCTACATGAATGAAAAATAAACTAACTGTTAATTAACGATTTATATTGATTAAATTATCCTATAGTTGTAATAACATCTCTCTTTCTAACTTATGTTTACCGTTCTACAAATATTTCTAACAATTTTTCTAAATTTAAATGTATATCTGAAGGAAAAACTGTATTTCTGACAAAATTTCGACTGGCGTACTATGACTTTAATCGTTACATTTTTAACAAAATGCTCACAAAATCTCAATAAGAATGATAGTTGAATTTGTACCAATTATATTTCTTAAGATGACATGTCCAAAGTGTCAAAAACTATTATTTTGTATATTTGTGTATTTACAAGTGACAAGATATCGTCAATGTGTTTAAGCAAAGAACCAATCACTTCACTCATACAGCCCGAGGCTTGACAAACAACAATAAAAACAACATGAAAATCACACCAACAACATCAACATACTTTTAGTAAACATTACGTCATTTTATTTCAACTCATATCTAATATTATCAAAAACGATTAATAATCTAAAGCGATGATCAGAGAGCGCTCATTATTCTTAGACACCCATGAGAAGTTACCTATCAAAAATCTTGACGTGCACGATTTGTCTCAAAATGTGACAAAATACCCTGAGGATATGATCGTTTGTTATGACACTATTCATGTATATATTGTTATGAATGTTTTAATGATGCTGGTAGCGACATCTTCAAGTACATGTATTAATTGTAGGTTGATGTCTTATCAATATACGTACATGTGTGTATGAAATATTGATAAATGACTCACTGAGTACAAACATGTATATCATATACAGTATCCTAGTGCCCCCGAACAAGCCCTTAGACATATGAATTTTTGAGGGGAAACGGGACATGCTTTACTCTTGTAGCATTGTTTGAGTCATATGTTTATTAGGGTTATATTAGGGTTGACCGCGAGACTGTAGTAAGAGCATTGCGCTAAAGAGCGAGTTATAAAAGTCTTGAGGGCAACTCTCGAAATGTACTACATACAAATTGAGTGGCCAGGTCACCTAACCATATTTTTAAAAATCATTTGGACTAGTAATTAACTAGCTGACCTTCCCACAAGGTGATAATCACTTTTTTAAGACAGAAAATTGACAATTAGCTGTATTCGCATCATTCTCGTTCCCAGAGCCTATTAAGATTCTCGATACTAGCTCGAGAACCTTGATAACCTCGGGGTACGAGAATGCATTCGTATAAAGACTTATGACCAGCCATGGCCGGAGAATCGAACTTGGACTACCGGATCTGCAGTCAATTGTTCTTATCATTGGTCCACGGTCATTGCTTTCAGATAGAAAAAGTGCACGTATAAAAGATACTCACCATATGAATTTCTCTTTTTTTCATGTATAATATATTATATATTATTTTGTTGGTTAAACTATTAGACATTTATAGTCACACTATTTGTTGACCCCAAAAAAGTCCAAACTTGACATGTGTTCAACGTAGATCTACAAAAACCATCTGTAAAAATACAATGACCTCAACAATGTACGTGCAGCCATAGCAAAAAGGTGAAATGAAACGTAGATAAATTATGATATTCTTTTTAGTGTGCGTGTATTCTGGCTCAGTCAGCAACGCAGAACAATATTTTTGCTTCGGAATTTCTCTATCAAGTGATACAAAATACACAAAAAAATACAAAATACAGTAAACTTCCACCATTAGGATAATCCACTGGCACCAGAGTCCTCACACTCGATAAATACGCACACATATTGTATTTTGTCAACAAACGTAAAAATTAAAAATCGGTCCCATATACATTACCGTGTACGAATTATAACTATACTTTCATTATAATATTCTATATAAGGTGGACATTAGGTGGTGTACATGTATGTATGCACAGGGGACTAAATATAGGGACGTACATTGTACGCATTTTTTATAAGATGTGGACTCTGGTGCCAGTGGGATAATCAAACATCGTTGGTATTACCGGTAATATCGGAAAGATCTTGATATAAGGGCATTTTTCTGTTCAAATTAAGCATTTAGAACTAAAAATGGACAAAAGCTCACGCTTTGTGATAACCAAGGTGGTCTTAATAACGTAACATTATAAGTATATGTACTTGGCTTTTTTCATCGAACAGGTACATTGTATAATTGAAACTTTAGTTAGTTTTCTTTCCCTGATAAAATCTGAAGCAATCCAATTGGAAAGTAGGTCCTTACAGTTGGATTCCTCGGATTTTATCATTGAATTCTTATGTAAGGATAACAAAAATTTTCATCTAATATCTTTCTTGCTAATGAAGATATTTACAGAAGTGATGAAAACATATACAGTTCTTTACCTTAGAAATACTTAGCTTGAATTTCATACAAATTAAATGAGTTACACAAAAGTTATTTATGATTAAATTTGGCAAATTGACATTGAAAAGTAAGGGTAAAGTCCAAGTAATCCAACTAATTGGACCCACATATTTGAAGAGTATACAAGGGGAAATAACTGACTAAAGTCCCTTATTGAGACATAGTTGACATGCCTAATTTGACCCCTGCTTGATTTTTATCATTTTTTGTCGTGTGGGCTTACATTTTATGTGATATTTTCATATTTTACTGACATCGTTTTGAAACACTTTCTGATTTTCACTGACAACTCCAATAAACAATCTCGTGACAACTTTCAATTTTAATAAATTCCAAACAATTATGAGACAGAGTGAAAGTTGAATGTTTATTGTTTAAAATGTTTTCAATACTATAATTTTTTATAGATTTAAATTTACTGTTATTTAATACGATGTGGAAATTGTGATTTAATTGTGCGTGTTGACAGCTGCATCGTAAAAACTCACTGTTTGAATTATGTTAATATAGCATAATTGCATGATTGAAGTTTTATGATGTTGGGGACCTTTAAATATGGATTCTATAGGAAAATGGCCATAAAATTGTGTGGTCTTAGAAGGGAACTAACCCTAAATCGTAAAATAAGGATAAAAGGATATAAATTCATCCTGTATGGTCAGATTTGAATATAAATATTGTAATTGATATAGTACTTGAATTTCAATTACGACAGAATTACACCTGGTCACAAATCCCCTTTGTTTGTTTTTATGAAAGTGATTTAAATATTTAATATGTCAGAGTCCATGGTAACTTTTTCCTACCAAACACACTCCTTCTGGGGATGAGTCAGAAGTGAAACAGTTGAGTTTGTCATGTAACACCCCTAGTTTACCATGTATACAATTAATTTTACATATACATGTATTTACATGGAGAGGAAGACTCCGATCCAGACGAAACAGTCAGGCCTCACTCTTGCCAAAAGATTAATCAACGGCCTGTAAAAACAAAAACGGATGATATTGTGAAACAAGTTCTTACAGCTTAGATAACCGCTCTCGATTCCACATTCTTTATTGTCACCAAGTATGATTTTCAAGTAATAAACTATTCTGTTTCTACATCTATAACGGATGACAATGGACTTGGTATGAGTTTGAAAGCACACCAAGCTGAAAAGATCAGAATCTTATTAAAAACATATACATGTGCACATTTATCACTGTCATGTAAATAGCTACAAATCGATCTACAATGTATATCAAATCATTTGATCAATGGGAATAATTATAACCTTAAATTTGTCAAAAACACATTCTATATCAAATAGCCTCTGCAGAGTGACCCTCTACAGAACAATTGCTCGGTACAACAGCAGCTTTTGATATTTTCCTTAGGTGTAATTTCATTTTAATTTAACTCCTGCAGAGTAACAACCTCTGAACGGCAACACACTTGTGTCCCTCCCAGAGGGTGTTGTTCTAGAGAGGTTGTACGGTTGTACTCCATTGCTATTCTATTGTAGAGTAGTAAAAGAACTGTAAACACAAATCCAAAACAGATAGAGTTTATACAGTTTTCTTATTTTTACAATGCGTTGCTCAATTATAGCAAAAAAACAAACACTTCATAACATCCGTCTCAAACATAGAGACTGAAAAAAAACCTGAATTAAAAACGTGATTATTAACTACTTAATGTCAAGAATGGAAATTAAAAAAAACCACTCAAAATTTATAAAGTGAACATTTTTAACACGCACATTGGAAGTTATAACGCAGGATTTAAGCTATTAAATTATTTTTTGCACTTATCAGAATAAAAAAATATGACAATATAATTTTTATTTCGCATTTCACTTAGATAATTTTACCCATGCATAGTTCCGATTTGATGTGTGATGAACAGTAATGGTTATATAAAAATATCGTATCATATGAAATGTGCTTTTATAATTTTTTATGGTTATATTTCAATTGAAGCGAAGCCATGCTTGAATACCATAGATTTAAATTTTTTAACTCGACGTTTTGTGACATGTACTTTTCAACATACATGTATTAGATATCACTAGTAATCCTGCTGACTAATTTTCTGGTACACTGCCAGCCGTATATAACTCTGTTTAATTTACCTATGAGACGGACTTTGGATGGTCTTCGGAACAGCGTGGAACTGGATACCCAAATATAACAATCTTAACGTTGTAAGGTATAGCTGGTTTTTTGTTAATCATAGACTCCCAATCCAAAGTTCCACAGCAAGAAAAATTGTCCTCATCTTAAGTTATCCCAAAAAGTAGTTTTTAGTGCCATAATAATAATTGTAATAAAATACAAATAATAGTCATTTTAAAAGCCATTTGCGAAGAGGAGCATTGTAGTGAAATAAGATTATGTACCGACTTTCCGATCCATATATTTAAAATAGATCACCAGTTAACGAAATAAGTGGGTGTCCGGTTACCAGGGACAACCACTTTTTAGTTCGGGACAACCAAAATTCTGCAAATGAGACATAGTGCTTGATCTAAAATCATCTGTTCGGACAACCACTTTCATATCCCAATTTCGTAGACTTGATCACCTAACTGTCTACTGCAAGCACCAATACGAGTGTACTATTTACATTTTTTCTGTGATCCTCTCCGTATCTGACCACAGCACTTACTTGACCTTAAAACGCTAAAAAGCAATAATCTCACGTTTCTTCAAAAACATTAAGACTTATGCATTGTACGCTTTGTAACTCAAAATCAACCTAGGTCAAAAGACGTCAGGCAAAAATAACAAGACAGTCTCAGTTAGATAGTTTAGACTTCCCACCGTCTGACTGCTCAATCAACACCAAGTTTAGACCAAGTATATGATATATACGAATACATAATGAGCTAGAATATGGCCCGTATATCATATCACGTGTGTTATATGACAACCATATGAATACTGTAACCTTAAGGTGGCGAAATAAAGTGCTCATTGGTAAAAATTTGTCACTTTTCTGACAAGATGAAGCTGTCAACCTTGCAACTAAAATAGAATGAAGCAGGTCAAATATAGAAAAAATACTAAGATACCATACAGTGTTCAGTGTGCATGTAAATATGGCTATATGTGAACATATTTAGCTTTTTTCAGACAGTTGAGTTCTTCAGGCTGGTGTATTGTTGTCATGTTGGGAGGTATTGTTGTAAAACAAATATTCCAGCCATTATTGTAATAATTAATATAGCTTAAATAAAGGCTTGAAGATCACAACTAGAACACAATATCAGTCATTGCACTATCCATTTAGAGCTCGAGTGAAATGACGGCGGTGCTTATCAGTGTTCCGAACACAGGCTGGTAGGATTCAAATCCGGACCTCTAGGCCCTCAGTGCGTTACACCATTGTTACACCATTGGACTGCTGGTTCTTATTTTATTGCTGCCCAAAAACATTTTATAACATTTAAAAATTGTTTAAACTGTATTCAATTTGATCTAAGTGTTTTATCTGCTCATTGTATATTAACTTGGTTTTGCTAAGTCATGCTAAGTATCATATTAAGCAAATAAAGTGTATTTTACTCTAAAACAAAAATTCTTAAGCAAATCTATGAAATTTCCTTACTCTGATTAAAGCCAACCAAGGCAGCATTAACATAATTAATTTTGAAAAGAAACTAATATATAATATATCATTAGCAATTTGAAGTACATTGTACTTTTATCTATATCATATTCGTTGATATACAATGTATAATAAATAAATCTATTTCTTTGCCGGTCTTCCTTTGGTCTTTGAAGACTTAATTACGTATTCCGCCAACCTGTACGTGCACGGTAATTTCCTAGGTAGTAAAATAGCTTTGTTATGGACAGATTCATTAATTATCATTATTTTATTGAGTATTTATCTTTCATTTTATATATCAGCGCACTAGTCACTCAATATGACAATATTGTCAACAATTAAACTACAGCGCATGCGCGAGGTATCACATGACGGTGAGAAAGCGTCACGATTGGCTGAGAATTAATTACTATCTAGTGTATTATTTTTCACTCCATTTAGTTAGTATTTGCGATATTTTACGTGTATCTATCAAATAGTAATTGTGTTCTTTATGGTTTATATTTCCCAATCCTTGTTTCAAGTTAACTTTTGTGGTTTTTTCTTTAAATACAATAAAGACATTTCGACAGTGTTTCTTGGATAGTTTAAAGCTTTGAGAGCAGGTAGGAAGAAAGTGTTTCTTTTTTATACATGCATGTTGTTTTTATATTATATCGTTTATTGTGCTTATGAGGGGGTAGCATTCGTTCTTTATAATAATTGTTCAGAGTTTATCAGCTGATTAGGCCCCGTTCTCGTAGATTGATTTTGGAGTGACCCTGTTCTAGACAGAATATTTGTATATATATGTATCTATAGATTCGGGTGGTACATCTCTACACATGACTTTAATAAAAGATCTTTTACTCAAGTATTTTTCATCGTATAATATACATTTAGACCTCCTGAACGCTATGATAAGACAGAGGGACAAAACTTCCTGAAACGTTAGTCAGTTCCAAACGCGCAACCCCGGTTTATTCGAAACAAGGGCTTCAAAATAAATTGCTTTTTAATGTCCAGAAATAGCATTTTACTACAGCAAACATTTGTGACTATATGTGACACATACATATGTGTAGGTCTATCAAGCCGCATACTTTGTAAAGACTAACACGAGTATATATTTCATTTATTAGAAGACTATTTAAACATTTTCATGTTTTTTATACGCACAGCAAGTTGAAGACTGACGAAGCTTGTTTCTTGACACATACATGTATAATGAAATACATAGTGGTTGAATTGAAACTGATCATAATTTAATAATACCATGAACAGTACAACATTAGTATACCCTGGAAATAAAATATTTTTTCAATCAAGTAATAACTGATTAACAGATTATCTAAAATTTCAAATCAAGCTAAATCATTAATAAGCTAAATCACAAGATAAATCAATTTTTAATCAACACTCGTAGTTTTAAACGTTTAAAAATAGAGGCATAAATAGTTAATGAGAAATTGACAGAGACTAAAACTAATCGGCATTTTTTCAAGTATAAGTACTACTTTTAAAGATTCACATTCTGTGCTCATACTCTTCTCAATGTTCTATTATTATTCATAAACCTTCTACTCATACATGCTTGTTCATATACATGTATAATTTCTCATATTTCTTTTAATTCACATGTATATATTTATTGATGTCGCCGCCGACTGACGATTGAAAAGCACAATTGTACTCAATTGTTGAAAAAAGTATGCTTGTATTTGTATTTAGTTGTAACTGTTAATAGTATATTGAATATAAAACACTACCAACACATAGCTAATATGTTTCTTTCGACGTTTCGCCATTCAATGCTTCTTCATGTATAATTTGATAATGGAAACAGTATTCAGGTAGTATACATGTTTATTATTCTAAGAAAAATGCATTTTTGTTTTCGTAGCAACTGTTAAAATTCTCCGACCAACCTCATTGTAAAGATACATGTACTAGTATACACTGTACAACAATGACAACCGTACTCGTCATAGTGGGCCATGTGTATATATTGTGGTCATCGTTTCCCAGAACCTATTCTCATACAACCTGAGGTCACAATATTAAAACAACAACCACAAGGTTGATTCATATCTCATGAAAATATTGAATAATAAGAACACAAATATTAACGTAACTTTTGGTCACAGTCTTACATCTGGTTGTGAGTGATTAAAGATTTGATAAATTGGCCATAGTTTGATAAATTGTAACAAACCTTTATAAAGGACCTGTCACACTTCTTTTGAACTGATATACGCGTAGTAGTGGAATATGACGGCGTTTGTGAAGTACTTGCATTTTACCATTTTTTATTAACGGTTTATGGTTTATTACATATAATTTTGTTATGCCAAAAGAGTGACGTGGTGATATGTCCGCTAACAACTGGAGAAGTCATGGTTTCGAATCTCGGACGTACACAGTGACAGTAGATAGCGCATATACTGTCTGTCTGTTTATATGAGAATTTACTTAACGCTTTTAAAAACAATAACCATGCACAAGTTTTTTTCATATAAAATTAATTTATAAAAGTTTGATTATGAATATGATTTAAAATTTAGTATGTTTTATCAAAATAATTTCATTACATTAAATTGTACGGAAACGTATAGTTTCATAGTCTAAAGAAAATCAGTGCTTTACAGGCGAATTCAATGTAGGTCTTTATTAAGTTGTTGACAGCCTGTTTAAGTTTACAATTAATTTAAATAGGCAATTGCTACTTTGGAAACACTGGATAAAATACCGCATACACAATGCATTGTCTTATCTTCATGTATGAAAACAGTGTGACAGGACCTTTACTAAATTACCACATAACTGTTGGTCAGGATACGTAGGTGCATGGTCACTATTTTGTGACGATGATCAAGTCACTTACTCATTTCTAGTCATTTATTATTGTGTTTAAATTCAAATTCACACGTACGTTGTTTTAACAAAGTTTCGTTTCTCTAAACAGTTAGAGGAGAGGAGACATTCAGGTGATTAAAATAATAGTTGAGGTCAACTCAATGTAACCTATTAAGAAGTAATAGATCTAAATGTCCTAGCATAATGTTTCCATTATTTAAGAATTACTGTAAAACCTCATTATCCTCTCCAAATAACATAAAACTCCAATTAGCGACCATCTCACTATAGCAGCATGTTATCATGAGCGACCACCTCTAATCGTCTTTTTGATCATTTTTCAAGTGAAAATGGCCCTCCTCGATATCGTCAACTCCCTTTAATATCATATCATTACAGCCTGTTATAGAGGGATTTGGGATGGAATTAATTGTAAAAAGTTTTCAAAGGGTCTTAAAAATTAGTTTTTTTTGTTAATTGTTGAAACAATGACTTCAGAAATTAATTTAGTTGAGTTATTTAAATTATCTAGGTGATTTTTGCCATAGTAAGATACCGGATATTTTCGTGCAAAAACAGCGCAAACCATAACAGCCGAGGAAATCCGATAGTAAGCGTTGACAGCAATTGTAACTACTCGGCAATATCCGTGACCGGAAGATAGACAAACCCGGTCAGAGTTCAGAATGTGTTAGCTGGACTCTGAACATGTTCAGATTTGTCCATTGAAATATTTTGGGTCACGGAAATTGCCGAGTAGTTACGGTTGCATTGACTGATGGGATACGAGTAATGTTGGAGACTAATTGACCATGACATGATACAGGTTGTCCTTAGAGAATACAAAATTAATCGGAGTCTTATTCTTTAAGGAATATATCTCTTAGATTATACTCTGATAGACTTATTACTGTTCTTATTGAAACACTTGAAGTCACGTCATTAGAAGTGAAGGTTTAAAAGAATATGGATAACCGCTGGAAAATAATCAATGCAATCTAATTTTAGTTTATAAATTATAAGTGAGTCTTAAATAAATAATTTAATTAAGAACTTCACGATGGTGTGATTTTTAACGATGTGGGTTTAGTATAAGATGAGTTTTTATGGGACAAAAGTGTTAAAATTGACGCAAAGAATGTTGTAACAAGTAGTAAAGACACTGATGTGTAACAAAAAACAATAACTTTACTATAATTCAACAAAAATCTTAAAAAGATCAAATAATTTAACTCATGTAACAATTTACTATATAGTTAAACGATCACAAAAAATCAAACCACCGCTACTTTGTTACTTTTATACGTTCAGATAACAGTATTAAACATTCTTACAAAACAGTCAATCACTTAACTCACTTCTTTGATCTTTACACAGTCACCATAAGAAAATAACTTTGTTGATTCGTCCGTAAAAAGTAAACTATAAATTCGACAAATTACTGTTTTATATAAATAATAACAGTCCCAATGATAGATTGACCATCAAAGTGATTTTAATGCATAAATTATTTATTCACTCATTTTAAAACTCATTCGGATTGAATTGGCTTTATCGGTTAAGAAAGTGCAAGCTCTTTAAATACGCGTTTTCATTATTTCTATATCTTTAAATTGTTAAGTGTGGTCCGACTTTGAAAGCTTATATCTAATTTAATAACTGATCTCTATTAAGATTAGTTCGTATTTGAGTTCACCGAGTCATAGTGTGTTTGTAGTTTAAACGTATATGGAGGGGACCAAACTTGACTTAAAGAAAAGCACTACACAGTGTAAGGACTGTTTAATTTCAAAAAGGATCAACCATTTTTGAGTTTAAATCTATTTCATACACCAACAAACACGTTGTAATATTAACTGATTTTTTGCATTGTTTCGTTGTCTGGGCCTTTGTATAGGAATACTCATAGTTTCTTTGTAGGTAAAGTATAGAAATTGTCCAATAGTAAGCATTTGGCATCCACAGGTAGAACAACACGTGCATTGCATTTTTATCAGGATTATTTTCGGGGAATGATATTTTGTGCTGACAATGTAATAGACATCCGAAAATTTTCATCTAGTATCTATTAAAAGTAAGGTTGATAAAGTATGTTCAACAAATAATCGTTTCCATGGTTTCAAAACTGAATTAAGGTTAGAAAATACATGGAAAATGTACCAACGAGAAGTATCGTCTATTATAAAATAACTCACCTAAAACTTGAATTCATGACATTTAGGATAGATGCCCAACGCTTTACCATCACTATATACCAATGACATGACATAAATTTTCACATTGTGAAAAACTACCCGTACGTCATTAACAATGATGAGTTCCTCTATTTCCTCTATTTTTGCTGTAAGTGTATTTCAAACCATTAACAATAAATTCACAAAGAAATGATGCTAGCTACAAGTAAACTTAGTTGATTTATTATTCTCTTATTTTTGCATTCATTTTATGCACAACGTCATAAATTAATCTATGCATATTATAATATTCATATTTCAAGTATAGTATATCATGCAATAAGTATATTTATCATTTATTAAAATGGCTAAACATACTAAGTGTGAAATTATCTCTAATTTTCTTGTCACCAAGTTTCAAAAGATACAAATGGCTTCTAACCATACTGCGGTAAAGACTAGACAAACTCAGAACGAGGGAAATTGTACCTCACTTTTGTTCGGTTAATGTTTTAGACTAAAAACGAACAACGTATTATACAAAGAGCAGACATAAATCAAAAACAAAATTATTATTTTTTATAAATTATGAATAGGCACATTCAACAACTTTTTATGCTGAATAACTCTTATAGTCAAGTTGTTTTATACAAAATATACATTTTCAGAGCATGACATTTAATGTTTGAGTTTTAATTCAAATTTTTATCTTCAGGTTTTGTACTCTCATTTTGAAAGCTTTCATCGTTTGGACTGGAAAGGCGTCCGGACGAAAAAATGTGTTCTTCTGTTCGTTGTTTAGTAGTTTTTACCTTGGTCCATCCTCTTTATATGAAAGCATTATTTGCAGACCCTGGCTAGAACTTCACTCAAACAAGTTGAGTGTCTATTAAGACATTCTGATTTGGAAGAACTTTTTTCTTCTCTTGGGTTTCTAAGTTTCACAGGAGTGTTGATCTCCCTCACAATTTCTCAACAAGGCTTGTGACCGTCTATGGTAAAGACGTTTGGTAAAGGAATGACTTTATAAAGCGTAGGTCACGCATTTGAATAGGTAATCTTTAGATGGATTGTCGATAAGGCGTTTGATAGAAACCCACCCAAAATCAACCATGTTGTACCCTTAAATTTTAAATTTTTAACCCTTATTGTAAGGCTACAGAAAGGTATCAAAGTATCAAACAAAATGTTCAAAAATCGGAAAGAAAAAAGTTGTTAGAACGTGTTTTATAATAATTAAGCTTAAGTCAATATTACTTCAATATATCCGTCTGAACAAACTTTATAATACCTTACAGCGAGACAGGACGCTAGTACGACCATGTTTACATTACTATCAAAAACCAGTAAAAAAGAACAACTTAGGAGGCGCCATCTTAAAGGTGGAAATAAAAGACAAAAATCACACATCATTATTTTTATTTCTTTAAATGTATATAAAAAACGGATCGAAGATATAATTGAAATTGTCAATTTTATGAAAAAGTATAAATACGGTATCAAATAACATTTAAAAATGGGTTGAATAAATTTGATAGCGCCTGTCACAGAAGTCTATTGAAATATTTGAATAGTTTTGACAATTTAATAATAAATGATATGTGTAATTTTCGTTTATTATCCATTCCGTATCAACTATCATTTTAAGAGGGCCATCATATTTTCACCGCAAGTTCAATATTTGCACAGGAGGCATCGTTATAATGAACTTGGTTTCCGGTCCTGATTTTTTATACAGGTAGTTATGTTATTAATTAATGAAGTCCGTAGAATTCACGTTATAAGCTTTGCTTGATCATTTCTCTTCAATAGAAATCGATTACACAAATGTAAAGTAATATTTTATCTGTGCGTTAGAGAATTATTATTTTTAGGTATAAAATTGCAAATGATGCCTGGAAGAGTATGACTTGTTTTTTATTGGGGCTAACGCCGAGTGAAGACAAATTACTGTCATTTTTAAGAAGCCAGCCCACCTTACCTAGCTTCCTTGGGCCGTTGTCTATAAACAATTCTCACATACCCTTCCACTAGGCAACATAAACACGAATACGCAAATTATGTTCGTTTAATGTCGGCCAGCTCAGCTAACCATGCTTTCCTGGACCATCATGCTGGACTTTAGCCAGTACTCACATACCCTTCCACAAAGTGGAACATATACACACAGTGTATAGTACCAAATGAAACAAAACTAATGTTTAACTTTTAAAAAACTTCAACAAAGTATAACACTCGTTCTGAGATTGTCTAAGGATTGAACTGCAGTGCTCATGGCTGTAACATGGGCCTACATATTATCATGGGTATGCATTTAAACATTGTATATACATATACAATACAGCAGTAGATACCACGATTTAGCACTGAGCGAACCAAAACACCTGTAATTGAAATTTAAGCGTTTTTCAAGGTCTTCATTTTTATTTTCCAGTTAATTAAATCTATTATCTTGAAATACCTAAAGACTAGATAAACCACTTTAAACCTGAAAATAAATAATAAAACGAGCTTGTTTAGTTTGAACTTTGTGCTGGGATTATTAAATCATAAGTGAAGTTCTTTATTAAGGGGTCGGTCTCTCGGCGTTTTCTCTGATTTGGAAGTATTTTAAAGGGATGAGTGTATGTCCTATGTCTTTGAAAACATGTCTTAACATACGGGGGGATATGAGAAGGTTAGACGACCCTGGGTTTAAATAGCTTAGATAGGATTTTGTCCTATTTTAATCAAAAAGCTATTAACTAATTTTTAAAACAAATTATACTTTATTTATCTCATTTGACATAGATGAAGAGATATTTTGTTTGCACACATTGGAAATTTCATTGTCGGCAAAAAAGTCTTATTATTATTAATATACTTTCTTTTTTTTGGTCGAAATATGTTGCTATGGTTACTTTAAAGTCTAGTAAAAGATGTTATTTGTAAAATCAATTACATGTATACAGACATAAATTACCCTCGCCAAACTCAAGTAATTAATCTAGAAACAATCATTTCAATTATCTAAGGAACATTTGTAAAAAAGCACAGAAATGAATTAGTGATTCACGCGTTAGAAGGCTACACGTTGCACAGATAATCTGAGCGTCAGGACGTCATTTAAATGTCTGTTTATAGCTTTATGCTGCACGGAGATAACGTGCTTGAAAATCAATACACTTGCACGGAGATGACGTGCTTGAAAGTCAATACACGTTGCACGGAGGTGACGTGCTTGAAAATCTATACACGTTGCACGGAGATGACGTGCTTGAAAGTCAATGCACGTTGCAAGGAGGAGACGTGCTTGAGCCTCGATGTGCCTTTATTGGCAAATTGAATTTGCAAAAATATTTGACCAAAATACAGTAGCCATATACATGTACATGAAAAAAACCAATTAATTAAATATCGAGAAAATGATTGTAACGTTATCAAATAGTACTTTAAAATCAAAGATTCTCTAATTTAAGCATACGTACATTTTGTATGTATTTACATGTGTGCGTAACTCGGAGGTTTTATTCTATTCTTTGAATCACTTGAACTTTGAACAGAAACGATGAGTTACTTCTCTGACAGCATTTTGTCAAAGTTTTCTTTCATTTTTTGTCGAATCATAACTCCAATGTACTTATAAAAAACCTTCAACATTTGAAACCCCAGACAACCCTTTATATGTAAGTTGATTCCCTTTTTTTGAGTGTCATATTTATATGAAAGTATTCTGACATTTCAAACTAAATATACTTAAAACTTCCGCAGTTAATTTATACAAAATAAATTGCTAATGAGAATGTCGGTCTTGTTTCGTTATTCTGACAACTTTTTTAGGCGGTCTTAGTTTCAAATTAGATGAAATGTTAAACAGAAAATGTGTGTTTTTATGATTTTCATTTGAGTTACTTTCCTGACAACATTTTGCAGGTTATCAATTTTTTTCTAGAACTATCGTTGGTCGGTTCAACTAACTAGATTCCATTGACTATTTCCCTCATTGTTACCCACTAACTTCTCCACACGATGCTGTTACTGTGTATATCTTACTACTTGGGGAAAAGAAAATCTAGATTAAGGATTATTGTCGAATTTTCATTAAAAGGTATGACCTGTATCAACCAGGAATTGAAACAGTCTTTACGGAAGTTTTGTCCTGGGAAGTAACATAAAACAACTGTCACTGTCTTTTATAATGTTTTTGCCATTTATATAAATTTCTGCTGAAGTCCATTATCACCAAAAGTTTCTAGATTGAAGTGTTTTTCTTCGTTTTATACTCGAAATCTTTTTTAGAGCATGTATTATAACTAAGTATCACCCAAATGACATGTATAGATGAAAAAATACGGTGTTTTTTCTGTTAATCGACCTGTTTGTCATTATGTAGTTCTTCATTGTCACTCGGTTAGACGAATACTTTCGTTGATGGTTTGATGCTACTGCCAACTCATGTCTAATGATATCTTGAGGTCAGGTTTATCTTCCAAGTTTCCATGACTATATTCTAACTACTGGCAGTTATAAACTACCCAGCCAAGAGAAAAACAGAAGCTCTTTTTGTATTGACAATCAATGCAGTGGTCTTGTAGCAGTAGGATTGTAGTCTAGAGGAACACAATGAACCCTATTGTCTGACATAGCAATGCATATAAAACATTTATCATCATTTGAGGTAATATAGCTATCTAACGATTAATCTACGCTTAGACAAAAACTACACTGAACAATTGTTGAAATGGGTATTTAAATACAAGAGCAAACGTAGAATAAAACATACGGCGAAAAAAATGAACAACAAACTCTCCGCACTGAATAATGTGTTTTAGAATAATGGCCATAAAAGTGAATTCAGATAAACAACACAAAAAAAACTAAATTGAAAATCAGTCATTTATTTTAGATGGTACAATGGCACAATACCATTTACAGTGACTCTATCATACAATGTACACTAGACAATAATCGTAAAATATTTATCTAAATAAGGTTTTATCAGTAAAAACAATCTGAAATTATCATGGCGGAGGCCTAACCCACCGTAACAGAACAAAAATTGACCTCAGCTTTATTGTGGGATTTGATTAATCGTTTTTACTAAGGATTCAAAGTTAATATCAGTCATGATACTCCTGTGACAGACTTTGTGGGTATTTGTTTATGTTTGTATGGGCTTTAAAACTTGTCTAATAAACTTCATAAACAGAACATTATATGAAAACTTCAAAACTAGTTTTCTAAACGTGAAATTGGAAGGAATCAAGCGGTGAGTAAAACAAAATCACTAGTTAAACAAGTCGTCGATCAAAATTCAATATAAACAATCCATAAATAAACAAAACATTTCAATAATGAGACTCAGTGATATAAATATGCTTTGTAGGAAAGATATAACTTCATGTAATGATTAAATGTTGACAACTAGAGTTAGGAAAACACATTTTTGGACAATGACGGTTTTTGTTTAAGATATAGAACTTATCTTTTATTAAAAAAGTTATAAAAATTGGGTTGCTATCAAAGTTCGAAGACCTGTGTCAGTGTGCACAATCGTTGTTTTCGCAAAAAAGTTCTTTCACGAGTATGTCGGGAGGTACACTGAAAGCAATGTGGCTGTTAAAGGCATAGAATTGTTCTTATTTTTACAAAAAAATGTAACTTTTAAGAGCTTTTGAATACCCGTGTCTGTGAGCCCGAACACGAAATTAAGTCAAGTCTTTCAAAAGCCAAATTTGAAATTTTTTAACCTTAAATGGAGAAAATATGTCTTTGAATAAATCGGAAAGTATCCTTCAATTTATTAGCGATAATTGAACTAGATTCAATATCGGGCGTCTTGATTTAATTGACCGTTTCGTGATTGACCAAATTAGAGCCATACCTTACTAGTACACCATTGCTGACCCTTTGTATCTTAAGACAAAGTGTATTTAATTGGTCATTTTATCATAATGTTTGTATTTGAAACAAATTGTTAATATCCGTTTGATAAAGGGCACAAAGGAGCATGTCGTTTATAAATGAAACCTTTGTTTTTCTTTGATAAGAACAATCTGTCTCGATAAAAGGTCTTTTTACGCGCGAGCAAAAAAGGAGACAGGGGCTAGATTCGCGAAAGATGGGGTTTGAGTCACAATAAAAAAAGGGTTTGATGCTCATATAAAGAGATAATTTTGATACGCAAATATTAAAAGTTTAAAAACCAAAACAAATGGGATTTTGACTGAAATTAATTAAACATCAAATGTGAAAATAAGAGTCAATGTTGATCCTATCTGCTGGACCAGAGTAATGAAAACCTTATATATGTGACTATTACATGAACTGTCCCCTTTTCATGTTTGATAAAAAAGTAGAATAAACGATCATAAGATTTGCCAGAAATCCATTGACAAGCATATGAAGTTTCTGTTGTCTTTTGACTTGATGTTAAGCCGACAGATAATCTGATTTGTGACATGTTTATTTGGCATTGTTTTATCATCAAGTCTCAGTTTGACTTCATTAATATTGTCATTGTTAGTTAGTATTAACTTTCATTTTCTTTGTTGATAAAAAGTTAAAAAACCCAATCTTACTAATATGACGTAGTGTTCAAACACAACATCGTCCATGATTCATCATATAATCATTGGAGAAAAAAAATGTAAAGTTTTTATTGACATACTCAATCAAACATCTAGGAAACTATCTAATTAGTCAATGACAGATGTTTCTTTGTTTTTATTACATCGTTAATATTTATAAACTAGAATAAAAGCACGTGTACTCGTGCCTATTAGTTTAATTGCACTTATAAAATGAGGTAAGAGTTGGGAGTCCAAATCTTATAACCCTCCCACAACTGTATTGAAAATTCTTTATAATTTACACTGTGAAATATACGTAAAAGTTAACATAAACTTTCCTGTTCGGTTGCGATAATGGACCATACACTACCACAGGCCAACTAAATATCAATCGTAATTACTTGGCAATTTCCGAGAGCTGAAGATATATTCATTATAGACATATCCAACCGAGTTTAATGAGTCCAAATATCAAACTTTAACTTATTCGGAACATCTCAGTGATCTTCAATTCGGGTATATTTGAAAAAAGAAAATGGCCGAATGTGCGACTAAAATTTTGATCGCACATGTTGCTTATTTTATAGATTGTTTAAACATAAAACACTCAACCAAGCATTAAACTACGTGTATGTTAAAATGTCCGAAAAGAGGGGTATGTTTAAAAAGATAAGGATGCAAGACATCTTTTGAGCCTTTCCGTATTTTGTCATATTCAATAATCCGCCTCTTCTCATTTTTATCATAACCTAATTGTAAGTTTTGCTTTCCCCTTCCCTTTCTCTCCGCTTCTCTCAACCTCCGACCGTAACTTTCAGCTACCATCGGCTACTGCCTTCTGAGCATCACTTCATCTTTCTTGTGTTCTTCCTTTTAACCACTCCTTCATCCATGGACCAATAAACCGAAAAACCAACCAACCCACTAAGAAACTTGACGAAAGTCACACACATTATTGTATTATATACTCTTCACATATTGAATTCTATATAATCTCACATAATGTGTTATATTGCACATTTTGTAACAAAACAGAAACATGATGCTGGCGGTGAGAACATAGGATAGACTTTTTTGTTGCAATGTTGATGTTTTAATACTGACATTTACTGGTAATAGCGTCACAAATGTCCTTCAAACTGCGACATCTAACTCTGGCAGCTTGACAAAACATGGATATACAGTTTATATATATAAACGATAGACATAACAGATCTAGGACCGTAACAACAGCAATGTAACACTTCAATATGTCAAACAATCCTACTTTGTTTGTTTGGCGTTCTGTTCATTTAATGCTCAGTTTATGTTTGGTTTATGTTCGCCATTTGGTTTCAAATAGGCAATACAGGATTCAAATTTTACTACTTTGAATTAACATAATCCTTATTTTATTATGTATTTTATTAACACTCAAATTAAAATGAATAATCTCCGTATCCTTAATGTTTAATATCTGTTACTTTAATGTACGTCTTAAATTTCAAAAGAAATATCCACAATACCATAATAAAAACTTTAAACAAAGTTTCAATAGATTATGCTACTTGACAAAATGATTCCAGAAGTTGAAAACTTCCAGCTTTGAAATCTTTGTTATATATTTAATTTTATCCCCTTATACTTTTTTCATATCTCGAGTGATTCAAACTTTATTTTTTATTATTTTGTATTACTATCTTCTTTGAAGTATTCGAAGTATCACAGACGCTTGGATTAACTTAAGAAGTTTCTATTATAAGTTAAAGATGACTCTAGGTGGTCCACTCTTCAAACCAGTAGTCGAGTCTGGTTCATCCATTGTTCTGTTGTTATATTTTGTATATTTCATATCTCTGTCCTTACCATATTGACATCAGCATGAGCACGTACATTGTCAGAATATTTGTATTATAACCGTTAGTTTATATTATACGTATACATGCTATGACAATGGTCTGTTTGATCTATTTTTTAATTTTTAGAAATACTATAATTTGAAAATAATTGTTGTACGGGATTTCCTGGACCGCCTGCTCATGTCCTTGTACTTATAACTCTTTGACCACTTTTATGAACTCTCAGCATTGTCTGTTACTATACTACCCGCGTCATTTTGGGGGTTCTAAACTGGCTTGAGTCGTTTCATACATAGTCAACATTAAGTAAAAAATAAAGTTTGTATAAGTTTGCTTCTAAAATGCTACTAGTCATTGCTTAAAGAACGAAAACTCTGTAAGCTGAATAAAAGTGTTGCGAACATATCAGGGATAGCAACATTTAAAACACAGACCTAAAACTCAGCTGAAAAATCAAAGAGGGAGATGGTTTTAGATTTTTAAACGTTTATTATGAAGGGGCACCACAAACCAATAACCGTTCAACAAGAACCATGCGATGGCAAATTAATATTATAAGAAAATATATATAGCTGTAAGGTGCTTCAAGTTTTCGGCTCGCAACTTTAGAACAGATCAGTATTTGGATTGAGCAACTGAGTAAGCAAAAAAATATGGAGAATCATAAACTTGCAAAACTTCAACAACTTGGTAGTTCTTGAAATAATGCATTTCCATTCATTATTTTTGCAACCATAACATTTACACAGGGCGTCACATTATGGTCCTTACATCAATAGAACCCTCAAAAGGCTGCGGAGACTTATTGTAGGGAAGTATCAGAGTAAATACTCATTATAATAAGGATCAGTCATGTTTGTCAACAAAATATAAACATTCTATTCATGTTTGTATCAATATCATTCTGAGCTAACAAAGAAAAATAAATACTTTTTTAAACCATGTCTTTGTACCAAAGGAGGATAGAGTTCAATATCATGATTTGTGTTTGCCAACCTTTCACCTCAATTCAATATGTTTTTTCAGAAAGTTTTTTTTTATTCAAGAGAAAAAAAGGTATTGAAAAGTTTAGATAACAAATATTAATAAAATGTAAACACGTTTAAATAAAATACATAAATGTTTAGTTCGATGTATTGTAATATAATTGTTTATCTGCAGAATTGTAAAAATGGGCAAAAAATGCAATAGTGAAATCGGTGTCATAATATTTACACTATCGTGAATTTTACGTCAAATTTTAAACGATCACTCGAAAATTTATAAAATTGCTTTACAGGACGATTAATGATAGATATCGAAGCTTTATTGAAAGTTTAATAGTAATTTTGAAATTTAAATTGCATAAATACATCACTAGAGACGTTGTGACGACGTGATGGTCTGTTTTTGTCGTATTTTAGATAAATAAACTGAAGGCTCAATTACCAATTTAATATTGATATCAATAGCGGACAAATATTAGTATTTAAAGTAAGTTAATTTTCCCTATACGATAAAGCTTTTAAATGTAAGCGTTCAATTTTTTGTTGATTTTAGCGATTCATATCATTCTCTCGACCTGTATGAAATGCTATTTACACATAAACCGTTCAAATGTTTGCAGTAATTGGCAGTTGGAGAGTGGCTAATAAATTGATTTATCAAAATTTTCCTAAAACGTGAAAACCACACGGCATGAGAATTACTGCTCAAATAGTATTAACGTTTTCTGCCGCTCTGAACGACTGACCGCGAGAGAGGGAAAAAGAGAGTGAATAAAATTGAATATACATTTAACAAGCGTGAATTTATAATGACTTTGAGTCTAAGATAAAATTGTATGTCGCCTTTTTAAAAATATTTAATTCATGTAAAATAGTTTTTTGGTTCATGTGAATTGAAAGAATGATAATATTTTCTACATGTATCGTGTGGATTTATATTTAAATATCATACAGTGAAAATTTTGACTTATTTGTGAGTAAATCAGTCAGTGAAAATATTCAGTTAAAATTACATACAGGACTTACAGTATATGAGTATATATATCATGGAAAATGCCTTACTTTGAAAAAAGCATTTATAAGTTTTGTGAGTACATTTTATTTTTTTCTTATTAAACTTAACTTGTAAATTTCAAGTTTTTTTTATTGAAACCTTGTTTTAAAACATTTAAAAACATATTTACGCCCGTTGGTATTGAATCCAGTGGGTTATGATGAAATGACATATGGTATAGAGTCGCATACTGCATATCATACAACGGTAGATTTTGTTCTTGATTAGTCAAAAATCCTCGTTATGTTTGAATATAAGTTTTAAAAAATCTTATAACGTTTAAGCTGAATCGAGTTCGTTTCTCATTTAGCAACATTCAGTAGAATGACCTAGCATTTTGTCATTTTCAATATCTCTGAATATGATTTTCATTCGTATTTGGTCTACTAAATGTGAATTATTCGATTTCAAATGCAATAGGACCCCTTTAAAGTTTAGTTATCACATAAATGGTTAAAATACGATAAAATTATATTTATTAACTATTTTTGTATAGTATATACAATCTAAACGCACGTATTTTATGAATTTACGCTTTATTTATAATTCTGTTGACTGATAGGCTTACATGATTCATTGAAATAAATAATACGTAAACAGACACGATGTTTTGTCCATGATGCAGTCAATTACTTAGTCATTGTTTGCATTTAAATAAAGAAATAAGACCTGCGTGTCAATTGCATGATGTTTTTAATTGTTTTGACAATGTTTATTATAATATGTAATACCACGCTCAGTACTTATTGTAATAGAAAATCAGGACACGAGTTAGAGAGTTTGACATGGGAGTTCAATCATGTGCCTTTGGAAAACCAAAACTAAATTCCCATGTCTACTCCCTGACTCCATTTATCCTGTGGAAAAATATACAATATAACAATCAGACATGATCATGTACTCATTTAGTTGGCTGATTAGGCTTATTCTTCAATATAATTATGTGATTGAGGATCAATTTTAGAAAACTTTCACTATTTACTTTCACATTCGTTTCCATAATGTCTTAATATAAAGTTAACATAAATATCAACAAATGCTTAAATGCAGAGAAGCAATATAAAGGTGTTGTTTCAGTTTCGAAACAACACTCAACTTATTTTAAAGAAATCTGACCACCTAAATGCCGCTACAGCTAAAGTCTATACTACTACCTAGTGGTGTTCGAACTCTCTCCGACATGTAACAGAAGCGTATCATGGATCTCTACCAGGTATAAAAAAGCTCCGACCCGACATAAAGGTTAAAACCAAGTTTGAATGGAGTTTAAACTATGTGTGAATGTTATCATAAGTTTAGGTAATATTTAAATCTAATATTTAACGACTTGTCAAGGTAATATAAAGTAAATTGTTTACAATATTTCATCATAGTTTGACTAATTTTGTTCCTATCTTGTGAACTATCATTGATTTGTTTACATTTATCCTGTACATATCAAAATATGAACTGATATGTACTGAAGTTGAAATACTTCCAATTAATTTTTATCAACAACGTATTTCTGAAATTTTGTATTAAGCTTTTAAATCCATAAATGTTTGAGGATATGAACTTTGTAAAATTTAGTGTTGTCTCTCGTTTTGTGAGGCTGTAAACTGACAAATACAATCGTTTAACATAGATATGTTTACCATCCGTAAGGATTTCGAATCAAGCTTCCCGAATGGGTCACTGGTTTGAGTTTTACAAGGGCTGGTCATCATTTTCTATGAAAATTTGACAATAAAATCGATTTTCCTTCATTAATGAAGTATACGGATAACTTGTCGGCCGTGTGAATAGAAAAGTGAGTACGGGTAATAGATACAGATCCTGGAAGGCTAGGTTCAGTAAGATGACCGTCGTAAAATGTTCTTAATTTGTGTTGACTCGGTGTTGATACGTAACCAAATCAAAATCCTCTGTAAATTATTTGTTTTCGTAGCAATATAGTAATTGTGGTCAGAGTGTTACCGCAGGTACACGACAACTGAAATAAGGACGCCATATAATAAGTAAGCTCAAAACATGATAAGTTTCAGTGTTAAACTTCTAGCGCCAGTTTCCAATGCGTTCAAATCATCGTCATTGATAATTCGGCGTTTCCTTATTCTTCGTAAAATACTCTTTATCATATTGCACGACATGACTTTGGAATCCATGTCAGAACTAAGTACTGTCCGAGGTATATTTGCAAAGAAAATCACCAAGTAATTCAGAATTTGCCAAATAGCTCTGATCATGACCATTGGTACCCGGCTATCTTTAAAGTACGCCATAATAAGAGATAAACCCTAGAATAGTGGAAAGTTTATTAACGTGTCAAAATTCTCCTATCATCTTTCATGTCTCCATCGTTACATATTATATGATAAATGTTTAAGAAGGAACAAATATGAACCACGTGATAAACATAGACAAGATAGAATAATCTGTTTGTACATTGATACTATCTATCTTATGCCTCAGTCCCATAAAATCGTGGTTTGTTGCGGTACCCTTACGTGCAGACAGCCGTAGGCCGTGGGAAGCCTTGCGTATTAAGGTGACGATACGCACTTGGCGCAAAACAACACACCCGTAAGGATCTCACCGACCCTGGTAAAAACGAAACAGTCCGTACGGGAACGCAAGAGTTCGCACAGGTCCTTGCGGAGCTTGGTCGCAAGGCGCCCGTACGGTGTCCTCGAGGCTCTTTTATGTTTATGGGACTGAAGCATTAGGAAGGCTTCAGACAAAGTAGGACTGCAGTACAGAACAGAGCGGAACAGAACAGATACTTTACTATGTAGGTTTAAGTAATACTCACCACCCAAACAAATACATATACAATTACGTGCGACATGCATATCATTTAATATTAACATACAAAAAGAGGGTAAAATTACATAGACATATATCATTAACTTATTCATTTTCAGTAAATGAATTAAACGTTAATATGTAAAAGATTAGCATGAGAGGACCTAATAAAAAGTGCCTCCTTTACGTATTTAGAGGACTTAAAAAATACATTTGTTTTCAGAAAGTAATAATTCAATGAATTTATACAGTGAAAACATTACATAAGCGGTAATATCGGATACAGTGAGGGATAAATCCTAAGGACCCATTTGCAATGTGTGATTAACCCAAAGTCGTGAGTCATAGATCTACGAACCGATGAAGAGCCAAAAATAAATATCATTTTAATAAGAAAAACTTTTTAATCAAACCCATTTTCTGGGGACGTATACCATATTCATACAATGCGCTACAAGTTAATAAAAACATTGTTTTCAAGATCATTGCTTTAGGACTTCTGAATTCAAATAACAATGGGACATTTCTTTCTTATTTGTGCATCGGCATATTGAGATTATTAACTACAACGATTTCTGCCCATTTCAATCAATTTGATTTTAGTGCGGCCATTCAAATAATCATTCTCCCTGACCTTTGACTTCTGTTGTTATTTTAAATATTGTAACTTCACTGTCATCAAGGAGCTTAAGGGGTTTTATTGAAACAAGGGTCTGGGGTTTATTGAAACAAGGACCCAGGTGTTAAAGAAGGGGATTTAATCTGATTAAAAGGGTCTTAAGGAGATATTTAAATAAAATTATCATGTAGTTATAATGTTAAGGGATTATATCGCTATCTTAATATTGTTACTAGTTTTGGAGTAGTACTTCTGTTGAAAATGACTTCACATATTTGGTTAACTTGTAAGATCCGTCTGCAAGTCTGTTTGATTCTCTAGATGATATTTTACGCGTCCTTTTTGAACATTGCTTAGAAAACGTTTTTGCGAAATCCTTTTATCCGCTTATAACTTAGTAGATTATTATGAAAAAGGCATTGTGCATTTTTTTTCAAATTCTGAACATTGCTTTATTCTGCAAGTTCTGTTAGTAAGGCTTTACTCTTGATATTATTACAATAATCTATAAATGAATAATTTTACGACACGAGAAAGGATAGGATGATAATAGTTTACAAAAAGAGATAAAGGTAAAAAACTCTTTTGAATAATTCGAATCAGTTTACCGGCTTTTTAAGGATATATCAATACTTTAATGATTTAGATTATGAAAAGGTTTTCTCTTTCAAAATGATAAGTGTGAATATTCATTTGTATAGGAGCGTTATGCCGATGCCGTGTTCATATTATAGTGTTTTTTTCCTGGTGGACACATGATTAAAATGGTGCATTTCAAATACTAGTTTTTTACGTTTTACACTTCTACCTTTTACGCTTCTTCCGTTTAGCTTGTAAAAAACCCGTTACAAGAAATGAAATTGTAAAAAGAAATGCAGTTGCAATGCAGTTAAATGAATACTGAAATCTTTTTACAATCCACACAAAATAAAGTCATACAATAAAAAAGCATTCTAAATCTAGCTACATGTACATTTTTGTGTTTAATGGGCCATTTTACTCACAAAATCCGTTATTAAAATTAATATTCATACAAATAGTGTACATTTTAAATATACAATTACTGAACTTAAATATACCATTGATTGTAATTATAGATATTAAAATTTTTCCCACCTCAGTAAAAAAAGAAACAATCTTTATTATAATAATTTTATAAGTCATTGAAAACGATATAAAATTAACCCATATGGTCGAGCTTTTGTCGGAAAAAGATAATTGAGTTATCGTTTTTATTGTTGTTGATGTTTTAAATATTACTCGTTTGATATTTCGGTATTTTTCGGTTGATTACGATCTGTTAAAGATTTTTAATTCAATAATTAAAACAAATATTAATAATGTGCGATATTTTATTGTTTCCTACAGTATTGCTATGAAAAGGTACAAAGCGTTTTGACTCGGTGCCCTGAGGGTGTTACTTTAAAAAAAAACTATTTAAGTTTTAAGGCTGTTAAAGATATTACACTAAAGTATTTAAAACTGTCATTTCCGTGATATAAGAAGCGTTAGACTTAAGACGTATCTTAACTTAAATCAGTTACGATAAAAATATATAAAAGGATTTTTGTACTAAAAGCGATCTGTAGTGAAACGGTTGGATGGTTCGCTGATTCTGATCTCCGCTGTACAAATAAACACAGTATAGTTTACAGCTCGTATAAAGTTATGGATGCGACTGACGATACATTGTCAGTTTCACTTTGAATTTTCTACAGTCAACGTCTGATTAGTTTACGCTTTAACATCTAAATTTTTAACGCTTTATGTGTGATATTTTCTACAATATTTTAGAAGATCTGTGGACGTAATTAAGTGGAAATATTATTATATTTGTCAATAATAAATATTTCGTGAATTTATAAAGTAAAGAAAAAAGTTGAATACATTAAGATAGGATTATAAATTTGACGTCAAAGGTAAATGGGGTGTGATTTTTTTTCATATTATTTTTTTTGATGATTGACTTGATTTAATGAGAATTAATTGGTTTAAAAACATAGGTCATTAGTTTCCAGTGTGTTTTAACTTCATGAAATGTTTTTTACTTCAAAATTTAGTAAAAAACTACAAATCATTTACATGTTATTCGTGCATAGTAAAATAATATGGATTTATTCTATTTACTAAAAATGATAAATAGCTTTTGATTTTCCCACAACGGAGAAATTTAATTTTAAGTGAAAATTATTATTCTGTTACATGCATTGTAAGTAATATATCGTTATTTTTAACTTAATTTGTTAATACAGTAAACACATGTATATGATTCTTATATACTTACTAAATATATTTATATATACAATGAAGTTCCGCTGTTAGAACCATCAAATTAGGATGTCTTTAATTGTGGAATGGTCTTTATATAGGAACCCTATTATTACAAAATTAAGAATTTGGGATTTGAAAATCATAACACCGGCATGATATCACAATAACCAAGGTAGTATATAGAACAACCGTATTGTATATTTATACATGTTCATTTAGTTATATCAGAACGAATAAACTAAGATAAGTTTTTTATATTCTAATTAAAATATGTTTGTATTTACGAAACCTAGTTTGAAATGAAAAGTAATTTCAGGCAATGCGTGTACTGCGCCAATTGTAATGAAAACTTTAATTTATGTTTGATTAGTATATTTCTATTTGAAACATTTCAAACTAGAAAAAAGACTAGATAAAATGTCATTGATATATCGATGGCACAGTGCAAAACTAGTCTACAGCCTTCATCATTTACATATAGTTAGGTTTTTTTGCCCTGATACATCGATATATTTTGTATATATATATATAATTACAAATTGCACTCATTCGTATTTATATAGAAACGATTTTAAAGCCTTAAAAACTAAAACATTGAAATCTTTGTGGGAGACTGTTCTTTTCTTTTCAATTTAATATCTAGGTTTATCTAATATGTTAATTTTGATGCATTTTTATATATTCAATGCGTTCTCTTTCCCAGAGGTTATCAAGCAAGATTCTTGATCTAACGTTAATTTTGATAGCCTTTGTGTACGAGGATGCATTACATAGATTCATAATAAACCGACTATACTCGTACGTGCACATCTATGTGTGTTTTAAAGATATTTTCATAAACTAAGATCGGAGTGTGTTATATTCAAAGGTAAAAAAAGAAAAGTGTAACAATAAATGTAGTAATAAAATTATCATAAATCAAGCTAAATACAATTATATTATCATTTTTTTGTGTTTTTATATTCACTTAGAATCTCGTATAACCGCGAAACAATGAACCTGACCACTATTCATATTATGTACGTAACTAGACATGTCCAGTCCATAAATCAAGACGTAATGATCATGAACTCTAGTGGACAGGGGTCAAATGTTAACATATTGTTAGGTGCAAAATGTTGCACCTGTCGTTATGAGTATATTCACATAAATTTCTATGTCATTATCATTTATACATTGTCATAGGCCCCCCCTACTTAACATACTTACACCCCTATAGTTCAGCTGTGTCCAGTAATGTCTACATTTTTTGTATGACACTTTTTCTTGTTGATTTTTTTTGCGTACATGGGTATCACCTTTTCCTTCTCACGACTGACTGGTGTCCAAGTTTTTATGTTTCTTATTTCAATAGACTTAAGACTAATATTTTTGTTGTTGTCGATGCCTAAGATATATACATTCATGTTTTGGAACGGATATAAACTAGAATACGGTTTATGTTATACATTTTTGTTTTCAAACAAACATCCTTATTTAACAGAACTGTTTTGTTTTAGAATGATAGGATTAGTCATTCAAACATGAATTTTAGAATACCAGATTTAGAATGATGACAAGTAGATATAAAAGATCGAGACCAAGTATTAGTCTGTAATGGACCCTCTTAGTTCATTACCGAACGAGTGCATCAAATTTGTGGTAAAAATAAACAGCAAAATTTAATTTAAATTACATGTACATTGTAGTTTTTTTTTCATTTCATCTATATAAGGCAAAATACGACATGACTTGTTAATGACACCTGTTCTTCTGCAGGGCAGCATATTATCAAAAATCTTACGATAATTTAACAATACAATATAGAGGGATTTACGACCGAAATTGGTCGTAAGTAGCTTGATAATACGGGCCCCAGTTCTGTTGTGACTATTAACCTTCAACCACCAGTCTCGCTTGTAGAATTTGAGTCATAGTTTCATAGACATGAACTTAACAGCGTGTTTTTCTGGAATTCCTTTTAGATGACTTATACAAACTTTCATTGTAGCATAATATGTATTTTCTCACAGTCTCACGTGGTGGCAAGACAAAGGATATATATCATATTGATTCTGTGTTTGTTTACATAATTTTCATACATCAATAATACAAGTCAAATAAATGAATAGAATAATTTGTAACTGAGAGTTTTTATACATGTAACTCCACATGTTTGTTATTCTTCCTTACAGATCGATTAAACTTACAACAAAAAATGATAACATTTTGTATATTTGTATAATTCAATGTTACTATTAATACGGTAGGTAAGTTAGGATTGTTATTACAGAACAGAACAGACCTGAAATTTTATTTGACCAAAGCACATAGACTTATTGTCATAAACTAAATAGCACTCCATAATGTACTGATGGTTATATACAAGTACAAGTTACATAATGCAAAACATATTAAATAACGAACAATGTAATATACATGCAAAATACAGCCGGCCCTCTGAACCTCTAAGTCTATATGTTAAATCATTTTTTACATGTACACTATGAAGAAATACATGTTCATGATATTATCTGTAAGTCTCTGTCTCTTTGAGAATGCTTTGACTTATACTTAGATACTTTACGCGGATGATCAGAAAGTAGCCTTTATTCAATTTTCATATTTTAAAATTGAAAAGTCATTATTGAGGTATATTTCATGACAAAAATGTCCTTAAAGTTGGTATACATGTAACCTACGATAACTATTATTTGATATACATAGAATGTATTTTATTCTGTTTCGGTTTCGATATTTTTTTCTTTGTGAATTGAAATTATAATTTACTTAGCAATTTAAAATTGATAGACTACGTTTATTTTTTTCACATTTTCCCAAAGCCGATTTGATGAGTTAAAAAGCCCGAACATAAAGAAAGAAAAACGGTTTATGTACAAATTTAGATAAAATGATACCCACAATTAAGACTATTTTATTATTATGCTACGTACCAGCGCGTGAAATTGGACACAATTTAAAATACAATTAGAAACAATCTATGTCTATATGTAAGTTTCATCATTGTATGATTTTGTATAATATTTTAAATAACCGTTATTATAATTTGATTCTTTAATTTACTGATAGTTCAAGGCACAAGATCTCTGATTTCATATAATTGCTAAATATATCATATTAACGAGTAGTTGTATTTACTTTTTGTAAGCAGTGTGTCCACATGTAGGTATGACGTTTTGTTCAAAACTAAAACCAGTATAAATCATATATATATTTTGACTTTTATTCTGTGGCCTGGGTTTTGCTTGGAACGTTGCTTATGTAAATGCTATTTTATTATGACATAAGAACTAAATAACAAAAACAAAAACAGACAAATAAGTATTCATGATTTATTTATTAAGTACATACATTTTAACATTATATTTATTTGTGATTCTTGAGTCTGTAGCCTGGTTCCGGGCTGCCTGGAACGTTATATTATACATTACTTTCACTCTTCTGTTCAGTTCTGTTTGGTTCTAGAAATAATACAGCTATCTAGAACAACACGAACATCTTTTGGTTTATAAATGGTATACTAACATTTAGAAATCATTTGACGTCACGTGGTAAACTGCTCATTATACAACGGTTTATTTTATTCATTTTTCATACATAGAAAACACCACAGCTAGTTGTTACAGAATAAAATATTTGAGAGAGATTCTTATAATATTATATATACAGTGTTACAGTTTTATGTGGGAATTACTTTACGTCAGGTGATCGTGATTTTAAAAGTACAAATAAATATTCACCGTATATTATCAAAGTCTATATTAAGTACATTTGTCGTTAAATTAATTTTATAGACTTGCCAAACCAATGTGGTTGCAGTATTATATTCAATTAACATTAAAATGTCCCTGTAGTTGAAAATGATATACACATGTTGTATTTTGTACCGGTTTTAACTATTTGAACGAAATCTCAAAGCTTAAAAAAACGCGTTGTATACCAAATTACAACCTGTTTGATAATAAATCCGTTAATTTTAAACTCATTTTTATCTTTTAAACCGCTAAATAATTTGAATGTATTCTTGCCTATCCTCCAAATAAGACATAGTTAATGTTTTACAGCCCAATGACTAAAGAAGTTTTAGTTTAATTTTGTCTGATGTTTACAGCCAGAGTGATCATTCATTTTACTCACGAACAGATGAAAGAAATTATATATAAAAAATAACATTACTTTTATACTCCGTGTAGCATCATTTAACATAAACTTTTTTATCTAAATTTGTCAATTTTCTTACAAGCTTAATTTAAATACATATTTATTTATTGTTTTGAAAACACTTTGATCCATAGTTTTCATGTCAAATAACGCATTTTACTAAGAGTGACCGCGTTCGTGCGAGTTGTTGTATATGACATTTTTACATACATACTTTCAGAGATTTAAACTTTTGACTTTAAGGTGGTGTCGAATTAACTAGAACCCGAATGTTATATTATTATTTTAATACATAATATAGTTAACTACCCTATTCTTTAAATATCTGTGTATTTTTTATTAAACAGAAGTTGAATTTTAAGATTTCGGACATTATTGCCACATTATGCAAATATCTTCTTAAACTACAAGGCGTCTTCTTTTGCTTTTAATCTACTTTGTCCAGTGATTTCAAATCGTAAAAAATTAAATGGGGACGCAGCTGTGGGATTTAGCTGAACTATGGCATTTCACTGCAGGGCAATATTAATTCTTAGATTTTTTCAATAGAAGCATACTTTCACTGCTACCTAAGCCTTTTTCCCGCCGTTGGTAAAATACAGCTTTCCCAAATAAACATGATCGAACTATGTAGGTGACATTTTTATTGAGCCAGGACTCACTTCGACCGTATATGCTAACGATTGGTGATTTCTTTCACTAGTATTTGACAATCTTGTACGAAATGTAAATGAATTATGTATACTTATTGTTCATTTGTTCACTTGGGGTGATTTCTTTCTGGTAGTTTTATTGGCGTTGGGTTTATATAACATTTGTTCAAACATTTAGCGCTCTTTTGTACCGGTGTTTGCAATAAAAATGGCAGAGGTGTTAAGATCAAATATGCAAATATACGATACACACAATAATAGATTAAGAATGATATGAAATTTCAATGAAGTTTAAGCTTTTATATAAATACGCACAAGATAGATACAAAAACCCAGGATAGTAATACTTGGACACCCTTACAGAAAATCGTATCAAAATTCACACTTAGGTTTCAATTCAGTGACATAACAAATAAGTCACCGCAGATAGATGCCGGTGTTTGGACAATTTCCATTTATTATGTGTAAAATTTATCGTCAACTTTGCACCGATACATTGTAAAACCTTTCTGTATTTTATTACGCTTGCATAGTGAATAATTAAATTAAATGAGAATTCATTTTGTCATACTGTCAGTAAATGTGTGAATAAATTATCTTACAATTGTTTCAAAACGTGATACAATTTATTTAAACTATAAATATTAATTTTAAAGGCACAGTGTTGAGGAAGTAAAGACTGCGAGAGTATAATATTAAAGGCACAGTTTGACGCAAAAAAGTGTAAGAAAAACTATAAGGAACTTTAACTTGTTAACGAATGGATCATTATTTAAGGCATAAGGATTTTAAAACGAAATATAAGAACACTTTTTTACCATTTGACCAATGATAACGAGTTAAAATGCTAAAGTTGACGTAAGTGTAGAACATATTATAATAATAAAGAAACTAATTTTATATTTCTTCTACCTTTCTGTTCTCCACCGATGTTGTGACGTTCTCATTTAAGTAAATTAGTATATGGTAATTTAAGCTACGATGTATACAATAATAGTTATAATACAGGGATAAGCTGTCTCACACTTCACTTGGATTTTTGTTTCACAATCTCTTAAAGAACACATATCACATCACGTGAATAAAACAATAGGTAAGATGTTAAAACCAACACGTCATTTTAAAAAGTTAATACATTATAAAATAATAATACATGTAATTTACAAAAAATCAAAACTCTTTCAAAAGTACATTTAACTAAGTAATGGAAAAAAACAAAAACAAAAAAAAAACACCTGTTGCTCTTAAATGAGTTTCCCACGTGATAAATAAATTAGAACAAAGTGTTTTATATACTTATCTTGAAACTAGTTACGTAATATGACAAAATGATATAAGCGACCGACCATGTTGACAATTAAGTTGTGATTTTAATATTACAAAAAATCCCAACAGTGAAGTGACGAAAGTTGTCGCCTGTTTTAATCTGTCGTGTTCATCACACTTGAAAAAAATATATAATTTTTTGTATGTACAGTGAAACAGTACATACAAAAAATTGGAACAACGAAAAAGTTTTCAATCCAACATTAGTGGTGATACTGTGAATACAATAGAACCCCACTGAACGATTACCTGCTATTTAATGGCGTCTCATTAAATTGACCAACTTAAATGTTATAATACACTTCGATAAACGACAGCCTCGATAAATCGACCGCTTCGATAAAACGACCAATAGAGATATTTACGACCGGTTCAATAAACCGACCACTTTAATAAATGACCAACTGAGATATTTGGATCCATCGATTGAAAAAGATTAACTTCAAATTTTAAATCATTTTTTTCGCATTTTTAATATGACTATATATAGATAAACTAAGCGCTTATCCATTTACTTAATTGGGGCAATAAATGGTAAATGATAAATGACATTTTAATAGGCAGACATGTGGTCTTCATAATTGGAATTTACTGTAATTATAATCATGAGAGATTTTGTCACTTAATATAAATGCGATTGTACTGTACACGTAAATTCATATTTCGGTGAAATAACTTATGTCAAGTTTTTCTGACGAAAGTGTTGACATTTTAGCTTGAATTATGTTATAAATTTTATTCCTTAAAGCGAACATATTTTGTCATAAAGCTCTTCCGTCTGCATAAAATTATTATAATTTATATGTGCACATAGTTTAATAAATAATAAATTTCTATTTTCAGCAGTTTCCGGTATGAGAATAATTACTGAAACAACATAGTGTGTTTAACATTACATTCACAACGATGTTTGCCATCTTAGTGGCCACCAGCATTCTCCTCACTCAGTGTAGAGTGACATCGGCTGAAGAAACTGGACTTACATTCACTGCAAGCCTTAAAGAGAATAGACCACCAGGTTATTTTATTGGAAACATTGCAACTGGAAGTAATGTGTTATTGAATGCAACCGAAGAGGATAAACAAAATGTTAAATTCACTTTTCTCAAAGACACGGAATATACTAGATATTTCGAGCTAGACGTACCCTCTGGAAATTTGAGTACTTCTGAGACAAATATAGATCGTGAACTGCTGTGTGCATTTTTAACAAATTGCATATTCACACTTGAGATTGCAGTTACGTCTGGAAATGGAAAATTCTTTGCCCTTATAACAGCAAACATTGAAATTTTAGACGTTAATGACAACTCACCTACCTTTCAAAACTCGATTACACATTTGGACATTAATGAAAACGAACCTGTCAATACAGAATATAGAATAGGTTCTGTGTTTGACGCCGACTTGTTGGATACGTACTCTATTCAGTCATTTAGCTTGGAACAATCAGTGGAAGTGTTTAGGCTTGAAACAAAACCAGAAAACGATCAAGGATATAGTCTTAGTTTGATACTTGTCCAAAGCCTTGACAGGGAAATTCATTCCAGTGTAAATGTCAAGGTCACAGCTGTTGATGGTGGCATCCCCGCACGTTCAGGAACTCTCGTGGTCACAGTTACCGTTGGAGACGAGAATGACAACTATCCAGAATTTTCATTGAGTTCATACAATGTTACTATAAATGAAAATATTCCCCAAAATTCTGTAATAGCCACACTTACAGCCACTGATAGAGATATAAGTGAGAATGGTAGAATTTCCTTTCGTATCAGAGAGCGACAGTCTAATGTTGATACTATTAAACGTTTGTTTCGCCTTGATGAAACTTCAGGTGAATTATCAGTGATTTCTGAGTTGACAAAAGAACCAGCTGAGTATTATTCATTTGTTGTAGAAGCAATAGATAATGGTAAAGTTCCTTTAATGAATCAAACTACAGTAATGATCACAGTGAACGATGTAGAAAACTACCCTCCTACTATTGAAGTCAACCTGCTATCACCTGGACACATTGGCTTTGTCGATATAGAAGAAAACCAACCAACTGAAGTTTTTGTTGCTCATGTTAACGTGGAAGATTACGACAAAGGTGAAAATGGACAGTTTTCTTGTCAAGTGCCTAATGAGCTATTTGCACTTGAGAAATTTCTTGGTCGTGGTTTTAAGATAGTTGTTGACGGTTTACTAGACAGGGAAGACGTCAGTATGCATAATGTATCAGTAGTTTGTCAGGATCATGGTTCACCCTCTAAAACATCTTCTGAAACATTCCTTGTTCGTGTGCTTGATGTCAATGACAACGATCCTGTTTTTGAACGAGATGTTTATTCTGTCAGCATCGATGAGAATAATAAACTTGATGCTATTATAACACAAGTTAAAGCAACTGATCTTGATCTTGGTTTGAATGGAACAGTTGAGTATATCCTTGCAGACAATCAAGAAAAGTTTCATATAAATAATAATACAGGTGTGGTATTTGCTAACCAAGTATTTGATAGGGAACAAGAAGGTATGATTGTATTCCGAGTGTTAGGAGTTGATCATGGACCTTCAAGGCGTACTGGAACCACAACAGTTTCTCTGACATTAAACGATACGAACGATAATGCTCCAGTGATGATACCTGCTCGTCCTGAACTTAGAATTGCAGAAAATTTACCAATAAATACCTCGTTAGGACTTTTATTCGCAAAAGACAAAGATGTTGAAATTAATGCAATGTTTTCGTTTAGTTTTGCTCAAGTTCAAACACCATTTCCTTTCAAGTTGTCTGCGAATGGTGACATACGTACAACAGAGGTGTTAGATCGTGAAGACAAAGATCGCTATGAAATACCTGTCACTGTTTCTGATATGGGTAAACCTTCTCTTAATAATACTCAATATATTACTATATATGTGACAGATGAAAATGATAATGCACCAAAGGTTACATTCCCTACAGAGGATAATGACACTGTTACTTTTGTGTATGTACTTGATGGTTATAATGTAGTTACCACCATTGCAGCTTACGATCAGGACGCTGGAGAAAATGGTACTCTTACATATAACATCATTGGTGGTAATGAATTTGGAATTTTTGAAATTGACCCTGAACTTGGTGAAATCTCTGTTACAAAAATTGTTGATATTCGTGAAGATTTGACCATAGCTTTGTTAATAGAAGTAAAGGACAAAGCTAGAAATTCGAAAACAACAAAAGTAACTTTGAAAGTACATTTAGTATATGCTAATGCTACAAATATGGCGGCGGTTGGTGACAATGTTGGAAATAAGTATGTCATCATATCTGTTGTGGTCATTGTGACTACAGTAGCCGTGGCTGTGGCAATAGTTGGTGTGATCTTGTTCCTAAGATCTTCAGATAACAAGAAACATCGGGAAGAAGACAGTAATGGTTACGCTGATTCAGGAATCTCCTCTAACATTGATTCAATTCCACCAGAAGTTGATAATACCACTAATAGTAATAATGAAAAACTCAAAAAGAAAAAAGAAGTGAGTTTTTCATTGGAGTACTCTCTGGATGGTCTAGATGGCGGACGTAATGTAGAAACAAATACCGAAGATTACAGTCAAAATGTAAGTTGGATTAAAGTATTATTACATGTTTTGAGTACTGCAAATTAACACCTTTCTCCATTTCTGCGTTTTAGGTTACTTTTCTACCCTATGTAAGATAGACCACTTTCAATTTGTAAGACAAACCACGTCTCATCTCATTTGTAAGTTAGACCACGCCCAATTTGCAGACAATCTCATTGAAAATGCTCCACCATTTCGCAGAACTTTGTATTTGACATATGATGAACATAAACATACATAATGTTGACATTTTTCACATCATGAACTATCATATCACGCTGTCTGCAGCAAACATGCATTTTGCAGATGAGTACAGCAGGTGGTGCCTGCACACACTTTGTCACAAATAACATATGTTTATACATTGATATCAACAATGACATTAAAACAATGTTTTGTCATATACTATATTTTCATATCGATGGGTACATGCAAAACTAGTCTAACTACATGTACATAAAGTAGGTTGTTAATTAGTTTTGCGTTGATCCAACGTTATTTATATAACAATGTGATTTAACTTTAAATAATTTTAAATGTTGATAATGAAAACAAATTATAAGCTGTATCATTTGTTAAGCTTATTGTAGTAAAATGTATGTGTATAAAGAAATAACGACCGGATTTTTTTCAGGCTTTACATAATGTGCAGCCCGCAGAAAAAAATCTGTAATTGACATGAATTATCAATTTATTTCCAACAATATGAAATATACATATAAGGTATAATACGTTTTCAGACGTTATTTAGATTCAAAGTGTTATGGCTATTCATACATAATTATGCATGTATATTTATGGTTTTCTTGTCTATGTGAACAATGTGGTCAGTTATATTAGTATAGATCTATGTGGTTATTTCTATATTATATAAAATGGTTAAAATCTTTCTTTCAGAGATTTTATGACCAACCACCAGTGACCGGACATCATGGACCACCCATGTATACTGACCAACACCAAGAGAAAATTGATCGTCATATGAAAGCATTAAAATTACAACAGTATTTGTGGGAAACTAAATCACGTGTCTGGGAAAATTCTATGGTACGTTGATATAATTTGTCAATGTTCATTATTATAATATTAAATGGTACTCATGATTTTAAATTTTTAGACTGTCCACTGACTGTTGGTTCGAACCTTTAGTGTGTTTTCGAGACTACGGTAATTTTATATGGATTGCGTCGTCGTGGTTGAGAGAGTCAATTGAAAGTAGACCATGTAAACGTGACTCTTTTCTGGGAATGTCGTTAAAATAAACAAATGTGGATGACTACATTCACGTTGATATATTTTTTTCTGATTCGAATTATATTTCTATTGTATTTAGTATTTTCTAAGTTAGAAGTTACATAAAAACATATATATTTATGCATAAATTTATTTCTTTCACTGGCACTGGAGTCCTTATATTCGATAAAATATTCACACTTTGATATGATTAAAAATAACATAATTGAAAAAAACCCGCTTTTAAGTCATGCCACAGATTATTATTGTACTTATAATTGTGTTATACCTGTTTGGCATTATCCTTATTATTAACGACTTTATTTTCTTTGTTTTAGACTCAACAACTTCCGGTAGGTGACAGTGAATCAGAAACATCACGTGAGACAATCACGTGCGATAGTGGGCGTGGCGGAAGTGAAGATGATGTTTCAATGTCTTCCCCTGGTGCCGGTAAGTTTATAGTTACATATATGTACAATACCATTGAAGTACCAAAACTTGAAATATAAATTTTTAAGGTGTGTTTGGCTAAAGATTTTACAGCTTTCACACAGCAAGCTTTGTTTTTTTTTTGTTAACGTTCATCCTACACCATAATTCAAGTCACAGAAATGAAATGTGCTGTCTTATGTATGTTTCTCAATATTTTCATATAGATTATGGGCAAGTGTAGTTGTCTTTGGCCATACTTCTTGTCTAGTCTGTTCCAATAGGCATGCTTTGTTGAAACTATGACTTCTATTGAAGTTCTTTGATTCGGCAGCAAGAACTGATATTAGAATGTAGTAAAGCATAGGCAGTTACTGTTGAACCATGATTTAGATGTTTTGTTTCTGTTTCTTTTAGTTCACTTATGATACTTTAGAGAATTATTAAAATTGTAGAATACAATTTTATGAGCCCAAAATTTCAACTGCGTGATACTTACAATTAAGTCAGCGTGAGAGGGATTCAGTTTCAAAATACGTGTGAGACACGCGCAATGCTAAACAATGAACTCACCACATGACAGAAAGTATCTTCTAAGAAATATTCCCATGATTGTTGAATGTATTTATTAATTCATTGTTTTGTGTAGAAGTACATGTCTAGTTTAAATAAGTTGTAAGAAAATGTATATTGATTTCTGTACCTCAGATCGATATATTCTTAATTTTCTTTCCCGGCATACTTTGGTTGATATCACAACCCGTTGCTAAGTAACCGTTATCTCACTAAATTGCCTTAAGCTGAATGGTTGATGTTTAATAATCATGTATTTGTTCTAAAAGACAATAAAAAGAGATTTGACGTCATTAAATCAACATCAATGTATATCTTCTGTAATATGTTTTTTTCATGTACATGTATCCATTTTCTCATTTCAGACGAAAAGAGATTTTTCTCAACTCCACAAGACCACAAAGGAAAACATATACAATTTCTACATTCTTCTAAATATGGCTCAAACCCAGGTCTTCCAACAGTGAAGGAAAGCACGCCAATCCATTCCAAGCCACCACCTCGTCCGGCTCCATACAGACTTTCAGCCAGAGACCTACAGAATAATTCCAAACATATAGACAATAGTAAACTTGCTATAAAAACTTTTCAAAATCCAGTGTATTCTATGAACAACATTCACAATGCTCATAATGTCCAAAATTCGCGGCCAATGAGCGCAACAGAGCCATGGACAGATTATCATAAAAAGAATAGTGGTGCTTATCCGCGCATGCGTAATGACAGCGGAAGTTCATTTCGCTCAAATGATGATGACACTTACTCTACAACCACTTCCGGTAGTTATACATTAGACAACAATTTAGACATAAATATTATTGACATGTATCCAAACCAAAGGGATTTAGTGGTGTGATGCCTAAAACCGGAAGTTTGGAAATCCTTACCGGAAGTGTTCAAATTTTAAATCTGTGATACTATATTTTAAAAATTTGGTGCAATCTTAGAATATACTGGTTAAATTAGCATTTACAACAACTCAGCATTTGAATCAAAGCCAAACTAACGCAAGAAAAAGTTGTCTTACGATGTTGGAGACAGAATATTAATTGAGACATGAAGTCACGTGACATATTCGTCACGTGCGAAGATAAATCATGGAGATATTTACCAGGTAAACATTTTTTGTTATCATTTTAAAATTCATTGTTTTGCTTTGTTGTTGAACTATGTAAATAAATATCACATATCATTTAATGTAAATTTTTATCGGTCTACGACTGCTTTTCAATGGGGTTGAAAAAGTAATGATTTCAGTAATATGTTTTCTAACTTCGATTTAATCCAAACTGTTTGTATTCATTTTGAGACATTTCTAACATTTGCTTCCATTTACTAAATATTTAAGTTAACTACGAGTATTAGTTATTTATCCAAAATAATAAAATGTAACCAATACATCATCTTATATATGTTTTTCAGATCATAGAAACAATTCAGCAGAAAACAAAGATGAAATACGCAATGTTCAGGAATACAAGTTATAATTCTATGCACGGTATATCTGTGCACTAATTCGGACACCATATGACGTCATTCGAACATTTATATATGCCGTCATCTGTCGTTGCCATAGAAACGATTGAAATAAATTTACAACATGGCGGATGTGTTGCTTTTGAAAATTAGCAAGATGTTATCTCTGCCGTTTCTAGTGAATATAAAGGGAGGATACAATTAGTTTTTGTATGAAAACATCACTGACACAAAGGGAAGAATTGTGATTCAACGTAGTGGCTTTGTCACTTTATCTGGTCGAGGGCCTAATGAGTGACTCGTTTTTACATGTGTTCAAAATTTCCAAAACATATGGAAATAGATGTATTATTTTTTAATATAATGTTTTTGAGGGAAATTAATGTATATTTTGTTGAATGACATTTATCTAAGATCTTTAGAGTTTATCATAAAACGTACTTAATAGATCCACAATCAAAATATGGATTATTAATGGAGTTTTTTTAATTGTGCTTATTGTACGAAATTTTGATGTTTAAAAGAGATAGAGTCAAATGACAGATGTTCAAACGTTTTTTATCTGTTTCAATGCTTTGTGTATTTTACATTATTTACATAGATTTTACATATAGACACAAGAAAGATTAAATAAACACAAAAGTCCGATCTTCAAATCATTGTCATCATAGTTTGCATAATATATATTCTTATGATTAATTGATAAAAGAATGATAGGCTGAGTCATGTAGTACTATGGGTTTTGTGGGTACTGTTTAACAGAACTTATTCTTTATTTGAATTAATAAAGTAATGCTAAGTTTCGTCTTTGAATGATATTTTTCTCAAGACAGAGTATTGTAATATTATGTAAACTTAAAGGTACATTTTGACGAAAAATTGTCACTTTATAAACATAAGTGTACGGTCTGCTACAAAAACAGATACGGTGTTACTTTAAGAACAGCCTGAACGGATTATATTTTATGACAGTATCAAGAACCGATTGTGCACATTTCCATCTAAGTGCTTAAACTGCTATTATTGTTGTAGGCGTTTTTAAATTTACTCGCCCATAGCTATGGTCGTCTTGAGATGACGCCATTTATTTCATTGGGACTAAAAATTCTGAAAAAAGCTTATGCATGTTTTTTCACACCATTGAAGTATTTTATTCAGCACGGCTTTAACTCGCCAACATGTATTGTACTACTAGTGAACTAAGTAGTTTATGTATTTTGTTCTGAATTTCATTATTAGTACTGTACATTTTGCGATTTATATACACAGTTAAAGAGTTTAGTCAGACTGTGCCTTTAAGAAAGTCACATGTATTTTAAGTATGTGCATGTATTTGTATAGCCTAAAATTACTCTGTACATACGAGCAGCTGTTTAACTTATTCCTACCGTTTGATCAAAGACTCATCTCTGTATAACGCTTTGATGAAATAATAATTTATCATAATGCATAAATGTAGCTAAAATACATTATTTTAATTTAAATATTTTTGACAAATTACAAATGTTATATTATGTACCGTGTCATGTTGTTTTAATGTATATAATCAGTTATTATCTTATTCTAATATATCATGTATTAGTGACTACAAAATTTACTAACAAATTTCTGAGGATCTCAATTTTTATATGTATTTTGAATAAAAAGTATTTGAAAAATAATAAAAAATGATGGATATATTTTGTGTTTGTCTATGTTTTAACATTGCTTAACATTTAATTACAATGACGTTTTTAAGTAGAATACTTCATCATTGCAATGCCAAAATATTATGAATCAGTACTGGTTGGTAAATATTATTTACTATCAGTGACGCATATATTACCCTCGCTGATTTGAATACTTGATATTTGTTTTTATAATCCCCGTTTAGAGATATGATTAGCTATTTTTATAGACCGTGAGTACAGAATGATTAAAAAAATTGGGTATTTAAATCAGCGGGAGTTTGTATATACCTATGACAGTTGAAAAAAATTACCAGTATTACAATGTATTATTTTTTAACTGAAATAGTCTTTAATATTAATATAACGAGACAAAGATCTACAATCTCATATAGATGTCTTGTGAACTGTTGAACTTTCAACTTTGAGTTTTAAAACCATGGCATGCGCTATGAGCTTGTTTGAAGTATATGTAGTAGGCATGGCATCATCCACACTCTCACGTCGAGTATCACTTTGATCCATTACCAAGATGGCTGGAGAGTGTTAATGCATTTTCTGTGAAGGGTTTCCTGTTTACACATTATGCAATTCCAAGCTGGCCACAAGGTAATATAGGTGCTTGGTTGCTCGAGACCATTTCAATTAATTTTGGTTTCTATCTGCAAATTCAATCAGTATTTGATTCAGTTCTTCTGTTTGTAAGTTCAGAATGTTGTTTACTTATATATATATATGAGCGTTACCGTATGAGACTATAGGCGATGGTGATACTGTCTAATGGATACCAACTGTGGATGATATATATAATAGTCAGAAGTTGGGACATTTACATAGATTGTCACAGACAGAAAATGGATTTGCATCGAATTATCTCAAATTGTGATGCTACATAGCCATCAACGTATGAAGTGATCATATTGAAGAATTAAATTTTATAAGTGACTTGGTTCATACTAGACTTTATATAACATTGATAGTAGTCCAGGAAAGCTATGTTAGGTGAGCTGGACGACGTTAAATGACCTAAAATTGTGTTGACACGGCGTTAAATCCAGTAAAAAAAGTAATAAGTTACAACTTATAGTACATATTTATTTAGCAAATATCGACATTACCCGTGGCTTTGGCCATTTACAACATGCATGGCAAAGATCACACATTTATAACAAACATATAGGAGAAATAGATATCAAATATTATAAAACATTTATACACATTGTAATACAATAATACATCGTACAAGAAACAGTATGACATGTTTAAAGAACAATTCCTGTGAGGCGTTTCACTAAAGCATTTACGCAAGCGTAACTAGTTCTTGCCGTCACTAAAGTTTGCGTAAAGTTACGCAAATGTTAGTGAAACGGACACATGATGAATAACGATTCTCTTATAAATTTGGAAATATGGTTGATGTCCTTTACAGAATCAGATTTCATAAAATAATTGAACTGCCAACAGTAGGCCAGGAACAGTTACGAAAGTATTTTGATCTAATGGGGGTACTCGCGTTCTTACTGACTTCCTAGTCCACCAGTACTGAGCTAGTAAGATAAAGTTTCTTGCTCAAGGATAACAACAAGGTAGGTTTTGGATGTGATTTGAACCAACGCGTAGTTGACTATACTAGCCTGTGTTAAACACATATATTATATTTGCAAAGACTGTCTTACATAATACATAAAACGACAATAGAATAATATTTTTAAGTTTTTTGTAACGTCAGTCACTTGAAGTCAGTAAATTGTGTGTATCTAACTCATTAAAAAGTCAAATTTATTTGCTACACGTGTTTGTATAGGGAGAGTAAACCCGCCGCCTTAATAGCTTAAGAAAACTTGAGAAAATGTATACTAGTATAAGAAAATATTCTTTTAGTATAGTACTTTTAAGTACTTATTAACGTGAGAAATATGGTCCATAATCATTAATATAATGAAATAAAAAGTTACAAATGATTAGTCAATTCAAACGAAAATAATAAAAATATTTGACCGACATATTTGATTTAGATACTAATTAAACAAATGCACAAAGAAAATATAAATCGGTTAAGAAAATAAAAGTGTTTGTCTATACTTCTGTAACTTAATGTTACAATCTCTTACAATATGATTGGTCAATTAATATATAATCATTATTATAACTTTTAAGTGATATCTACCTTCGAATTGTATAATGAACAAAGCGTAACGTTTAGTGCATTCTCGTACCCAGAGTCGAGTAGGATTTTACCAATGTTAGATCGAGACTCTTGATAACCTAGGGTACGAGAATCAGAATCTTAGTAACCTCGGGGTATGAGAATGCGTTTAGGGCTGAAGATACGATAAGCAGAAAACTAAAACTTGTAATGTAACAATGTAAATATACTTGAAATTGTTTTTAAATTACACATGAATGTCGTGTTTTACATTTCATTGTCAGAAAGAACATCGCTGTACGAACGATAGTTTGAACTCAGTTATTTCCAGATAAAATATAGACATGGACTTAAATTTTCCTTCATTTGTAACACATACTATTGTAAGTTTTTCAATGCCGTTTATCTATGGTACCATAACTCTGCCATAGTGTGTTTCAAAACAGTTTGAGAAAGGAGGTCGTCATTTCTGAAAAGGCGAGCTGAAGAAGAATTTTGGCTCACCACACAAAACTTCTTGATAGATTATAACCTGGATCGGCACATATCGCATCTTTAGAAAGGGGACAGAACAAGGTATACTACAGAACTTTCAAATCGCCATTATTCATCAGACAATAAAATTTGTCGTAAACTATTATTTTTAAATTTATAAAAATGTCAGTGGCGCTGATTTAAATACTTACAATAAAACTTCTGTACTCACTATCGATAAAAGTATATATGTACCCTTGTATTTAAATAAGTGGGGTTAATATACTTAACGAAACTTCTAAGTACACCGATTGCAATGTTGTCAGAAATTTTCATTTTTCAACATTTATGTCCGATCGTTAATGGATATGTGTACAGGACTATACAGTCGTCTGCTTGCATGGTTTTCATGCTTCTTAATTGATGCAAAATTGGTTTTTGTCGTGCATGTGCAGAAAAGCGGAATTGCGCACGTGAAAATCATTAGTGTGTTGATATGCACAACGAAAAATCAAGAAATTACTCGAATGTCGCTTCAAGAACGAGAAATTGGCATTGGTCTTTTGCAATGCGGTGCGTCACCTGCAGAATAAGACTTCTTATTGCTAATTTTCTGTTCAATCAAAACAATCAGAAAATCTTCCCATATCAAAGCATGCGCGACAGAAATGGTTTTGCATTGATAAAGTAGCATGAAAACCATGAAAGCAAAGGTCAGTATGGTCTAAAACACATTTCCATCATCGATCAGACTTTAATGTTGAAAAAAAAGACTTCCTACAATACTGAAATCGGAGTACTTAGAAGTTTCGTTAAGTATATATGCGCCGCTGACAGTTGAAAACAAATCAGCAATAGCTTAGTAAACTAGTCATAGAAAGGTAAGTGCTAGACACAACAGGTCAATTCTCACTAATATGTAACTAAAATCAACAATACTTTAGAAAAGAAAGGAAAACAAAATTAACTGTTTCACAATTTATCCAAGGGTCTTTATACAAAGATGCAATTTCCTAATATATGTATATCAACGTACAACAATGTATATATACATTTCAGTGCACAATGAATTTAAAAGCTAATGAAAACAAAATTAACCTTTTCACACTTTAGAGTCACAGTCTCTGTTCTGTTCAGAACTAAGAAGCAATTTCCTGCTACATTGTCTATTAAAGTATATATCATATGTTAAGCATTGTTTAATCTCCAACCAATACTTCTACAAACAGCTAAACACACAAAATGTGAAATATATAAAACCACAAAACAATGTTTGAAATGCAAATACAGGAAACAGGGGAAATTGGTATTTTTTCTTTTCATTATTTAGGTGATAGACGGTTACTCCGGACTTTTCTATGTATTTGTAAATTGTGTAAAATGGAAACAACTTCCCACTTTTAGACTGGTAAATATTTTGCTGTCATTGTTTTCAAGTTCAGGAGCAAAACACAAACAAACATTTGGTACGGTATCGGGTATTTCTCACTTTTCACATTCAATATTTACTGATTAGGTCACTATTTGTATAAATGATTGAGATGTAAGCATCAATGGCCGATGATAATACATGATTAGTCATAAATTAAAGTAGTTAACACACAATACAGCAATATTTACTTAATAAGGTAGCGAGTAAACGCAACATCCTAATAATCAAAGCACTGGTTACGCAGCATTGAGTCATCAATTATAGTTATCGAGTCGACCATTTATGATATAGACTTTATTTGTATAGGCTATACGCAGAATTAAAGTTGAGTATTGCATTACTTCTTCTGTGAACATATATACAAAAAAGGTTTTATTTAAAGATTTAAGTATCAGTCAAATATGTACGCTCGTCACGATTATTCCATAAAAAGATATTCAATGATTTTTTTTCAAAACAGAACTAAAGTGAACAGAATAGAGAGGTCTAGTTGATTATAATTATTCAAATTCGTATTACATAAACAAGTTTGCAGAAAAAACTATAAACGTTTCAAAATCAGAACTTATTTAAATACATAATGCATTTACCTATTTTAATACGTAAATTAAATAATTTTATATATAGAAAATTTATAATTGGACAACTTATTTATGTAGAAAAAAAACAACAACTAAGTGGTTTCTCTAGCGAAACGTGACTCTCTTATAATTTTGGTCTTAGCCTGGATTAAATAATGAGTATGTTCTATTCTGTTCAGAACAATAATTGCATCAAGTGATTTTGGAATACAAAAATGGGCATACAACAACCCGATAAAAAATCTGACTTTATACACTGCTTCACCTTAGTAAACATACGCGTTTACTTCAGTCAGATTAGACTGAGTCTAGGATGTGTGACAATGAAAAGTCACCATTAACATATATACTTGATTCAGCTTTATTAAAATAACATATAATTATTTTGTAAAACTTTCACATGGAAATATATAACATATATACCATTTAAAATACAACATGTAATACAAGACTACACTATATTTATCATTATAATGGGGTATTTTCAGATTGAAGGGGTTGTTTTTCTAAGTTTATGTTTCAATGTATCTTAAAACATTGTGTGTCCACAATTGTTTGTATTTGAGTTCTGTAACATTAATTTTGTTTGAAAATTGTGGAGATTTTAACACCCGGTTTTTGCCTGTATAAACAGCCTCGTGTTATACGATAGTTCTGTCAGTTAATAAATACTAAGTTGTCGACAAGCAAGTTGTCAGGAAGCCTATCATTAACTCATAAGTCTTACCAGCCTAACACTTTACTTCAAATTACAGACTTTGGTTTCAAATTAACACCCTCGTCACTAGTATTTCACCAAAACCATTCAGCGTTGATTGCTTTTCTAAACGCGAACCAGTCTCTTTATGCAAATAACCTGTTATCGCGATTCAAAACTGCAACTTTTTGTGATTTCTTTGACTTTGGGGTTAATTACCCAATTACCTCCTTTGTGAAGAGCAGAAAGACAATTTTGAAGACGTAACAGACACGATGATTCGTGTTTTTCAATGTTTTCAATTAGAAAAAGTTGACACAACACTTCAAAAGAATCGCTTGAGGTAACACAAAGGTAAATATTAAAGATTTAAAAGTTTTAATGTTCGTTTTTTTGTTTCAAATTGACAAATCTTACAGATCATGACACTGATTGTAAGTGACATCAATAAATTAAAACAAAACAGTTACAATAATCAACAGCGATGAAGTAAAACTAGTGAAAAGCTAATGTTCTTTTGAAAATCAAATAAAGGTTTAACTTTGTGCTCAAGCGATGAAACAAAATAGAAAACGTTTAAGCTAGTTTACCGTAATACTTTTCCTATTATGATTTTTATCTTATAAAATTATGAGTAAACTTGTGTTACTTCAAACGAAAGTTAAACGTTTTTTAATAGATGTTATTTCTTGTGAAAACAACGTCTTAAAGATCTGTTCTTATGTTTATGAAACAGTCAATTGTTTTATAAAATCAATTTTTAAAATCTGTCTCTTGTACACTCAATTGATCAATAAAGCAATAAAACAATGAACAAGTTGTGTCTTTGTTGTTTTGTGTTATTCAATAGTATCTGACACACGTACGGCTTCTACATAGAGTAAAAAGGGACATGGTTACAGTGGAAGAAAGATGGGTGATAAAAGAACTTGGAACAATGCTTTCATATTCAATAAGATCTTGCGATACACCAACACTCCTGAAACGTAAAGCAACGAAAATTAAACTGAGTCTACATAGGTTGCAGTCTTTTCTGAAACATTTTGACAGTGACGGATATTGAAACAGAGCGTCAACGACAACAATTGCTTTCAACTTACGCAACTGGTTTATAATACTCATTCGATTGTGCCCCTGACTACGAATCCAGAGGTCATATGTATTCGAATCCCAGACCAGACCTACGTGCGACCTCGTATATACGTCAAGTTTGATTATGAAATATTTTCTACAATAATTCTCCTTTTAACTTTTAATTCTGTATCAAGAGCAGTTGCCATCTACTGATATGTGTCTTGTACTGGTTAGAAACTTAGGTCCACAGATTTAGGCCTCGCAAGTGAGACGATTTGCTGATCTTTACAATATAACTAAGAACATGTTGAAAACGTGGAGTTAAACACCATTAAGTACAAATTGCCATTGAAGCAGGAACTTACTACAAGGAATTTATTACATTATTATTAAACTTCCCCAAAAAATATTTTAGTCAAATAAATAATTCAAATATATACCGATATTTGAGTGCGAATAAAAGACACGCCGACAAAACTGAACCCTTTTTGACAATAAATACTATTCGAATCGCCACGAGTCTTGTTCGCCCTTCAATGTTTTGTCACCTAATGACCATATCGAGCTCATACTGTCTAAATAATTGTCACGCCATTAAATTCTCTCTCATTTTTCAGCTTTATCATCCGTCATTACCTAATGGCCTCGTCAGAATTTCGCGTGAAAAAACTCAACTTTATTCAACCACGACTTGTCAGTATTTTATCTGATGTCAAATGCGCCCCATCAGTTTATGAATATAGTATTTAAATCTAATTTCGTTGTCAAGATCGTAGATAGCAGTATAAATGAAAATTCCTTTAATTCATGTTCAAATTAGTTGAAAACGGTCTCACAATGAATAAGGGACATTCTATGGTGTGCGTTTATTGCCATGATTACTGAAATGAGTTTTTCCTGAAATACTATGCAATTCTGGTTGGTTTGTCAGCGATTATACAACCAATACTGAATGCGAGCTCAAGAGTCATTTTGTTTTTCAAGCATCGTTGTTTGAATTTGCCGTAATTCCAGAACAACCAGAAATGCACCTAAAAATATGAATTTTCATTAATATCCATAAAAGTAAACTCTAAAATATTTCGATTTAAGAATGAACTATGTTTTAAGTTTTTGCATCATCTATCCCTTGCAATGGGTTAGGATGGAGAACAGGACACGGATTCCGGTAGTAACAACTGAATTACTAATGGCAAAACCCTCTCATAGTCACTTTCAAAACGTCTACCAAAATATTTCAAACTTTCAGACAATCAGCTTGTGAAATGAGATAAAAAAATCCGCGGACCAATTTTATCACGAAGCCTGTTAATTTTAGACTACTATAATTTCAAAATTTAACTTACAAATCGTCGTAACATCAGGCAATGCTTTGCAATATTAACTGTTTTGGCACCAGGGTGTTTGTTTAGGTAAGCTCTTCACGACTGTAAGAGTCAAATCCCTGTGGAAGTATTATTTATACGCATAAATTCAATTCCAAAACGCTAGTCATGCGTTATAGTTACTGTCTGAATCTTTTAATGCTTTTTTCTGCAAAACATGAAAAATCCTCATAAGGCGGTTTGGAACTGCAACGATGGATTGGCGTTCGGTTCGATTTGGATTTATCTGATGAAAACATTTTATGTAGGTATTGAGCTGTGAGTAAAATACAAAGTTTTTGTTCGTGTTTATACTTCAATAAAACTGAATACATCGATCTCTTCATTATCTTGGTTGCGTGTCAATGTTTTCTATACGTGTCAGACTAGATAAGTCATTAACCAAACACGTACTTCCAGACAATATTGGTACTAGAACACTATGATATAGATTATTTACATATCTCACACCTTTATCATTATAATGACTTTTATTCGTTTTTCTTGTATTAAAACCAACACAATCTGAGTGCAGAATCTAGTGTAAAAGTTTATTCTTGTAGAAAGTTTTAGTATTCTATCAACTTCTACAGAAACGGGCGTGGCCGAGTGGTTACGACGTTGGGTTGGTCATCATTGGATAGATAGCTACGCGTAGGTTCAAATCCCATCCTAATCAGATTCCGATGGTTTCTTTAATAAGAAACTCTTATCTAATAGCTCAGAACTTGGGGACAGGCGGACTCGAATCGCTTATTCTAAATTGTAAGAATATGTTTCAGAAAAACTCTGACTGTGTGACAGCTCTGATATGGCAATGCTTTTGGCGTTCTATTATATTATGGAATGATTTTAGCAAAGTTATAACTCGTTGTCAGATCCCTGGGTAATTTGCATTTTACATTTATTTCGCATATGCTCAGTAAACGTATTGTTTTTCATTTGACTGTAATATACCATATAACTTAATGGAATTACAAACAACAGCCAGATATTGAAAGCAATATTATTTCGTGTTTGTGAGCGTGCCGCCAGTTTGCCTCAAATCCATAGTCGCACATTCTGATGTGAAAAATGTAGTTAAAAGATAATTATGATTATATTATAGAACTATTCTAAAGAGTTTTGATCGATAGGTTAGAGTCCTATTGTATTGTTAAAGAGCTATAAACACATTGTACCACTATCATTGGTCGTTGTCTAATAAATCACTTCTAGTCATTATTATCTAAAATAGCCTTAACAAACTATCACTTATGTTTATGATTGATATATTAAAACTCTTGTTAAAACTCACAAATCAATTATTAATAACATTAACAAAGATATTCCAGTCTTTGTTGACTAGCTTGTATTGTTGAAAACCACAATGATGATAGGATTTTACAGGTGCGGTCCAGGTTTGATTAGACGATACTTTAGATGTAGTAGTCTTTTTTCGAGCTTAAGCTAGAATGACATTGACTTTCAAACCATTGTGCCTTGCACTCATACCAAAAGTCTTATTTTTTTAAAGCATCCGTTAAAACGGCATTTCTCTTTATTGAATATCGACTTCTCTCAGATATTATCACCCAGGTTCCATTCATTTGCTAAAACTATTCGAACTTTCTAAATTCTATCCACCTTATCTTCCGTTTCCAGAATCTTACCTGGAAACTCTGAAACATGGATTGATACTGTACGCCGGATATTGCTAAAATGAATAAAACTCGATGTGGGTATGCATTTCATATTGTTATAGAGTTTTAAGTTGTCCTTAATCATTTCACAGTAAAGGTTCACTTAAATGACTATCAAAATAGGCGATCTTAGAGCAGAACTTTAAACATGGGCTATTTTCTTCTCAATATAAGTATTTGGGACTTAAAATCGTCAAAAAATCGCATGAGTTTGCATGACCAATATGTTATAGCGGAACTTTATTGTAGTGTGAGAAAATTAATACATGTTTTATAGATATAGTTACAATGCAAATCTTTTCCTGTAGTACAACGAAATCTCACTCCCTTTAGCAATCACTATATTAGGAACAGCCAACTTGAAAAGTTGAAAAAGTAATCTTAGTTATTTTAGGGCTGCGTATTCCATTGGTCCATTACAGTGTAGTACCCACAGTCCGTATTTTCTCCTATATAATCGTGTTTCTTCAATTTTCGTCCGAGAATATAAAAGAACCTTTCTGTAAATTCATGTTTAGAATTTAGTAATGTAAGAAATTAAATAAACTGACGCTAAATGACATGCCTTATAAAATGTGACAGAATGCTTTTGTCAGTGGTCAACTGTACTTCGCTCAATTTGTACATATTGTGATACAAACTGCTAAATTACGCCGTAAATTACACGCCTGTCCATGTCCCTTGACCGTCGCTGTCTTTTAATTACATTCGTCGTTGTTTTAGACATGTCCATGGATTCCATCAGGCATCACCTAAATGTCAGAATTATTCCGAACAGAATTTTCTGCGGTCCGAGATAACGTATTGTGACAGCTAAATAAGTTTAGCATAATAAGGTGCAGGATGCACGCCAACTTGTAAATTAGCATTGTTATATTTAGGGACCATCCCTGGCCTTCATTACTTGACAGAAATTTCATTAGAAAAATAATGAGTTGATGTTGGAATCTAATAGTCTGCGAGAGTACTAAGGTCACAAAAGGACAGGACGGCGTTAGTTAGTGTCATGACGAATTACTAATTCACTTGATTTAATATCTGTCTTACACTTAATGCTAGCCCAACCGTAAAAGACTTTCACAAATATGTACATGTACAGAAACCCTAGTGGTTGTTAGAATCACTAAGTTGTTTTCAAACATGGCGTCTATAGATATTTTTTCTCCAACTCCCCAAGTAAAGTAACATATGAAGATGACAAAATAAAAGAACGAATACTCGAAGGGACGCCTCTTTTAGATAAAGTTAAATTTGAAAGTATTTTCCTTATTCTCGTACCCAGAGTCTAGTAGGATAGATCGAGAATCTTGATAACCTCGGGGTACGAGAATGTATTCGCTTAAGCAGGAGAACAATCGTACGGAATAATCAATGACATTAAGGTAAGTCGATCCAATAATTAATGCTGGAACCTTGATTGATGTCTGACAGGATACTGAGTTTTCAAAGTGGGCAACACCATAAAAAGAACGGTTTTGATATAAATATCAATGTGATATACGTCGCGAGAAAAATAGTAGTTCACACTATTAAATGGATTCAAGAAATTGGATTGGGTTTAATTTAAAATGTTTTAAGAATACTTTCACTATTCACCGATAAAATGAGAATGAGATGTTTCACATTTATGATATTGAATCACATTGACTAAAGATTCACCATTGTTTGTACATACGTTCAAAAATACGGCATAATTGTGAAGAGAAAACATTATGCCTGCCAGAGGGTTTGCCATACATTGTATGTGCTACTATATTGATACAAACCACTAAATTATACAATACATTGAAGAAATAAATCGCAACAATCTGAATCATTGGAATACCATCAAAGATATTTTCTTGTTTTTAGCCTACGGCAAGTTAATTGTATGTTTTGATAATACTTAGTGAGAAAATTGCGTGTTTATGAGTTTGTTGAATAAAAAAGGTTTTAATGAACTGTACATAGTGTAGCATCATATTATTCAAGGGAAGATACTCTTACATTACAGTACAACTAACTCTTACTTGATTACCTCCCCTGCATATATGTACATTAATCAAATTTTATTATTGTTCTATTCTATTCAACTGTCAGTGGCGAAAACATTTACTTCATCGATTTTAATATCTGCTGCAGCATTTGTGTTGTCGCAATCGATAACAATATATTTTAACTATATGCCACTGCCTGCTTCATATATCCAATGCAGCTTGACCAAGTTGATAAGTTGACCTGAAGATGATCAAAATAGAGACTGAGATAAAGTTTATAGCCGCGAGAGTCACTGCATTGGACATCGGCTGGAAATTATAATCAATCATCAGTTGGAATCGGTTACTACTGTTGATGCGATGTTTCCGATTATAATCGGTTCCAGTTAGTTTCGATGAAATAATCAAAGATATCTCTAAAATTAATTATCAATTGAATTGTTCTCTTGACTAGTATAGTACCTGTACTTAAACAAATCCTTTCAGTATACACTGCAAGTCTGACACAAATGGCATGTATTTAAGCATTATTCATAACTTTTCAGATACCTACAACTATGTTATTGTCCTTAAGTAGCATTACCTCCTTTCATGTCGATGATTGATTCTGATAAAGTTTAATCGATTATCAGAATCAGGAGCTACCAGCTAGTGATTAATCGATTATTCCCGATCATCGGTACAACACTACTGCATAGGACGTTTTAGTAGATAGCGGAGGTTCAATTACGGCTAATATGGAACTTAAACCGGTTGCTATAGACGATACATTCGGAACTACCTCGGCGATTTTCCACGCAAATACACCTCGGATATCACGAGGAGCGAAAATAGTTCCATCATAGAATCTAGCCTCGTTCCCGACGTTTGGAACGCTGGCACACACCAAAAATGACGGACGATTATGGGCAGTTAAAGCTCTTCAATGCCTGTAACTGATATTCACTCAAATCAAAGTTGATCCTCAAACATTTTTGTGTACTCGATACTTTCTGCAAAATGATCTGCCAGCAGGCACGGATTTACCGGGGGGGGGGGGGGGCACAGGGGGCACGTGCCCCCCCTACCTGGCCCCACATATATCGACACACATACAAAGAAAAGGGCACAAAATCAGCACTATCAAAGCAATTGACCTTACGCCAGAATTTGATTGACAGCTCCTATTAGCCAATCAGCCTCCGGCATTTGATACCCTGATGCTTATCTAAGATAAGCGGCTTATCGGCCGCCATTTTGTCCGACATCTGGTCTTGACGGACATCGAATTTGTTATGTGTTAGCATGGACCCTATGTACAGTTATATAGGGTTCTCAGTGAAAGTTACAAATTAAACTCAATAAAACAAATTAGAATAGTGAAAATATGTACACATGGGGTCTATAAATACTGAGATATAAGTATAAACTACATAATAATCTGACAACAATAAATACAAGTATGTAATAAATCAGGTTGAAAATTACATTTTTCATGCATGTTTACCCCCAAAATGTACCACAAAGATCTATGGACCCACGGGTCCCACCCCTTAACTTTTTATTTCTCAGCATATTTTATCACCTATACACCATTAGGATTACATGTATATAAAGTTGTTTTCGTGTGTATCCAACAGTTTTCTGATTTATAAACTATTTCTACAAACGTTCAATGTGAGATGCGTTCTTTGATAATTTTTGCGCATATAATGTTTTTTTGTTGGAGCAAATGAACCTACCTTTATTTTTAATATATATCAATGAATATTATAAAAAAGGGAATCATTTGAAAGTTATGACAATGCCATTTTCAGACAAATTAATCTTTAGGAAATATGATATCTCGTAAATGATATGCATGTATTTGAACACAACTCCGTCTAGATAGCCCCTAATACCCACCCCTTAACTTTTTTATTTCTCGACATATTTTAATCAACTCTACATCATTTGATAGCTAATGTAATGTAATATGTTTTGCACGTTTTACTGTTTACAATCCGTACATCCAAACGACTATTACCAGCGTTCAAATTTAAGTGTATTCTTTCAACTTGCTCATTCTTTGGGCATATATTTTTTGTTGGAGCAAATGGACTCACATTTAATTTGAATATTTATGAATGAATATTCATAAATAATGTATCATTTGATAGATGAGACAATGCCCTTTTCAAAAATATTAAGTTTATCGAAATCGGATGACAAGTAAGTAAATAGCATGCATTTGAACCTGTTACTTTCAAAACATAGATAATGGTTAGGGACATAGATTAATCCCTGATAATGTCGGACAATGTACCACGTGTATCGGTGGGCGGAGCATAGGTATTCTGGCGTAAGGTCAATATAAGCTTAACTTTCAGATCAATTAGACTGTTAAATCATTCATCCGATCTATTAAAATAGATAACGATCTACATTGATATATTCAACCATCTCAAGATACCTTGATCAGGCCTTATCAAGCGTTCAAATCAATGACAGTGCAAGCGTATGCTCTGTCTTTACAGACACATAGATTTCCATATCTATGTATCTGATCTCACCGACCGTCACCAATTAAATTATTATGGTAACTAGCATATGAGGCCTAAATTTGGTTTAAGTGCACTCAGTTATTTGGTTTACTTATGGAAGTCATCAGCGTTTTCGTAGCAAGTTACACGGAGAAAAGATGAGGACGGTCGAGTTCATTTTTACGTCACTATTATACGAAACTCGATCGAACTTGTTTATTTAGAACACAATCATGATTGTTCGATGCATTTTAATGAAGGTAATATTTCCAAATATCTTTTGAAGAGTGCACGTGCCTAAAGGATGTAATTTTCCTAAAAATAAGGACTAGACAGTCCATGTTTTTAACTACAAGAGGTCAGGCGCGTAGCTACCAGTACGCAGAGTACGCAGCTGCGTACACACTGGTCCAGAAAATTGTAAAAATACAAACGCCAAAAAATGTAATAAAATCTTTTGCCTGAGGGGTAGGGGTGTGTAAAACAAAACTGCTTGATCGTTATTTTACTAACCTTATGTCAAGTTATATTTCAATGGGACTTGCGATGCCTTTTGGGAGTTGAATTTACGGTTTTAAAATTCGATGTTTGTCTTTGAATCCAGTCTATATAATTCTTTAAACGCTGGTTAAAATTGAATGATAATTTGTATGAATGTCGTCTTCCTATATTTGTGTCCAGATTGAATTATACAGACCCATTTTGAATAGTTGCCAAAAATGCTCCTGAAATGATCTACAGAAAAACAAATTCGGGGCGGGGCATGCCCTTGACCCCTAGGATTTTGCGTACTCATCAAAAAGACCTTGCTACGCCACTGGCCATGACCAATTTTAAATTAAAAAATAATTTAATAATGAGGTGAATTATTTATTGTGTCTAATTTTGCATTCGGAACAACCTCGGCGATCTTAAGATTGTTCCTATTGCTTAATTTGTCATACAATTTACTAAGAAGTTCTGATGGACGTGTTAATGAAAAAAGTGTCGTGGTATATGAGAACGACGGAACACATAAAATGTTATACCAAAAGAAGTGATTACTTGGCTTTTGTATGACTCTGTGTCTATGTAACAGTTTAACCAATGAAAAATATCGCTAATTAACATGTTGCGAGTACAACATGTATTTGTAGACGAGAGAGTCAAATAAATTCAGTTCAGTTTCAAACGTATTTAATTTGACATTGTCTCCCTTATATATTTTCCTTGCTTATAAATCACCAAAATAACTAGTCTGGAGAAAACGAATTACTTATATGTGACTGTATATTATATACTTATATTTAATGATGCTTATTTTATTTTTGTTTTGTTGGGTTTACCGTCATAGCAACACATTGTATATGTCATATAACGGCGGTCAGTCAACTTAGTCACTGTCCTGGAAAGGCTAAATCTCTGGATTTAGCTGTTAACCAACTACAAAGCACATACTTTAGATTATAGAAATTATACCTTTGTGAATGTAAACCAAATAAAAAAAGTGGTAAAAATACAATAACATTATAACATAATAATAATAACAATAATTAACTATATATACATTATTGTTTTATTTATACATATAGATCTATACATTTTTATACAATTTACAATTTTATATTCAATATACAACTTTATATACAGTAAATCTAATGTATGTAATATGCGGTTCAATGTGCAATATTTTATCCCATACGCAATATAGAATAGCATGAAATGCAGTAGTAGTGAAACAGTTAAACATATTTTAAATCAATCAATAAAGTAATGTGAAGTACTGACACAATTAAATGCTTGTGCAACTATTAAAGTGCAGTAATAAACTTTCGCCTCAAACAAATATAGAAATTCACACAAGTAAAACAAACACAGTTCCGAGATACGTACATATACATGCCGGTAGGGCCTATAACAGGAATTGAGTTACGAAACGAGGGACGAAACATTTTTCTGGGGTATGGTATAGGTTTTTTATGCTCAATCGAAAAGTTCGGACAATATCGCCGGCAAAAAAGTTCGTTTTGATAAAACCAAGAGCGTTCGAATGAATAAATCGATGATAAAAGCCACGCATTTCGGTACTTTTTAAAACGGAACTATTTTTGTTTTCGCCCCCTGGACTCTTCGACCTAAAAACTTTCGTAAATTAGTTTCTGTTGAATTCTATGTGCGTCGGTATTTTTGCTACGTATCATTTCTCGTACTTGGAATTTTTCGACACAGAGCTCAAATATTTTTTTGTACATCAGTGTTTTTTACTATTAAACTTAATTTTCTGTGTTGTAAGACCTTTTTATTAATGTTTTGTTTTTATGTCATTTTTTTGTCAAAATGGCTCTTGCAAAAGAGAAACCTTATATTGATTTTTATGTATAAAAATCTATATAACCAATTACTTTGGATAACTAATACCTTTTGGGTCTACATGAGCAGTGTATACTAATAACAATGATGCTATTGTACACACATTGATTTTTTCTTGAAACAATCACTATAATCGAGTACTGTTTCTTGATTAAGAATTTTTGCGCAACATTTTATCATAGCAACTTCTAAAGGGTTTCATTTGAAATTTCTATCATGTAGGATAAAATTTACCATTAGATATTAAATACTATAATTCATAAAACTAACAATAATTTATACTAAATTATGGCCCTTACATACAAACAAAAATTCTAAGTTAAGTTCTAATGCAACATTTTATCTTGGCAACTACTGAAGGGATTGATTTGAATATTCACACATGACTACGGTATTACCATCGGAAGTCAATTTTAAAGTTGCATCACTCTAGCTTGAATTTTTACTATTTTAAATTGTGAGCCTTTTATATTGAAAATGTTTTAGTAAGAAGATCTGCAAAAAATAAAAAAGCTGCAGTCAATGAAAGTTTTCTTGTTAAATTTTTCTCATCTCAATTGAATTTCATAATTGATTCCGTTTACAAGACCACTCCTAATAGTAGAGCGCGCTGTCCATTGACGGCTCTCAATTGTTAATTAAACCTCTTACCTGAAATATCCAAACACTTCGTAATACCCAGAATCGACATTGAATAAATTCTAGAATGTTATCCTTCATCATTGCACCTTTAACTTTCAAGTTATCCTATTTCATAGAAGTTGCTCTCAAAAAAGTAAATTCTAAATATTTTGGTCGTCTGAACCACACGAATTACACAAGTAATTAATTATGCACGAAATCCATGTGCCTATTTACGTCATTTAAAACTGGCATGGATAAGATACGAAATGGAGACTTTTAGGCGAAAAGGAGCATATAATGGCAAAACGGAGATTTAATTGTTAGTAAAACCCTTCTTAAAATAACAATTATAATACAAATTATATTTACTGATAATAAAATCACCATTCTCAAATTAGTGATTTTCATATCAGTCCAATTTTTACAAGAGTTGCTTAAAACGTAGGGTCCACAAAGGCGGATCCAAATGGGGTCAGGGGGGTCCGGACCCCCCCCTAGAATTGGGAAAATGTACCTGTCCATTAGTGTATTTCTTGACTGTAAGTCATTTTTGAGTAGCATGGGATCTATGTTAATGTGTACTTATTATTATATGTGTGCGTATTTAACGAGTGTGAGGACTCTGGTGCCAGTGGGTTTAACGCCGTGTCGACAAACATTATTGTCATTTTACTGAGGCAAGCTCACCTTACCTAGGTTTCCTGGACCTTGTCTATAACCAAGACTAATCAACCCTTCCAAACGTTCGATATCTTTTCCATTATATTATGCATAATATTATGTACACGATTTTTCCTTTTTTAGATCGGACTAAGCATTTTTGATTGGGTGAAAATGTTTAGTACAGATCCTGCAAAGGTGTGCCTTCAGATTTAAATTGACCATGTAAATGTTATATTTCTTACCAGACTAGGCTGAATATAATATCTTTATACAATACAAACAAAATATTTAGCCCTATACTTGTATGAAGGGCGTGTTTCTTCATTTTATTTTATCATAATTACATGTTTTTACTATGGGTTATATATATAATATATGCGGGTGATCACCATGGGATTCATTTAAATTTCTTTTTTTTCGTATGTCTGTTTATGATAATGCCATGTTCACTATATGTGTTTGTAAATTTCATTCTGTTTGCTATAAACATGTTGTATGTTTAGAGCAATAAAGGTTGTTGGTGTTGTTATACGTAATCAATGGAGGAAAATCAACATTATTGTCGAATATCCATGGAAGAGTATAACCAGTCCGGGTGAGACTCTAAGTAGCAACCTCTTAGGGACACTTGATTCGAAATCCTGAGCTTGGCCTTTGTAAGACACCGAAACAGAACACATATTTTACTTTAAACAATAATTTAAACAAAAACATTTGGTTTTTACATGCCGGTATACGTACGTATACATTATTTTTAATAGTTTAAAAAAAAATAAACGTCTGTACTAGACAAACCAAATATTAAGTTGATAAATTGTCATTTGCATTTCATCAATTAATGGACTATAAATAAATAAAATGTAGTAAGATGATTAATAGTTCACCAGAACCAATCATCGTTGTTGCCTACGTCATCATTGCTTTCGTCATCTTGTTTTTGTTCATATTGTCCCCAGCTGAAGTAATCCACTCTCAAGTTAGACTTATCAAAACCATTTTCTAACATATCAGCGGATATTCTCTTTTCACACCATTTCTCACAACATTTCAGTGAACAACATTCATGGAACACCATGTTAACTGTGTTAAGAAGTCGCCTTTGTAGTAACCTTTGGTACAATGGCTTTTCTGGTTGTTCACCTCGTCGTGAAATCGGCTTTGGTTTGACACTAGGTCCTGCTTTACATACACATGAGTTGGAGCACTCTTGAACATCATTTAAGTTTTTTTTCGGCACTTCAGGGATACTTGTGGGTGGGTTTTCTGTGCCCAGTCGAAACTTGATCTTTGGTCTTTTCATTTCGCTTACTGTATCAGCGTCTTCATCAGACTTTCTCTTTTTATTATTCTCATCTGTATGTGGTTGGTTTTTAATCGCGATGTTTTCGTGTGCATTACTATTCACTTTGACTTTATTTTCATCATTTGCCACCATTTTCTTAACTTTGCAATCATCATTACAATCACCAGTGTTTTCTTCCAAGCGTCTTTTGGAACCTTTTGCCTTTGTTGTATGGTCTGGAAAATAAAAATAGAACACAATAGTTGTTTAAGTGAAAATCTTTAGCTTAATGATATTTTACTGTTTTCATATACATGTAACAGTAATCAGATATGTGTAATTTCAAGTTTTTTTCAACTTACCCACGTACAATTGCAACCTAAAAAATCAACATGTCCAGAATCATAACTTACTTGCCCAGAAGTTCAATACTCGAAATTTTTTTATAGAACTATGATGTTAAGTAAATACTGTAAGTAATGATAAATGATTGATAATAAAAATAGTTCACTGTTTAATGTGATAGAAGCATTGAAATATCTATATTTTAAGTACATTGTATAGCTATGTTAGAATTATTTTACAGCTAAAAATATAACTTGTCCTCGGACGAGTGGGTTGGACATATTTACTCGTCCGCAGCCATATAGGTACGAGTCTGACAAGTCGGGCATAGGAATTCCACACCCCAGGTAATGTACATACAAATTAATAAAAAGTAAATCTTTAAAGCCATAGTAGAGCATAAACAATTTCACATTGCAGATAACAAAAGCAATAAGGCTGGGTCACAAGTTGAAGCAACATCAGCAAAAGACCCTCCTTTTGTGGGATCGTTGTTTTTATTATTAGGATCAGCCTTCATCTTAATTAGGGTCTTGTTTAAAATTGCATTTAGTTGCATGTAAGTACATCAGCTTTAAGGGTAGAAATGTATGTGTTTATGCCTTTAGGGACATGTTCGATTAACAGTGGCCATATTCTGCTATCCATAATAAACAAAAGGTCTACATGTTCACATAAAAGTCGTGCGCTATCTGTGCATAACTTACAAAAAAACAGAATTGTTAGCTTGTTGGTTTCACAAGCTAGTACATAAAAAGTACGAGAAAATCCCAAGTACTTAGTACAGTATAGCCTTTGCAGAGCTGTCCTCTACAGAACAAATCCTCTGCACAATAACAACTTTTGACATTTCCCTAAGTTATAATTTTCATTAAATTGAACCTCTGCAGAACAACAACCTCTCATTCTCGTTCCCAGAATCTAGTAGGATTCTCAATACTAGCTAGTATTTAGAATCCTACTAGACTCTGGGAACGAAAATGCAACCTCTGAACAACAACACATTTTAGGCCCTCCCAGTTGGTGTTGCTTAAGAGAGGTTGCACTGTAGTTTTTAAATAGAAATCTATATTAAAATTACCTTGAAGATGGCTAATTTTCTGTTGAATTACATCCACAATATCTTGTCTAATTTCAGATTCACGTTGTCTAATTTTCTTAAATCTTTCTGTGTATTCATAGGCTGATCTTTGAGGAGAGTTATCTTTTCTTGTCCATTCTGAGATTTTGTTGGAATCTGCAATAGAGGTTAGACGTTAATAACAGTTGTCAAATGTTTGCTTACAAGTAAGTGTTGATTAAAACAATATATAAATTGATGAATTTTACGATTTGTAGAAACTTGAAATGTATTTTGGTTCAATAGCAAAGACAATAACACACGTTGCTAGCGAGCTGATACCCTTATTCGGGGTATAAAGTGACATGGTCTCCGGAATGCAATAATACATTTATCATGTTCGTTAATTTCTTGCAGCTGCCTGCCAAAATTACGACTAATTCAAATATACCTGGAAGTGGACTCGAGAGTGATTAATATAAGTTGTATGAACTTGCTTCACAGTCTAGCGAAATAAATTAGTATAAATAAACTCACCAGTGATGGTTTGTCTCGAAGAAAAACTAGATTTAGAACTTTCATTATCATTAAACACTATGTACTTGTTTGGTTTCCATTTTTTTTTCAGTTGTTATGGTGACACTCTTGACACTTTGATCACTGAAATCAAATAAATTTATATATATCTAATTGGGACAAAAGTGCTAAAAATTAAAACATATATGCTAACCTACACTGAGCTTGTCGTTATTTTTATGTTCATTTTAATTTCGCTTTAAAAATTATTTAAAACAATAACAACCTGTAGCGTCGATTTTTAAATTAAAAAATAGACATTATTTCATTACCATTTTCTGTATCGAAATATAATAGAATTGAAAATATTTCATAGACCTCAGGAAATCTTTTGAAGATCTGACTTAGAGGAAGGTTGCAATAAACAGACGAAATGCTTATAATAAGTAACATTCTGTATTTAAAGCTCAACGTTTGACGAAATTTAATTTTAAATAAACACTTACCTATTCCTTGCTAACTCTGTACAAACATTTCCAGTCAATTTTGTCATGTCTCTCATTATTTCTTCTTGTAATATAAATCTGTATCTCTTATATGATGCTGCTTTGTGCGCTTTATATGTCGTTATAGTGATTCTGACGTTATATACGTTACGTTATTACGTCATATGTAACTGTGACGTTTTTTGACGTCATGACGTTAGAGGACGTAAAATATTATAATATTGAGTGTTTTCCAGCATAAATTTCATCATCAATAGCCATCAGGCGCGTAGCTACCAGTACGCAGAGTACGCAGCTGCGTACACACTGGTCCAGAAAATTGTAAAAATACAAACGCCAAAAATGTAATAAAATCTTTCGCCTGAGGGGGGTAGGGGTGTGTAAAACAAAACTGCTTGAGCGTTATTTTACTAACCTTATGTCAAGTTATATTTCAATGGGACTTGCGATGCCTTTTGGGAGTTGAATTTACGGTTTTAAAATTCGATGTTTGTCTTTGAATCCAGTCTATATAATTCTTTAAACGCTGGTTAAAATTGAATGATAATTTGTATGAATGTTGTCTTCCTATATTTGTGTCCAGATTGAATTATACAGACCCATTTTGAATAGTTGCCAAAAATGCTCCTGAAATGATCTACAGAAAAACAAATTCGGGGCGGGGCATGCCCTTGACCCCTAGGATTTTGCGTACACATCAAAAAGACCTTGCTACGCCACTGGCCATGACCAATTTTAAATTAAAAAATAATTTAATAATGAGGTGAATTATTTATTGTGTCTAATTTTGCATTCGGAACAACCTCGGCGATCTTTAAGATTGTTCCTATTGCTTAATTTGTCATACAATTTTCTAAGCAGTTATGATGGTCGTGTTAATGAAAAAAGTGTCGTGGTATATGAGAACGACGGAACACATAAAATGTTATACCAAAAGAAGTGATTACTTGGCTTTTGTATGACTCTGTGTCTATGTAACAGTTTAACCAATGAAAAATATCGCTAATTAACATGTTACGAGTACAACATGTATTTGTAGACGAGAGAGTCAAATAAATTCAGTTCAGTTTCAAACGTATTTAATTTGACATTGTCTCCCTTATATATTTTCCTTGCTTATAAATCACCAAAATAACTAGTCTGGAGAAAACGAATTACTTATATGTGACTGTATATTATATACTTATATTTAATGATGCTTATTTTATTTTTGTTTTGTTGGGTTTACCGTCATAGCAACACATTGTATATGTCATATAACGGCGGTCAGTCAACTTAGTCACTGTCCTGGAAAGGCTAAATCTCTGGATTTAGCTGTTAACCAACTACAAAGCACATACTTTAGATTATAGAAATTATACCTTTGTGAATGTAAACCAAATAAAAAAAGTGGTAAAAATACAATAACATAAAAAATTATAACAATAATTAACTATATATACATTATTGTTTTATTTATACATATAAATCTATACATTTTTATACAATTTACAATTTTATATTCAATATACAACTTTATATACAGTAAAGCTAATGTATGTAATATGCGGTTCAATGTGCAATATTTTATCCCATACGCAATATAGAATAGCATGAAATGCAGTAGTAGTGAAACAGTTAAACATATTTTAAATCAATCAATAAAGTAATGTGAAGTACTGACACAATTAAATGCTTGTGCAACTATTTTAGTGCAGTAATAAACTTTCGCCTCAAACAAATATAGAAATTCACACAAGTAAAACAAACACAGTTCCGAGATACGTACATATACATGCCGGTAGGGCCTATAACAGGAATTGAGTTACGAAACGAGGGACGAAACATTTTTCTGGGGTATGGTATAGGTTTTTTATGCTCAATCGAAAAGTTCGGACAATATCGCCGGCAAAAAAGTTCGTTTTGATAAAACCAAGAGCGTTCGAATGAATAAATCGATGATAAAAGCCATGCATTTCGGTACTTTTTAAAACGGAACTATTTTTGTTTTCGCTCCCTGGACTCTTCGACCTAAAAACTTTCGTAAATTAGTTTCTGTTGAATTCTATGTGCGTCGGTATTTTTGCTACGTATCATTTCTCGTACTTGGAATTTTTCGACACAGAGCTCAAATATTTGTTTTGTACATCTGTGTTTTTTACTATTAAACTTAATTTTCTGTGTTGTAAGACCTTTTTATTAATGTTTTGTTTTTATGTCATTTTTTTGTCAAAATGGCTCTTGCAAAAGAGAAACCTTATATTGATTTTTATGTATAAAAATCTATATAACCAATTACTTTGGATAACTAATACCTTTTGGGTCTACATGAGCAGTGTATACTAATAACAATGATGCTATTGTACACACATTGATTTTTTCTTGAAACAATCACTATAATCGAGTACTGTTTCTTGATTAAGATTTTTTGCGCAACATTTTATCATAGCAACTTCTAAAGGGTTTCATTTGAAACTTCTATCATGTAGGATAAAATTTACCATTAGATATTAAATACTATAATTCATAAAACTAACAATAATTTATACTAAATTATGGCCCTTACATACAAACAAAAATTCTAAGTTAAGTTCTAATGCAACATTTTATCTTGGCAACTACTGAAGGGATTGATTTGAATATTCACACATGACAACGGTATTACCATCGGAAGTCAATTTTAAAGTTGCATCACTCTAGCTTGAATTTTTACTATTTTAAATTGTGAGCCTTTTATATTGAAAATGTTTTAGTAAGAAGATTTGCAAAAAATAAAAAAGCTGCAGTCAATGAAAGTTTTCTTGTTAAATTTTTCTCATCTCAATTGAATTTCATAATTGATTCGGTTTACAAGACCACTCCTAATAGTAGAGCGCGCTGTCCATTGACGGCTCTCAATTGTTAATTAAACCTCTTACCTGAAATATCCAAACACTTCGTAATACCCAGAATCGACATTGAATAAATTCTAGAATGTTATCCTTCATCATTGCACCTTTAACTTTCAAGTTATCCTATTTCATAGAAGTTGCTCTCAAAAAGTAAATTCTAAATATTTTGGTAGTCTGAACCACACGGATTACACAAGTAATTATGCACGAAATCCATGTGCCTATTTACGTCATTTAAAACTGGCATGGATAAGATACGAAATGGAGACTTTTAGGCGAAAAGGAGCATATAATGGCAAAACGGAGATTTAATTGTTAGTAAAACCCTTCTTAAAATAACAATTATAATACAAATTATATTTACTGATAATAAAATCACCATTCTCAAATTAGTGATTTTCATATCAGTCCAATTTTTACAAGAGTTGCTTAAAACGTAGGGTCCACAAAGGCGGATCCAAATGGGGTCAGGGGGGTCCGGACCCCCCCCCTAGAATTGGGAAAATGTACCTGTCCATTAGTGTATTTCTTGACTGTAAGTCATTTTTGAGTAGCATGGGATCTATGTTAATGTGTACTTATTATTATATGTGTGCGTATTTAACGAGTGTGAGGACTCTGGTGCCAGTGGGTTTAACGCCGTGTCGACAAACATTATTGTCATTTTACTGAGGCAAGCTCACCTTACCTAGGTTTCCTGGACCTTGTCTATAACCAAGACTAATCAACCCTTCCAAACGTTCGATATCTTTTCCATTATATTATGCATAATATTATGTACACGATTTTTCCTTTTTTAGATCGGACTAAGCATTTTTGATTGGGTGAAAATGTTTAGTACAGATCCTGCAAAGGTGTGCCTTCAGATTTAAATTGACCATGTAAATGTTATATTTCTTACCAGACTAGGCTGAATATAATATCTTTATACAATACAAACAAAATATTTAGCCCTATACTTGTATGAAGGGCGTGTTTCTTCATTTTATTTTATCATAATTACATGTTTTTACTATGGGTTATATATATAATATATGCGGGTGATCACCATGGGATTCATTTAAATTTCTTTTTTTTCGTATGTCTGTTTATGATAATGCCATGTTCACTATATGTGTTTGTAAATTTCATTCTGTTTGCTATAAACATGTTGTATGTTTAGAGCAATAAAGGTTGTTGTTGTTGTTATACCTAATCAATGGAGGAAAATCAACATTATTGTCGAATATCCATGGAAGAGTATAACCAGTCCGGGTGAGACTCTAACTAGCAACCTCTTAGGGACACTTGATTCGAAATCCTGAGCTTGGCCTTTGTAAGACACCGAAACAGAACACATATTTTACTTTAAACAATAATTTAAACAAAAACATTTGGTTTTTACATGCCGGTATACGTACGTATACATTATTTTTAATAGTTTAAAAAAAAATGAACGTCTTTACTAGACAAACCAAATATTAAGTTGATAAATTGTCATTTGCATTTCATCAATTAATGGACTATAAATAAATAAAATGTAGTAAGATGATTAATAGTTCACCAGAACCAATCATCGTTGTTGCCTACGTCATCATTGCTTTCGTCATCTTGTTTTTGTTCATATTGTCCCCAGCTGAAGTAATCCACTCTCAAGTTAGACTTATCAAAACCATTTTCTAACATATCAGCGGATATTCTCTTTTCACACCATTTCTCACAACATTTCAGTGAACAACATTCATGGAACACCATGTTAACTGTGTTAAGAAGTCGCCTTTGTAGTAACCTTTGGTACAATGGCTTTTCTGGTTGTTCACCTCGTCGTGAAATCGGCTTTGGTTTGACACTAGGTCCTGCTTTACATACACATGAGTTGGAGCACTCTTGAACATCATTTAAGTTTTTTTTCGGCACTTCAGGGATACTTGTGGGTGGGTTTTCTGTGCCCAGTCGAAACTTGATCTTTGGTCTTTTCATTTCGCTTACTGTATCAGCGTCTTCATCAGACTTTCTCTTTTTATTATTCTCATCTGTATGTGGTTGGTTTTTAATCGCGATGTTTTCGTGTGCATTACTATTCACTTTGACTTTATTTTCATCATTTGCCACCATTTTCTTAACTTTGCAATCATCATTACAATCACCAGTGTTTTCTTCCAAGCGTCTTTTGGAACCTTTTGCCTTTGTTGTATGGTCTGGAAAATAAAAATAGAACACAATAGTTGTTTAAGTGAAAATCTTTAGCTTAATGATATTTTACTGTTTTCATATACATGTAACAGTAATCAGATATGTGTAATTTCAAGTTTTTTTCAACTTGCCCACGTACAATTGCAACCTAAAAAATCAACTTGTCCAGAATCAAAACTTACTTGCCCAGAAGTTCAATACTCGAAAAAAATTTATAGAACTATGATGTTAAGTAAATACTGTAAGTAATGATAAATGATTGATAATAAAAATAGTTCACTGTTTAATGTGATAGAAGCATTGAAATATCTATATTTTAAGTACATTGTATAGCTATGTTAGAATTATTTTACAGCTAAAAATATAACTTGTCCTCGGACGAGTGGGTTGGACATATTTACTCGTCCGCAGCCATATAGGTACGAGTCTGACAAGTCGGGCATAGGAATTCCACACCCCAGGTAATGTACATACAAATTAATAAAAAGTAAATCTTTAAAGCCATAGTAGAGCATAAACAATTTCACATTGCAGATAACAAAAGCAATAAGGCTGGGTCACAAGTTGAAGCAACATCAGCAAAAGACCCTCCTTTTGTGGGATCGTTGTTTTTATTATTAGGATCAGCCTTCATCTTAATTAGGGTCTTGTTTAAAATTGCATTTAGTTGCATGTAAGTACATCAGCTTTAAGGGTAGAAATGTATGTGTTTATGCCTTTAGGGACATGTTCGATTAACAGTGGCCATATTCTGCTATCCATAATAAACAAAAGGTCTACATGTTCACATAAAAGTCGTGCGCTATCTGTGCATAACTTACAAAAAAAACAGAATTGTTAGCTTGTTGGTTTCACAAGCTAGTACATAAAAAGTACGAGAAAATCCCAAGTACTTAGTACAGTATAGCCTTTGCAGAGCTGTCCTCTACAGAACAAATCCTCTGCACAATAACAACTTTTGACATTTCCCTAAGTTATAATTTTCATTAAATTGAACCTCTGCAGAACAACAACCTCTCATTCTCGTTCCCAGAATCTAGTAGGATTCTCAATACTAGCTAGTATTTAGAATCCTACTAGACTCTGGGAACGAGAATGCAACCTCTGAACAACAACACATTTTAGGCCCTCCCAGTTTGTGTTGCTTAAGAGAGGTTGCACTGTAGTTTTTAAATAGAAATCTATATTAAAATTACCTTGAAGATGGCTAATATCTGTTGAATTACATCCACAATATCTTGTCTAATTTCAGATTCACGTTGTCTAATTTTCTTAAATCTTTCTGTGTATTCATAGGCTGATCTTTGAGGAGAGTTATCTTTTCTTGTCCATTCTGAGATTTTGTTGGAATCTGCAATAGAGGTTAGACGTTAATAACAGTTGTCAAATGTTTGCTTACAAGTAAGTGTTGATTAAAACAATATATAAATTGATGAATTTTACGATTTGTAGAAACTTGAAATGTATTTTGGTTCAATAGCAAAGACAATAACACACGTTGCTAGCGAGCTGATACCCTTATTCGGGGTATAAAGTGACATGGTCTCCGGAATGCAATAATACATTTATTATGTTCGTTAATTTCTTGCAGCTGCCTGCCTAAATTACGACTAATTCAAATATACCTGGAAGTGGACTCGAGAGTGATTAATATAAGTTGTATGAACTTGCTTCACAGTCTAGCGAAATAAATTAGTATAAATAAACTCACCAGTGATGGTTTGTCTCGAAGAAAAACTAGATTTAGAACTTTCATTATCATTAAACACTATGTACTTGTTTGGTTTCCATTTTTTTTCAGTTGTTATGGTGACACTCTTGACACTTTGATCACTGAAATCAAATAAATTTATATATATCTAATTGGGACAAAAGTGCTAAAAATTAAAACATATATGCTAACCTACACTGAGCTTGTCGTTATTTTTATGTTCATTTTAATTTCGCTTTAAAAATTATTTAAAACAATAACAACCTGTAGCGTCGATTTTTAAATTAAAAAATAGACATTATTTCATTACCATTTTCTGTATCGAAATATAATAGAATTGAAAATATTTCATAGACCTCAGGAAATCTTTTGAAGATCTGACTTAGAGGAAGGTTGCAATAAACAGACGAAATGCTTATAATAAGTAACATTCTGTATTTAAAGCTCAACGTTTGACGAAATTTAATTTTAAATAAACACTTACCTATTCCTTGCTAACTCTGTACAAACATTTCCAGTCAATTTTGTCATGTCTCTCATTATTTCTTCTTGTAATATAAATCTGTATCTCTTATATGATGCTGCTTTGTGCGCTTTATATGTCGTTATAGTGATTCTGACGTTATATACGTTACGTTATTACGTCATATGTAACTGTGACGTTTTTTGACGTCATGACGTTAGAGGACGTAAAATATTATAATATTGAGTGTTTTCCAGCATAAATTTCATCATCAATAGCCATCAGGCGCGTAGCTACCAGTACGCAGAGTACGCAGCTGCGTACACACTGGTCCAGAAAATTGTAAAAATACAAACGCCAAAAATGTAATAAAATCTTTCGCCTGAGGGGGGTAGGGGTGTGTAAAACAAAACTGCTTGATCGTTATTTTACTAACCTTATGTCAAGTTATATTTCAATGGGACTTGCGATGCCTTTTGGGAGTTGAATTTACGGTTTTAAAATTCGATGTTTGTCTTTGAATCCAGTCTATATAATTCTTTAAACGCTGGTTAAAATTGAATGATAATTTGTATGAATGTTGTCTTCCTATATTTGTGTCCAGATTGAATTATACAGACCCATTTTGAATAGTTGCCAAAAATGCTCTTGAAATGATCTACAGAAAAACAAATTCGGGGCGGGGCATGCCCTTGACCCCTAGGATTTTGCGTACACATCAAAAAGACCTTGCTACGCCACTGGCCATGACCAATTTTAAATTAAAAAATAATTTAATAATGAGGTGAATTATTTATTGTGTCTAATTTTGCATTCGGAACAACCTCGGCGATCTTTAAGATTGTTCCTATTGCTTAATTTGTCATACAATTTTCTAAGCAGTTATGATGGTCGTGTTAATGAAAAAAGTGTCGTGGTATATGAGAACGACGGAACACATAAAATGTTATACCAAAAGAAGTGATTACTTGGCTTTTGTATGACTCTGTGTCTATGTAACAGTTTAACCAATGAAAAATATCGCTAATTAACATGTTACGAGTACAACATGTATTTGTAGACGAGAGAGTCAAATAAATTCAGTTCAGTTTCAAACGTATTTAATTTGACATTGTCTCCCTTATATATTTTCCTTGCTTATAAATCACCAAAATAACTAGTCTGGAGAAAACGAATTACTTATATGTGACTGTATATTATATACTTATATTTAATGATGCTTATTTTATTTTTGTTTTGTTGGGTTTACCGTCATAGCAACACATTGTATATGTCATATAACGGCGGTCAGTCAACTTAGTCACTGTCCTGGAAAGGCTAAATCTCTGGATTTAGCTGTTAACCAACTACAAAGCACATACTTTAGATTATAGAAATTATACCTTTGTGAATGTAAACCAAATAAAAAAAGTGGTAAAAATACAATAACATAAAAAATTATAACAATAATTAACTATATATACATTATTGTTTTATTTATACATATAGATCTATACATTTTTATACAATTTACACTTTTATATTCAATATACAACTTTATATACAGTAAAGCTAATGTATGTAATATGCGGTTCAATGTGCAATATTTTATCCCATACGCAATATAGAATAGCATGAAATGCAGTAGTAGTGAAACAGTTAAACATATTTTAAATCAATCAATAAAGTAATGTGAAGTACTGACACAATTAAATGCTTGTGCAACTATTAAAGTGCAGTAATAAACTTTCGCCTCAAACAAATATAGAAATTCACACAAGTAAAACTAACACAGTTCCGAGATACGTACATATACATGCCGGTAGGGCCTATAACAGGAATTGAGTTACGAAACGAGGGACGAAACATTTTTCTGGGGTATGGTATAGGTTTTTTATGCTCAATCGAAAAGTTCGGACAATATCGCCGGCAAAAAAGTTCGTTTTGATAAAACCAAGAGCGTTCGAATGAATAAATCGATGATAAAAGCCACGCATTTCGGTACTTTTTAAAACGGAACTATTTTTGTTTTCGCTCCCTGGACTCTTCGACCTAAAAACTTTCGTAAATTAGTTTCTGTTGAATTCTATGTGCGTCGGTATTTTTGCTACGTATCATTTCTCGTACTTGGAATTTTTCGACACAGAGCTCAAATATTTTTTTTGTACATCTGTGTTTTTTACTATTAAACTTAATTTTCTGTGTTGTAAGACCTTTTTATTAATGTTTTGTTTTTATGTCCTTTTTTTGTCGAAATGGCTCTTGCAAAAGAGAAACCTTATATTGATTTTTATGTATAAAAATCTATATAACCAATTACTTTGGATAACTAATACCTTTTGGGTCTACATGAGCAGTGTATACTAATAACAATGATGCTATTGTACACACATTGATTTTTTCTTGAAACAATCACTATAATCGAGTACTGTTTCTTGATTAAGATTTTTTGCGCAACATTTTATCATAGCAACTTCTAAAGGGTTTCATTTGAAACTTCTATCATGTAGGATAAAATTTACCATTAGATATTAAATACTATAATTCATAAAACTAACAATAATTTATAGTAAATTATGGCCCTTACATACAAACAAAAATTCTAAGTTAAGTTCTAATGCAACATTTTATCTTGGCAACTACTGAAGGGATTGATTTGAATATTCACACATGACTACGGTATTACCATCGGAAGTCAATTTTAAAGTTGCATCACTCTAGCTTGAATTTTTACTATTTTAAATTGTGAGCGCCTTTTATATTGAAAATGTTTTAGTAAGAAGATCTGCAAAAAAGAAAAAAGCTGCAGTCAATGAAAGTTTTCTTGTTAAATTTTTCTCATCTCAATTGAATTTCATAATTGATTCCGTTTACAAGACCACTCCTAATAGTAGAGCGCGCTGTCCATTGACGGCTCTCAATTGTTAATTAAACCTCTTACCTGAAATATCCAAACACTTCGTAATACCCAGAATCGACATTGAATAAATTCTAGAATGTTATCCTTCATCATTGCACCTTTAACTTTCAAGTTATCCTATTTCATAGAAGTTGCTCTCAAAAAAGTAAATTCTAAATATTTTGGTCGTCTGAACCACACGGATTACACAAGTAATTAATTATGCACGAAATCCATGTGCCTATTTACGTCATTTAAAACTGGCATGGATAAGATACGAAATGGAGACTTTTAGGCGAAAAGGAGCATATAATGGCAAAACGGAGATTTAATTGTTAGTAAAACCCTTCTTAAAATAACAATTATAATACAAATTATATTTACTGATAATAAAATCACCATTCTCAAATTAGTGATTTTCATATCAGTCCAATTTTTACAAGAGTTGCTTAAAAGGTAGGGTCCACAAAGGCGGATCCAAATGGGGTCAGGGGGGTCCCGACCCCCCCCCCCTAGAATTGGGAAAATGTACCTGTCCATTAGTGTATTTCTTGACTGTAAGTCATTTTTGAGTAGCATGGGATCTATGTTAATGTGTACTTATTATTATATGTGTGCGTATTTAACGAGTGTGAGGACTCTGGTGCCAGTGGGTTTAACGCCGTGTCGACAAACATTATTGTCATTTTACTGAGGCAAGCTCACCTTACCTAGGTTTCCTGGACCTTGTCTATAACCAAGACTAATCAACCCTTCCAAACGTTCGATATCTTTTCCATTATATTATGCATAATATTATGTACACGATTTTTCCTTTTTTAGATCGGACTAAGCATTTTTGATTTGGTGAAAATGTTTAGTACAGATCCTGCAAAGGTGTGCCTTCAGATTTAAATTGACCATGTAAATGTTATATTTCTTACCAGACTAGGCTGAATATAATATCTTTATACAATACAAACAAAATATTTAGCCCTATACTTGTATGAAGGGCGTGTTTCTTCATTTTATTTTATCATAATTACATGTTTTTACTATGGGTTATATATATAATATATGCGGGTGATCACCATGGGATTCATTTAAATTTCTTTTTTTTCGTATGTCTGTTTATGATAATGCCATGTTCACTATATGTGTTTGTAAATTTCATTCTGTTTGCTATAAACATGTTGTATGTTTAGAGCAATAAAGGTTGTTGTTGTTGTTATACCTAATCAATGGAGGAAAATCAACATTATTGTCGAATATCCATGGAAGAGTATAACCAGTCCGGGTGAGACTCTAACTAGCAACCTCTTAGGGACACTTGATTCCAAATCCTGAGCATGGCCTTTGTAAGACACCGAAACAGAACACATATTTTACTTTAAACAATAATTAAAAAAAAAACATTTGGTTTTTACATGCCGGTATACGTACGTATACATTATTTTTAATAGTTTAAAAAAAAATAAACGTCTGTACTAGACAAACCAAATATTAAGTTGATAAATTGTCATTTGCATTTCATCAATTAATGGACTATAAATAAATAAAATGTAGTAAGATGATTAATAGTTCACCAGAACCAATTATCGTTGTTGGCTACGTCATCATTGCTTTCGTCATCTTGTTTTTGTTCATATTGTCCCCAGCTGAAGTAATCCACTCTCAAGTTAGACTTATCAAAACCATTTTCTAACATATCAGCGGATATTCTCTTTTCACACCATTTCTCACAACATTTCAGTGAACAACATTCATGGAACACCATGTTAACTGTGTTAAGAAGTCGCCTTTGTAGTAACCTTTGGTACAATGGCTTTTCTGGTTGTTCACCTCGTCGTGAAATCGGCTTTGGTTTGACACTAGGTCCTGCTTTACATACACATGAGTTGGAGCACTCTTGAACATCATTTAAGTTTTTTTTCGGCACTTCAGGGATACTTGTGGGTGGGTTTTCTGTGCCCAGTCGAAACTTGATCTTTGGTCTTTTCATTTCGCTTACTGTATCAGCGTCTTCATCAGACTTTCTCTTTTTATTATTCTCATCTGTATGTGGTTGGTTTTTAATCGCGATGTTTTCGTGTGCATTACTATTCACTTTGACTTTATTTTCATCATTTGCCACCATTTTCTTAACTTTGCAATCATCATTACAATCACCAGTGTTTTCTTCCAAGCGTCTTTTGGAACCTTTTGCCTTTGTTGTATGGTCTGGAAAATAAAAATAGAACACAATAGTTGTTTAAGTGAAAATCTTTAGCTTAATGATATTTTACTGTTTTCATATACATGTAACAGTAATCAGATATGTGTAATTTCAAGTTTTTTTTTCAACTTGCCCACGTACAATTGCAACCTAAAAAATCAACTTGTCCAGAATCAAAACTTACTTGCCCAGAAGTTCAATACTCGAAAAATTTTTATAGAACTATGATGTTAAGTAAATACTGTAAGTAATGATAAATGATTGATAATAAAAATAGTTCACTGTTTAATGTGATAGAAGCATTGAAATATCTATATTTTAAGTACATTGTAAAGCTATGTTAGAATTATTTTACAGCTAAAAATATAACTTGTCCTCGGACGAGTGGGTTGGACATATTTACTCGTCCGCAGCCATATAGGTACGAGTCTGACAAGTCGGGCATAGGAATTCCACACCCCAGGTAATGTACATACAAATTAATAAAAAGTAAATCTTTAAAGCCATAGTAGAGCATAAACAATTTCACATTGCAGATAACAAAAGCAATAAGGCTGGGTCACAAGTTGAAGCAACATCAGCAAAAGACCCTCCTTTTGTGGGATCGTTGTTTTTATTATTAGGATCAGCCTTCATCTTAATTAGGGTCTTGTTTAAAATTGCATTTAGTTGCATGTAAGTACATCAGCTTTAAGGGTAGAAATGTATGTGTTTATGCCTTTAGGGACATGTTCGATTAACAGTGGCCATATTCTGCTATCCATAATAAACAAAAGGTCTACATGTTCACATAAAAGTCGTGCGCTATCTGTGCATAACTTACAAAAAACAGAATTGTTAGCTTGTTGGTTTCACAAGCTAGTACATAAAAAGTACGAGAAAATCCCAAGTACTTAGTACAGTATAGCCTTTGCAGAGCTGTCCTCTACAGAACAAATCCTCTGCACAATAACAACTTTTGACATTTCCCTAAGTTATAATTTTCATTAAATTGAACCTCTGCAGAACAACAACCTCTCATTCTCGTTCCCAGAATCTAGTAGGATTCTCAATACTAGCTAGTATTTAGAATCCTACTAGACTCTGGGAACGAGAATGCAACCTCTGAACAACAACACATTTTAGGCCCTCCCAGTTGGTGTTGCTTAAGAGAGGTTGCACTGTACATGTAGTTTTTAAATAGAAATCTATATTAAAATTACCTTGAAGATGGCTAATTTTCTGTTGAATTACATTCATAATATCTTGTCTAATTTCAGATTCACGTTGTCTAATTTTCTTATATCTTTCTGTATATTCATAGGCTGATCTTTGAGGAGAGTTATCTTTTCTTGTCCATTCTGAGATTTTGTTGGAATCTGCAATAGAGGTTAGACGTTAATAACAGTTGTAAAATGTTTGCTTACAAGTAAGTGTTGATTAAAACAATATATAAATTGATGAATTTTACGATTTGTAGAAACTTGAAATGTATTTTGGTTCAATAGCAAAGACAATACCACACGTTGCTAGCGAGCTGATACCCTTATTCGGGGTATAAAGTGACATGATCTCCGGAATGCAATAATACATTTATTATGTTCGTTAATTTCTTGCAGCTGCCTGCCAAAATTACGACTAATTCAAATATACCTGGAAGTGGACTCGAGAGTGATTAATATAAGTTGTATGAACTTGCTTCACAGTCTAGCGAAATAAATTAGTATAAATAAACTCACCAGTGATGGTTTGTCTCGAAGAAAAACTAGATTTAGAACTTTCATTATCATTAAACACTATGTACTTGTTTGGTTTCCATTTTTTTTCAGTTGTTATGGTGACACTCTTGACACTTTGATCACTGAAATCAAATAAATTTATATATATCTAATTGGGACAAAAGTGCTAAAAATTAAAACATATATGCTAACCTACACTGAGCTTGTCGTTATTTTTATGTTCATTTTAATTTCGCTTTAAAAATTATTTAAAACAATAACAACCTGTAGCGTCGTTTTTTAAATTAAAAAATAGACATTATTTCATTACCATTTTCTGTATCGAAATATAATAGAATTGAAAATATTTCATAGACCTCAGGAAATCTTTTGAAGATATGACTTAGAGGAAGGTTGCAATAAACAGACGAAATGCTTATAATAAGTAACATTCTGTATTTAAAGCTCAACGTTTGACGAAATTTAATTTTAAATAAACACTTACCTATTCCTTGCTAACTCTGTACAAACATTTCCAGTCAATTTTGTCATGTCTCTCATTATTTCTTCTTGTAATATAAATCTGTATCTCTTATATGATGCTGCTTTGTGCGCTTTATATGTCGTTTTAGTGATTCTGACGTTGTATACGTTACGTTATTACGTCATATGTAACTGTGACGTTTTTTGACGTCATGACGTTAGAGGACGTAAAATATTATAATATTGAGTGTTTTCCAGCATAAATTTCATCATCAATAGCCATCAGGCGCGTAGCTACCAGTACGCAGAGTACGCAGCTGCGTACACACTGGTCCAGAAAATTGTAAAAATACAAACGCCAAAAATGTAATAAAATCTTTCGCCTGATGGGGGTAGGGGTGTGTAAAACAAAACTGCTTGATCGTTATTTTACTAACCTTATGTTAAGTTATATTTCAATGGGACTTGCGATGCCTTTTGGGAGTTGAATTTACGGTTTTAAAATTCGATGTTTGTCTTTGAATCCAGTCTATATAATTCTTTAAACGCTGGTTAAAATTGAATGATAATTTGTATGAATGTTGTCTTCCTATATTTGTGTCCAGATTGAATTATACAGACCCATTTTGAATAGTTGCCAAAAATGCTCCTGAAATGATCTACAGAAAAACAAATTCGGGGCGGGGCATGCCCTTGACCCCTAGGATTTTGCGTACACATCAAAAAGACCTTGCTACGCCACTGGAGGTACAATTCTTTCATCAAATGTTACGTTCATAGGTTTGTGTAAGTTGATTTTAAAATCGTTTTTTAAATCGTTGATTTTATTTTAGATTAATTAGAGTTTCAAGTACTTGCAATCCTTACGATTTTCCTTAGGAATCCACAAATGTGATTCTTCCGCGGATCGGCGGATTTCGGCGTTTTAAATCGTCTCAGCAACTATGTTCGTAAATCCGCTTATAAAAACGTTCTAAAAACTCACAATAAATGAAGCCACTTCATCATCAATAATTATCTAAAATCGGCGAGTTTTTGCATTACATTTGGCGATTTTTATACATTTAAGTTACCATGTATATTTTTTTATAAAATTCTCAACGTTTTGTATGAAAAAGTGGTGAATAGTTTGCGGAAAAAAAGAGTGTTTTATTTAACCAACAAATAAAATATTCATGAACATTCAAAAGCATGCGTAAAGAAGATAGGTTACCTAGCGCTCAATTTTATCCTTTAGGGGCGTCCAAAATGCTCAATTTGCTTCGTTGACAACAATTATTTTCGTCTGGAGGGGTATCAACCCAGTGAGCCTAAAAACTCAGAGTTGCATCGTAAAAGTTAAATATGGAATTGCATTGACTTTGGCGTTAAAGGGAAATATAATTTAATGAGTAAAGCATCATTTCATCCATTTCAATGTGTTTTAAAGTGCTCAGATTTGCACCTTTGACATTATCGTCGGGAGAAGGTACACCTACCGAACCTGGTTGTTTTTAAAATCTTTTTTAAATCGTTGATTTTTTTAGATCAATTTGAGTTTCAAATACTTGTATTCTATATGAATTTCCCTTACGAATCAAAAACGTGATTTTTTCTCCAATAGGCGAATTTTCGCAGAATCATCTCAACAACCATTTCGTAAATCCATTGAAAAACGTCCGAAAAAACTCACAATAAAGCTAGTTGACAGATTGGTTAAATGATGTCACTTTACTTACAAAAGTGTATTTAAAAGTGTATTTAAAATCGGCAGTTTTCCGAGGTAAAATCGGCGAATTTTCTCAAAACATTTGGCGATTTAATACAAGTTACCATGAATTATTTTTCTAAATTCTTGGCATTTTATGTGAACAAAAGGATTAATAATTAGTTTTGTGAAATTAACAAGATTATAATTATCAAACCAACATAACATGAAAATTCAAATTTAATGCGCGGGTAAAGAAGATTTCTAGCGCTCAATTCCATCCTTAAGGTGTGTCCAAAAGTGCTCTAATTCGCTCTGTTGACAACATGTTTTACGACGGGAGGATATACGCATCCCAAACTACCTCTACCAAAGACTCCATGGTTCCAACTATCCTTAAGGGGACAGATTTTTAATTTCACTGAAAACAGGCCTGAGCAAGAAGTAATGGTGATACTTAGGACAGAACACAACCGCCTAAATGGGCTCATGCATAAAAAGGTGAAGCTGACACCAACAGCTACATGCGGTGAGGAACCACGAATTGCATCCTTCAAACTTGAGACAGGTCTACACCACCAGGAGTGACTAGCAACGTGGCCGATTGAGACAACCCTACTACAGAGTACAATTCATTCATGAGACTGGTCTGACTGTGTCTCATATCATCTGTTTTAGTGTGCTTTAAAGTGCTCAGATTTGCACCTTTAACATGTGAAAATTCAAAACAATTCCATATCGTCGGGAGGGGTACACACCCCGTGCCCCCCCCCCCCCCCACTTACGGCCCTTCTGTATCCGGCCCTGTGCCATGTTGATTGTTTACATCGGCACTACTTAACCTATGAGGTTAATCGCCTGACCTCATAACTTAGTTGTATTTCTACTACGATTGATATCCGAGGTGTATCTTCGTAGATGATCGCCGAGGTCGTTCCGAATGTAGACGAAATAGTGGATGCTTTGGACATTAAGGCGATTGGCATATGGTGTGAAAGTGGTTGCTATGGACCGAAGGGTGGTTGCTAAGGATATACATGTATTGATGATTGCTATGAGCTTAACAGTTGTTGCCCTGAAGTCATATTTGTCCTATATACTATTTATGTGTTATTTGAATTGATTAGACTCGATATAATACTTTTTTAAAAGTGCGACGTTTAGCGTCAGCGTCGCCACGTTTAACGTCAGGGCAAGTGCGAAGGTTAGCGGTGGTTGCGATGTTAGCGTTAATGGTGCGACGTTTAGCGGTGCTACAAACTTCAAACTAACAGAAAACAAAGACTGTAAAGTTTCATATAACTATCAGGTTGATAAAATAGAGGATATTCGTCAACTTTTGTGTAAGATCGATTACGACAAGTGACCTCAGAAAACCTTTTTTCACGAGTGGCGTAGCAGCGAGCCAAAATTTCATTTTCTAAGCTCATAAGTTGAAACAAAAAGATCTTACTCTAATATTGGCACATTTTCTGTTTCTGTGATTTTTTCTGTGTTCTGCTAGAAATATTTTAACCATAAAGCATAAAAGAAACATCATTACTTCACACAATCTTGAATTAAGTCTTTTGTTTACATTAATCTAACACATAATATAGGATTAACACAGTGATCGTAGAGATTAACATTAATCAATTAGTTCAGGATTAAACAGATTAATACCATTGTTGACCTTTATAACAATAAACTGACTGACTGGTTAATTCCTATAAAACTTTTACATGTACTTTGTATTATGCTTACGTGTACTTTCCTTTGGTAAATTTAATTGGATATACATTGTACAGTGCTCTTCGAAAGTCCATGGAAATATTTCGATTTGAGAATAAACCGATTCCTTTTTCTTATTGGATAAAAAAACATCCAAAAAGTCATCTAAGCAAATAGCAAATTCAATACTTATCAGTTCATTAATGTACAATTTAAACTTTCTAACTTGAATTAACATGACATAAAGTTAAGTTAATAGTTTTACTAAATTTTTGGCTCGATTGTGAAACAAGTTCTTACATCTTAAATTAATCACTTTCAAGTCCACTACCCCAGTACTAAGCTAGTAGAGTAAAGTTTCTTGTTCAAGGAAACAAAGGGGTAGGTTTTGGATGGGATTCTAATCAACGCGAAGCTGGCTATCCAATGATTACCAGTAGTAAAAACACTTGTGGTATGATCAGATTTTCTCAAAATCTCATTTGTTCAAGAACGTATGGATTGCACTGTATACATTGAACAAGTTATATATTTTAATCAGTTGGAGGTTTACAACCACGAGACAATTGTGCCAGAAGAATGTCTGGTACTGTAAGAGAAACGAAACTTTTAGTGCTATGAACTTACAGTAATGATATACATACATGTACATCTAATGGAATTTATGAGATGCATTAAGAAAAACCTTCAGAAAATTGTTTATTAATTACTTGTGAAAAAATTAATAAAATTCGTGTAAAATTGTAAAATTTTGTTACAAAATTATTGTGTACACTGGAGATAAAATCCTTGTTTTATAAAAAGAAATAATCATGCAATTAGTGTGGAGGATAATATTAAACAATTAATGTCTAATTAATTTTAACATCTGCATACAAAAAATCGAAATGAAAACTAATAAAAGAAACGTGAATTCGTAAAAGTGCGAATTTAACAACGAAGATATAATAAAAGTCACCGAAAGAAGAAATTGTAATTTACGTAGACATATAAAGTGAAGAACCAATAAACACCTATAACAATGTGTGCGTTCAGAGACAATCTGATAGTGTCACCAGTGTCGATGGCTTGGTCATACAGGTTAAACCAGAAGCCACGTCGACCAGCCATGAAGAAACTTGCACGTCCAAGAAAGAATTCTAAAGTAGATGAAGTAGAGATAAAGAAACAAATAGAAGAAGAAAAAGCTGTAAGATTAGCCAGAGAAGCTTCCATTATACCATTAGATGATGAAGAATTTGATTTTGATGGTTAGTAAATATTTCATTTTTTCGATTATTTTTGTCTGGTTTTGGCATCGACTTCGAGTTTTGCCGTATGATCATGACGTTGGAGCCCGTGTGAGGCTCGAGCCATCAACCTCATCAGGACGCGTAACACGAATTCTTGCGCATAGCCTTACTTAACCACACACCCTGGTAAAATGGAAAGACACGTGTCTGTACGATAAACGTATTGATTGACCAAATTGCTATCAAGGAATTCGTCGGATGTGCTTTCGAGCTTGTCTTCCACTCAAGTGCAACTCTAGGTATCCATTATTATATAAACCATTAATGATATTGATGGTGATTATTTTACAGATGATTATGATGATGAACAAGCGATACCAGAGGACATTGATCTAACACAACGTTATTATATCATGGCCTGTAAAGATTTAAAGATAAGGTCAATAAAGTTGATATATGATGGCCTTGTCTTAGAGAAATTAAGATGTAAAGGAATGGTACTCTCAAAGAAAGATATGAAAGCTTGTTCCATAGCTTTACTGGTATGTACTGAAGTTTATTACAATGATGTCTGACTTGATAAGTGGTCCTCGCCGATGTTCAAGTGTGGTAATATATTTGCATGTAGACATAAATGCATTAAGCACAAAACAATAGCTGCCACGATTCTTATCACACCATAATTTAGTCGGTATGATTGACATAGTCTAAAGAGCATCGGTAGATTCTTCCCGGGTAACTGTTAAGACTTAAAGCTGTAAGGCATTAAGCAAGGATAGTCGGTGAGCGAATAGAGTCTCAAAGTGTAGACTTTTTCATAGACATCAAGATAGCAAGACAGTTTGGTTCATTTAGAATCTTCAAGTCGGTCTATATCGTATTTGTCATTGCGACGGGTAAGTCTAACATTACCTTGACTAATTGTTAACAACATGTTTTTGTAGATAATTGTCAATCAAAATGGTTAGTAATAGTCACTTCAACATTGTCACTAAATGATTTGCTTCTAGTTTAACAGTACACAAACATATAAAGACCACATAAAAATGCCAAAAAGACGACAATCAATAGAACCTAACCAATAGGACACCAAGCCCTGTAAACAAGGTGAAACGTTTTTTTTTCTGTGCTGCAAATGGTGACCGAGTCCAAATAAATTCTCTCGCCAAATGCCTTTGTGGCACATTGAAAGACATGAAAAAAAGTGTAACAAAAATACAACTTACTTTTATTCATACAGTTCCGGATGTCTCACGGAGACAAATTAGGAAATGATGACTATTTTTCTGTGATTGCTAACCTAATGAACACACTACACAAAATACTAGTAGTATTTATAATTTCAGAGTAATTCAAATATAGAAGTTCTAGAATTTGATGATAATGAGATAGGAGAAGATGCCAGTGTTTATTTTGGTGATGTATTTTCTAGAAATAACTATCTAACTGAAATAGTAAGTGAGATTTTAAACATTATAATATATTATACAATGCCATAATAATCTATGCTGTATTTTATAATTCATTTGATGTCTATAAAATTATTTTCTTTTAGATAAATGGCTTGACTATTTAAAGTCAAGTTTTCTGAAGTTATTGATGTTCAAAGTAGACGGCAAATAATCTTGCATAAGCATTAATTCTTCCCAAGAACTGGGCGAGCTATGTTTGAGGCCTGGTTGTTCTTTATGGCTTTCATTTTAAAGTCTCAAAGTGAATTTCCCCACACATTGATAAAGTCAATTGAGCGCGACAATCAAATTCATGTGATAAAACGTTATCTTTTTATAACGAATGTTGTATTTGGTTCAACGTTCTTCAGACAGAACAATGTCATTGACTCAATATCCGCTTTCTTAAATATATAAGCCTCTGTTATTATAAAACTTCGACATTTCATTTTTATTCTTATGTCTTATGCACATTCTTTCGTCTTTCAGAGAATAACATGGAATGGTATAGGGAAACCAGGAGCTGAGGCAATCTGTAAAGCGTTATATAAAAATACTACAGTTAGAATATTAGACTTGACTGGAAATAGATTATCTGAAGATTCAGCTGAATATTTTGAAACTTTAATGACGGTAAGTAATGTGTGTAAGTTAAAGTAAGCCTTACCATGCGTTGATAATCTCAGTTATCAGTGGCCACTTTTCGAAGGATATATGTTGCTAGCCAGGGCTTCACTGCCGGCACCCTTGGTGTAGTATTCGTTTGGTGTAAATAGGTTCTAATAGGTCAAAGCGCTATCCTTGAGGTATTCCACAGAAGTTACTAGTTCTTCTCCAAAGAGGACATCAACCTATATTTTGACTTGGTTTTTAACGTCGTGTTAACAAAAAGTACTGCCATTTTCCCGATTCATTGTCTATAAACAGTACTAGTTTACCTTAGACGATCAAAATGTAATGCTAAACAGAACGATTGTGAAGCAGGACAGTCTATAATCAAAACATTTCACGATATTACAATGGTATAAAACAGTACGGTTTACGGCGAAAGACGACCATTGGTTATACTGGCCCTATTACATTCAATATTTAATCTTTAAATATATCCACATTGTTTAATTAAAGCAAACCAAGCTTATATCATGCTCTAGCTATAAACTTAAATGCTTAGTACACCAACATGGAAACACCGTAAAAATATGATATATTTTATATTCAACAGGAGAACAGTACATTATATGAGTTATACTTGGGACATAATTACTTCAGAGAGAAAGGTGGCAAACATCTTGCTGAAGGAATAGGTAAATATACTGATTCATTTATTAATAGAAAGCAATTATTATAGAATCTTTGCTATTTTCGATAGTTTGCTATTTGAGAGACATGCGGGCTATTTGTATTGCAAAAATGTCCACAGTTCATTTCTTATGCATTTAACTTTACTGTTGCTTAATGTTTATAAAAGTGTGCCATTAAATCAAGCAATAGTAAAGTAAAATGAATCAGAAATGAACTTTATACGATAGTTTATATGTAAGAAGTCAGCCTTTAAATTTGTACCTCTAATATACTTCACGAAATTTCTAAGTACCCCGAGTTCGATATTGTTTATTTTTCAACATCGGAGTCCGACCGATAACAGAAATCTGTAAAGGACCAAACTGACGTCCGCTTGCATGGTTTTATGCTACTTCATCGATGCAAAACCGGTTTTGTCGTGCATGCGTTGATATGGGAAGATTACAAATTGTTTTGATCAAACAGGAAATTAACAATTATAAATCATATCCTGCACAACTTTGCAAAAACCTATGGCTATTTTTGTTCTTGAAGCGACATACGAGCAATTTCTTGATTTTTCGTTGTATATAACGACACGCTAGCGATTTTAACCAAAACTGACCACGTGGGATTTTAGTACGAGAAGCACGTGCTAATCTTTGCTTTTTAGCACATGCATGACAAAACCAATTTTGCACAAATAAAAAAGCATGGAAATCATGCAAGCAGACGACAGTATACAATGTAGTCTTATGCAACTTATCATTAACGATCGAACATAAATGTTGAAAAAATACCAACAATATTGATATCGGGGTACTTAATTGTTTCGTTAAGTATGTAACATTTGAAATTTATTACATTCGTGCGACAGACTTACTCGCAATTTAGTTTTGAATTTATCACACATTGTGTCTTTCATGTCTTATACTTTACTACATATGTTTTATTTGAATGTGAATACATATTACGCCACAAAACGCATATTTTCATTCTTAAATTCAGCTCAGAACGACTTTCTTCGAGTGTTAGATCTCAGTTGGAACCATTTGAGACTAGCAGGTGCAAAAGCGATTGGACAAGCAATAGGGGTAATGACATTTAGCCATCAATATTTCATTTTTACTAATAAATATCTTATGTGAACTAGTATGTCACTGGTAAAACATAACACTCTTCAATAAATACAAGTCTTTTAAGCACAGTATAATGTGGCTACCTAATTTAATAAACGTGAATCAGATATTTGTGGCATGCATTATTTGATGCTAATGTGTAAAAGTCAATCAAGCTATGCATGAAGGCATATATATGTGACTATCGTAAATTGACATTTAATGAATTCGCTTAAAATAGAAAAGTAGGAAATAAGTATCACGTGACAACATGTATTCTCATCTAATATTATGTACATACAGCTCTAATACATGTACATTGGAAGACAAATGGAACATGACCGAATATATCCGACTACAATAATTTGTAAGAAATAGAGCCTAGGACAAATAAAGCATTGGATATTCCAAATAGAAATATCGAACTCTTTAATCGTCAAAAAAATGTAGGGAATCTTACAATATTATATATATAATTTCAGAAAAACATAAATCTAGAAGTATTAGATGTATCCTGGAATGGTTTCTATTTAGAAGGTATATCACACCTTGCTGCATCGTTAGCAAAGAACCAAGCACTTCTTGATCTTGATCTATCTTGTAATAGACTAACGGAACCATGTATAGCACAATTCTTATCAGGACTGCAGAAAAATTCAACTTTGAAAAAATTACGTGTAAGTAAATTTACTGTGAAGCTGATTTTTATGTACATTCCAACTTTTTGAACTTCTAGTTCGTCCATTGTCGAGTATACTGTACTGACCATACCTATTTATAACGTATAAAAACGCACATGATTTCTAATGTAGAGATCCTTGGGGTTTATTGGTTTATAGCCTTGCATGAAAATTCGACATTACTATTCAGTTTATTTCATTAGTTTTGAGGCGTATGGAAACTATATGCAATGGTCCAGGAAAATTTTTATTAACCAGGAATTAGGAGATATGTATTCTTAGAAACGTTTAATAGGTTTGTAATTTATTATAATCAGATAAATACGGATGCTGATTTCTCTCCGCTCCACAAACCAGCGAAGTGAGTAAAGCAATCGTTGGTATCAGTCGATGGTTATTGGTATGCAGCATATTTCTACTAAATGAAGGAATAAAGCAGCCATTGATGTACATCATGGTCCAGTAGTCGAAGTTCCAGCAAGAGCGGCCATTTTTTATTCTACCGCATGTTTTATCCCAGAATTCAATTAAGATTAAAAAACGCTCTTAGGACTGCCCAAGACCACTCCTAAAGTTAGGAGCGTTTTCGTATTAAGATTTTATTTAGGAATTTTAATGAAACGCACTTAGGATTCTTTCTTGATCTAGGACCAAATTTCGTCCTAGGATTGTTACTGAAACGCAGCCCTTATGATCATGCTGTGTAGAAGTTCCAGGTGGCTGAGTGTTAATTGCCAATTGCAAACAAATAATGTATCAACATGTATTTTATATTTACAGCTAGCTAGAAACCATATAACACATACTGGAGTTATAGTTATATTACAACATTTAGAGAACCATCCAAGGATTGGTGTAGAATATATAGATCTTGGGGTAATGTAACATTTCTTTATCATATTTATCTACAGTATATAGTTTAGCTTCTCAACTGTCAAAACATGAATAGTTGCACAGTGAATGTGTATGTTAAAATTATCATCCTCTTACCTTTATGAGCTTTCGAAAGTGTGTATTATGATCAAGTAGAGCAGCCCCGTGTTCAGTAACTACTGTTAGCTAACGTTACGGATACGGGAAAACTCAACCACGAAGACAACTCGATCCGTGCAATACGCAACTCAAAGTTGGGACAACTCAATCCTTTAGTAGGAGATTGAGTTGTCTCGGGTTGAGTTGTCTATGGGTTGAGTTGTTACGACACTTCTGTTACGGAACGTTTTGGAACGTTCAATGTAACTGAACACGATACTGCTAATGTCGAATGATAGGTTTTTAGTCAAAAGATTTAAGTAACGACAAGGCATCGAGTATAAATACATGTATAATGCATTCAGTCACCGTAAAATTATTCAAGCTTTGGCAGTTAACGAAAAGGTTCAGGAAATGGCCTACAAAACCCTGGTTAGGCCACAGGTTGAATATGCTTCATCTGTCTGGTGTCCATACACCAAATCCAATATTAGCAAAATTGAAATGGTCCAGCGCAGAGCTGCCAGATGGGTTAAGCCGGACTACTCCCCATACTCCAGCGTAACAACAATTCTCAACAATCTTAATTGGAGATCACTAGAGCATCGTCGCTATGACACCAGACTGTGTATGTTCTACAGAATACATCATAATTTAGCTATAAATTTTCCTTCATATATCCAAAGACCTATTAGACCCACTAGATATTCTCATTCTCTTAGTTACAGGTTAGTTCACACATCAGCAGACTACCTGAAATATTCCTTCTTTCCTCATACTATCCAACTTTGGAACAATCTTCCATACAGCATAGTTACCTTGCCTACACTGGACCAGTTACGTGCAGGAGTTTCAAACATCACATACTAAAGCCTAATTCATTGTTTTTAATTTACCAGAGTATTTTTACTCCTTTTTAATTTTTCATTCTATTTGTTTTTGTATAGATTTTACTAGTAAACTTATCATTATTTTTCTTACTTAAATGTAGGTGTATTTGCGATGTCATGATCACGGATCATTTTTCTTTTAAACATTCTTTCACTTAATCTCTGCACTCTCTGCACATTATACTAACATACCTAACCCCTTGCACCATCTTTTATTCCCCAGTACTATACTGGATCTGTATATTACTTGTATTATTTATCTTTACTAACATCCTGGCGCGCAACCCTGTCTATAACCCTCAATTGAGCGGTTGACAGTATTAACGAGATAGATAGATAGTTGAGAAAAAAACGGACTTTACATTTGTAATACCCTCAAAGACATGTGCTTTTTGTTACACGTTGTTAAGAAAATCAGTTTTTTTCTGTTCTATCAGACTTGCTTCCCCACTTTTCCTTATATGCTATATAAACATCAGCATGAATTACATGAGACGAACCTCTCCACATATCATGTATATAGCAACATTTTCAAATGTTCTTATTTTAGAACCAGCATGTACAAGAAGAATTTGTAGTGTTGTTAAAGAAACTACAAGAAACACGAACACTTGAAGTAAAACATGGGATGGTTTGGTCACGTGACAGGGATCCTATTGGTAAAAATGTAAGTAATTGAACGATCGAACTATACAAGGGTATACTAGGAACGGACGTGACCGAGTGGTTACGACGTTGGACTGGTAATCATTAGATAGTCAGCTCCGCGTTGGTTCAAATCCTATCCAAAACCTACCCCGTTGTTTCCTTGAACAAGAAATTTTATTCTACTAGCTCAGTACTTTGGGACCAGGAAGTGGACTCGAAAAAGATAAGAACTTGTTTCACAATCGAGCTAAAATAAATTAGTATACCATACTAATGTCAGCCAAACCGGTTTACCCAGTCGTTACTGGATCTGGTTGTTAATTCTAAGGACCGTGGATTTGATTCCCGTTCGTCACCTAAATAAACTGTTAGGTTTGGCCTTATGATATGTTCTACTTCCATTCTACCTTTTAAGTTGTTGCCAGCCACTGACACAAGTATTAGCTTAGGTTTGGTAACAAACGATATTACTGAACATCAGTTTGAAATCAGCATACAGCACAATTATAAACTAATCAAATTAAAATGGCTTATGAATTCTTTTACAAACAGTAATTTACGAAACTAATGCTTTCATATTGTTCGCGCAGATATTGCTTAAAATCAAGGATACAATTGTGCTTAGTTGGCCAAAAACAATGAAATTCACTCAGTAAATGCGTGTAAATTGAACAGGATATCGCAAAAGTTAATGTCACAAAACATGGACGGTCTGTTAAAAAAGAACTACTACGCCATTTTATTGAATAAAAGGTTCCATTACTTTTCAGGACGCATCCGAGGATGAACTTGCGCTACTTAATGAAAACCCTCATTATGTACTGATGGAGTTTATGAAACTACAGAAACTTAGATTAGTTGATTTATTTCATCAAATGGATACAGATAAAAGTAAAGGTATAAGTGTCAAAGAATTCCAGGAGGGTTTACAGGTAAGTGACGTAATTAGGGACTTTAGTCAGTTATCTTTCCCTGATAAAATCTGGAGCAATCCAGTTTGTAAGTAGGTCCTTACAGTTGGAATCCTCGGATTTATCATTGAATTTCTATGTAAGGATAACAAAATATTTCATCTAATTTCTTTCTTGTTAATCAAGATATTAACAGCAGTGATAAAAGTTAGATAGTTCTTTACCCTTAAAATACTTAGCTTGAATTTCAAACAAATTAAATGATTTACAAAAAAATTTATTTAAGATTAATTTTGGCACATTGATACAAAAAAGTAAGGGTAAAATCTGAGTAATCCAACCGATAGGACCTACCTATTTGAAGAGTAAACAAGGGGAAATAACTGACTAAAGTCCCTTATTGGCACACTCATTCAAATCTTTCAGCCTTGGTTTCCAGTAATCTTAATAACGTATTATGATGTCATAGTCATTTGACTTTTGTTCGTGAATAATACTGAATCAATCATTGATTAAAATATTCAGTATTGGAGTTATCTCGTAATTTCTATATTGGTCTCTGTAGTCGCACCAATTTTACACTGGAATTGCAAGACAATTGTACAACAAGTCACCCACACTTCAATCGTACGATTTCCTTCAAATGAAATTGCCTTTCAATATACGCACGCTCTCATTGCGGTAAGTTTTATTTAGGGTTGAATGTAGAGAATTCAAACCATTTCGATTCATTTTTGATCGAAAAAGAGAGAATGCACAAAAATACTTTGTTTTGGGCAAAATGGTCCTCTTTCGTTAATGTTTCATACGATACCAAATGGTTGTGGTTCTCTACCTTTATTTTTGACGTAACTTACTATTTATTACTATAAACATGTATTTAGACGTATGGGAGAATATATTATGTAATTTACACCACAGATAACCAAGCTTCATTACATAAATATTACATTTATATAGAACTGACATGTCAATGTACATGTACTTGTATTTTATTTGCAGCTTGGGTCCTAGACCTTTCGATGTTTATATGAATAAACTTGTAAACATAAACTACATATGTATTTACTGTAAATATTATATATGTTGTTCTATGTACAGGCTGTAGATATTCCATTAAAATTAAAGACGTTAGAGAAATTTGTTTTGGCTTGTGATACAGACAAGAATGGAGAGATTGATTTCTCGTAAGTATAGAAACTCTTCTATCATAAAGGCTAGTGTGAAAGTATTTCATGTTATTTTTTATAAAATAGATTCATTTATTTACAAGTGGCGTGAATTTGAAACAATTAGTATTTTATATGATTTTTATGATTGATTTCTGAACCGTCGAAAGACTTATGACAATGGATCTTTCCATAACTCAGGTTTTAACAAAGGTTAACAGTTAAATTTTGATGCTAACTACAGAGCACAGAAATTATTGAATGTAGATTTACTTTAATGATAGTGTGAAAGCAAAGCATACAATCAGCACACACAACCATCTATACTGTCAATGGAATTATTTTTGTGCCATATTGTCGTAGGAATGTTATCAAACATTGTTATTTTCAGAGAACTGATGGAAGCCAATAGACAGTATAAGGATGAGCTACGAACATTAGCTAAATCCAACAGACCTATTGAACAGACAAACATTGGACGTATACAGAAACTGTTGAGGAAAATTATGTTAAATAAACAGGGAAGGCCTACAGAGAACCCAACAACGACAGGCGAACAACAACCAGAAACAGAGACAACGTAATTGTTGATATATAGATATATTCAGAGTGAACAGCTCCTTTGCGTTTTGTCTGTTTTGTAAAATTTGAAGACAATGGCAGAACCATTGGGAGTGAACATTTACTTGATCATTTTGATCGTTAAGTGAAACACGAAGACAATTGGTATCATTAAATGGCTGTCAGCCTGTCAACACTTTACTTCTTTTATTTGGCATAAAACGGCATTACCTATGCATTTGGCCATTTACAATATTCATTACAATCTTACCTTAGGTTACTAGTGGTCACGTCTTTTGTTTTGGTATTCATTGAGGTATTCACCTTGCAGGGTGCAATTTTACGTTTTTTGTACTTTGAAATTTATGTACATATACTTGTTTGCAACCAGGACCCCTACAACACGAAATACTTGTAACAGAAAACTAATGAGAATACCAAGCATATATTTGTAAATGTATTTCATGTAATAATAACAACTGAAAAATGAAAAAAAACTTCGGTATCAGTTGAATACACATATAAATGTTACCAAACTATGCATCAAACTTTCATCTGACAGTCTTCAATTTTAGTATTTTTCTTCTTAGTATTCTGTCTATTTTTCAAGAGTCACATCACCAGGCCCCAATCTATTATATAAACGTTTTCCACTATTGAAAGTTTGAAATATTCAGCACATACCATGACACTGGAAGAACCATTAACACCATATAGTTCAGTTCTGTTCAGTTCATATAGTTTTAACATGATTATAATTCGTCCACTCAATTCAAAAGGGTTAGTGTTCTTTAATCTTATATAGGATGGTACCTTTTGGCATTAAGGGGACGATACACTTCTAAGTTTTGTTATGAAGAAAATCCAAAGTTCTCTATTTTCAAAGTCAAAGACTCATAATGATATGTTATATTATGTCAACTAATACTCCAAAGAGAAAATACAAGTGATACATATAAAATGTATAACCCTTACTGAACAATATTTCGACCGAAGCTTTATCAAGGAATCTTTGCAAAAAAATCTCAAATTTAACATGTTAGCGCCGTATTAGTTTTTATGTCAATAATTTCTTTATAAAGGGTTCGGTCAAAGTATTGAAATTAGAGTTATTTATTTTATACATAAAACAAAATGATATGTCTTATGACAGGTCGGATGATATTGTATCACAGTGCTATGAAACAAATTGTTGCATTAAAGTGTATAATTTCTTAGTGTCTTTGATCACAATGCCTTGAATACGTGTTATAGATGTCCTGAAAACAGAAAATAGTTCATTTATAGGTTTATTTATCACATTGATACCTAAATGGAGTCTAGGCAACATGCAGCCAGGTTGATCAGCTTAGAAGCACAGGCGGTCGGCACGGTCCCAAAGCAAACACTCTATTTAGACAACGGTGCCCCCTCTCAGCCAATCAAATTGCTTAAAAAGTGTTTGATAAATCTCATACCACACGGTTAAGTGTTTGATATTATCGGACCGTTTTTTCCGTGCTTAAAACTCGAGAAAACAGTGCGCGAAAGTATGGGGTGGATCCAGACTTTTCAAGTTAGGTGCACACTAAGAACAAAACGCAATGTTATAGTTTGTATTCAAAGCGGCAATGAAAAAAGGAAAGATTTTATTCATGGTCTCATTTGTCGACTAGCATAAGTCATGAAATAGTACAATCCATTGTAAAAAGTCTAGATCCACCCCATGATCAGTTTAAATACAATCAACTGCTGAGTATATACATGTAGATTTCCAAGGTGAAATGTTTCAACAAGCTTATCTGTATTAATTTGAAAGCAAACCAAAGTTTTGAGAAAATAACTGTTAATTTATTTTAATTTAAGTCCTCACAAGAATTAATACTTTGTCACTGTACCACAATAGTATGGACTCATGTGCCATGTTTTGAAAATTGATGAAGTGGACTGGATTGTTTTATTTTAACGTTAACACTTACACGTAATGTTATTTTGTACTCGTACGGTCGTACCGTACTGGTTTGAAATTTTCATACGTATAACTACGTAATTTTGCAGATTATATATAAATGTGAAACTGCATTGGCACCATTTCCTGTCTATTAAACCCCTCGTGATATGATTGTTGGAAGTAAGACATTTGTGGAAAGGAACTCGATGGTAGAATGGGCGATTGTTTTGAGAAATTCCAACTAAATAAATTAAATCCCTGCTAAATAAATTAACCTATAGTAATTGTGTAACAGATTAGTTACTTCAGTCACTTACATTAGGAACTAATAGGAGCAAATAGGATCTAATTTTATTTAACTGATAGTCAAATATATTTAGTATGCCTTCTTACTTTAAATATTTTGAGGGGGAATTAAATGAGACAGGAAATAAAGCGCCATGATCGTGCGACCACATGCACGACTCATGCAGATCGGTTCGTCTCCATTCGGAGACAAACACCAAATACAACAGCGTAAGCCAACTCCTAGCAAAACATTAGCAACTCTGGTAACCAAGCCTTATTTCCATTCTCTATGAAAAAGGAATGGCATGGTGTTTAGGAACGACCAGAGCCAGTCAAATGCTTCGCTTAAAGGAGGCAAACGCTTGGCTATGTGTATGACAATTAAGTCAAAATAACGACATACATATTAAAACTGTGATGTTTTCTATCAAAAGTTAAATACTAACGAATGGGTTGTCATAGTAAGCAGTTTACTATGTCAATTAAATTTAATTGGTGTCTAATTCTGTCTTACTTAAGCTTGCAGATTGTTTGTTTATTATTTAACTAGATATTTAAATATTATTACAAAAATATATTGAAGACTTATCAAATTAATCAAAAACAAAATTTATACAGTCACGCGTTATATTTTGTATATTTCTATACCCTGTGTTTAAAATCATAAACATGCCCCCGGGGCGTATATTTAAAATTATCTAATACGATTTACATAGGCAAGGGAGTTAAATAGGATATAAGCACTTGCCATTGTTGCCTCCCTTTGTGCCAATTTAATGTAGTTTTTAATAACAAATAGTAAGACTTTTAAGCTTTTTAAATCTTGACCGTACTATTTTCTTACTTTTTCTATATTTTTCTCTTTGTACTTTTTATCTTACATTATTTTTTATGAGATATAAGGTCTAAATTGAATGTTCACACGTTTACTAGTTATGACAATGTTAGAAAGTGATGAAATATATAAAACAGTAACATGTACTTACAGCCTAAAAGCGCTCTTGGTTAGCCAAAACAGTATTTAGTTCTGTGATAAAGAATTATTCCTATGACGAATCACCACAGTTATTATTCAAAAAATGATTGTTGATTTGAATCCTTTATAATTATTTAACTGCATATTACGTACATGGGTACATTAATAATATTTACATTTATGAATAACACTATCTAATTGTGTTTATGAGTTTTAATTAGCTTTCGCACGAAATTCTCGACTCAAAATTTAATATCGTTTGTTTAAGTTTAAGGCCCACTATATTATTCTGAGTTTTATGTGGCTAAAAGATGACAATAGTATAAACACGTGACAAAATAAATGAAAATGGACATCATAAACTTATAATTTCATACCCGTTGTCTAAGTCGGATAGAATACTCGTAGCAGTTTGATATGGGATTTATCAACTCGCTTCGCTCGTTGATAAATCCCATATCAAACTGCTACTCAGGCTCTATCCTATACATATACAAAATTGCTAAATAGCACGAGCTATGGATTAAATCCTAGTGTTCTTTGTACACGTGTTTTCATTGAAACGGAGAAAGTTTGTTTATACCGGAGGGGAAACCCCAAATATTTGAATTCCGGATATAGTCTATTAAATAGTGCTTTATGTTTTTGTCATGAGTTTTTGGAGGAATAGAGTAGATATTCATATTTGTCATTGATTCTTCTCTACTTTATTGTTAAATTGTATTAATGTCAAGGTACAGTGGCAAACACATTATCTATGTATCTATATACATGAAATTTTCAGATGGTAATGATAACATTACAAATACATGGGCGGATCCAGGTTTTTCTAGAGGGGGGTCTAAACTTTTCTAGATGGGGTCCACACTTTCGAACTACAACCACATTAAGCTAGCGAGCTCGAGAAAAATTGCTTCATGCTACTTAAAGATGGCTTACAGTTAAAAATACACTAATGGACGGGTACATTCTGGAAATTTCGAGAGGGGGTCCTGACCCCCGCTAGATCTGCTTATGCATATATGACAGAAAATTTACATGGAAAAATATTTGAATACTCTACTTACATATCATCTGGGACTATTTCAATTCTTTGATTACTTTCCATAACTGTGGTATCAGTTGATTCTGTAAACAATGTAAATACAATTATATTATACATTTGCTCGCAAACGGCAATATATATTTTTATTAAACATCATACTTATTTGAAGGAATTGGGGAAAAAACGAAGACCGATATAACTACGATAATAATAGCCATCTGGAGTAAAAGATTCTTTACAAGTATTTATTAAAAAGTTAAAACAAATATACATGTAGCAGTTAATTCCATTATAATCACTATTTTCACTTAAATGCTAATGGGATTTATTTCCGAACAAAATTTTAAATCATTTTTTGAACCTAGATTTAAACGATTTGGACAAAATTTGAAAAAAACACATTATGACAGTAGATCGTTTAATACCGTTTAATACATTATCATTATTTCGCAGTGTAAAATGGCAACGATTCTTACGTCATAAAATGTGACACATTTCTGCACAAGTTTTGAATGTTTCAAAGTTAAGCAGAGAAAGCAATGGACAATAAATAAGAAGTTATATAGTGCTTATAAAATAACAAACGTGTTTGTGGCAACATTAAAAATAAACCAATCCATTCCAAAGTTAGGGCAGAATTGAAAAAAAAATGGTTGTATTGTTCATTTTAACAACATTTGTGTGGAGGCTAAACCACCACGTCCTTTGTAAATCATGCTTGTAATAGTAAAAAGCTTTACCAATACAACAACAATACATTCATAAAACATACTAGAATTAATACTTAGTCTATATAATATTGCATGGTCATCCTAAACATCCCTTGTCGTGGCTTAGTTCATTGTATTGTTTATATATACGGAAAAGTTTCCGGCCTTGTGGAAGGGTAGGTGAGAACTGGTTATAGACAAGGGTCCAGGAAATCTAGGTTAGCTGCGCAGGATGCCGTTATATGACCTATAAAATGTGCTGCTACAGCGTTAAACCCAACAAAATGAATAAATAAATACATAAGTAGTGTTTATATAAACTGTTTTTTGTTGTACGAACTGTAATTGTATATAAATACATACCTACATGTTTACCAACATTACATTGAAAACATTGTGTCTTCTGTGTTAAAGCAATTTCTTCAATCTTACTAGGATTTCTCTAAAACAAGTAAGAAATAACACTTTATGGACTTAGGAGATAAAAGTCGTTGTTTGTGGTAACACTACACGAGGACGGAATCAAAAGATCCTGATTAAACATACCTCAATAAAAACACTACAGTTGACGTTACGCTATTAAGACCACCTTGGTTTTGGCAAATTTGTGCAATTGTCGACGGTTTGAAGTACTTAATGCTCAAATTGAGAAGAAAATGGTACCTATATGAGACCGCTTCGCTAACTTTACAGTAGTGTTTTCCTTAGTCGTTGTTATTTTTATTTTTGTTTGCCCTACTCGAATACATTTTAGCAGTTTAGCAGACACATTTTCCATTTATAACACTTGTAAACGTTTTCTAGAATAAGTACGATGGGGAATTGTTCTTGCTCCCAGTGAACTAGATTCAAACTGGGCATGTTTTCTATGTTTTCATACAAAGGTATCCGACATATTTCAATCCATTGCCTGAACAGCAAATTATCCACTGGAAACGTTTACTGACACAACAACGTGTTCGACTAATCTAAGTGCCCTCTAGATCGTTTAATCGATAGCACAGACTGACGTCGAATCCAACAATCGCGGGTTTGATATCCGGGTGGCTCCAAAATACCATACTGGAATTTGGCCATGAAATACTTTCTACGGAATTGTGTCGACCTACCGCTGTATCAGGTAGCATAGTTGTGAGCCACTGATAAATGTACACACAGGCTTACACACAGACCGCTAAAACTTCCAAATAATCTTTAATTGACAACTGACTACTGTGATATGACTTGCAAAATGTAAAACAGATCGCAAGTATCAAAGATTACAAGCTTTATGCGTATTGTATCACATTATTAATGAGCGCATTACAAAATGAACTTGATATTATATAGAAAAGTATTTCTGAACCCAGTGTATAATATACTTACAATGCATTGTATATGTAATAAATTACGATACAACATTATCCAAACTTTTACCCATTCTGTTGTATTATAAAACTTGCAGTAAAATAACCCAGTAATAATAACATCACTATTGATGTTGATGTCTTCTGGACCAATTACCTGTGATAGAAGACTTACAATAAAACAGTTCTTTCTAAAAAAAAAATGCCACATAAATCAAACGCTATGCCTAATATAAGTCGTAGATGCAGTATGTCATAGTGTAAGTAGGTTTCTTTATTAATAAGAGTATTCCACGGACAATGCAGTTGACTATTCGATGTGCTCGTGTAAACAAAATTAATATTTGCGAAACTGAGCAGTGATGTATGAATTTTCAGGTAAATTCGTAGTTTCAAAGATAAAATGTTGAACAAAAAATTAAACAAGATTGTATAAACGGGTCATAAGTGTCATGCTAGAGTTATGCAACTTGGTATTTGACTTCCAATGGTAACCACAACTAACTATGATAGCCCCACTATTCTCAAAATAGTTAAGCTAAAACAGTATTTGTTCTACCTTGGACAACAGTACCATCCAATTTTGTTGTGATTCTCTATCACTTGCTGCAAATCTATAAACTCTTCCCTTATTTGAAGTTCCAATGTCAAAACTATATGCTCTGTAATAAAAAAACATAAAGTATGCCGTTAGTCAAGACTTTCAATTAGGTTTCGACAACCGACTTACTTACCCAACCTGAACATTATGTTCAGTACTCACTAAGAGCCGAAAACTCCTTTTTTGAAAGAAAATCAACATTGTTGCATAATGCTTGGAGAAGTTAATGACCAAATAACAAGATAATGACATATCAGTGCTTAATAAGAATTTACGTGCAATCTTATTAATAATCATATGTTATGTAAACTACCGCTAAAAGACAGTTTTAAATCTATATCTTGATCGTGAATTTTTACGAGTCCAATCAGCGAGACGCTTTCAAGTCAGAATTTTTTAAAAAGATTTTTACCATCATTTTTATTTGGCAAAAAACGGCATTACATGTGCCTTTAGTAATTTACAATATTCATAGCAAAGACAAACAGATATAGAAAATCAAGTAGCTGAAATCTGTCATTTCGGCTATCAAAGCTTAATGAACGCCCCCTTTTTAATCAAGTTATTTCAGTTAAATCAGATGTAAATACCTCTGTCCTGTGACAACTGATATACTGGTTGCATTGGATAAATCTATTGATCCCTTTTCTACAGGTTTCTGAAAACAAGTATATTATTATAATATATTGCAATTGTGTATTTATATAAATTTAACCGGCCGGTTAGATCAGTTGGCAGCGTGCAAGTCTACCGATCGATGGGTCGTGGTTTCTATTCCCAGGCGAAGCATACTTTCATGGAGTTTGATTATGAAATGATTTCTACGACCATTCCCCATTCTATCACTGATTCTTAATCATGTAGAGCAATTGTCGGCCACTAACGGAATATGCACCTAGTAACTGGTTAACAGCTAAATTCAGAAGTTTAGCCTTTCTAGGAACAGTCACTAGGTTGACTGACCACCGTGATTTGACCACCATTCTGATCTATGCTTATATACTTTACTTCAACGTCGATTAAAACCAGCTTTTTACTTTACCGTATAGGATCATAATTTTTCAATATTGCTTTACCAACGATTGTAAGTGACATTTGCTGTGTAGCTTATTTATTGTCATAGGCAAATACGATACAATTTCATTTATTTTTTAATTGCTGTCGCATTTACTTTATGTACAGTTATAAACATATGACATATTCGTATTTTCATTGTATATTTTCATCGAATTAAAAACTCCAATCACCGTAAAACAAGGAAGGACATGGCTGCTGATTGCTGGGTCAGTGTAACTAGATACAAGATAAAACGTTTAATTCAAGTCGGATAAGTACAAGTTAAGAGAATAACATTAGCTTTGGTAAGCTATTGTGCGCGCAAAAACCTAGTTGATGTATCATTTTTGTACTTACATTTTTAGTATCATAATAAGTTATACATCCATTATGTAAGACACACCAACGTTTCAAATATCCTAGAAAAAACCGTAAATGAATTCAGTAAAGTAACATTATTAGGACTATGACAATCGATATTCTTGATAGCGGAACTGTCTAAACATGGAGTCATTTTTTCTGTTCACAATCGATGGTCTTAATAGCGGAATGTTCTTTACATAGGAACTTTTTTCTTCTCAATTGAAGCATTTTAGACTTAAAACTTGTCAAAAATCGCATGATTTTGCAATAGTGGTGTATATAGTGGAACTTTTATTGTAGCATGTAAGTATGTGAAAAGACATGGTATTTAGAATCTATCATACAACTTTAAATAATTAAACAATACAGATGACACAATATAGATACGCGATATGTACATCATATAAATTTTGATTTCATAACTTACATAAATAAATGATAGAAAAACTGAAAACTAATCCACATTAGATTAACATGTGTGGAATAGATCTATTTATATTCATGTACAAATTTGTAAACCTTACCTTTCAGGTTAGGTCCAGTTTTCTCCAAGTAGCCTTCATAATATACGGACAATTTCTTGCTTTTATCTGTGACCTTGAATATATGAAATAAATGGTGTAATTATGTTGGCTCTTTAACATGGAAAAGCATACACCATTTTGAAAGAAAAAGGAGCATTAATCCAGTAGAACAATGTTAGTGTTTTTTTTTTAATATCGATAGTTATAAACGCTTTTTTTTGTAATTTAACGCGTTATAATGGTTGTCACTCGACAACTAAGAAATTGCAGATACAGTTGACTACAGACACACTACATATAAAACATGAAAGTAATGCATAATTACTACGCTATTCATAAAGTTAAACATCATTTGGAGTCATACATACCTCAGTAATTATTGGATAGTCGTCTGAACAACGGCTAAAATCTATAAAACAAAGAAAATATGATATACAATGCAAAAAGTCCATACATTGAACGAAAATGTTAATTATTCAGAAACGAATACGAATACCATATCATTTGAATAGTTTAAAAAGCAAAATGAATTTGAGAAAACATATAATATTATAAGTCAATATAAAGAACGTTTGCTTTACCGTAAGCCTAAAACAACGATCGAAATATGTACAATACGCTTAAAGAGGATATTAACATGGTGGCAATGCCAGTTCAACTACCATTTAATATGAATGGCTGTTAATAATGTATACAGTTTATCAATAGAATTGTAAGATACATTAGTGTATTTGCTTAAAAATAAATAATAATAAATACCTGTATTTGAATTGAGTTCTAGAAACAACTGTAAATAAATTAAATATTTACATTGTAAAATAATTCATACATTACTCCTTTTTAACAGAAATCACCAACGTATGCCATTATGAAGTTGAATCTTTCTACAGTCAAAATGCTCACTATAATACTATTCCTTAGAAAACATGTGTATTATTTATATTGTTTTAATTTGTCTGTACGCAAAATACAGTCCATATGAGTTGGATTCTTTTATTATATCTGTATGAAAATTACAGCTACCAAACAGCGTGGAACATCAAAGAAATATACTGGTTTCAGTTTTGAACACAACATTCAAGTAGCACAAATAGTGTGTAATAATATTATTTAAACATAACATAAACAACCCTTGAATGATGGAAAACTGCTATTAAAAGATTACTATTTAAAAAATAATCATATGAAACTCATGTTATTTGCTTAAAACACCATTGCTTAACGTAGATTTTACCTTAATGACTGTTATTTCAGTTAGAATTATATCAATATAACCTACACAATACTCTATCGTATGTTTTGTCAGCAGTAATTTGATTTTTTTATTAGAAATGTAATATATTTCTATAAAATGTTATTTTACCTTTAGTGCCATGTTATCAGTACGGTCTGCAACTTCAATAACTGAAAGGTAAAAAAAATGGTTTATTTTAAATGAAAATTTATTTTAATTGTAACTAGTGTACATTTATAAATCCAGATGAATAATAAAAAAGACTGTGTGTGCTTAAATCTATAAATAAATTTTAAACTGTTAAAGAAAACTGTTCTTACCTGTTAGATCAAGCTCGTCACTTCTGTAGTTTACCTGCAAGAAAACTAAACTTTAAGTATCATTTTGTATTGATAATTTAAAACAACATTAAAGAGACAAAAGGTGAAGCCTTTTTTCTTTTGGATATATATATATTACATTCGTTATAAGATACAGGTTATTGAATTATTATAGTTTGAATACTCTTCGTATGTAATTGTAAAAATAACACATTTGTTCAAAAACTATGGACATGTTGGCATCAAAGACGACCGGTACGATTCCAAATCCAAATATAGTGATGCTGTCTCGAAACCCCAAGTATTGTACTATTGACAGAATTTGAAGAAGGTTAGGTTGCCGATTTGAAGACCGTTCAGGACAATCCTATTTCTTTTAGCTCCAAATGTGCCAGCAATAATTGCTTCATTTGAAACAAGTGTAAATCAGTACATGTACCTGTAATTATTATGTGCGACGTTAGTTAAAAATGCTAACAAGTGTGATTGATAGGCTTATTGATACCAATAGTGCGATGAACAATCATAAAAGCTGCAGAGACAGTATCCCGATGAACAGGGATAAAACTCTAATTTCAGTGAGTGCACGACAGTATGGTCCCAATTCAGGAAATGCTATAACCTTTGATTGTAACAATAGGACTTACATCAGCACCTGAGAACACAGCTTCCATTGTTTTCACAATGTCTTGATTATGTACAGCACGTAACAGTTCCTGTAAATGAATTTATTGTATACAGAATTATTTTTGAAAATGTAAAAGCCAGAGAGTTGTGAATAACATGATGCTTCAAACACCGTGAAATTATTATCATAAAATGACTACTAAAATGCGTTGCTTTCGTGTCATAGTGTATGTGACATGATTTTAGTGTTTCTTTCTGCTGTATTATGAATGAGAGTGTATTATTAATTCTTTCTTTTCGTTTAGATTTCATGTCATTCTATAGTGGATTTTTTTTCTGTTTCAGTATCATGTCACCCTTAAGTATTACGACCACAGACACAAGCATTTCCTATTTAGCATCAAGACGTAATATTTATTTAGTTCTTACATTAATTTTCGCATTTTTATACTTGGCTATTTCAGATATCTTGAGAGTTCTTCTACAATCCCATTCCTTTTAGGCAATCGCGTACGTTGTAATATATATTTTGAAGTTGTGGTATACGATGTAGCAGGACTCAAAGTTAATCTTATATATGCGTGTAGCCAAATAATTTATAATCATCCGCGTTATTGTAAAAATAATAATAGAGAAAACAATACTGTGTGATACGCTCTTTACTTTTCATGTAAGCAATTACATTTGCTGTCACCAGACGCCATTTGGAGGAAAGAATATTCCCACGTTCATTTGCTTTCTATAGCTCATTTATTCATTTTAAGTTTTAATTGATCCAAAACGCGCATATGTCGAATTGATTGTTGAACAGAAAGCGAACTTTGGATATCTTTGACTTACTGTATTGAGTTCATACATGACTGATATTCTTTCTTCAACATACAACTTCTGTTTATATTTGCCTACGATATATCTATGTCTGAGTGTATCCGGTGTGTCCTCATCAATTGAGATACCATCATCATTACATCGTAACCAGTATTCATTAGATTTCTTATTTCCTATCTCCGATAACAACTAGAATATATTGTTAAATTTTATTTCCTTTTCATATTAGGCGCATACATTACCTCGCTGGTTTTAATACTCACTAAAGTTCTTTAGTACTCGCTATTGAAAATATTAGTTATTAGTTATGTACGGGGATTATCGAAAATAATTTAGGTTATTTCAATCAGTGGTTTTACTGTTAGCGCCACTGACAATTAAGTAAGGAAAGTATCACTTAAATTGCTAATACTTTTGTTAAACATGCATACATGTATTTCATCATCTTTGTTTTGTGACATTTGCCCAATTCTTTAATGAAGGAATCCATGTTCATTGGCTGGTTTCATTCTTAAACTTCACTCATTTTCCAGAACACACATTGCTTGTAATGGGTGCTTTTGCTGGACAAAAAAATCATAATCCTTGGATTTGTCCAGAAGGGGCTGCTGGTTCGAAATTCACTAAGACTTCTTATACCTTCCATGAAAATTTTGGCAGTAATGTCGAATTTTCCTCCAAGATTAGGGTGTATTGAGAAGTTGCCGGTCTTGTGAAAGTGTATGTTAATACTGATTATAGACAAGGGTCCTGAAGTTAGTTGAGCTGGCCGTCGTAAATGACCAATACAAGTATCGATATCAAACTAAAGACACATGTTTGATGCATGTATGTGTTAATTTTATAGACGTAAATGTTCTGTTTTATGGAGTAAATATGGTCTAAAACAAGATGTTTTTAAAGTTTGTTGAGTTCAAAACGAAATAATGTTTCAATAAACTCTACCTTGACTACGTCATTATTTTTTCTGAATATATTATCCATACGAAGTGATCTAACTTTTGATCTATGTGCACCAAGACTTCTGTGTGGTCCTGAAAGAGGAAAAAGTTCCAAATACAGTAACGTTCCGCTATTAAGACCAGCAAAGTCGATGGTCTCAATAGCGAAAAGGTCTTATTATAGGGACCCCTCTCACAAATAAGGCATTTGGATCTAAATGATAGTCAAAATGATTTTGAAATAACAAAAATGGTCTAAATAGCGGGACTTCACTGTACATTAAGTTAAATGCGAACACGCTAAAACACATAAAATGGCGTTGTTTTTCCAAATTAATAATTACGTTCTATTTTCGAAAGGAAGTTATCATGATGTGTTGATTATAATTAAATTTAGTAAATAGAATATTGACTATTGAGTAATTAATGATTGCTAAGTATTATGTTCATTGTATTAAATGACAATAAGTTGTATTAACATTCGTGCTCATGCTTGTAGGTTTTACTGGTTATTTATTTATGAATATAAAGATTTAATGTTAGTTTTTAAGACTGTAAAATGAAGATAACCTACCTGAGCATTTTATACAAATCACAACTCCAAGATTGATGGATGCCCACTTTGGATCTGAAGTTAAAGAGGTTATAGATATCTACTAATAACTGGTGAGTGGTACCAAGTCTACAGTAAAATGTAAACTTAAATTGTGGATTAAACTGTTAAAATGACATTAAATATTAAATAAAATGTCTACTTAATTCATACTACGCATGTATTGTCATAATAAAAAATGCGTGAGATTTATTATTGTATGTTACTTTGTCGGACACGACTCAGATAGACAAATGGACATTTTCTGGGTCAGTCAACATTTACACCGTTCCTAGAGCTTAAGGCTAAATCTTTGGATTAAGCTGTTAACCAGCTATTAGACGCATACTTCCGTCAGTAACTAACAACTGCCCCTCATGATTTAGAAATAGTGGTAGGAGAGCAAATGGCAAATATAATTTTTTTCATGACCAAGCTTCACGAAAGTATGCCCCACCTAGAAATCGAACTCAAGACCCTAATCAGTAGATATGTCCGCTATCTACTGTGCTAGCTGTTTGGTTACAGTTAATACACTCACTTTTGTCCATGAGTCGATCTCTAAATACTAATGATACATGTACTCTAGCAGCCGTATATATGTTGTGCAAACTGTCACGTTGCCGGCTTGTATATAGCACTTTATTCACAACCCAGGTTCCAACAGTACAACACAGTCAGTTAACAAGTTTATACAAGTAGTTTATTCTAACACCACATAATATATGTATATCAAAATGCCATGACTAGTAAGGTAGCTGTACATACTAAGTTCTACAGACTACGGTTCCTAAGTCTAAACCTTTGGTCCAGCATGGACCCGAGGTTCTGACCAAAGACCTCGCAAAGCTCTGGCTCCACAATAAACTAAACATACCTTTACTTCCACAGTCAGCACATACATCATTACCTTCTGTTTGTTTTACAATGTCATATACCTACAATAATTTGATTGTAATTATAATATATTCACTCTTTATTATCAATCTATATAAAAGTTTTACTACTAGGACCATCAAATTACCATATAGATATTTGGAATGCTTTCCACATACATTGGGTATGTATTAATGGCATTATATGGTATTAACTAAGAAATATGCACACGTTTCTTAAACAAAGTTATGTTCTGTTCTATTCCACACATATTAAGAAAAAAAAGAAAAAAAAAGAAAAGAAAACTGTATATATATCACCTATGCCATCACAAAAATTGTAACCCTTTAAAGCAAAGTGAACATTGATGAAAATGTCACGTGATACAGTCACCATGAGTGTATAAAGATTGTCTAACCTTGTCATCACCTAAAACATCTGCTATAGCATTTTCCAGACGAGTTTTCCAGGAATCTTTAACCGATACCTCATCAAAATGTAAACTGAAAATTATCAACATAAAGAAGTTATATAAATTTCAAATAAGCATATTTATTGCACAATAATCTCAATGTTCCTCCATTTGTAAGGTATACGTGATGTTTTGCAAGAAGGGCAGATGTAAGTCACTGACATGTGTATGTGCCAAGTATTGTTCGTTAATCTCTGCCGTTAAAACACGAATAATTTTACGATTAGTTCTTGTTTTAAAACTTACTACCGCGATATGATTGAAACAATATCGTATAGTGGCTTTCCGCCATTATAACTTAAGCCGAGGTGAATCTAACTTGTTCTGGACAACATACCACGGACTGTTTTAGACCCACAAGAATGTCAAACATACTTACATAAATCTCTGTGATGGTGGACTATCAATTTGTAAAGATAACTTGTCTATTTCTATCACTCTTATCACTGATACATTGAGCTCATGTATAGGAGAGTCTATTGCAAAATCCTAAAATAAATATTAAATATTATATTTTAATGTTTGAGAAGGTAAATAAAACCAATAGCAAAGAAAAAGAGTCAATTAAACGATGTGGTAACAGATACCATTTTCATTTAAACCTTTTAATGATGGCGATGTTTGTTTATTATAAATGTTCGGCCTTTCTTTCTACATCGTATTTGAATCACCTTCTCCATATAAACTCCTCTGATAGATAACGGTGGCACATATCAGTTAAGGCTGCCACGTGCCTTCCATTACATGGTTGTGCTTCAAACATTGAAGATTGTAAATGAAATTTAGTTCAAACTTCCAGTTTTTTATTATTATTTTATACGTTTATTCAATAAAGAAAACGGGAAGGTCTTAGACTCCTGATGCCCATACATACATTACAGCATATGAACAAAATACACTATTCTATTTCCTGAGGTAGATTAAATGGAACCTCTCTACTGTCTCTAGTACATATCAGTGTATATATTATAATCAGTTATAGTATAACAATTTATAAGATTTATAAACTGCACTTACCTCTTCATTATAGTAATATCTCAAAACATCACCTTTTAAGGCAACAAAATATTTCTTCCTATTTTTATCAAAACGTATAGAACCCTGAATATAAAAAGTCAAACCCTCAAAATAATAGAATAAAAGCATACATATATATATAAAATACTTCATGATTTTGAATCCCAGTTTACTCGATAAGTAAACCATTTCTTGTAAACGAAAATAGTAAACAAATATTTCACAAGACAGCATACTTTTCTGATTAAGCACGAAACATCTAGTTGCATGATTCGCTGATGGAAATCAGGCTTCCGATAGTTTAATTACCATTCATATATAATTGTAGTTAAACGCATTGCTTAATGATAAGTCCGGTACAAATCATTACATTCACTATAATTGGATCCATGATGAAGTTAACATAAATTATAATGTTTTCATTCTGTAAAACAAATTTGTATTATCTAAGTCGGGAACACGGTTATGCACATTTAAAAAGTTTCATGCTGTGTTTCTCTGGTTTGTTTTAACTGTTATATCAGTTCCCATCATCTCTTGGGTTTGCCATTGATACAGTCATCTTCCACACGCAAATTTTTACTTGCTCGCTATAAGAGACATTGCTTATTATACAGGTTTTGATTGGCTGTATCACACACCCTTCTATCTTTAAGGTTACATTAATCTTCATGATTCAACCAGACTATAGAAGGATCTAAATGTTAAAAAATAAACAAAAATGACTTCTTACAGATATATCTGGATTGTTCATTTCTCCTCCAGTAATGTTGCTAGTGTTGCCTGTCTGAAATAAAGACAGTTATAGATAGTGTAATTAAATCATTTTAACGCTTGGAGTTAGCAAAAGTATAAAACTGGCGTTGGAAATGTGATGTTCAGCAAAACGTACACGCTTTGTCTGCTTAGCCTCGCGTAGATAGCATTGAAATCTGACATGAATTTTAAATGTACGACTCTTTATAACTTTGAGTTGAGGCTGATTTACGCTCTTTTCTCTTCAAACTGTAGCATTTGTGATATCATAGTCAAGTGGTATTGCCACCGTGTGGCCAAACTCCTCACAGTGCTTATGTCACGCTTTGCTACTTAATTGCAAACTCCCCGCAGCAATTATCTCCCTTTATCAAATCAATAAAGTAGCAACGCGTGACGTAACCGCTGTGAGGAGTTTGACTTAATTGATCCAATAAAGGGAAATAACCGCTGCGGGAAGTTTGCTGTGTGGCCTATCAAGTTAAAACGTTAGCATAATAATGACGAGATAACTGAACATTGTTCATATTAATGAAATCAAGTATCAACATAGATAACGATGTTATTGATATCAATAAGTTTATATGTATGATAAACCCTAATTGGGAAATAGATGACACGTAGATTGCAATCAAACTGAGGGTAGTACTTCTTCCCTAACGTTTCAATATTGTATAGAGTAACAAGGAGTGCCCATCTCTTCTAATAAGTAACATGATTGAAAAATGTATTTATTGAAAGTAAATAAGTGCTGTTTTATTTAAGTGAAACGGCGTGTTGAAACAGTACAAATCACTCCATTTCTTAACTACTATGTCCAACACTGGTTTTAAAATGACAAGAGGTGTATACCTTTTGATGCTCAATGATTGCAGCCATTATATAACTTTGCCATTGTTGACAATTATCTGTAATGAATACAAATTGAATGAGGTCATTTAAATGTTTACAATATGATATCATAGTTAAAATATGATACAGGGTTATCTGAGAAATCATAACCTATATATATATATATATATAAAATTTGGGTCTGTCACCTGTGTATTTTACTAAGGCACGTTGATAAAATTATGTTCAATTTAATGATTGCAGTTTGAAGAAACTATCACTATTAATGCTAGGTTTACATCTGGCCACGATTACCACGATGTCCCCGATTCCAGAGCATCGTGGCGAACGTAACAGAGCGTTGAGTCGAATCGGGGTGATCGTGGGGGAGCGTAACGGAACGTGGTTGAATCGGGGACATCGTGGGCATCGGGACAGATTTTAAATCAAACTTAAATTTCACCACGATTGCCCCGATTTGTTTTCTAATCGTGACAGAGCATGGCTTTCGTAACAAAACGTTACGGAACGTATCGAAGCGTAACAGAACGCAACAGAACGTAACAGAACGTGGAGTACAATCGCAACAGATCGGGACCAGCGTGGACACATTCATCACCCCGCGTCGCTTGGAAAGAATTATTTTTTGTTTAAATATCAAATCGTGACGTAAAACGTGGTCATGTGTCTCAAATCGTAGGTCAAATCGCAAGAGATCGCAATAAAGCGGCTTTGTCGTGGGAGATCTTAACAGGACGTAACGGAACGTGTTGGAGCGTGGAAGCCAATCGTGTTGATCGCAACAAAGCGTAACAGAACGTGATGCAAATCGTGGGCTCGATCGTAGCAAAGCGCAGTAGAGCGCAACAAAACGTGTTGATTTCGTTAGGAAGTGAAACAGAACGTGGAGTAAACCATTTAATCGTAGAGCTTCCCGATATTTTTTGCCTCTGGCTAATCGGGGAGATCGTGGCTAGATGTAAACCTAGCATAACATATAAACATTATAAATGAAAGTTTGGGCTCTATAGGGGTTCGAAAAAGAAGTCATATGATACACGATGTTTTTAGGGGATGAGGAGTTAACGCCTTAGCAACACATTACATAGGTCATATAACGGCGGTCAGTCCACCTACTCACTGTTACTTGAAAGGCTAAATGTCTAAGTTTAGTACACGATGTACTATGCTAGTAGGACATAAGGTCCTGGTAATAACATCTTTCAACATTTTAACGAAATAAAATCGAAGTAAACAAGTGGCTAAGTAAAACTTCACATCACCCATTAACATAAGTCAAAATAAACTATACATGTACTCAAGTAATTCTACAAGGTTCGGATTTCCAAGGTAACGCTGCATATTTAACGTATTGAAAAGTGTTTATATGTACTCACCGCAATGTTGAGGTCAAAATGAATTATACAAATTCAAGGTATTTTTACTTTAAAAAATTGTTAAAATTTTTAATATTTAAAAATATTTACTATCACGTCATATAAACTACTCCACTATGAAACACGGAAGTTTACAATATGATAATAAAATGTGTACATAACAGATATAATTATCACAAAATATACGTAATCAAATGATAATTGATGAAATGTATATGAGTTGTTAGTATTATACAAGTCAATCTGATTAAAACCCGATCTAAAATTTTCCTCTCGCTTACTCGCTAATTTAGAACTGGCCGTTTTCAAACGAGGGTCACGTTAAGGTCATAATATTAATGACGAAATTGTTATGATACGCAACTTGTTTACATCGTCTACGTCACGCAATTTGAAATGAGCCGTCCAATTGCAGACTTAAATATGAATAATACCGCTGTTAAATAAGCGTGCAAACCTTGGTCTAAAAATAGAAATTACGAAATCAAAATATTATTTATAGTGTTTCGTCTAAATGAAAGCTACGCATTGATTAGTCGACAGAAAGGTCAACTCGACGTGACCCTCCATTGAGGTAGTAGAGATCCTGTACGACAATGCTCTACAGTTTTGATTTTTATTTATTTATTTAATGGAGTTAACGCCGTATCAACACAATTTAGGTCATTTTACGGAGTCCAGTGCACCTAACCTAGCTTTCCTGGACCTTTGTCTATAACCAGTTCTCACCTACCCTTCCACAAGGCCGGAAACTTCTCTATATTATCTAATCAATGGAGGAAAATCGACATTATTGTCAAATTTTCATGGAAGGGTATAACCCCCCCCCGGGTATTCGAACCCGCGCCCCCTCGGGCACGAGATTCCAAATCCCGGCGCACTACCAACTGCGCTATCGACCCGGGTTCACAACGCTCTACAGGATATCTGTTTATGGAGATTGTATACACGTATGATACAAACTATTTAACATTAATAAGCATCAACTATTATCCAGGGTTAACCACTAACAGTGTCTCGAGATTCCGAGGATCCCAATTATTTTAGGGAATCCTAGTGATGCTTAGCTAGGGGTACCATCTGGATCCCTATTAAATGTCATGCTCTCCAATGAATTTTAGTTCCTATTAATTGTTTACCACAATTTGTTATTGCAAATCTGTATCCAAACTTGATGTCTATTATTCGAGGAAACCCTAATATTAAGGAGGAATCTCTGTATAACTGACTTGGGATTCCTTTCTGGATCACACCCTGTAATAACAATACTTGGTGTTTGCAAGGTCAATATGTTCTTAAAATTTTCATATTTTCTATTTAAAAAAAATCATTTTTCCTGATGAAGCCGCAAGGCAAAACGTAGAAAATTAAAAAGAGTTATAGAAAATCGTCGTGTTTGGTGATTTTTTTACATTACACATATTTTCTATTAGAAAGTTTTGAATGGTACTGTACATTAGATAACATTTTGTATAGATCTTTTCAAAAGGTTCTAGTACAAGTTGGTATTTTTAAGAAAAATAAAACAACTGGCGATGTATACCACAAAAATTTAATAAAACATATTTTGATTTTACGAACCATTTCTGAAAGTGATGTTGAAGTTAAGAATTACGTGTAGTTGTAAAAACATACCTTTTGTATCTGTTCCTATCACAAATGTCCTTTGTTTACATTGTAGAGAAAATTGATAATGACGAGATGAAATCTGTAAATAAATCAAAGCACTGAAAACACTAAATGAATTTCTATTGAAAGTTTGGCCCAACCTGCAATTACATGGCCAGAACAGAGATTACGATGAGCAAAATGTAGTAGAATGATAAAAGTGGGTTTTATCCAAACAGTAACATTGAAGTCTTCAAAATTATCGTTTAAAAACAAGCATTCCAGTCACTTTCCCGGAAAGTAGTCCGCCTGTTTATACAGTTATAAAAGGCGTATACCGTCTGTCAATTCTACTCGAGAAAAAAACCAGCTTCACTTAAATCATTAGTCGGAAGAATACTCAGTCTCAACTAACGACACAAAAATGGTTTTTTTCTTAAATATTTAATCAAGGCAAAAAATCCATTATATTCAGTGTTTTTTTTTAAAAATAAAATCTCAACCAATGTTAACAAACTGAAAAGTATTAATGTTAGTAAAGTTGGTTTAAATAGGCACAAATACTGGTTTAATGTTTGGCCCTTTTGTGTTAATATAAACATTTCATTTCCTTGTTTGAATGTACTCTGAACATTTATACTAGTAAATTGAAACTTGAGAAAGGAAATGAAATTAAGATTTAAATGATTTTGCTTCCGATTATTGCATGCAGTATATAGTCAACTATTTGTTATACACTAAAATTAACCTATTTTGATTATCAAAAACGATAGCAGAACGGTTTTTATTGGGGCTTAAAAATTGTAAAAAAAAGCGCAAGATTTTGCAATAAAAAATATGGTTTCCTATTACGCGCCCATCATTCTACATTCATGTTAGGCATGCTTGGTTGTGTACTTTAAATAGTAGGTTTGACTTCTGAGTTATATTCTATAAATAAGGTAATGAACGTGTACATTATGTGACTGATTTTGACAGACAATTGTATTTAAATTGTTTCAAATTTTGGGTTTATATGAAAGCCACAAAGTTGACATTTGACATTTATAAGTACTTTTTACATAAGTACGATTTATTTCAATCTCAAGCATATCAATGTATAAACGTGGGTGAGGTTCGTAAAATATTGTTATAAAATGTCTTACCCCAAATATATCAGGAACTGAGGATCTTGACTGAGGTATTGTATTCTAAAATATAAATTTAAAATGATTACATCCTAAATATCTGTCACAGGCATAAACTACCGCATTCAATAACAGCTACCATTTTGTCTGCAAAATCCAAATTGATCAAGTTAGCTTTGATCGTGTGCGAAAACCCCTCACACACTTTTTGAATCGCGCAGTAAACTACGTGTAGGTAATGTTTAGAAACAATTTGTACAACTCGCAATCTTACATAGGCATTTGTGGACACAAAATGCAATTGTTATTTTATATATTACATGTATTTAAAAATTTCGTATGTTTTGGTTAAAGCACGAATTTGACGTGAATAATTTTGCGCATACATTCTGACGCTCACAAGACTGTATACCCTGTGTATGATATATTCCAATGCTCAATTTGACTAGCTTAACCTCCCTTTGGGATGGTCGGAGTCATTTCCAGCAGATAGTGTATTTAAACACCGTTCCTCAGATGCACCAGCAGCGCGTTCAGTAATGACTGTTAGCGAACGTTACGGGTACGGGACAACTCAACCAGAAGACAACTCAACCATTGGATGACTTATTCCATAGTTTGGACAACTCATCCCGTTCATAGGGGATTGAGTTGTCTCGGGTTGAGTTGTCTTTGAGTTGATTTGTTCCGACCCTAACGTTACGGAACGTTTTGGAATGTTCGGCGTAATTGAACAGGCTACTATATTTAACTTCTAACATCCGGGTGCAACTTCATACTCAATGTAATAATTGACTCATATAAACGACCTTCGATGTGATCGATGTAATTTAAAAGGACCTATACTACTCATCGAAAACGCAGACTGTTTGAAATGTTTAATTTATATGTATACAGTGTGTTGTACCGGTTAAATAAACTTCTACCAGTATAAAAAAATAAAATGACGTAACCAATGATAAAAACTTGATTAAATTAAGTTTAAAATTGTTTTTAAAAATATGGATACATGCACGAAGTATAAATTTATTAAAAAAGGGTACTGGTAGATAATTATTCCTTGCCACTCTATGGCAATAATTGCCTTAGTAAAACGAAAATTTTGCTTACATTTTTTGGAGCGACTGTAACCATTTGGGCAATTGGAATGATTCGTATTGAAACACAACTCTGAAATTTCAACAAATTCTTTTAGGTATTGTAATGTCATATCTAAAAACAAAATACCAGTTTTATATATATCCTAGGTAGTGGCGCATTATACTATAATTAAGAACTATCATTCAGAATATATTGAACTAATATTGAGCCCAATTTCCCAAAACATCCATATTCAAAATCTTCACTCGACATCTATAGCTACAGTCCCATAAACATAAAAATAGCCATGAGGGCACCGTACGGGCGCCGTGCGATCAAGCTCCGCAAGGACCCGTACAAACTCTTGCGTACCCGTACGGACTGTTACGTTTTAACCAGGGTCCGTAAGATGAGCCCTGGATACACATATCAGTTTCAGAGTCAAATTGTGAACAAAATCGTGACCAAGTATGAATTAAATATGCATATCTTCTAGCTACGGCTCCGTACGGGTGTGTTGTTGTGTGCCATGTGCGTACCGTCCCCTTAACACGCAAGGCTTCTCACGGCCTACGGCTGTCTGCACGTACAAGTCCGCTACGAGCCACGATTTTATGGGACTGAGGCATTAGTTCAGTACAGACTTTTTTTATGTAAGTTTAGTTTATATCAATATATCTTTTCGATTGTCTAACATTTCTTTCAAATTATTTAAATCAATCTCGAGTCCACGTTCTGGTCCACAGTACTGGCTAGTATGATAAAAGAAACAACGAGGTATATTTTGAATGGGATCCAATTTCCAAACCAACGCGGAGCTGGATTTCCAATGATTACAAGTCCCACACCGTAACCACTTGTTCACGTCCTGGTCAAAAGTGGCGACACAAGGAAATTATTTTTACGTGAAATTTAAGAACACCATACGATATATTTACCTTCCGTGAGGGGAAATACTTCAGTACGTTATTATCAAATGTAAACCATCTTTTCTTCCAACCACGGTCGTTGTTCTTCCTAGTAATCACAAACAATTATTATATTATTTGACAACATTAAACATGCACTTCATTAGTTTCCGTATCGATTTACGACAAAGTTCGCACACATTCGTCAAGTTTCGTTGCTTTAATTAGTGACAATACAAAATATGAATGAAAAAGTAACGATTTTAAACGGTTTGTGGTGCAGAGGTAAAGTATAACAACCGATGTGACTATAAATCAATTTATTAAAAGTGGCATGTTATTGTACTTTTAATTTTGGACACATTAGATTTTGGGGAAACAAGTATTAAGGCACAGTTTCAAAGTATTTTTTCTTATGAAAACAACATTAATTGTTCAGTACGTGTATTTTGCCGAAAGCTTCCGATAAAGTGCGATTCACAAACGAAGACCAAAATAGACTGTAAATACTGAGTTTAATATATTCTTGCATAAAGGTCAAGCTCAGGTTAATTCTGTTGGACTATAACATAGTAGAAACACAATGACTTACTTATTACTTTTACTTACTGACTGAATATTAATTATATATCATTTAACGACATTTTTGTCTCTTTATTATCATACATTTTTCTTTATTTATATTTTATAATAAATTTGTGACATGGTTAAAGACTGAAGGACTTTCATACATGAAAATGCCCATTATGTGTGTAATACACTTTCGCTCAGTTTTTTTCTAAATCATGGAATCCGCGTGCTGTCGTGTTAACAAGTATTTGTAATGCATGTGTCGATTATGTTTTAATTGCAAAAATAAGGTTTGTTGTGGGGTCTAACCCATAACCTCTTGATTGTGAGGTGGTACGTTTTACCACTACACCAAGTCCTTAGTTGCCTCTATGAGTTCTATTACTAAAACTTAAGGTAATACATTCGTGTATTTACGGAGATTTCATACGGAAATTCACGACTATGCATACAGTGCATGTTTAATGTTATCAAATAATAACACGAGTGTAAAATAACAGCATACATTGCAACCACTATAAGAAGATACATTTATTTACAGCAGACATAAAAAACCCGGGTTGGTAAGGCAGTTAGTAGCGCCGGGATTTGGAACCTCGTGTCCCGAGGATAGGGGTGTAACAATACGGTAAAACCCGTATTGCAATATATTGCAATATGCAGAACCCGTATTGCAATATATTGCAATACGTACCGGCTTTTCGCTTAGACATGCAAAGCATTAATTAATGCATGTACCTCGTCCTAATTTGATCAGCATAGCATGCATATGGGTATTTTCAAATGATCTTTTATCCAAATGTTTGAATCACAAATGTAAAATTGTCTATATGTAAGAAAAATGCGTGGTTTGAAACAGACTCTTGAAGATATTTTTCTTTCAATTGACTAAATGTTTAACCTTTAAAAGCACAGTAAGAGTATTTCAAGTATTCAATTCATTTTAACATTTGTTTAAACTTTTAACTATTAGATTCTGATAAAAACAAGTAGTATGACACTTAACTATAAAAACCGGTTCAAGGAAAAACAAACCGGTTAAAAACCGTTAGAACTCGTATTGCAATATTAACCGGTATATCGGTTAACCGTTACACCCCTACCCGAGGAGGGTACAGGTTCGAATCCCTGGCGGGGAGGTTATACCCCTCCATGAAAATTTGATAATAATGTCGCCTTTCCTCCATTAATAAGGTATATGGAAAAGTTTCCGGCCTTGTTGTATGGTAGGTGATTACTGGTTATAGACAAGTGTCCAGGAACGCTAGGTTTTTATGCGCGCTGGACGCCGTAAAGTGACCAAAATGTGTTGCCACGGCGTTAAACCCAGGCAATGTATTTAAAGATTAGCAGACATGAAGAAAGTCCTTCACCTATGAAGTCATTTAAATCATGCATAAGAGACACAATATACATTTCAAACTATTTTGCTTTCTAAGATAAAGTTTTACCAAGTTCCCATTTCTTAAAAATGAACCCTTTTATAAAAGCACGTCATGGAAATTTGTAATGTAAGTGTTGAATGTATATGATCCAAAATCGTCTATCTATGTAACTATGTAATTTTGAAACACTTTGAAAAAACAAGAAATAACATAAACACGTTTAGCGCTTATTGCATTTTCTAAAAAAGTTTTTTTTCTATTATAAGTGCTTGAAATAGGTTTAAATGTCTACTTTCTTTGCAGCATTTTGACTGTTACTTTTGATAATGGGACTTTAAACTTATTAAAAAATATTGTTTGCATATGTATACACAACACGCAAAATTAAGGGTGTAGCCGCCCCTTGTGGGGTTCGAACACATACACGCTTCTGGTAACAAGATTCCAAATAACCGCACGACAGACCCGGGCCTAAAGACAACTATATAAGAAATAGTACACACCACTGAGGGCTTCCTGGTCTAATAGTGACCGACCAGTCAGTCCTATAACATATGGTGGGCCGAAGCCGAAAGCTGAGGTCTCCTATATGTTGATGAACTGACTGGGAGGTCACTATCAGACCAGCCGGCCCTTAGTGGAGCGTACTATTTCCTATATTACACCGCACATTTGTTAACACTTGATTTTTTGCAAAAGCAGAAAGATAAACACTGTTAAACATTTAATATACCACACTTATAGCGTAAACTTTGATTACAGGGAGCCGAAATTTGTTGCTACTTGAAAATTACAACGGGGGTTACACGCCACTTATCAAGTGTTATTAAACACGTGTTTAGTGGTGTATGACGTCAGAGGGCCACTATCACATCAGCGGACACTATCACATTATAACCACCCGCTATGTTATATATACGTTAAGAAGAAGCAATGTATAATATACATGCTAATACAACGGTAAAGTGTCGTTGGTGGATACAGGTTGTGCCTGCTTCCTGTGATTAAATCTACCACAACATTGAACTATGCAATTATGAGTTGGTTAAATTACTCGGAAATGGTATTTATTAATGGATAAGCCAGTGTACAGTTTAATAACTTACCACTTAACAGTTTTAATCCATTTACATATATGTAAGCCCGCGTGAATAAGTTACTATTTATTTAAATAATTCCATCATTTTTTTAAGTTTATACAGTTTTAACTATCTAAGTAAATGTTTGTTATAGTACATATATAATATTGTTTCTTACCCTCCCTTCTTAAACAAATATCCTTCTTTGTAGAAATCCTTTCTCTGAAAGTATGAACAAATCAAACACATTGATTGACAGGAACATCATTCTCCTGACGGTAGAGAAGTATTGCCATATAATTATATACTTAATAATATATCACTAGTGTAATTTGCTCAGAAACGTTGAAAAATGTACATCAGATAAGCAACGCTAAACGAAACAAAGAACGCCCTCGGATTATGAAGATTAAATGGACTTGACATTGCCTCATATACAAAGGGAAAACAACTCAAACAGAAAATGATCATTGTGCTATTACTCTCTAGATTAGGAGGAAATAAAGGAATCTTATCTTATCTAATCTAATCTAACTGCACTGCCCTTGTGGCAATGTACATGTTTGAAGTCATTCTGATCTAAAATAGCAGAAGAGGGCTTCTTCAGTCAAAATATAAGAAATAATGAAAGGTAAATTTACTAAAAACTGCAATGCTTAGATTATAATACTTGTCCAGCGTACTTCCAATTTTTGCAATAAACAAGTCAACCAAGTATCAATGTATTCCATACTAATATGACAAAAATTATAACCCCGACAAAAATGTACAATTAAAATCAATGAAAGGGAAATAAATCCAATGCATTACGTCGCAATATGATTATATGACCAATTTATAGTTTTATGAGTACTTTATTAGATATGAATATGATAAGTAATATCATTAAACACTGCAAAAGTATCATGATTGTTATTTGTAAGACTGTTAACAGTGTTATAAAAACACATTTCTACCCATGATGCTAAGCGTATTGTCACATACATGTAGACTAGTCAATAGTGGTTTCCGTGAATTTGTATTACAAACTATAAAGTCTAAATGCGATGCACAATTGTTATTAAATTCTAGACAAAACTTACACAAGGTATTGGTGTATGTTGCAATGTTGAATCTGTTTCATCTGAAACATCATTTTGTTCCTCTCCTTCATCAAGACTAACATTATCTGCTACTTCTATATAAAAAGAGGTTAAAAACATATCAAGAAAAACAACAGACAGAAGTAGCGTATTACTAGAATACTTAAGGTTAGCGTATCGCATTACCAGAATACTTACTACTACTAGTCACCCGGCCAACTCAGTTAGTGGCACGCAAGTTTACTGATCGAGGGGTCATGGGTTCGATTTCTAGACAGGGCATACTTTTGTAGAGTTTGGTCATTAAATTATTTCTTCGGCCATTCTCCCTCCTACCAATGTTTCTTAATTATGTAGGTTACTAGGAGCAATAGTCAGTCACTGACGAAAGTATGTGCTAAGTAGTTGGTTAACAGCTAAATCCAGAGATTCAGCCTTTCCAGAAACAGTGAGTAGGTTGACTGACGGCCGTTATATGACCTATACAATGTGTTGCTACGGCTTTAAACCTAATAAAACAAACAAACTAGAATACTCAAGGTTAGCGTAGCGCATTACTTGAATACTCAAGGTAAGCGTAGCGCATTACTAGAATACTCAAGGTTAGCGCAGCGCATTACTAGAATACTCAAGGTTAGCGTATCGCATTTCTAGAATACTCAAGGTGAGTATAGCGCATTACTAGAATACTCAAGGTTAGCGTAGCGCATTACTAGAATATTCAAGGTTAGCGTAGCGCATTACTAGAATACTCAAGGTTAGCGTAGCGCATTACTAGAATACTCAAGGTTAGCGTAGCGCATTACTAGAATACTCAAGATTTGCGTAGCGCATTTCTAGAATACTCAATGTTAGCGTAGCGCATTACTAGAATACTCAAACTTAGCGTAGCGCTTTACTAATATACTCAAGGTTAGCGTAGTGCATTACTAATATACTCATGGTTAGCGTAGCGCAGTACTAGAATACTCAAGGTTAGCATAGGGCATTACTAGAATACTCAAGGTTAGCGTAGCGCATTACAAGAATACTCAAGGTTAGCGTAGCGCATTATTAAAATACTCAAGGTTAGCGTAGTGCATTACTAGAATACTCAATGTTAGCGTAGCGTATTACTAATATACTCATAGTTAGCGTAGCACAGTACTAGAATACTCAAGGTTAGCGTAGGGCATTACTAAAATACTCAAGGTTAGCGTAGCGCATTACTTAAATACTCAATGTTAGCATAGCCCATTACTAGAATACTCAAGGTTAACGTTGCGCATTACTAAAATACTCAAGGTTAGTGAAGCGCATTACTAGAATACTAAAGGTGAGTATAGCGCATTACTAGAATACTCAAGGTTAGCGTAGCGCATTACTAGAATACTCAAGGTTAGCGTAAGCAGTACTAGAATACTCAAGGTTTGCGTAGCGCATTTCTAGAATACTCAAGGTTAGCGTAGCGCATTACAATAATACTCAAGGTTAGCGTAAGCAGTACTAGAATACTCAAGGTTTGCGTAGCGCATTACTAGAATACTCAATGTTAGCGTAGCGCATTACTAGAATAGTAATAGTAATAGAAACGCTATAGGTCCTATTTGAAACCATACTGGACAAATGACCTTACGAATCTTCATAAGAAAATGAAACAGACACGTGACGAATGGTGTCGTGCTGGTCGACCACGGGGTCACATTTACAGCGTATATAAAGAATATAAATGTCATAAAAGGGACTTTAGGAGAAAATTACGTCAATGTATAGGACAATATCTACAGAGCTGTAACGAAAAGATTGAAGAGGCCTCAGTGTCCGACTCAGAGTACTTCTGGAAGATTATTAATTCAAGGAAAAAATGTACAAAATCAAATCTATGTGAAGGTATAATCTTCAATGGACAAAAATATAGGAGTCGTGAAAATATTGTCGATCAATGGGGGAAATATTTCACTGAACTTTATTCTCCTTCTAATCTACCACAGTTCGATGAACAATGGAAGGACTATGTCACTGCGCATGTCCAAACGGTATTTAATGAGTTGACGCTTGATAGTGACGTTCACGTTGATCCAGATATAGTGTCACAGTGCATTAAATCATTACCTAAGGGCAAGGCTTGCGGCCCGGATTCAATTACTCATGAACACTTACTTTACTGTAATGATGTGATCTCCAAACCTCTGGCTGACTTGTTTACTGTTATGTTACGGAATGGACATATTCCTGACAACATGAAAACGGGCAATATTATAACATTACATAAAGGTGGCCGTAAACGAAAAGACGACCCAAGTTGCTACCGTGCAATTACATTATCATCTTCCATACTTAAATTGTATGAAGTCATTATAATGAATAGGTGTAAAGATAAACTATTACAAAGAATAAATAGATTACAGGGAGGCTTTCAAGCCCAACTAGGTTGTTTAATGACCAGTTTTGCTTTACGAGAGTGTCTATATTATTCGCGAGAATGTTCGTCGGATGTTTACCTTTGCTATCTGGATGCCCGTCAAGCCTTTGATCGAGTGTGGCATGACGGCTTATTTTATAAACTTTTATCATTAAAAACCGATGACAGCCGGTCGTGTATAGACACAAATAGTATAGTCGCTCTTAAAGAAATGTACAATAATGCCAAGAGTCGTGTATTATATCAAGGTCTTTATTCGTCGAACTTTTTGGTATCCCAAGGGACACGTCAAGGTGGTAAAATGTCACCATTACTGTATCTGGTATTTATAGATGGACTAATTAATGAACTCCAACATAGTGGTTATGGTATATGTATTTACGATATAAGTATGTGCTCACCAACAGTTGCTGACGATATGACACTGATATCATACTCACATAATGGAATGAAAAATATGATACAAATTTGTTATAATTACTCACTGAGATGGAGATATTTATATAATGCAAATAAATGTGCGGTAGTGATATATAATAAGCAAAAATCATCCTCTATACAAGAACCATTTTATTTGGGACCTGACCCTATACCATTTGCTACTAGTTACAAACATTTAGGTATACTTTGTGATGATGCCCTTTCATCGCTTGACTCGGTGAGAGAGGCATCTATAAAACTTAGAGGCACGTATCTCAATATATGTAGCACTGGCATAAATCCCGAAAACCTCAGTGCAAAGACTCTATCAATGATATATAATTCAGCAGTTCTACCTAAAGCTCTCTATGGTTGTGAGCTGTGGAATAACTTATCAACAAATGAACTGAATCGTTTAAACGTCGCACACAAATTTTGCATTAAGCATATTCAAGGTTTTAATAAAAGCATATCTTCAGATTATGTCTTAAGTACTGTAAATTCTACACCAATTGGAGAAATAATAGACTGTAAAAAACTTGTGTTCTTCGGACAATTATGCCGGTTAAATCCTAAATACATTGTAAAAGATATATTCAACAACAGGATTATTAGATTCTTAAACGTTGACAAACAATCAGTGGGGTTTATACCTAATATATACTCACTCTTAAGAAAATATGGACTTATTAATTACTTGTCGTCATATATCGACAATGGTACATTCCCATCGAAGTTTTGTTGGAAAGCAATAGTTCGAAATCACGTGACTAAACGAACTAAACGTGAAACATATGATAGACTTCTGAATCTTAATCATACCTCATTGTTAAACAATGTTATCAATCAGTTTAACTATTCGCCAATATGGGATATTGCGCAATGTAACCAAAATATTCTCCACAAGTGCAAAATCCTACTTCGTTGCATAGGACTATTTATTTCACGTCAATATATAACTGCCTGTAAAATGTGTAATTTGAAAACTTGCCATCTAATTGAACATTTATTATTTTTCTGCCATAAGAAAGAAAAGCAACGAACTGCATTGTGGGAATGCTTATATAAAGAATATGGACATAAAAAGTTTATTTCAAATTCAGAGTCATCTGTACATTCTCAGTGTGCCATTTTACTCACATTGAGTACACAAATATCAAACAGACAATTTTTAAATTTCAGAATTACAACATGTGTGGTCAATCTTCTAGATACAAATAAGTAGTTACTACTATCATAATCATAACTATCACTATTGATAACATCACGTTTAAAAGTATATATTGACAATACACCGTACACTCATTATGATTTATATAAACCATAGTAATCACGTGTAAAATATACTATGTTATGTTTATTTCTTTTGTATTAACTATGATTTTGTATGTATAATTGTAAATATTGTATATATGTTACTACTCTCCAGACAAGGAGGAAATAAAGGAATCTATCTATCTATTACTAGAATACTCAAGGTTAGCGTAGCGCATTACAATAATACTCAAGGTTAGCGTAAGCAGTACTAGAATACTCAAGGTTTGCGTAGCGCATTTCTAGAATACTCAAGGTTAGCGTAGCGCATTACTAGAATACTCAAGGTTAGTGTCGCGCATAACAACTATTTCTACAGCTCCATGTAGTTCACATTCTTTGTTTGTTTATACAATTAGGGACTTTAGTTAACTTTTCCTGATAAAATCTGAAGCAATCCAATTGGTAAGTAGGTCATTGCAAATGGAATCCTTGGATTTTATCATTGAAGTCCCATGTAAGGATAATAAAATATTTCATCCAATATCTTTCTTGTAAATGAAGATATTAACAGAAGTGATGAAATTTAGATAGTTCTTTACCTTAAAAATCAAGGGACATAAATGAGTTCCCACTCTAAGTGACGTCATGTTTTATTTTGACAGTGTTGTTGACATTTAACCTTGACATTCAAAGTCAAAATCATAACAAACTTTCATGAAATATCTAATACTTGGAGATATGACCCTTGGTCCTCAATTCATCAATTAAATTCAAATGTTAACTCGGTTAAAGTCTGCCGACGATTAACTTTCACCATCCAAAAAAAACAGGGCATCCGAACGTCTCGTAGTGTTTGGTCACCGTCCACTACGAGGAAGATTTTCAACATTACCTCGGTCAACGAACAGCTTCAGGGAAAGGGAAATAATCGGTACTATTATTTGATTCAATTGATCTAATGGACATCACTTTATTCTCCCTTGCATTTAAAAACTTATAAGATAAAATAAAACGACAAAAAAAGCGGTGATAATGTACGGAACTTTGTATCAACATAGAAAGAAATAACGTCATGTAGCGTGGGAAATCATTTATGTCCCTTGACAGTACTTAGCTTGAATTTCAAACAAATTAAATGATATACAAAAAAGTTATTAAAGATTAATTTTGGCAAATTTACATTGAAAAGTAAGGGTAAAATCCGAGTAATCCAACTAATTGGACCTACCAATTTAAAAAGTAATCAAGGGAAAATTACTGACAAAAGTCCCTTATTAGATTAGTATTTGAGTTTGATTGGTCATTAATATGAACAGTAAGCTTTGCTGATTTCTTATCTTGGTGTTTCGTTTCTTTCTATAAACTATTACCTTATCAGTTTTTTAACTGGCGAGTTAAACATATAAATATAACTTACTCTGCAATTGGTTTAAAAAGATTACGCATCAGTAAGCAACTATAATTTGCATTTATTTGATCACAGGTATTCTATGGTGGCTGATTTATGCCATGTCGTATTTTCGTTTCTTCGCCGCGAATAAACGAAGAAACGAAAATACGAGGATACGATAGATGAAGGGCGAAAACACGACATATTTTATCTGTCGTAATGTTGAATTGATTTTGTCGTGTGTTCGTTTCTTCATGGCGAGAAACGAAAAGACGAAGATACGACAAACTATGGATTTGTCTTGTCTTCATGTTTTCGTGTTTTCGTTTCTTCGCGGCGAAGACACAAAAATACGACATGGCATAAATCAACCACCATAGGTATACCGAGTTGATTAATTAAAATGCGTACAATGAAAGCGCTGAGAGGTTGCCATGAATTAAGCATGTAAATATTTGACATTCAATCGATCGTCAAGGACCTCATATATATAAATCTATCATAACTTCAATTTACGTTTTAAACAACTGTGATGAAAATATTTAACGATATTAGGTTGTTCATAAATACAGTGTGAATACTATCTTACCCGGTAGTTTAGATTCGTTTTTTTTTCAAGATTACACAACATTAGACTGAAATATTTCACTTCTTATCTAGGGTAAGTAATTTTTATACATTTATAAGATTTATAATTTAATTTATGAACGACAAACAAAAAAACTAAATGTTAAATTGTGTTCTAACTGCACTTGAGGAACGATGCCTTTATTAGAAATTGAAAGACATTGAGACAGACACATTGGCAGGCGAGTAAAAAAGTGTTGTCTTGGAAGAAGAAATTTGATTAAAAAAGTTTTAACCTGAATGTTTGATCTTTGAACTGGTGTCATTTAAACAATACGAAAACAACACGTATAAAATATTGAAGCTTTATATAAGAGCTTACATTGTATAGTATATTTTTAAATCGATACAAAATAAGAAAATGATAAGGTAACGTTTTACATTTTAACTGAACTGTACATCGAACGCTTAAGTATATCTATAAATATCTACAATACAAGTACCTACCACAATCAGAATCCTCAAAGTAAACATCAACAACAGCAAGTGGTCGAGTTAGCTGAGATGAACTCCTCTTTATTCTGATACGGACGTGTTCTTCATCAAATTCTTCTTTTGCTGTCTCCATTTTAAGTATGAAACTGTTAAATACATGTATGTCCTTATATGCGTTTGTTTATATAAAAAGCATAATAAGAGAGTAAAACATTAAACAGAAACTATATTATGTACCAAATATTTGAATCTGTTTATTATTAAGTAGCCAAAGTTCTCCTCACAAATAAAAATATATACAGATAAATTCCATAGACCTATTGTAATAGATACTAAATATCTTACCATGTAAATGTTTTCCCTGATACACTTAGATTGTACAAAACAACATCATGTACAAACCAGAAAGTAACCAGAAATATTTTAATAGATTCTGAATATCCAACAGTTCATTATGTAAAACTTCGAATTCAATTGACCTAAATAGATCGTACAAAACATAGCCACTAACAAAACATGGTAACGTAAATCACCATCAGTTGAAGTTCTTAGACCAACCAGATTCCAATGTTATGATCCTTGTTATTAAATTAACTTTACAGTTTAACATACAAGTTTTACTCATTTAAACCAGCCTATGCTTAACACCAACCCACATTTTGAAAAATAAACAGAAAATTTACTTATTAAGATCCCAAAAGTAAGCCAAATTTATTGTAAAGTTATTTAATTTTAAGTATAATGATACTTAAACGTACGATTGTCAAATTGAAACAAACTTCCTATTTTAATATCCACTTCCTAGATACTTGATACTGTTTGTAATATTTATGATGGTTTATGTTTTCTCCTGATATAAAGACACGACGTTATCAGTAAGTCCTACTTATCAATGCACATAGACGCTCAGATATACCAGATTGTCAATAACCTCTTATAATATCGAACAGTTTGTGGCAAGACTGACAAGCCGAAGTCATTATAACGGATATTCGTATCAACAAATTGTTCCACGAAAACCCAAACAATATATGATGTATCTGCATATACCTCGCATTAAAAGCAATTTAAGTGATATCATTAACTTGTTCTGAACAATTGTAGGACGAATCCTAGAGCGAAATATAAGTTATACAAACAATGGACAAAGGGCTGATAAAATATTCAAAACATTTGCCAAATTATGTTACGTATTAGGCATTTTGTGTGACAGAAAGCAACCAATTCACTAAAAACTTTGTATGAAGTTATGAACAGTCAAAACTTAGGGATATTGTTAATGTATTGTTTTATTATTTGATGAAAAATACATAAAAACGTACAGTGAATAACAATTTACGCGAGCTTCACTAAATCAATTATAGATGAGGCAAATCAACGATAGTTAACGTTGTAATTAATGTATCATATTATCATAAACGAGCTAAACTGTACATGCAAGCTATGTGCAGTCAAATTTAAGCAAATCGTACGATTTGCGCGTGCGTACACTGACGCTCTGTCCCACAAAATTACCAAATATATTTGGTCGCTAGCATATTACGATGTAAAAGGTGTTTTTTACGAAATAAAACATCATAAGAATACTACAACAATACTTATTTATAACGATTACCAGGTCTGATTACCGCGAGAAATATTCAAATTTGTATGGCGATACTTTGAAATGTCAAGTGTGTCCCTAATGCATGTTACATGTATAGGTCGTTTGCGTTAAAGCTGGGCCCCTAAAATCATGAATTATCTCAATAACTATCGGATTGAATTAACTCAAATTTTGTATGTGATCATAACTAGCATTTTCCTTCTCAAATCCAAAAATTCATAATTTTTCTTTAAATACATAACATACTTCCCTTGGACATGCAATGCAAATTTTGAAGCCAAAAGAGACTTTTGTTAAATGGGTATGTTCCATAATCAGAACAGCCATATAACAGGAGATACAAATAATAGCTAAATATGAGGCCCGGTTAGAAATTTTATTTGATAACAAAGTACGGTATAGATAGAAAGCGAAAACAACTTGTGTTACGAAAACAACCTGTTAAATTAATATTATACGTTATTTCAAACAAAACTTAGTATTTTGTGAATGCATTTAAAAATATTTTAAACGAGCAAGTTTTGGTACAAAATTCCGAAAAATACGAAAACAACTATCAGTCAATCTCACGAAAACAACTTTGAAAGCAAAAATCAGTCAGTCTCGCTAGGACAATGCCATTTTCAAAAAAGTTAGAATAACGAAATCGGATGTTTAGTAAATAATAAGAGTGCATTTGAACACAACTCTGTCCAGTGCAAGTGAACACGTGCACATTGTATTTCTATTGAACCATATGTGGGCTTTCATACTATTCTATATGCTTTTTATTTAAATTTTATATCTTTTAAACGATCCATTAAACTGGCGTCACACTGTTCCGAAATTGACACCAGATGGACATACGAATATTGAATTTCGAATTTCGCACGAAGATGGCCCCGAAATTGTCCGACAATCAATCAGCACCCGAAGCAAGTACGATTCCTACAGAAGGTCACGCGATCGCATCCGATCCACACACGTATCTTCCTGAATTTCATGCGATGGCATCCGATCTACTCACGAAGTCACCTCAGAGACGCATATTTTTACAAAGTTGTAACACGCAGGACATGCGAGGGCCACACGATGGGTATACGCCATCGTATTGTATGTATGATGTGTTAGAATCTAGTCACAAACGCGTCACGTGACTCCCGGTTCATGGTCCCTGGTTCAACGCTTACGTTTTTCAATTCAGAAAATTTACAAAGATTTTAAAGGTTTCTAATTCATATATCATAGACAATGGTCTGTCTCTAATATTCAATATTAGGGTACTTTATTTTGGATTTTTTTTATAAGTAGTGCGTCACTTTTTCAGTAATAGTTAAGCTAATAAATGTTTTTTAATTGATCACGATCCGACGATTTCGGACATGACGAATATTCGTACTAGATTTTCTGTTCGGGATCGCGAATATCCCAGTACTCAGATAGATAGGACAGCAATCTCATCAATGAAACATTTTGTGAAGCAAAGTGGCTTGAATTTTATTCTCAGTATAATATGGGATCGGGAAGCGGGCTCGGGAGTGATAATTCTAGATTTGTTTTCACATTTTAGCTAAAGGCTCTTTACTAAACAGCGCGAGACGGAATGCCGAAGAATTTAAACTCCCTTTATACCGCAATAAACCATACATTTAAAATTATGTATTTTTAATTGATAGAACACTGTAAGAATCAAAATGATGCAGAATATTCGTATACACATAAATAATACATGCGCATGTGTATCGAATATTCACATAACACATAGCATAATGATAGAATGCTATGTGATTAATGCCCCTCAAGTAGGTCTTATATATATATATCTTTTGTCTTAAACAAAACGTTATTTTAACGATCTTCTCGTGATATCATTAATAACTTTCAAGACGAATCATTCAATGATAAGATGGACAATATTTTATATCCTTAAAAATGCATATTTTTATGTTTTTTAGGAACAGTTCCAGTGATGGCTCATATGTTAACAAGCTCACAACGCCTCTCCCTCAAAATTAATAGAATATTTGATCAATTAAGTGTTAATGACGAAACTATCAAACTTAGAAGAAAATGTCTGTTACAAACAGAATGTAACGAAACAGTCTTTAAATCAGTCCAGGATTATCCAGAAGAAGCATTTTACTTTGGAAGTCGGTCAGAAGGTACAACTACATTAGGACTTTGTTCTGATATAGATTGTGTGGCACTTCTACAAACAATGCATGTTATCACAAGTAAAAACGATACTATTCCTGCAGAATGCGCATATGCATTCAAAATGGAGAAATTTACGAATTTAGGTTATTGTTGGATATCTGAATTATTGTTTGGCACTAGCAAAATCAACAAAACCATGCGCCATCATTTACGTCAATCTTATAAACCGGACACATTGTATTTGAAAAACACTTTCCAGTTTCAACGTCAATGGCATGGTGAGACACCTGAAAGGGAAGGTCCCGCTATACTGCACAGAACAAATAATGGCGAGTGTATAAATTTTCTACGGGGATTCGCTTGCACTGCATGGCCTCAAAATGTCGCAAACACATTTGTGTCAAATCAGACGAACCGTCATTGGCCTCCTGATCATTTACTTCAAGATATATTGCAAACTAAATGCTTTGTTGTACCAAAGGGAAGTGAAACTGGTCCGAATTCTGATATAGAATGGAGATTATCGTTTTCTTGTGGAGAAAGACTACTTATGTTTGATCTGAACATTGTACATATCAGATGCTATATACTCATGAAATATATAAAATCTGAATTCTTGGATTGCGTTCCACATTGCAAAGGTATTGTGTCAAGTTACATTTGTAAAACTGTTTTGTTTCACACACTGTCAAACTCATCAGAAATTGTTTGGTTGGAACAAGATTTATGGAAACATCTGAATAGATGTTTGAACACATTACACAAGTTCATAGCAGATGGAAACTGTCCTCATTTTATTATGCCAGGAAATAACTTACTTGCAAATAAACTTGATGAAATTGACATAAATGGTCTTTTAGCGAAGATTCAACAAATCATAACTAGTGATGGTCCAACTTTGTTGGACATCAAAATAGATGGATTTGGTGAGTTAGTAGAAGGAGACTTTTTAGATACCAATATTGATTATACATTTTTAAAAATTCAAAACGCTTTATTGTACGAATTAATAAACCATCGTGGATTGTCAGTAGAACAAGAGATACATAATTATGGATCTGACTTCATGCAAGCATTATTAAATGGAGAGTCCATTGGCAATGACTTTTGGAAGAATGTAAGAGTTAAAAAACTGCTACGGTTTACCCATGTTGACCCACGTTCCAGTGAAAAAATGCTAGACTCTATAAAGATGTGGTTATGTACGTATAGTACATGGAATGGATCATTTCTAGCATCATCTAATATCACGACACACCATTGTTTGTCAAACGAATCATTTCAATGGTTATTGCTTGGTATGCAGTGTACAGATGTTGCATCAGCACATTTAAAATTAGCTTCCATCTTGTTACTGAGTGGTGATTTAGAATGCACCGATGGTCTTTTAAATGATGTAAGGACAAAGTTTAATGATGTAGAGCAAATTGTTCATGGCTGTCAATGTAAACGATTGTCCTTAAAGAATCGACCCATTTCTGGCATTAAACGCATTTTAAAAAAGCATTCATTTTTCGAGATACTTAAAGAAAATATTGCCGACTGTGTAGTTTTTGTACGTGACGAGATGAATTCTTGTCCAAAAGAACTTCAGTATGAAATGTTTCGTGACGCATTCAATAAAGCACCGGGAGGATATTATTTGCAAACCAATTGGGTGTATATGACCTCGATTCCCCGATTACCATTCCTATATTTTATACAATACAAACTATACAAACAGATGGGAAATGAATCAAAGAGCGACCAAGCTCTACAAAATTTAACAAACTTTAAATTATATATTGAGTTGGAAATGCAGCATTTTGACACAGTTTACAATCTTATTGGACAATGTCTTGAACAAGAAGGGAAATATTATGATGCTTTAAAGATGTACTATCTCTCACTCCAGATTGAGCCAGTATATAATGCTGCCAAAATTCTTATTTGTTGCAACATATTTACGCAGTGGGAAAAGTTCAAAGAAAAATATCATGACTTCTAATGTAATATTAAAAAAAGAGAAAACCTTATAATATTGCTTTTTTCTGACAATTTGCTGGTACTCGTTGTATAGATGAACATAATAACTTCTGACCACAAACTTTCGGTACACTTCTGCGATCTTCTTCGTAGATATTTCTCGGTGATCACTTCTACTAGTATTTCTTACTTTGTTTCAATCACAAACAATGAGCCAAGTGTTAAAGGTTCTGCCATATTCATGAATGTATAATATTCTAAAGCTGGCATGTGCTTAAACTTTCAACATTTATGCTGTCATATCGTTGTTTTATATAGCTTATGGGTGTATTGTCTTATGTTTAGTAGTACATACTCTTTAATGTGTTTAAATAGAGGTATATTTGTATAATGTTTTTTTGTTTATTTGAAAAATATATCATTTGGTGGATTCTGGTCCAAGACGTCCTAGATATTTTCACCATTTGAAATACACTGACACTGGTCATCTTCACTCAACTACTCAAATCTACGGTTTATTGTTAGTTTTTCTTTTATACAGAACGTTCTGATCCTGTGATCTGTTTGGAAAGGCAATATCAGGGGAAGTGTATACAAAATACAGAAAAACACTCGAGTAATTTTCATTAAGGGAAGTATTGATTTGAATTCAGTCTATTAGTCCAGGAAAGCTATTAGGTTAACCAATTGTTGCGATACAATTGAAGAAAGACTATGATACTATTGATAACATGGTAGGACCAGTGATTAATAAGTAAGACGCTGCCTATGAATCGATATGTACCAAGTTCGAAATAAACTAGGGGCATTGTTTGTTTCCTTGTGAAAAAATACATGCTTCAGGTTCATTCTTTACAATTTAGTATAGACTATTGTGAAGGGTCTCCTGCCTGAATGTGGTTTTAGTTATCGTACTTCTAAGGTCAGTTGATCATATACATGGAAGTAGAGATTAAAATTCACTTAACCTTTTCTACTTTTTTAACATAATTAAATCAATTAAATTAAATCAATTTTCTTACCAGGTGTAATTAATCTCTGAATTTAAAGAAGTGTTTATTTGTTATCTATTGAATATATCGTTCTACATTACATGTCTGTAAAAGAAGTTTTTAAGATTCAGTCCACTTTTTTCTCCGTTTTTAAATAAATCATAGGGATTTTCATTAATAACCTCTCAAAGTGGACATCAAACTTAATTTCGAAATTTTATCGAATTCCTTGAAATTTCCTTGCGCATGTCTATGCTCTTCATATGGGATCTTGAAAAATCCACAGAAATAAAGAATACAGTGTGATATATACAATCAAACAATATTATACATGGTCTACCACTGTTTCACCCAAACCATTTGGTTTTATCAGACTAGTATTGGCCAACTCAGGAATGAACCATTCTAAATTTGTCCTGAAACGACGTACAAGAGCAAAAAATTCTAAGAAATTATGTAACACTCGGCACCAGCAAATGAATTAAACCATGGACCCATACTGTTCTTAAATGGTTACTCGATTTTCAATGAAAATGTATTGACAAAATCTGTTTGATCATAAATACGTCGTTCTTCCTTCATATACAAAAATGAAATCAGGAGCTTTACTGAGGGTAAGTTAAAAAAGGCGTACACAAGTTCAATAATTATGAACATATTCGTCTGTTTATATAGAGTTAGTTTGTACAAAAAGGTTAACTTGTAAACATATAATTGCCTATCTATGTCTTAGTTCATTTACATTCCTCATAAATAATATCAAATCAAACATTCTAAATAGTGAAAGGGACAGTAACTGTCGTATTGATCAATTACTTTGTAACGAGTATTTTAATTTTGGTATGGAAAGTCAGTACATATAAGCAACTAAATTATCTCTTTTTGTTAGAATTAAATGTTTTGTACACTTCTACTTTCGGACATATTTTAAAATGTAATAGTTACTTTTTTGATTACTGAAAAACTTTCAGTTAAAATTACTTTAGACCATTTATTTTGAATATGGAAATATTAGTTGTAGTTTTGTATTTAGAAATGCATAATTATGTAATACATCGTATTGAGTAAATTCTGATTCCAAAATGTCAGGCCTCGAAAACAATCTTCCAATGAGTTAAAGGTCATACGCCGTGGTCTGCACATAATGCGTCCGTAACAAACTTACAAAACATGATTATGAAAAATACAGTCGTTGCCTGTCCCAAGCAGGTTGAGAAATGGAAAGGGCCTCACAACGCACCAACTGTAGTAAAAATTATAGCCAGCCGGAAAAGAAGACTTTCTCAAGAATCTCTTTTTGAGCCAACTTTACTTTTAAAGTTAAGATCTAGCCGGGGTCTCCACATAATGCATCCATATGGAGCTGACGAACACAGAGCAAAACTAAACCTCAACAATCATCATCATGCTTGTGACGAATGACAAGTTACCTCTTTTCATTAAAATTAGCAAGTTTGACCTCATTGATGAAAATGGATAGTTCCACAGAATGGACTCGATCAATGGTATCAAAGTGAATTATAGCTTCATTTGTGGAGCAGAGGTTTAGTGACTGATCATGAAGAAGGTTGGAGCGAAGACAGTCGTTGATCTACTTTTTAAGCGGGGTTAGATCTCACCGCTGTACTTGCAATTGACCAACATGGCAAGTAGCAGGTTGTCTCTAAGGTGGAAGTGCTTTCTTGTTGGAAAACTTTGGTGGCAGAACCTTCGGGGTAAATCGTGCTACTAAGGGTATGGTTTCTGATATACCTTGTATTTGCGTTCTTATGGTTATTTATAGCAGTTAGACTGTTTACGCTCCTATGTTAGAGTTTTTGTTTCTGCTCCGAGTTTTGCCTGGGACAGCGTTTGTGTCTGTGCTCGGGGTCTGCTGGTTACAAGGAAAAGTATGTTCCCCAGATGTTGTGTCATTGGAGCATTAATTGAGTTTTTGTCTCAGCTTTTTGTTGTGATGTTAGCAAGTTAATGGTATGACCACAGTTTGTGTACATGTAATACAGTGTAACCTCTGAAGAGCGACTTTCGGCGGAGTTTGAAAAAAAGTGTCGCTCTGCAGAGGTGATGCTCTGCAGAGGTAGACCTTTTCTGCCTATCACGAAAAGCGTCCTTTTTTGGTACGGAAAACTGGCCGTTATCCGTTCTGTAATGTAAATACAGTTATAACCGGGCGCTGATCGACAAAAGTAAAATGCTTTAATATGATTACAAAATGTTTTAAATAAATCATTATAACCGTTCAAAATTCCTATCATGATGGTTAGTTTTACGCAGAAGAAAGCAAAACACTAGGGAAATCGTTTCTAGTACCGTCAATATTGTTCTTTTTACCTGTCTAATGGCGAATAATATTTGGCATGAATTATCATCGTCTTTTTGGGAGTAAATGTCTGATTCGGTTGTTAAAACCTCAAATTAACTTAAAACATATTTTATTCCATCGAAGCTTTTAATAATTAGTACAATAACACATAAGTTTTCATTTACTAGCTGGCCGTGTGTACGACTGATATTTGATGACGTCAGCCTACCAAACAAAGCGCTCTTCATCTTAAATCCGTTGATGTCATGGAAACCATATGTCACTTGTTTATTAACCCCTGTTAGTCAAATGATTTAACAACATGACACTTTAGGGTAATATTATACGTTTAAGGGTATCGCTTATTGTTTAAATCTTCCGATCATAGATAATTATCGATTATTGATATAATTCCTAGACTTATTGGCGCTGTACGGAGGTAAAGATTGAACAAAGGGAATTTATCTCAACGGCCATTTACGACTCTGCGGAGGTGTCGTTCATTAGAAGTAAACCATAGTGCAAAATCGACGGAGGGGTGTCTAATATGCCGCTCGTCGGAGGTTGCCACTCGTAAGAGGTGCCGTTAGCAGAAGTATACTGTATAATACATTCTTTTTTAAAATGTTGTACTTTAAAATTTTGTTGTTTCTATTGACCTTTTTACCTTGGGGTTTGTTAATTGTTTCTAGGTTGTGATTCTGTTTTTAAGATTTCTAAATGTATACATTACGTGTTACTTCATTTTCTAACCATTAAAGTTAAATAGCTTGAGGCAAATCTTATTATCTATATATAGTTAATTGAAACCCTGAGCACGATTTATTGTCTTGGGTTTGTCCAAGTCCAAGTTCAGACGCCCAGTCAGTACTAAGACGAGTACATGTTTTGACTTTATAGACATTCAAGCGCTTGTTTGCACAATGGAAGCGGCCAGCGAACGTCACAGTTCGTAATTTTACTGATTTGAACATACGTCTTATCAATTATATCAATTCTGCATATGAACATTGTATTTTCTATATGACGATATGCTTAAAAATGATTTTAAACTAACTAAATATGAGTTGTTGAAATATTTTGCACCCAAATATTGGTTTTAATTAAACTGGCTACGTTATTGTATACAATGTTTACGTGTGCAATTGGTTTAAAATTATCAGGCATGTGTAAACAGTACTGAAAGTTACTCGTGTAAATATTCAACATTCAATTGATCGTCAACGTCTTAATCGATAAGTTTATTGTAACTTCAACTCGCGTTTTAAACAACTGTGGTATAAATAGTTATCGATTCAAAATTGTTTAGGAATATATTGTGAATATTATCATACCCAGAAATTTAGATTCGATTTTAAATGACACAGACATAAGACTGATATAATTTCTCTTCTTATCTTGGGTAAGTTAATTTATAACATTTATAAGATTTTTGTTTTAGTTTTTGAATTGTTAAATGTTAAAATGTGATTTAAGTGTACTTTACGAAACATGCCGATAAGAGAAAATAGAAATACATAAAGACACACAGGTTAGCAGAGATGAAAAACTAGTTGACTAATAACAAGAAGTGGAATTGAATTTTTTAGCCTGTCTCTTTTATTTATGTCATTTTTTGTCATTGTCATTTAACAATACCTAAACAACACATTTACAACGTATAAAAGTTTTTATACAAGTTTACACCGTCTAGTTTATTTTTGCTTAATATCGATGACAAAAAATAACTTATTACCTGAGAACTTATGAGCAAACATTCATGTATATGTATACATATTAGCAATAAAAGTATCTAGCACAATCAGACTTCTCAAGGTAAACATCAACATCAGCAAGTTGTCGAGTTAGCTGAGATGAACTCTTCTTTTTTCTTATACGAAGAAAATTCATCAAATTCTCTATTTGCTGTCTCCATTTTAGATACAAGACTGTTGATTGTGTTGTTATATGCATTTCTATATAAAAATACAAAATGAGGGTAAACACCATTAAACAGAAACTATATTATGTACTTTATCATCTTCCTTATGTATTGAATCAATTGATTTTTATGCTGCCGAATGTTAACTTTACAAATAAACAAAATAAACAGATATATTCAATTGACCTATTTGTTAAAAATACTGAATATACAATCGTTTAATGTGTAAATGTTGTTATTGATACAATCAGATGGTACAAAACAAATTCATGTACAAAACACTGTCACAGCTATCTCCATAAGTTGTAATTCTTACTTCAAAATGAATTTCAATTTCATGCTACTTATTATTAAATCTCCAAAATACTAATTAAAACAACATTATGCTGAAAATATCATCGTGTATATCCAACTTTTTTATGCACACCACCAAACGCTTTTTTTGAAATAAGGAGCGAATTTACTATTTTGGACCAAACAAGCTAAGTTTACTTTAAAGTTAATTGAATGATAATTAATAACTTAACTTAACGTACGATTGTCAAGTCGAAACAAAGTTCAATTTTAAATAACCACTTACTAGATACTTGATAGTGTATGACGGTTTTTATTTTCTTGCAATATATAGACACGTTGTTATCAGTAAGTTCTACAATGTACATAGATGCTCAGATATACCAGTTATTCAATAACCTCCAATAATATCGAACAATGTTTATTGGTTGTTTGATACGATGACAACTCTAGTAATGATATAACTATGAATTCTGATTTAATATTCAGTCCTAAGTTAACTATTGTATGCTTACCACTTACGGCTTATCACAGTATACATACTTGCTTCCCACAAAACACAAAACGATAGGACAACAAGGAAAATATTGATGCAAGGCATAAACCTTCAGATAATGGTTACATTATGTGTACATTCAGAATAGAACAATGACATGTGGATCAAAGTGTTGCGAGGCAGATACTTTGCAAAACACCAATCTGAAATTCTGTACTATATTGGTATTAAATCACAATATTATATTTTCGAGGAAATCTAGCTTATCATTTACCAAACAATCGAAAATCTTTTTTTATTTAAAACTTGTATGACGACGAGTTTTGGTGTGAAATTTAAGTTCTAGAGGAATAGAGATAAAATACGTCTTTAGATGCATTATAAATCTATAACGGTACAAGTTGCTATCGAATTTTATGGAACTATCAATAGTTGCTCTTTGAAAACAGGCCGGTTTAAGTAATTTACCAGTAAAACTAGTTTTGTAACTTGCAAGTAATATAAATCGTATACAGAAAGTTTTTGTGTAATTGCTCACAAAAGTAAAAAAAATAGGTCATTATAAGTAAAAGTCAATAGAGATCAACTCTCCAAATATGGGCTAAATTATTATGTTGGTTCCAATTCATATTTATGCAAAGTCAAACTTGGGCGTATACTATACTTTAATGTATTATTCTGGTTTTATATTTGTTTGGTTCATTATTCAATTAATCCACTGTAAATTGATTTGTCATTATTATTTGTGAGAAACTTTAATTACTTCTTCTCTTGAGATATATATGACTCTTAATGTACATGTCTTTAACAAAGCAGACACACTTTTCAAAATTGAGGGTCATACACATAGACTAGAACCTTACACTTGCCTAATGATAAATGTGCGAGATTAAACTTGTTGCCATCATATGTTCATTTTTATTAATAATATTCAGATAACAAATTTGTAAAGACTAAGACATTCTTTATCGTTTTATAAAGAAGTATAACGTTTTTGATAAGTTAATTATAAAATCTAATAAGTATTTCAACTTGTACGAGAGTCTAAATATACTATTTACTACTTGAATACTTATCACTTAAAATAAGAGATTCTAACGCTCTCGAATAAATAAAATCGATCTTTTTGCATTCATCTTTTATTTATTGAAATCATTTAAAGCAGAGTATATAAGCAGATATGAATAGTTTTATAGAAAAAAACACATTTATAAACTTGTAGGTAATCGATAAGTCAATTTTTGGCTAATTAAAGCATATTAAAGATTATTTGAATATTGAATGAATTATATAACGTATAATTCATTTACTTTACAATACCAAATACTTTTCGTTCAACTTACAAATGGAATAGTATATTCACAGATAATTCATTCGTATTGGAACTGTGGAAGTCTGTGATTTTAAAATTATGGTCACGCATGTAGATTAGTTATTGGTCGATAGAGTTAATAATCAATATGTTTGTGTCCTGCATGAACATAGATTTGTGCTAAATTTGGTATATTTGAATCTTGTGGTTACATAGGTACATGTACCTATATTATTTAAAGTCATTATCATTACAATTATTATATACAGCATTTTTATAGCACTCTTTTCATATTGGATATATTTTCGAAAGCGCTTCACAATTATATGCATAATTAGGAAATACGAGTTTACATAAAAACGAAAATGAAAAAAGAAAAAGAACAAAAGAAAAAAGAAAAGTAAACGATTAAGACATGATAAAATGTAAAAACATAAACTGAAAACTAAAATAAATCTAAAAGTGCTCATAGTAGTTTAAAAACAATAACATAACAAGTGGAATTTTAAGTGTAAAGGCATGATAGGTGTTCAATTTAGAAATATTTGAAAGGCAGTATAGCCACCGATCTGTCGATACGATTTTATGCTTCAAGAAAATACTGTAAATAAATCATATTAAAATCCTTGTTACATGATACATTCAGTATTCAAAGTCGAATATGTGTATCGTACGGTATTCTACATTACATTGTAAACTGTAAATGGAAATGTAATACTTTATAGTGACTTTCAATCATTTCAAACTAAAAGGCAACTATTGTGAAATAGATATAATGATATGTATTTAAACATTACTTAAATGTGAAACTATAAACAAATAAGAAATATATATCTTTTTGATTTAAATAGCACATTCTTTTTTCCTTGTACTATTATTTACTCATACGAGGAATCATTCAAATATTAGATTAACCTTACCTTATTTTCTTAAAAAATGTATGTTTTAATGTTTCCAGCAACAGTTCCAATGATGGCTCATATGTTAACAAGCTCACAACGCCTCTCCCTCAAAATTAATAGAATATTTGATAAATTAAGTGTTAACGCAGAGACAATCAAACTGAGGCGGAAATGTTATACACAAATAGAATGTAATGAGACAGTTGCGAAATATGCCGGTGTTTTTCGAGAAGATGGATTTTATTTTGGCAGCCAGTCAGAAGGTTCAACAACATTAGGACTTTGTTCTGATTTAGATTGTGTAGTGATTCCACACGCAGTATACGTTATAACGAGGATAAATGATTGTATTCCTAAGGAAAGTGCATATACATTCAGAATGGAGAAACTTACAGAACGTGGTTATTGTTGGATATCTGAATTTTTGTTAGACCCCAGCAAACCTTCCTTTACCGAGTATTTATACTCTCGATTCAGCAAGTTTTATAAACCAGGCACGTTGTATTTGAAAAACACTTTCCAGTTTGAAGATTATTGGCATGATGTGATACCTGAAAAGGAAGGTCCTGCTATATTTCACAGAATAAAATCGGGTAAGAGTATAAACCATCTAAGAGGGTTTTATTGCACCTCCTGGCCACAAAATGTTGCCAACACATTTGTAGCAAATCAGACTACGCGTCATTGGCCTTCTGATCATTTACTTCAAGATATATTGAAAACTAAATGTTTTGTTGTACCAAAGGGTAGCGATACGGGTCCGAATTCTGATATAGAATGGAGATTGTCATTTTCTTGTGGAGAAAGACTACTTATGTTTGATCTGAATATTGTACACATCAGATGCTATATACTCATGAAATATATAAAATCTGAATTCTTGGATAGCGTCTCAAATTGCAAAGGTATTGTGTTCAGTTACATTTGTAAAACTGTTTTGTTTCATACACTGTCAAATTCATCAGATATTTTTTGGCTGGAGCAAGATTTATTGAAACATTTAAATCGATGTTTGCAAACGTTATATAAGTTCATAGAGGATGGAAACTGTCCACATTTTATTATGCCAGGTAATAACTTATTTGCAAATAAACTTGATGAAAATAAGATAAATAGTCTTTTAGCGGAAATACAACAAATAAAAAATAGTGATGGTCAAGCTTTGTTGGGCATCAAAATAGATAGATTTGGTGAGCTAGTAGGAAGTGACTTTACCGTCTGCGAAATTGATGATGCCTTTTTAATTGCAAACAACCTGTTTTACGACTTAATAAGCCATCGTGGATGGTGGGTGTTACAAGAGCTACATAATTATCAAATATACTTTGCATTTATTATTAGAGAGAAACGAGATTTTTTAAATAATATATCTGAGCATATTGTCAGTGACTATTGGAAGAAACTGAAAGTAAATAGACTACTGCAGCATTGCCATAGTATTACTAATCACAATGAAATAATGTCAGGTTCTATAAAGATGTGGCTATGCACGTATAGTACATTTGTGGGCTCTATCATGGCATCTACTGACATCAAGAATAGTCAGTGTTTATCCAACGAATCATTTCAATGGTTATTGCTTGGTATGCAGTGTACAGATGTTGCTTCAGCACATTTAAAATTAGCTTCCATCTTTTTACTGAGTGGAGATCTGGAATGTACTGATATTCTTTTAAATGATGTATTGAAAAAGTTTAAAAATGTAAAGCAAATTGTTCATGGCTGTAATTGTAAACGGCTGTCCTTGAAGAAACGAACAATTTCTGGCATTGAAAGCATTTTAAAGAAGCATACATTTTTAGAGATACTTAAAGCAAATATTGCCGACTGTGTGGTTTTTGTACGTGAAGAGATGAATTCTTGTCCAAAAGAACTTCAGTATGAAATGTTTCGTTGTGCATTTAATAAAGCACCAACTGGATATTATATGCAAACCAGTTGGGTATATATGGCATCGATTCCTCAATTACCATTCCTATATTTCATGCAATACAAATTATACAAACACTTGGGAAATGAATCAAAGAGCGACCAGGCTTTACAAAATTTAATAAGAATCAACTTATATAATGAATTGGGTATGCAACATCTTGATACAGTTTACAATCTTATTGGACAATGTCTTGAACAAGAAGGGGAATATTATTATGCTTTACGTATGTACTATCTTTCCCTTAAGTTTGAACCTGTTTACAATGCTGCCAAAATTCTAATTTGTTGCAACATATTTACGCAGTTCAAAAAGTCAAAATCAAATGGTCATGATAAGTAAGGTCATGTTGTAAAACAGAAAACCTGATAATATGTTCTTTACTGTCATGTTACTAGTACTCGGTGTATAAATGAACATATTAACTTCTGAGCACAAACTTTCGGTACACTTCTGTGATCTTTGGTGTAGAAATTTCTCGGAAGTCACTTCTACTTGTAGTACTTAACTTCGTTTTAATCACAAACCTTGATCCAAGGTTCTTTCATGTAAACGAACAATAATCTAAAGACATTGTTGTGTACTTCAATTTTATCCCCATGTTAAAAGAAGTGAAAAGTTTAAAAATCCCCCTAATTAAAATATGAGACTCTCATCGTTGATAATATTGTAACAATGCTAAACTGACATGTTGACATTGTCAGATATTCCTACTTTCAAACACTGGTATTTTTGATTAGCGGATGAACGGTTGTAAACTATGAGCTAGCTAAAAACCGTGCAACAGTTTTATTTCATCATGTGATTTTATATAGCTTAAAGATGTATTGTTATATATTTGTGGAACATGAACCTTTTATATTCAATAAAGATAGAGTTTTCTAATGTGTTTTGTTCACTTGAAAAATACGTCTTAGAAAGATTCTGGTCCTTGTCATTCTAGATATTCTCACCATTTCAAAATACACGTCGCGTCCGTGGTGTTGTGGTTAGCTTGTCTGACTTCGAATCCGAAGATCGCGGGTTCGAGCCCGGTCGCGGTAGGTCATACCCTATACATGAGTTGTCGGCCTCGTGGTATGGTAAGTTAGTACTGGTGATAGAAAAGTGTCCAGGAAACCTATAGTAGGAAGAGCTGGCAGTCGTATATATCAACTAAATATGTGTTACAGTGTTTTTGTGTTTTGGCCCTGTAATACAGTTGCAAAAGAAGATGTTGCACTAATACTAGAAAGACTAAAGACAGAAAAACACAGAAAACACATTTTTGGCAAGGTAAGTATTGTTTTTAATTCGCTCCATGAAAGTGTTAAGGTGATCCAATTATCGCAAAACAATTAAGTAGCAGTGGTCTAGTGATCGGACGCATGCTTATTAATCGAGGTGTCCCAAGTTTTAATATAACTAAGCCCATTGCTTGTTTCCTTGAGAGAAAAATTACATACTCTATGTTCATTCTACCTATGTGGTAAAAACCACTGTGATAGGGTTACCTGCCTGAATGTGGTTTAAGTGGTCAGGGCTTATCGTAAAAAAGTCATAAGGTCAGTTGATCATGTACATGGAAGTTAATGTTAAATCGCACTTAATTTTCTCACCTTTTCAACGTAATTAAACCAATTATTATTTTCGATTTTTAATGGTAAAAACCATATTAACACCAAGCATTTGTGGCGACACTAATCAGGCCGTATGATTTATTTTTACAACTTTCTTTCTCAGTACTGTCCTACTTTTGGATTTGATTGGTTTACTTTAATGGTTACATTTTTATACGAGCAATATTTGTGACGGTTTGCATTGCCAAGTTGTACGTAACAAATCAATAGAGTAACTTGTCTTTTTATTTATACGTCTATGATCATTTACATGTGTTTTAAAGGGAAGTTACGCTTGCAATTTTGTGTCCACTTTGTCTTAAGGATTATTTCCCTTCTGAAATGTCATCAAATTTTTGGTGGGTACTATATTATTCATTTGTTTGTTTGGGTTTTACGGCGCACCAACACAAAAAAGGTTATATCGCGCTTATTATTCATAAAATGTCGTTGTTTATATGAAGATATAGACAAGTGTATGTGTATGTATGTAAGTGAAAAAAAAAAAAAAAAACAAAAAAAAACGTTACGTCATCGTCTGTTTATCCCCGCTCTGTTGTTTATACCTGAGGAAGCCTTAAATGGCGAAACGTTGTAAATAAACAATAGGAAAACAAGGTATGTGTTGGTAGTATTTGTAAATTAGATTTATGTATGTAAGTGAGTATGTATGAATGTATGTGGATATGTGAATGTGACTATGTGCGTATGTAGTTATGCGTATGGTTGCATTACATGTAAATAGGTATGTGTGTATGTGGTTATGAGTATGCTTGAATATACGTATGTAAGTGTATGTGTATATATGATTATTTTTGCTTGTATATAATAGGGATGTGCGGTTTTATCGGTATACCGGTATATTTGGATACGCGTAAAAACCGATACGTACCGATTCGACGCTGGGCCGTATCGGTTTTTTATTAGAATTATTGCACATCAAAGCGAAAACGAAGTCGCCGACATTTTCGGAAAATCAATGAAACAAATAATGACCCAGATTATGACAGTCCTCGAGACCTCGATTTAACGACGGATGGAGCGTATGTTACATCCTCATTTCTTATGTAATCTATCAATCAACTACGCGGTAGTTGTGCTGTTAAGTATACACACTCCAAAAGCCGATAATAAGTGTTTTGTTTGTTTATTGATGGCCACTGTGTATATAGTCACCTTTAAGACCAACCAGCGTCCGCTTAAAAATCAATAGTGCTTTATGTCGGCCCGATAAGATTGATATCGTAATTAAACGGTTGCGATAAACAAAAGTATATAAAGCTTCTTAGATGCTTGCCGTTAGATTGATAATTGTATTAAATTACGAGCATGTTGTGAAGCAGTTAGAATAGACGTAATTAGCAGTTTGCTAATGATTGCAATTATTTGTTTTTAAGCGTGATGTCATATGTTTTCGCGACCCACGCTATCGCCAATCAAATAAAACAAGGTTAAATCTACGTAAGTAATTTAATGATCTTATTATATTGATTATAAGTTCTTCTTAATTAAGCAATAAGTAACGGGAAATTCCCTTTATTTTCGATTTCAAGAATAAACACCGGTTGGTTGAATTGAATTTATGAAAATCGTCAAAGTATTCGTCACACTATCTACCAGCTAAAGTCGTGTTGCAGACTCTAAAAAACAATAATAAGCATATATTGCTACATAATATGTTATATTTAATAAAGGTATGTTATTTACAGCAGAACTAATTAATAGATAAAAACTATTTAAACTAAGAAGGGTAAAAAAACGAGGACACTGATAACATATTTTTTTCAAAAATGGCCTTTTATGCATTTTTAATATTTTTTAATGAACATATACTAGCAGGTAAATTTGATAAACAATAAAGAAGAACTTTTCATTGAAATGAAAATTAGATAATTTAAGTTTACAATTTGATACAAAATCAATGTGTTCTGTGAATTTTGTCTAAAACATAGAACAAATAACTCAATAACCAAACATCCAAGGAGTATTTAACTACTTACACACTACTTGTGAGTTACAACAGACATATTATTTACTAAATTAATGGATAGAAGTTTTAGAAAAGTTTGCATCTGAGAAGTTAGTGAATACTGCTCATTGTACATTTCCTGCTTGTCTATCCTGGCAACTTCTCCCTCCCATCACTGTATTTCTCCCTAGATTACTGGGAGGGAGAAGTCACTTCTCCCTAAATTTTGGAACCCATGCTCATCCCTGTTATAAAACTACACAGTCAATTCTCATATATCAATCATTCGAACAGTAAAAATAACTCTGCTTTGGCCATTTAAAGATTATGTTAACTAAAACGGACGACAAATCCCATATAAAACAAGATTTTATAACTTTTGGAGTGCAGTATAAGTCATAACTTCATAATATTTATTGGTCAATAGACAGTATCCGGAACTAAAGTTTTAGGTTTTTCCATGTAGGTACAAATAATGATTTAATACATTCTAGCTGAAAAATATAGGACACAAAATTACTCATATTGTTTGCTTTATACATGTTGTCATTGTAACTGTAAAAGTCCATTAGTACCTTCATTAAAAAATCACACAATTTTGAATTCCGAACATTATCTATCATATTGAATTGTTCACTGTTGCGTATGACCCCTGCATTCGGTAATCCCGGTCATCTAATCAGTTCACGGCTTAAAGACATGTAAGTATTGTGAAACATCTCTGTTTATTTAGTTCTTACATTCCCAAGTTAATACTATGATTATACATATAATACAACAATACAATAATAAAAGTATATAATACAGCTTTAGTTCATTCGTTTTATTTATAATGAAAGCAAAAATTGAATTAAAATGTACTTTAACCTAAGAAATAAAAAATCACGATACGTATCGCGATACGAGAAGTGAATATCGCAATATATCGCGATACGGTTTTTCTCGCGATACCCATCACTAGTATATAAATTGTTCAGGATGTAAAATTCTCACATGTAGTTACAAACTGTAACATGTGAATGTAAATAAAAGTATTGTTCTGTTCTGCTATGTTCTGTTATGTTCTGATTAACCGTCAACTAATGTTTACCATACTGTAAAATTAATTTCCCCATTCGGTATCTAGTGTGTACAGAAATTAGAATTATTCGTCTTCTAATTATTCTATGATAGTCCACCTTCTTACCGTTTTAAAATTGACCATGGCAATTTTTTTATATTTGTATTTTCTCAAAGTAAAAACAGGATTTTTAATCAATGTCGATTTTTACTAAATTATTTGAAATTTTCAGTTAATATATAATTAATAATTTTAGACCTGTTTTTTGCCCGAAAAATGTTAGTATAAATCTTAGAATACATATTTTCGACTGAATGAATTCCATATAAAGCCGTGCATGCCGACATCGTCCTTCGGCTCGTGAAAACTCTATGTATTTTGATGTACACGTTTGTATGTAATTAGTCACATTTTTACAAACGATGGCCATATGCATAGAATAGAATCTGACAGTTGTCCAAAGATTGTCATACATGTGAGCGATTATAAACTAACTAGTTTGCTTAATATATATATGTTAATGACTGATAATTAATTATTATGTATAGAATAGATTTCCACTTTCTTTAATGTTTGATTTACGTATAAATTGGTATTTCAACACGCACACATGCCTTCAGTAAAATAATATTTTCCCACATACCAACGTATTTCTTGAGAGTAGAGAATACAACTCTCTAAAAGAAATAAAAATCGACCTTTTACCTCAAATATCTTAATTTGTTGAACCCTTTAAAAGTGCAAATCTGAAAAGTTTTACAAAAATAACCACGTTAACAAACCTGTTATCAATCGATAATTCTATATTAGCGCTATAAATCATTAAATCATTTGAATACGGAAAGAATCATATAACATTGAATTCACTACAAAATCTTTTTATGCAAAATAATAGCATATTGACAGTTCATTCGTGCGGGAAGACAGATATTTTCAAACTTTGTTTACACGGTGATGAATTAAATTCACTTTTATAGTTTACTGTTTAAGTTGTTGGTCGCTGGAGTTTATAGTGAATTTTGCTTATGCCCCTTATGACCACAATGTTGTGCTGAATTTTATAGTTTTGATTCCTGAGGTTAGTTGTTATGGCTACTGTGATTCAATATATAGGTACCTGTATTATTTAAAGTCATTCATGGATGAGATAAAGAGCTATCGATACGATTGTATGCTAAACAAAATGAATAAGAACGATACTATTGAATTCCTTGTTATATGATACATTCTATATTCAATATACACTGTGTTTAAAATATATTGTGATCTTAGTACGAAAAAACTATACTTCGTAGTGATCTTAAATGCAGACGTTTTAACAATTTCAAACTCAAAATGCGAAAACAATGTGAAATGATTGTTATGATATATATATTAATATTTATTGGAGGTAAAGCAGTGAGAAAGGAATACATACTAAGTATAATATATCATTTGTTTTAAATACAAAATTGATTCAACACTCTTGTCATGGTATCATTAATAACTTATTAGGCGAAAATAATTCAAGGATAAGATTGACCTTACTTCATTTCCTTAAGATCTAAAAAAAGTATTTTGAGGAACTGTTTCAGTTATGGCTCATATGTTAACAAGCTCACAATGCCTCTCCTTGAAGATTAATAGAATATTTGATCAATTGAGTGTTAATGACGAGACTATTGAACTAAGAAGAAAATGTTATTTGCAAAAAGAATGTAACGAAATAGTTTTTAAATCTGCCCATGACTATCCAGAAGAGGCATTTTACTTTGGAAGTCGGTCAGAAGGTACAACAACATTAGAACTTTGTTCAGATTTAGATTGTGTATCACTTCTACAAACAATGCATGTTATCACAAATAAGGATAATATTCCTGCAGAATGCGCATTTGCATTTAAAATGGAGAAACTTACGGATTGTGGTTATTGTTGGATATCTCAATTATTGTTTAACATTAGCAAATCCAACGCAAACATGTGGTTTTTATTTAGTTTGTTTTATAAGCCAGGCACGTTGTATTTGAAAAACACTTTCCAGTTTCAACGTCAATGGCATAGTACAATACCTGAAAAGGAAGGTCCTGCTATATTGCACAGATTATATTCTGGAGAGTGTATAAATCATCTACGGGGATTCACTTGCACGTCATGGCCACAAAATGTCGCTAATACATTTGTAGCAAATCAGACCAAGCGTCATTGGCCTTCTGATCATTTACTTCAAGATATATTACAAACTAAATGTTTTGTTGTACCAAAGGGTAGCGATACTGGCCCGAATTCTGATATAGAATGGAGACTATCGTTTTCTTGTGGAGAAAGACTACTTATGTTTGATCTGAACATTGTACACATCAGATGTTATACACTAATGAAGTACATAAAATCTGAATTCTTGGATTGCGTCCCAAATTGCAAAGGTATTGTCTCCAGTTACATTTGTAAAACTGTTTTGTTTCATACACTATCACACTCATCAGATATTGTTTGGATGGACCAAGATTTATTGAAACATACGAATAGATGTTTGCAAACGTTATCTATGTTCATAGCGGATGGAAACTGTCCTCATTTTGTAATGCCAAGAAATAACTTACTTGCTAAAAAACTTGATGAAAATAAGATAAATGGTCTTTTAGCGGAGATTCAACGAATCATAACTAGTGATGGTCAAGCTTTGTTTGACATCAAAAAAGATAGATTTGGTGAGCAAGTTGGAAGAGATTTTTTAAATAACGATATCAATTGTGCCTTTTTAATTCAAAACAACTTATTTTACGAATTAATATGCCATCGCGGAATGTAAGTGAAACAAGATATTCATAATTATCAATCTGACTTAAATGCGTCCATAAAAGAAGATTTACACTGCTCTGATAACATCTCTGAGTCCATTTGCAATGATTTTTGAAGGATGTAAGAGTACAAAAACTACTACAGTTTACTCATGTTGACCCACGTTCCAATGAAAGAATGCTTGACTCTATAAAGATGTGGTTATGTACGTATAGTACATGGGTGGGATCTTTTCTAGCATCTACTGATATGACGACACACCAGTGTTTATATAACGAATCATTTCTATGGTTATTGCTTGGTATGCAGTGTACAGATGTTGCTTCAGCACATTTAAAATTAGCTTCCATCTTGTTACTGAGTGGAGATCTGGAATATACTGATGGTCTTTTAAATGATGTATTGAAAAAGTTTAATAATATAGAGCAAATTGCTCATTGCTGTACTTGTAAACGATTGTCCTTGAAGATACGGTCCATTTCTGGCATTGAACGCATTTTAAAAGATCATTCATTTTTGGAGATACTTAAAGAAAATATTGCTGACTGTGTAGTTTTTGTACGAGAAGAAATTAATTCTTGTCCTAAGGAGCTTCAATATGAAATGTATCGTGTAGCATTAAATGAAGCACCAAGGGGATTCTATTTGCAAACAAATTGGGTTAATTTGGCTTCGGTTCCCCAATTGCCATTTCTATACTTCTTGCAATACAAATTATACAAACAGATGAAAAATGAATCAAAGAGCAATCAGGCTTTACAAAATTTAGTGAACATCAAATTATATAAGGAGATGTGTATGCAGCATCTTGACACAGTTTTAAATCTTATTGGACAATGTTATGAACAAGAAGGGGAATATTATGAAGCTTTGAAGGCGTACAGATGGTCACTTGAATTTGAACCAGTATATAATGCAGCCAAAATTCTAATTTGTTGCAACCTATTCACGCAGTGGGAAAAATTTAAAGAAACTGGTCATGATTTTTAAAGCCCTGAATTAAAATAGAAAACTTGATAGTATGTTTTACTGACATTTCTATACTACTCGGTGTGAAGATGAACAGATAAAATACTGACCACAAACATTCGGTACACTTGGCAATCATCTGCGTAGATATTCATCTGAAATCACTTATGCCTGTAGTTCTTACTTCATTTCAATTACAAAACATGATACTAGTTTTGAAGGTTCTGGTATATTTATAAACAAACGTACATTTTTTCTGAAGACATTGTTCGTGTACGCCAATTTATTATTCTTTTTTTTTAGAAGAAGTACAACTGAGAAACATAAAGGAACTACCCCTTTTTAAAGTATTAAACTCTTAATGTTGATTATATTGTAACAAAGATAATCTGAACTGACATATTGACTTTGACAGATACTCTTATTTTCAAACAGTAACGTTTTGTACTGAATATCCGTATGATAGGTAATAAACTTAGAGCTGATCTGTGATAAAACCTGTCAACAGTTTTTGTTTCATCATGTGGTTTTATTTAGCTTATAGATGTGTTGTTTTATTTTTTGCAGTACATGTTATTTTTGTATTTAATAAAGATAGAGTTTTATCAAGTGTTTTGTTCATTTAGAAAAAATATCTTCAATAGATGGATTCTAGTCCAGGACGTTCTAGGGTTTCTCGCTATTTGAAATACACGGAGACTGGGAAATCTTTATGCTAGGTTTACATCTGGCCACGATCTCCCCGATTAGCCAGAGGCTAAAAAATCGGGGAGCTCTACGATTAAATGGTATACTCCACGTTCTGTTACGCTTCCTTACGAAATCAGCACTTTTTGTTGCGCTCTACTGCGCTTTGCTACGATCGAGCCCACGATTTGCATCACGTTCTGTTACGTTTTTTTGCGATCAACACGATTGGCTTCCACGCTCCACCACGTTCCGTTACGTCCTGTTAAGATCTCCCACGAAAAAGCCGCTTTGTTGCGATCTCCTGCGATTTGACCTACGATTTGAGACAAATTCCACGTTTTACGTCACGATTTGATATTTAAACAAGAAATAAATTCTTTCCCAGCGACGCGGGATGAAAAAATGTGTCCACGCTGGTCCCGATCTGTTGCGATTGCACTCCACGTTCTGTTACGTTCTGTTACGCTTCGGTACATTCCGTTACGCTTTGTTACGAAGGCCACGCTCTGTCACGATTAGTAAATGAATCGGGGCAATCGTGGTGAAATTTAAGTTTGATTTAAAATCTGTCCCGATGCCCACGATATCCCCGATTCTACCACGTTCCGTTACGCTCCCCAACGATCAGCCCGATTCGACTCCACGCTCTGTTACGTTCGCCACGATGCTCTGGAATCGGGGACATCGGGGTAATCGTGGCCAGATGTAAACCTAGCATTACTTGCAACTGTGTTATCGCTCCGTTTTACTTTCATATGGAACGTTCTGGCCCTGTGGTTATGTTGAGAAAGAAAATATCCGGGTAAGTGTTTTACTAATACAAGAGACAGAAAAACACAAACAAGTATTTTTCATCAAGGAAAGTATAGATTTGAATTCGGTCTATTGGTTCAGAAAAGCTATTAATGCGATACAATTGAAGGAAGACTATTATACTATAGATAACATGGTAGTCAGTGATCCATTTGTAAGACACATGCTTATGAATCGAGATGTCCCTAGTTCGAATAAAACTAGGAGCATTGCTTGTTTTCTTGAGAAAAAATACGTACATTTCTACCCAGTTTGTAAAGACTACTATGAGGGGTCACCTGTCTGAACGTGGTTTCATTGATCAGAGGTTATCGTACTGTAGAGTCAGTATTTCATGTCTTGAAGCAGAGGTTAAACCTTCTTTATTTAAACCTTTCTATTGGTAAATACATGAAAACACCCAGCGTTTTGCAGCTACACTAAATAGGCGCCGTTGTTTAATTTTACAACCTTCACTTTCAATTCTGTCCTCCCTTTTAATTTGATTGGTTTACAGTAATGCTTACATCATGTCTTGGTTCAAACACAATTTGTGAAGTATTTTATTGCCTAATTGCACGAAAAAACAGTATAGTGACCGACCAATTTATTTATACGTATATGATTGTACTATTTACTGTGTCCAGTTTGTTGTAAGGATTATTTTCCCTGATTAATAGTCAGCTAATTTCTAATAAGCAGTAATTATTCTCTCAATTAGTTAACAGTAACCTAATCGTGTTTGTTGATATCTAGTAAACATAGCGTTTTACATTGTACGTCTATAAAAACATTTTTAAGATTCAGTCCATTTTTTCTTCCGTTTCTTAAATTAATCATGAACAAAACTTTTCATTATTATTCTCTCTAAGTAGATATCTAACTGTTGCCTAACATTTAATATGGACATTTTATCAAATTCTTTGAAATATTTTTTGGGCAATCTATGTTCCTCTATGGGACATTGGATAATTCGCAGAAATCAAGAAGATAATGTGAGTTATACAATCAAAATAGTATTATACAAGGTCAAACACTATATGCTAAAAAAATAAGTTTAAACTAATTAAACTAAATTGTGTAAATATTTCTACCCAAAATATCGGGTTTCAATGAAAGTGGATATGTTTGTAAACGCAATGTAAACGTGTGCAATTGGTTTGAAAAAAATCATGCGTAAGTAAACAGTATCGACAGGTTGCTATGATTTAAGCGCGTAAATATTTGACACTCAGTCGATCGTCAAGGACTAAAAATATAAGTATTTCATAACTTCATCTAACGTTTTAAACAACTGTGATGAAAGTATTTAACGATTGACTGCTATACTGTGTTGTATGCCTTATCAAAATTAATATTGATATCATTTTGATCAGTTAATTGGATCTCCTAAAATTTACCATAATTCAGAAGCTTCTCAGTTTGGACTGTTTTGGATTTCCTTGTTTATCTTAAAAAAGATCATTCATTAATTTTATAATATTTTATTTTCCATCTAATTCTAAATCTTATTTTCATCCCACCTTAGAACAAAGTAAAGTAGTTGTATCAATTCTATTTTGTGTGTGCAATTTTAGCCATAATTGTTATTTTATTGGGTGTTGAAGTAAACATATTAGAACAATTTTTAATACAGTGTTAAGATACAAAGGTAGATTTTATCTTACATTTTATCATGTTTTAGTCTAAAAAATGTTAATATGGGTCATTATTTGCTTTCAATTTGTTGATATTTTCCAAAAATGAGATCTGAAGTATCAGTACATCTCAGACACTGAAAACATGTTTTCTTATCAGCATTTTGCGCCATTTTTCTTGACTCAATGACCCAGATGTTTTTTGCGGGGCGCTGCTCACTCTTCAAACTCCATCAAAAAAGTGGCCTATATTACTATGGGACCCCCTGAAACATCTTTTGATGGAGGAGGCCCGTGGTAGCTATTTTGAAGGGGTTTCAGATACATTAAATGCGACATTGACCAGTTAAGGGTTAATCTGTGCTATTATGTATGCTACATTAACAGCAAAAAATGCACCAGAATGCACGGTTTTAGACCTTCATTTTTCTAAATTTCCCCTTGTACCCCCGCCAACGGGAGGGACACCCATCCCGTACCCATCCCAATGTGGGTAAACCAGTCCCCAAGGCAGCCCCCTGTATCCGCCCCTTTTACATACCCGGAAGTTTAGATTAGTTTTATATGACAAAGAAATTAGCCTGAAATATTTCACTTCTTATCTCGGGTAAGTAAATTTAAAACATTTATTATTTAATTTATGAACGACAAACTAAAATACATAGTGTTAATAATGTGGTTTAATTGCACGACATGCTGGTATGAGGTATTGTAAAGACATGCTAACTGTCAGGTAGGCAGAAAGAAAAATGTTGACTAAAATTTAATAAAATTCAATTTGATTAAACAAGTTTTAACCTGTCACATTTAACGTTGAACTTGTGTCATTTAAACAATACTGAGGGAACATGTAGAAAGTATTAAAGCTGTATATAAGAACTTACGACGTCTAGTTAACTTTGACTTAATATCTACGATAAATAAAGTAACTTATTACTTATTAACTGATCTTTTGAACAAAAATTTGCATATTTATACATACTTACTATACAAGTACAAGTCTAATTTTTGGCGTCTGCACCGAAGCGCGACGCCCCTTATATAATGAAATCAGATTTTATGAAAGGGCAAGTGCAAGATCTCGGACCTTTTCGTCAAGCATTAAAGCCGATCATTCCGATTATTAGGGTCCTCTTAAACACTGACCGATTAACTGACGAGTAAAATAAAGTGCGCTTAACTGACGAGTTAATTAAAGAGCGATTATGTACTGACGTGTTAGATAAAGTAGATATTAAAATTGACTGTATTGCTTGCGCGTTTTGTTGATATTTTTGTGTTTTTTAAACGTTTAAGATGATATTGTTAATAATGCCATAACACAACGTTTTCAGTAAATCCTTCTTATAAATGCACATAGACGCTCAGATATACCTGATTGTCAAAAACCTCATATAATATGGAACGATTTGTTACTAGACTGTCAAGCCGAAACCATTATAACAGGTATCTAAGAGTTTGTTAGTGGTCTATCTCATCGCCTTTCTTTAAACCGCCTTAAGAAATAGTCCCATGATATCATAGCAACAAATGATTAACAACTGCTCAACATAAATAAAAGCATTGGTAGGAGGGATAATTGCGGGATAATAATGAGGGATAACCAAGCTCCACGAAATTATGCCCCGCCCGGAAATCAAACCTTCGAACAGTAGACTTGCGTACTACCAACTTAGCTAGCCGGGCGGCTAATAATTTCATAGTCAACAGTTGTAAATTTGAAAGATGGGGAAAAATCCTCACGTGTTGCTATATCTGGCATTGAATAAATGTTATATCTGTAACAAATATCCATGTAAAGTTTATTCAATTTCATAAATCCACATTCAATTAAATTTTGTAAATGCAAATAAAAAACTACTACGGACGTACTAAAACATTGAGTTCGATTCAATAGTTAAACCTTTTCTTTATATTTCTATACATGAATCGATTTTCAATAAAACGCTATACTTTTCTTTTAGGTAGAAACGTTTAAATATAATTTACTATTGAAATTTGTAAGATTGATTTTAAAAAATATAACTACAATCAATTCTTATGATCGTATTGGTGGCACTGTCTAAGTTAAATAAATACATTTGTATTTAAATTTCCTGTTTGTACTGCTTAGTGCTTAATAAAAAGGTCATGTTCTATCCTATGTTAATATGTTTAAAGAAAGATATATATATGCACTGACGACTTATTTTGTATGCATTTTGTCATTCAATAAAATAACATATTACCACTACGTACTTTAACTACTTGTTAAATGAAAAACATGCATTAAAATTTCATTTAATTTGAATATACTGTCATAACTTTTAGATAACTTTGCAGGGTTGTATCTGGTCACACCATAATATGGTTAGTGTTTATCAGAAGTCTTCATTGCGTTTCAACTCATTTTTACAAACTGATTTATACTAAATTTTATGAGTACTGTTTAAAACTCAAGATAAGTGAACACAAAATTATGTTCTAACAAGAACTGGAGCAATTTATGGCTGTTGAAAGTGTCTTGATTTTGAAGACAGTTCAATATGATAGATCTTGATATATAGACATACAACTACAAATGATGATGTTTCATGTAATACATATCTATCACGTATGTCACGGTATAGACAGTTTTAGTGCATTTTGTGACTTTAATTGTAAATATCTTGTAGGTCAGTTTGTCTAAGAAATATAAGAATAAATTTTTCACACAATTACAGACATTAAATGGTATTTTGAAATAATACAAAAAATAAACCAAATCTGTAAACTAGTATCTTTAATGTGCATGTCTTTAACAAAACAAGCACACTCTTCAAAAATGCGGGTCATAGACTTAAACTTGCCTAATGTTCGAATGAGCGAGAATAAAAATGTTTTCGTATTACGTTCATGTTTTGAATAAAAATCAGTTAACAAGTTCATAATTATTAACATTTTTCTTCAAGGTTTTATATTGAAGTGTAAAGCTTTTTATTAAGTCAGTTATCAAATTTATTAAGTATTTCAACTTGTACAATAGCATACTTACTAGAGCTCGGAACGAATACAAATGTTGAAGTTCGGACATTCGTTTTTGATATTCCAATAAATTCTAATATTCGTTTTTGTACCAAATATGTGATTCCAAATATGTTACTTTCTTATATTACGATTTTCGTGCCTGAATTTGTTTATCTAAATGCTAGGCCACTTTGGTTTATATAGCAAAAAATATGCGGAATTTCAATGAAAGAATATGTATATAGTTGATAACCCATATCTTCTTAATCGAGTCTTATGTTCAGATTTACTTTTCTTCACAATATTAAAAGGCAATTATCAATTGCGTTCGGACACAATAAAGCGCTGAATACGCCGGAATCGCACGATAAAAGTATTAAAATGACACTTAATGCGCAAAATGTAAAGAAAGTCCCACATTGCAAAGGTATTGTGTCCAGTTACATTTGTAAAACTGTTTTGTTTCATACACAGTCAAACTGATCAGTTACCAATTGGTTGGAACAAGACTTATTGAAACATATAAATAGATGTTTGAAAACGTTATACAAATTCATAGAGGATGGAAACTGTCAGCATTTTATTATGCCAGGTTATAACTTACTTGCAAATAAACTTGATGAAAATAAGATAAATAGTCTTTTAGCGGAAATACAACAAATAATAAAAAGCGATGGCCAAGCTTTGTTGGACATCAAAATAGATAAAGTTGGTGAGTTAGTAGGACGAGACTTTACATATAGCAATATTGATTATTCATTTCAAATTCAAAACCGCTTATTGTTCCAACGGGGAAGCTTGATGTTACACGAGTTACATAATTATCGAATAGACTATGCATTTATTATTAGAAAAACACAGGGTTTTTTAAAATAATATATTTGAGCATATTTTCAGTCACTATGAAGGAACTGAAAGTAAAGAGACTACTGAAGCTTTGCCATGATCACACATCATGACATCTACTGATATCAAGCATAGCCAGTGTTTATCTAACGAATCATTTCAATGGTTATTGCTTGGTTTGCAGTGTACAAATGTTGCTTCAGCACATTTAAAATTAGCTTCCATCTTGTTACTGAGTGGAGATCTGGAATGCACTGATATTATTTTAAACGATGTAAGGACAAAGTTTAATGATGTAGAGCAAATTGCTCATTGCTGTAATTGTAAATGACTGTCCTTAAAGACATGACATGTTTCTGGCATTGGAAACATTTTAAAGAGGAAAATATTTGTGGAGATACTTAGAGAAAACATTGCCTACTGTTTGATTTTTGTACGTGAGGAGATAAAATTGTGCCCCAAGGAGCTTCAGTATGAAATGTATCGTGGTGCATTAAATGAAGCACCAAAGGGATTCTATATATACACCATTTGGGTTAATATGTCTCCGGTTCCCCAATTGCCTTTCCTATACTTCTTGCAATACAAATTATACAAACATATGGGAAATAAGTCAAAGAGCTACAAGGCTTTACATAATTCAATGAACTTTACATTATATAAAGAGTTGTGTATGAAGCATCTTGACACAGTTTACAATTTTATTGTACAATGTCTTGAACAAGAAGGGAAATATTATGGTGTTTTAAAAATGCACTATCATTCACTTAAGATTGAACCAGTATACAATGCTGCCAAAATTCTAATTTGTTGCAACATATTTACGCAGTTCGACAAGACAAAATAAAATGGTCATGATTAGTAAGGTCATGTTGTAAAACAGAAAACCTGATAATATGTTCTTTACTGTCATGTTACTAGTACTCGGTGTATAGATGAACATATTTACTTCTGACCACAAACTTTCAGTACACTTCTGTGATCTTCGGTGTAGAAATTTCTCGGAAGTCACTTCTACTTGTAATACTTAACTTCGTTTCAACCACAAACTTTGATCCAAGGTTTCTTTCATGTAAACGAACAATAATCTAAAGACATTGTTTGTGTACTTCAATTTTATTCCTATATTAAAAGAAGTAAAAAGTTGAAAATCACCCTAATTAAATTATGAGACTCTTATCGTTGATATTAATGTAACAAAGCTAAACTGACATATTGACATTGGCAGATATTCCTACTTTCAAACACTGGTATTTTTTGATATCAGTATGCAAGGTTGTAAACTAAGAGCTAGCTTAAACAGTTTTATTTCATCATGTTATTTTATATAGCTTATAGATGTATTGTTTTATATTTGTAGAACATTTAACTTTTGTATTCAACAAAGATAGAGTTTTCTAATGTGTTTTGTTCATTTGAAAAATACGTCTTGGAAGGATTCTGGTCCAGGACCTTCTAGATCTTCTCACCATTTCAAAATACACGTCGCGTCCGTGGTGCTGTGATTAGCATATCTGACTTCGAATCCGAAGATCGCGGGTTCGAGCCCGGTCGCAATAGGCCATACCTTATACATGAGTTGTCGGTCTCGTGGTATGGTAAGATAGTACTGGTGATAGAAAAGTATCCAGGAAACCTATAGTAAGAAGAGCTTGTCGTCGTATATATGACCTAAATATGTGTTGAATACGACGTTAAAGAAATCATATTCGCTCAAGTCTTCGGTATTGTTCTGTTTTTCTTTCATACAGAACTTTTTAGCCCTGTTATACAGTTGCGAAAGAAGAAAGAGAAACACATTTCAGCATGTATTGGTTTTAATTCGGTCCAAGAAAGTGTTTATGTGAAATGAGTAAACTATTACTAATTAATGCATGGACATTTTATCAGCAGGGAATTTATATAACATAAAATCCCGGTTTTAAGTAAAACATAATAGTCTGAATATTAACGTTGATAAAATAAAAATACGGCTTATCAACATTCATTGATTGGCAATTGATTAATTTAAAAAATTGATAATAAAGTCTCATTTCGATAAAAAATGTTTTACCTAAAAATCCTATATTAAATGTTATATAATGTCATTGTTTCAACAAACTGTCATGTTTACAAAATGTCACCGCTAAAGTACTGACATCTTTATCTGTTAATTCACACCTCATACATAATTGACAGCAATACACGTATTCATACTACGCTTGTCTACATGAGATTGACCCTCCCCCGATGATAAAATAAAATTTATATATGGCTATGATCGTGATCTATGATCCTTATCACATCTTACCGATCACAACATTGGGTCACGGCTTGTAGATTATGGTAACGCACAACTGATGTATCTACAATCAGTGCTACATGGCTGTATCTAACTGTGAAAATCTTGACGGGTCTAAAAGTTGGGTTCATATGAATGATAAGATGTGGTTACTATTATGCGTACATTCGGACACCTGCTCTAACGATTCCGTAAACTAACGAAGCTAACGCAGATGTTTTCCTCATAATGTACACTTTTACGTACAGATGAAATCCACACGGGTGATTCGTGAATTTAGGAAGCCACATCCTTTTTATTCTTAATAGTGTGTGTACTTTAAATATACTTAAAGTTACGTATAATATTTAAATTTCGCACGCCGAGATCCGTGGTTTTTTAACCGTCCAACTCATGTTATACTTTTTCATCTAAACTTATTAACAAATTGCTGCTTTCAAAAAAGCTAAAGCTTAGTTGTAACCGTTTTATGTTACAAACTATTATCACGAGGAACCAGCCTAATTAAACTATAAAAATTATTTGACAAGGCGGGAGTGTGGTTAAAAGGTGTAACTTGACTTTTCGTAGATATTGTGCTATATAAAAAATGAAACAATATGTAGAAAGTGTGAAAGCTTTGTACAAACGCTTTCATCGTCTAGTTTCATTTGACGTAATATCTATGCAAGATGAGATAACACATTAGTTGAACTTTAGAGCAAATGCTTTGGCATGTTCATAAATATCTCCAAATCAATAACCTTCCACCATCAGAGTCATCTAAGTTGGCATCTAGGTAGCTGGGATGAATACTTTTTTTCTCTTCAAGGATAGTGTTATTCAGCAAAATGTGCTGTCTCCATTTTAGATTTAAGGCTATTAAACATTTCGTTTATCTCACGCGTTTTTTCATAAATCATATAGATTAACATTTTCTTTCGTGTTATTTTTCTTTCTAGATTTAATAACAAACTGATACGTTAATTGATAAAATAAAACGAAGGCATGTTTTAAAAAATCAAATTTAAAGTTAAGTTTTTCAACACGCAAATGAGCCTAAAATCATATTTACCACATAACTACGTATCATCTCCTGAAATAAACATCAATCAATCTTCAAATTTGGAGCTTATCTTCTACTTGTTGAACCCGTTTAAAGCACACAAACGTGAGTATATAATGGAAAATAACCACATTTATAAATCTGTTATCTTTGTTAAACAATCGATAAATCAATGTAGTCACTTTGTAAATATATTGTAATCTATGATGGGATATGTTGTACTATGTAAAGAATTTCTTAAAATGCAGACGTTTTTTAATAATTTCAAACTTACAAAGCGAAAAACGTTGCAATAGATGTTATGATAGATAATTTACCATTATTGTGAGGACCAACAAAGAGTACGGGATACATCCTCATATAATTAGGTATAATATATATTTTGTTTAAAATGACAAATTGATTTACCGATCTTTGGGCGGTAACTTCAATAACTTATAAGAAAAATCATGAAAAGGTAAGGTAGAAATTATTTTATTTCTTTAAAATTGTATGTTTTTTTTATATTTACAGTAACTGTCCAGTGATGGCTCGTATGTTAACAAGCTCTCAGTGCCTCTCTCTCAAAATCAATAGAATATTTAATCAATTAAGTGTAAATGAGGACACAATAGCACTTCGACGAAAAGTTTACACACAAATAGAATATAACAGATCAGTTCGGAAGTCTGCAACTAATTTTCCAGAAGAAGGATTTTATTTTGGCAGCCAGTCAGAAGGTTCAACGACATTAGGGCTTTGTTCTGATTTAGATTGTGTGGTACTTCCACAAACAATGCTTGTTATTACAAGTAAAAATGATGGTATTCATGATCAATGTAAATATGCATTTAAAATGGAGGCATTTACTGAAAGTGGATATTGTTGGATATCGGACTTATTGTTAGACACCAGCAAAAGCAACAACGATACGTGGTTACGCAATCGTGTCAGCCAGTTTTATAAACCGGAAACGTTGCATTTGAAATACATTTTCCATTTTGAAGATCATTGGCACGGTAATATACCTGAAAGGGAAGGTCCTGTCCTGCTATATTTTGCAGAACACTAACTGGCACGTGCCTAAATTTTCTATGTGGCTTCGCTTGCACTTCATGGCCACGAAATGTCGTCAATACATTTGTTGCAAATCAGACTAAACGTCAATGGCCTTCTGATCATTTACTTCAAGATATATTGCAAACAAAATGTTTTGTTGTACCAAAGGGAAGTGATATTGGTCCGAATTCCGATATAGAATGGAGATTGTCGTTTTCTTGTGGGGAAAGACTACTTATGTTTGATATGAACATTGTACACATCAGATGCTATATACTCATGAAGTATATCAAATCTGAATTCTTGGATTGTGTCCCAAATTGCAAAGGTATTGTGTCCAGTTACATTTGTAAAACTGTTTTGTTTCACACACTGTCAAATTCATCAAACATATATTGGTTGGAACAAGTTTTATTGAAATATTTAGATATATGTTTGAAAACGTTATATAAGTTTATTGAAGATGGAAACTGTCCACATTTCATTATGCCAAGAAATAACTTATTTGCAAATAAACTTGATGAAAATAAGATAAATAGTCTTTTAGCAGAGATACAACGAATCATTTCTAGTGATGGTCAAGCTTTGTTGGATATCAAAATAGATAGTTTTGGTGAGTTAGTAGGGAGAGAATTTACAGACAGCAATAATGATTATGCATTTTCAACCAACCATCGCTTATTTTACGACTTAATAAGCCATCGAGGATGGTTAATGTTACAAGAATTACATGGTTATCAAATACACTATTTTATCAAAGAGTTTATCAGAGAGTTACAGGTCCCCATTTTTAACGTCTCTTTACCCCTTAACATTGATGTTTGGTTGGAAAGTAGAGTAAAGAGACTTCTTCAGCTTTGCTTTAGTATAACACATCGCAGGGAAAGAATACTAGACACTATAAAGATGTGGTTATGTACGTATAGTACACTGGTGGGCTCTATCATGGCATCTACTGACATCAAGAATAGCCAGTGTTTATCTAACGAATCATTTCAATGGTTATTGCTTGGTATGCAGTGTACAGATGTTGCTTCAGCACATTTAAAATTAGCTTCCATTTTGTTACTGAGTGGAGATCTGGAATGCACTGATGGTCTTTTGAATGATGTATTGAAAAAGTTTAATAATGTAGAGCAAATTGCTCATTGCTGTAATTGTAAAAGATTGTCCATTAAGCAAAGACCTATGTCTGACATTAAAGCTATTTTAAAGAAGCAAACATGTGTGGAAATATTTAGAGAAAACATTGCCTATTGTGTGTTTTTTGTACGTAATGAGAAGAATTCTTGTCCCAAGGAGCTTGTGTATGAAATGTATCGCGATGTATTCAATGAAAGACAGAAAGGATTCTATTTGCACAACAATTGGGTGTATATGGCCTCGGTTCCCCAATTACCATTCCTATATTTCATGCAATACAAACTATACCAACATATGGGAAATAAATCAAAGAGCGACCATGCTCTAGAAAATTTAATGAATTTCAATTTATATGGAGAGTTGTGTCTTCAGCATCTTGACACAGTTTTAAATCTTATTGGACAATGTCTTGAACAAGAAGGGGGATATTATGATGCTTTACTTATGTACTATCATTCACTTAAGATTGAACCAGTATACAATGCTGCCAAAATTCTTATTTGTTGCAACATTGTTAAGTTGTTGGCAAAATGCATAGAAATATATCATAATTTCTATGGTCATAATGTATAACAGAAAACCTGATATTATGTTCTTTACGACGGTTCAGTGGTACTCGCGGTATGAATGAACAGATAACCAACTGACAACAAACATTCGAAACACTTCGAAAATTAGAAGTGGTCGAAATTAAACAAATGTTTAGACCCGGCAAATATTATATGTGCAAATAGTGTTAATAGTGTTTATTGTCTGGTGTGTTTTGTAAATATTTACAAATAACTTGAACGCAGTTCTGCTTTCAAAGTTCTTCACAAAGTTGTCCAATGATCATAATAAAACTTTAAAACACTACTAGCTTTCATTGTTTTTTAAAGTATGTTCCCTTAGAAGTATAATTTGTACACGCTGTATTTATGTAATGATTAAGTTATATGTTCGCAAAAGGTAGATTCAATAAAACTCACGTTCAATATGGAATCCATGTTTGAACATATCTCGCTACACATGTTATCCTAAGTGTACTTGCGTATAGAAAGCCATTTGACAAGTTTAAATTGGACAGCTCATAGGAAACATCTTCGAGATTAACTAGGAATTAAATACAATTTAATGTCAGGTTTGATTTAAAGATAATTTGGAATTGAGCAGAAATACTTAATGTCTATATTAATTATCATATGCAGTGAATTTCTTACACCTTAGATATAAATACATTAGTATTTAGTAATTTTGTTTTCCATTCTTCGAACTTAAGGTGATGCTTTGCAGATGTCACAATATGTAACTTGATAAATAACCAATACTTCATTTTTCTTATAGTATAGTTTTTTTGCATATGTGGTTGCCTTTGACAAGGGATGAATACTTTTAGAAACGAAACGATAATGTACCAATGAAACGATGCGGTATTTTAAACGATGCCGATACCGGTACCAATATGCAACTATAGTACAAGTTACAATGTTTGAATACAAATAACAAAAAATCTCATAACGCTTGTATATCGATGTAAGTTTTTAATTAGCATTTTTATGTAAGAACATGAACATATCAGCATTTTCCGGATCGAGAGGTACACTTTCATGGATTATTGTGTTACAAACCCTGAAAAACTATTGGGAAATAACTTTGAAAGACTTTTCAGACACTGACATCGTCGGCAACTAGCCTTTTAATGATTTCGTACCTTTGAGTAGCATGCTAATTTCCTGCAACATTACATTAATTGTCATTTTGTATCAATTATCAATATAGATATACGCGGGGCATACTGGACGGTAATAAGTGCTATTTATACTTAAACATGGTTTAGGCCGAGTTAAATCCCGTTACAATATTACAATACGATTAATTTGAAGAAGTTTTGAGATTATTGTAGACTATGGTATTTTTTATTTTAAATTTATTTTAAATTGCACCTTTCTTTTCAAATTACCGATTTAAATACTGCTACCAAAAACGAAACTGTATTTACCTGCAATTTTCGAAACGAGACCGATACTGGTACGCGGTACCGATATAAATACATCCTTTCCTCTGAAGTCACTAACGAAAATTCAGAGAGTGTTGATGTACGCTCTGAAATGAGTTCATATTATGATAAAACTATGTATTTAAACAATTTAGTACTCCTCATACATGATTATAGTTTTGACTTTGAGTATATATCTGATAAAAAAATATAAACACGTTTTGATGAATTGAAATTTGTGATAAATTATTGACTTGCAAGGAAGATAAGTACGCTTCATTGTCGGGCATGATTTAAAGATTTGGACATGAGCAGAAAGAAACAAGAAAAATCTCATTTCTAAATATTATCCTACGCAGTGAGATCTATACTTACACAGTAGGTACAATTACATTATTTTCAATCAGTCTTTTATTCATCAATCGCTTTTGATATTGATATGATTTTGGAAATTCTACAATAAATAACATGCTTTTTTAGTATTTAGCGCATTTTTTTTGTTTTATAAGTTTGCCTATGATGTCGCAAATTTTTACAAGGACGGTTTTCTTCAAATTTAATAAAGATAATATGTAAAGACAAAATTAATGTGTTCAAACAATAAGTATTTCCATAAATGCTGAAAGTTTGTAGTTGTATGAAATATACACGTTTTACTTTGAATTACAAAATGTGATAAATTATTAAAATGCTCAGTCACTTGTCGTAACTGTATGATAATTGTAGTATTAAGGTAATAGGTATTTTATAACTGTGTGTTCTGAGTGACATCCATACATTTATGATGTTAGCAATGCAACTATTTTATAATCTTGATTGTAAGTTGTCTATAAAACACTATATGCATATTATATAATACTTTGGTTTCTTTAACATTCTCCCTTTTGTGATTTCAAATCCAGAAGTCATGAGTGCCATTCCCGGCTGATAAAAGAACTCCATGTTAAATATTTTTTGTGAAACCAGTGTAAATATTATCATTTTATAATATCCGGAAGTAAAGTTGCGATTTTAACAAAAACTGGACATTGTAAGTATAGTCCATTTTTTCTCAACTGTCAAAGTTTGAATAATTTCACGTTGAATGATTACACACTATCTCGATATCACGAGTGTTAGACAAAGAGCACGAAGTCACCGTGAAATTATTCAATTGAAATGTTTTAACAGTTTAGAGAAAAGACGAACAATACAATAATCGTATCCATACACAATATGTGTTATCTTATAAATCTAAACATCTAACTTATTTGATTAAATGACATAGACTTATGAATAGTCACGTTTTATATCCATCTGTCACATACGTTTAGAAAAGTTATTACAAATTCATCTTTTAAACCAGGTAAAACAAAATGGAATTACTAGTCTTGAACTTGTAAATCTATTAAGTATATCTATATATAATTACTTTGTTATTACATGTATAATGTATAGTTGCCTTATTAAATAATTCATATTAAAACTTCTTTATAAATACATGTATACATTAAATATTGACGGACATATACTTGGTAGTGATTTTTGATACATTTCCTCCTGTTTTAGACACGTCGTTATCAGTACGTACCACTTCAAAATGTACATAGACTTACGGATATCAGATAAAGACAAACAAAAAATTAAACTACTTTAATGTCTGTGTTTTGGTTATATACACACATTATATTTTAATGATTTGTCTAAAGTTGACTATTTTATTCGTAATTACATCAATTCGTAACAATATACTAACGTATGATGTAACTACTAAAATAGAACACAATGTTCAAAGTATCCAAAGCACAAATAGTTTTTCGTGCACATTGACACTTAACATATTCTAAGAAGACAAACACACAATGTGACAAATAATACAAGTGAACGCACCACTAACATTTGAATTGGAATGCAAATCAGTTGAGAAGTGAAACAATTCAGTGACGTTTAACTGTCTTAATTGTCAAAAAGGTCCTTACTGTTATATGCTATATTATTAAACCATTGTTATGGCAAATGTTTATTATTATACAAGTCATTAGCTTTTGCTTTGTTTTTAATTTTGATGTACTAATCTATTTCTAGTAATAATGTTTAGCTTTGTTTATCTATTTGATTGTCAATTATTGTATTTGAATTGTCTATGCCTAAGTAGATGAAATTGTTTAGCGTTTTTAATAAAATAGCTTAATATCTTGTTTGTATACAACAAATACTAGTTAACAATGACATTGCTTGAAATTAGTAGCGTTTGATCATCCTTATAGTAGTTAGTACACTCAAGGATTTTATATAAAATCCCTGGTATTCTGATAACCTGGGACAACTTCCCAGAGAGTAACTTCCCTATCTGAAATTTCATTCTTCAACTGGTTAGTTTACAAAACTATTTTGCACCAATTTGAAAAACACAGACGTTTGAATTTTTATCAAAAAAAACTACTTAAATGTTTTATCTTTGTGAGACTATCGATAAATCAATAAGGACAAATATTGTTATCTCTGAAATAATGTGACATACCTCGTTCTGATTTTCTTCAACAGTTTAATCATTTCAAGTTAGAACAGTCGTTTCAATAGAGGACATGATACATATTTACATTTAAGTGACGATCAAGGTAAGGAATAAAATCCATACGCAAGTTAGAATATTTTATCCGTCTTACACATTTAATCATTACCAGCTTGTCTTTCAGATTTTATACCATGTAATTGATTATTTGCATCTAGTCTTTGATACTTTAACTTATTATACTGATTTAACTATTGTTCTTATGTTTGTAATGTTGTTCGTCTTATGCCGAAATATCTAACTTGACTTGACTTGTTATATTTATTACTGTTCTTTAGAGAGAAATACATAATCATTGTGTCAGTTATCTTTCCCTGATAAAATCTGAAGCAATCCAATTGGTAAGTATGTCCTTACAGTTGGCAATCCTCGGATTTTATCATTGAATTCCTATGTTAGGATACCAAAATAATTCTTCGAATATCTTTCTTGTTAATAAAGATATTAACAGAAGTGATGAAATTTAGATAGTTATTTACACTAAAAATACTAAGCTTAAATTTCAAACAAATTTTATGATTTACAAAAAGGTATTGAAGATTTATCTTGGCAAAGAGACGATGAAAAGAAAGGCTAAAATCCGAAGAATCCAACTAATAGGACCTACCTATTTGAAGAGTATACAAGGGGAAATAACTGACTAAGGTCCCTTACTAACTATACACTGCTTCTGTGTTAACTGAATATATTTCATGTCTATGTATACACTTAACCAATGTTCTAACTACACCGATACGAGTATTTGCATTTTCTCTGAAAATGTACAAGCTATCGCTTTAAAATTGTAAACACACTAAGAAACATCACTTTCCATTGATGTGGTACTATATTTATGAAAATGCAGATCTGCATTTCAAGGAAAATATGAGTTTACAAAAGTAAGGGGCGTCATTAGAAGTCATAGAAAAATCAAATGGGTATAACCCACATTTGCTCAAATCACCTTTGCTATCGCTGTCTTAGAAATAAATTAAAGCTCGGTAAAAAAGCCAGAGGCAGTCTGCTCCGTTCACAGACAATTCTTTGCCGTTATTGTTGTAGATTAGCCGGTAGATATCGGTGTAATATAATAGGTTCATTAAGTTCGTTATCTTTGGCAAACATCAAATATTTGCGCAAGTTATTGGTCACTTGACCAGTTCAGACACAATCACGTTCAAGAGTTTTCCAATTTTAGATAATTTGAAACATGTGTGCTTGGATTTACTTGGCGTGGGTACAAGCACTATATAAGGAAGCCGCAGCTTGACTGCGGGGCCCTCAGTAGTTAGTCGCTGCTCGATGTTAGTACGAGCTAAGTACATGTAGCAATAAAGTTGATACAAACGAGCTGGTGTTGTGTTCTATTGGGTAGTTATACGACAATCGTATACTATTATATCCATTTCTGTCCATTCGCTTTCGATATGGTAGAGGTCCGAAGACTTGGACGGCCAATTCATAAACCCTTATCTGTCAAAGGAAATCATTTGTCCATCGGACATTATGCGCAGGTGCACCTTCATGCATGAGTATATGTTGCGACCCAGTTTCTGCACAAAGGTGGTGTCCATGACGTCAAATTGTAACCCTCGCTGTTTCCACCACAGTGCGCCTCCTAATTCTTAAGTGGCTTGAAATCATATGTCGACCATGTTGTTGCTTTGTAACCTTTGAACGAAGTCGTCATCTGATGTCATGCAAACTTCCGGTTCTGTTGCACTTAGCCATCAAGTTCACGAAAGAACGCGCCTAAACAATCAAAATCCTTGCCGCATGGGCTTCGAAAAGTGAATAGGTATTTATCGACAGGACAATTGCGTATCAAACGGCTCGAGAAATCGTGTGATAACGAAAACATATCTTTATTACAACAGAACAGAGTTCGTACCTAGCTATAGGACATACGGTCCTGAAAAAGGCCCACACTTCGAGGCCTTCTATCGGTAGACATGCGCGCTATTTTATGGTTTTTACATGGTATATACGATAGGCTGTACTTTTACCATGTGACATTGATATCCCGCCAAAAATGCTATGCAGGTGCACACAAACAGGATTTGTACTCATGTGCCCGTGGGTACTTAACACGTTCGATTTCAGACTAATATCACATAAGACATGTAGCTTATGTTGTTTTAACCCCGGGTATGCAATATAATGCAATTTGGACCATTTGTTAAAACATTACACGCATTTAAAATCGATGTAGTTAGAACATTGGTTAAGTGAATATGTATTTATATCTATATAAATTGTTCAATATATTGTGCTATAAATGTACTGTTCATTTTGTGCAATAAAGTTAAGTTAATTTATAATGGAGATGTTAAATAGCTGAGGTAATGCTGTTGACAAATTATGTTTTACATCAACACAGAACAATACATTTAACATACTACAGTGGTTGTTATTTAAGTCCATTTTTGGTATCGGATATTCTATTGTACGCTCTCCTTCATGGATAACATGGTTAGCTATGCACGAGGCCACTACGAGGTAGCTCTCAGGACTTTTTATTTCAGTTAAAAACTATTTTACACTATATGTGGTTTGCTCCAATTAACACGCATGGTTTAATTTTCTATGTTTCCCATACGAGTTTTGATTAAAATAATATTTTCCATCTATTTTTATAAAGGTTAATGTAATACTGATTTAATATTTTCCCTGACAAATTCGGACAATATGTAAAATGAAACATATTTTAGTCATTGTGTAAAATGATTAGAACATTTTAGACGTTTAAAAAACAAATTTAGGCAATTTACAATTTGTATCATATCCTGATTTATCTAATAGTACTATCAATATCATAATTATTCATTAACAAAACATCCAAAAAAATATTTGATATTAGTATATTAAGTAAAATTTCACGACAAGCAATCAATAAGTTTTAGCCTTGGACATGATAATACTGATTGTTGTTTGAATATATTTAGCTATTGTTTTGTGAAAATGCTATCAAGGGCAGTCAATATGTTTAACATGTTAATACAAATTGTTAATACGTGTTGACGATATTTTGCCGATTATTATGGCTGATTACGCATTGAACCATTGTTGATAATATCATTTTTATTTGTTAATGTATCAAATTGTTATCTAAAAATGGATAAAATTAACGCAGTAGACGACGAGGGTTTTGTTTTGCTTTTTGAAGTCATTAAAATTAATCAAATTTTGCCTTTATCGATACTATATGCACAAATCTTATACATTGTCGTAATTGAACCATTGTAATAACAAACGACAATGCCATGTTTCAGCCCGTATCAACGGATATTTATACCGAACCGAAATAATAGCAAAGGGTAATAAATCTTGTCACCCACATACTAAATAGGACAAATATTGGTCTTCCTGTAAAGTATGCAATTTTGGAAAGTGTTTATTTGATTATTGTTTTCATCAAATTGTCCTAAACCGATCGATAATGAACTAGATGTATTGGAAAGGTAAGCAAATACATTTCAAATTCATTTCCAGTTAATTTAATGGTAGTTCTTCCCTCAAGGTTTACCTGATGCCTTATATTTTCAGGAACAGTTCCAATGATGGCTCATATGATAACAAGCTCACAACGCCTCTCTCTCAAAATTAATAAAATATTTGATAAATTAGGTGTTAATGAAGATACTATTAAACTTAGACGAAAATTTTACACACAAATAGAATGTAATGAGACAGTTGTTAAATCTGCCACTTTTTTCCAGAAGGGGGATTTTATTTTGGCAGCCAGTCAGAAGGTTCAACGACATTAGGACTTCGTTCTGATTTTGATTGTGTAGTGATTCCACAAGCAATACACGTTATAACGAGTAAAAATGATTGTATTCCTAAGAAAAGTGCATATACATTCAAATTGGAAAAACTTACAGAACATGGCTATTGTTGGATATCTGAACTATTGTTAAACCCCAGCAAACCTTACTTTACCGAAAGAGATTCCTCTAGATTCCGCCAGTTTTATAAACCAGGCACATTGTATTTGAAAAACACTTTTCAGTTGAAAGATTATTGGCATGGTGAGATACCTGAAAAGGAAGGTCCTGCTATATTTCACAGAACAAAATCAGGAGAGTGTATAAACTGTCTACGGGGGTTTAATTGCACCTCCTGGCCACAAAATGTCGCCAACACATTTGTGTCAAATCAGACTAATAGTCATTGGCCTTTTAATCATTTACTTCAAGATGTATTGCAAACTAAATGTTTTGTTGTACCAAAGGGTAGCGATACAGGTCCGAACTCTGATATAGAATGGAGATTATCGTTTTCTTGTGGAGAAAGATTACTTATGTTTGATCTGAACATTGTACATATCAGATGCTATATACTCATGAAGTATATAAAATCTGAATTCTTGGATTGCGTCCCAAATTGCAAAGGTATTGTGTCCAGTTACATTTGTAAAACTGTGTTGTTCCACACTCTGTCAAACTCACCAGAAACCTATTGGTTGGAACAAGATTTATTGAAACATTTAATGAGATGTTTGAGAACATTATACAAGTTCATAGCTGATGGAAACTGTCCTCATTTTGTAATGCCAGGAAATAACTTACTTGCTAATAAACTTGATGAAAAAAAGATAAATGGTCTTTTAGCGGAAATTCGACGAATCATAACTAGTGATGGTCAAGCTTTTTTGGACATCAAAATAGATAGATTTGTAGAGCAAGTAGGAAGTGAATTTACCGTGTGTGATATTGATGATGCCTTTTTAATTGCAAACAACTTGTTTTACGACTTAATAAGCCATCGTGGATGGTGGGTGTTTCAAGAATTACATGAATATCAAAATATAGCAAAATATGAATTATTTAGTGACATTCTTGAGTCCAAAAACAATGAGCATATTTTTAGTGACTATTGGAAGGAACTGAAAGTAAAAAGACTACTGCAGCTTTGTCATAGTATCACACATCGCAATGAAATAATGTCAGACTCTATAAAGATGTGGTTATGCACGTATAGTACATTAGTGGGCTCTATCATGGCATCAACTGATATCAAGACACACCAGTGTTTTTCTAGTGAATCATTTCAATGGTTATTGCTTGGTATGCAGTGTACAGATGTTGCTTCAGCACATTTAAAATTAGCTTCCATCTTGTTACAGAGTGGCGATCTGGAATGTACTGATATTCTTTTAAACAATGTATGGACGAAATTTAATCATGTGAAGCAAATTGTGCATGGCTGTAATTGTAAAAATTTATCCTTAAAGGGACGACCCATTTCCGGCATTGAAAGCATTTTAAAGAAACATACATTTTTAGAGATACTGAGAGAAAATATTGCAGATTGCGTAGTTTTTATACGTGAAGAGATTAATTCTTGTCCCAAGGAGCTTCAGTATGAAATGTATCGTGGTGCATTAAATAAAGAACCAAAGGAATTCAATATGCAAACCAGTTGGGTTTATAAGGCTTCGGTTCCCCAATTACCATTCCTATTCTTCTTGCAATACAAATTATACAAACAGATGGGAAATAAATCAAAGAGCAATCAGGCTTTACTAAATTTACGGAGCATCAAATTATATAAAGAGTTGTGGATGCTGCATCTTGATACAGTTTGCAATCTTATTGGACAATGTCTTGAACAAGAAGGGAAATATTATGATGCTTTAAAGATGTACTATCATTCACTTAAGATTGAACCAGTATACAATGCTGCCAAAATTCTTATTGGTTGCAACATATTTACGCAGTGGGAAAAGTTGAAAGAAAAATAGTATGACGTCTAAGGTAATATTTAAAAAGAGATAACCTTATTTTTTTCTGACAGTTTACAGGTACTCGGTGTATAGATGAACATATTAACTTCTGACCACAAACTTTCGGTACACTTTTGCAATCTTCTTCGTAGATATTCCTCGGTAATCACTTCTTTTTGTAATACTTCGTTTCAATCACAAACCTTTAGCCAAGTGTTGAAGGTTCTGTCATATTTATAAATGTATTTAATAAAGATATATTTTTCTAATGTGTATTGTTCATTTGAAAAATATCCCAAAAGTCGGATTCTGGTCCTGGACGTTCTAGATCTTTTCACCATTTGAAATACTCTGACACTGGTCATCTTCACTCAAATCTACGGTATGGTTTTGTTTTTCTTTCATATAGAACGTTCTGATCCTGTGATCCTGTTGTGAAAGAAAATGTCCTAGGAAGTGTTTTACTAATACAAGATACAGAAAAACACAAACAAGTATTTTTCTTTAATGAAAGTATTGATTTGAATTCAGTCTATTAGTCCAGGAAAGCTATAAGGTTAACTAATTGTTGCGATACAATTGAAGAAAGACTATGATACTATAGATAACATGGTAGGACCAGTGATTAATAAGTTAGACGCATGCCTATGAATCGATATGTGTCAAGTTCGAATTAAACTAGGGGCAGTGTTTGTTTCCTTGTGAAAAATACATACTTTAGGTTCATTCTTCACAGTTTAGTATAGACTACTGTGAAGGGTCTCCTGCCTGAATGTGGTTTCAGTTATCGTTCTTATAAGGTCAGTTGAACACATACATGGAAGTAGAGATAATAATTCACTGAACTTTTTTACCTTTTTAACATAATTAAATCAATTATTATTTTCTTTTCTAATGGTAAGTACTTTTAAACACCAAGCGCTTTGCCGCTACACTAAACAGGAGCTATGATTTATTTTTACAACCTGTCCTACCTTTTTATTGATTTGGTTTACTGTAATGCTTATATTAAGTTTTGTTCGAACACTATTGTGACGGATTTCATTGTCTTAATGAACGAAAAGAATCAATAGAGTGGTCGGTCTATCTATTATACGTATACAATTGTATTGTACCATTTACGAGAAACAAAGGGAAATTACTCTAAGAATGTTGTATCCATATGTTGTAAGGATTATTTACCTTTTATTTATATTCTGGTAATTTTTTATCAGGGGTGATTAATCTCTGAATTTAAAAAAGTGTTTATTTGTTGTCTATTGAATATAACGTTCTACATTACACGTCTATAAAATTAGTTTTTAAGATTCAGTCCACTTTTTTTCTCCGTTTTTAAATTAATCATAGAAAAGGTTTTTCATTAATAACCTCTCAAAGTAGACATTAAACTTAATTTCGAAATTTAATCAAATTTTTTGAAATTTCGATCCTTGGGCATTTCTATGTCCTTCATGTGTCTCTTGAATATCCACAGAGATCAAGGAGATAATGTCATATATACAATTTAAACAATATTATACATGGCCTACCACTGTTTTACCCAAACTATCGGTTGTATCAGACTAGTATTGGCCAACTCAGGAATGAACCATTCTAAATTTGATCCTGAAACGACGTGCAAGAGCAAGAAATTCTAAGACATTTATGTAACATTCAGCAACAGCAAATGAATTAAACCATGGGCCCATACTTTTCTTAAATGGTTACTCGATTTTCAATGAAAATGTCTTGACAAAATCTGTTTGTACTTAAATACATCGTTTTACATTTTTATTTTAAAGAAGTTAAGTTAGTAGCTTATCTGGAAGTAAGTTCAAAAAGGCGTATTCAAGTTCAATAATAATGTACGTATGTATGCGTTTATAAAGATTTGATTTAAAAAAAATGTACAAGTAGATTAACGTGTAAGCATATATTGTCTATCAATGCCTTAGTTTATTTACATTCCTCATAAATTAATATCGTATCAACAAGTTTCATATGAATGATAAGATGTTGTGTATGGTTTATATTTGTGCGTACAAACAGACTTGCTCTTGTGATTCCGTAAACTAACGAAGTAAACGCCTAGTATGTTTTTCTAGCAATGTTGATACTTCAAAATCTACGTACAAATGATACATATACGATATATTTTAATTTCTACAAGCGATATTGTATACCATTTCTTGTATATTTAACATAATAAACTTACTAAATTGTAAATGCAACATCTTCTAAAGTTTAAGTTTTTATCTTGTGGAACTACCAAATTGTAATGAAAACTAAAACTAGTAAAAATAATTTTCGTTGGTTAAGAAATTCCTGTTGCAATATACGTTGAGGTTATGCTGCAATTTTACGATGGCAATACCACGTGATTATGACACAAAATATGCTACGTTTTGAAGAAGAAAACAATGACATTATTTATCGACTTAGTTTTGAAGAGTTGTAGGAATTTTTGTTAGATTCACATGATACATACTCGAGGCTTAGCAGAAAAGTGTATACTAGTGAAAGGCACTGCAACTGTCGTATAGATCACTGACTTTGTTGCGAGTATTTTCCTTTTGGTATGGAAAGTTTTTTACCAAGCAAAACATATTAGCATCTAAAATATCTCCTTTTGTTAGAATATAATGTTTTTGGTATACTACTACTTTCGGACTTATCTTAAATGTAATACTTTTTGATTATTGAAAAACTTTAAGTGCAAATTATAAAAGACACTTTATTTAGAACTTAAAATATTAGTTGAATAGTTGTAATTTTGTGTAATACTAAGTAAAATCTGATTTTGAAAATTTCAGACCTCAAAAACAATCTTCCAATGGGTTAAGGGTCACACTCCGTGGTTTATTCATAATGTGTCATTTTAAACTTACAAAAACATTATTTTCACTGAAGATTGAACCGGTATACAATGCCGCCAATTGATATTTGTTGCAACATTATAAAGCAGTTGGTAAATTTAAAAGAATGTTGTCGTGATTAGTAAGAACAGAACAGAATTTATTCAAGAAATCTGTACATAGTACATAGTTTTGATTTTTAAATACATATAAATATAATCTACAATGTCACGGGAATGGATCCCTATATAAGGCAATAAACCTGGAGGACATGTATATAAGGCAATAAACTTTTACAAACATATATCAGCAGTTATATCAATATTTGGAAAATGATAGGAAAATATATCAGAAAACATACAAGTAAATTTAACCTGGAGGATTTAAGACATTGTTTCTAATGTAAATTGCTTTCTTACAGCATAATGCAAGGTTTAGTAAAAGATCATTATCATGCGATTGGATAAGTTCAATAAATTTCATCATGCAAGGTCTATTAAGGAAATAAGGTTTAATATAAAGTTTACGAATGTTTGAGAATGAGTAAGATCATGTATTAAAACAGAAAAATCTGATATTATGTTGTTAACTTTCCTTTCACAAGTACTCGGTGTAAAGATGAACATATTTACAACTGACCACAAACATTCGGAACACTTCGAAAATCAGATATGGTAGAAGAAACAAATCATTAGGCCAGGCAAATACCAAATTAGAAAATAGTGTTTGTTTATACCCGTTCGTGTTATGTAAATATCAATTAACAACGTTGTTCTGTTAACAAACTTTAGGTATTCATCTTAATGAGTTTCTATAATAATTATATTATATTAAGATCACGGAATGTTGTCAGCTTTCATTTTCTTTACTCATCCTTCATAGATAACCTATTCAGTGATGTCCTTATACCTTAGGTATAACTAGGTATACCTTAGGTATAACTACAATAGTTTTCAATAATTTTGTTATGCATATATCGAACTTGAATGGTGAAATGTTACAATACGTGACCTGATATTTAACTAGACCTTCGTTTTTCTTATACAAGTAGTATGGTTTAAAGAGTTTTCTTTTGTTGTTGTCACTAACGAAAAATCAGACGTTAATTAAATAAATTATAATATAGAGATCAGAGTATGAAAACTATATATTATCACATTTAGTATTTCTCATATATATTGAAAGTTTTTGACCTTGAGTATTTATCAGACAAAATTATAAGAAAACATTTTGATGAATTTTTCAGTTATGATTTGTGTACGTGTATGTTAATAATACATCTAGTATTTTTTATATTTAGTCGTTTATAACTCTGTATACAAAATGGCTATTGTACATTATGATGTGTATAACGTATAGCACATTATTATTTTGATATTTTAAATAAATAAAACACATCAGGTATATTATATATTACTTCTGTTTTTATTACACTCGCCTTGTTGTATCAGCGACTGTGATGCATTGCTAGGGCATCAACTATATTTTGAATCGAGATGTCTTGGTAAGGTTCGAGGGCGATGAGTCAGTTTGTAAAATGTTTGTCAACATTTGAAAACAACTCAAAGTTTTGTGTCGATTATACTGAAAAAAGTCTGGTTTTGCAAGTAAAATAATTATCTTCATACCCAAGATATAGAGAATAGTAGGTTAGTGTCATTCTACTCAGAGTTTCACCGGTAAGTTTGTGAAAAGTTAATCCGGCGAGGCTTGCTTTTATTGAACTTTACATCAAACATATTTATAACTACGTTTGTTTGTAATGACACAATATAATGTATATTTATCTGTTCACCTCTTACATTTTGAAATGAATTCTTCACTAATACTGTTATGTTCTTTCTGAATACTTCAAAGCGGTTTTGATTTTTTAATTATTTACATCCGGTGATAGGTGCTTCGTTATCAGTACATCCTACTCCTCAGTGTTGAAGAAAGAGGTCATTGTTAGACCGTATTGTCACAAAATTTATATGTAACGCGGTGGTATGCAAGGTTAGAATATGTCACACATGTTATATATGCGATAGAAAAATTGATAGCTTTCAGCCGAATATGGGACATATATGTGACATATTCGGTTGGAATCAGTTTTCTACGCTCATCAAAACGAGTTTGACACTTATCAAAAATGCGTCAAAAATGAAGACAGCGACGTATATGCCACATGTGTAAATAAATGGTAGGGGTGCAACAATACTGTAAAAACCGCATTATAATATATTGCAATACGCGAGACCTCTATTGCAACATTGCTATTTGCACCGACATGCGAAGCAGGAATTAATGCACATGCATCGTCTTAACAGAATCAGCACTACACATCAGCATTATTATGTATTTTTAAACATTCTCTTATACACATGTTTGAATGATTTATGTAAACTGGACTATTATGTTAGAAAATTCATATTTAAAACGGACTTCCGAGAAAAACTATTCTCTCATTTGAAAGAATGTTTAACTTATAATAGCATAATGATATATTTCATGCTTTCAACATATTTTACCATTTATCAAACATTTAAATTACAGATTCTGATAAAAACAATTAATATGGCACATAATTACAAAATCAGAGCAGGAAAAAAACGAAACAATTAAAACCCGCCATAATTGGTATTGCAGTATATAAGTAGGAGCAGTGGTCTAGTGGTAGGAATCGCGCTTATGGATCGAGTGTAACATAGTGGTCTCAATACATGTAGCTAATTCTGGAATGTCGTTAGTATAAGTTTCAAAATTAACCAAATTTCTATACTCTTGTACATTGGCTCTGAAACAAGTCAGTATTATTTGACCAAGCCAAGATCATGTGATGTTTACGAGGATGATGCACTTCATGTTATTCCAAAATGCTCGTCAAGATTATAATAATAATTAAATTAAAGTGTCCAAGAAAATGACACTAAAGTAAGCTTTTATGTTTATTTTGGCAGAGTCCAGTAAACATGCAACTACGCAATTGGCAAGGGTCATTTAGGGTTTTCCCTTAAAGGTGTTTAATAAGAAATACTTTGATTGGATAAGTTGTTATCTTTGATTTCAATGGGTCATTTTAGACGTCCACTGAAAGTAACAACATTTCAGGATTGTCATAAATATAGAAGCGAGAGTGTGTGAGAGAAGGAGAAGGAGAGAAAAAGGAATCGAACGACCGAGAGCGTAAACGTTTAGAAATTAATAATGTAATTATTACAGAATACTATACGATCATTTTCGTGAATTTAATAGACTTTGAAAACTTTTAATTAGTTTTGTTTTGTATTCAGTAATTAAAAACCTTGTGACTGAGACTATGTTACACGAGAGGTCCCGGTTCGAATCCTGAAAGGAGCATTGCTGATATCCTTGAGCAAGAAATTAACCTACAATTGTTCCAATCCATCCTGGTGTAAATTGATACGGCTTGAGAAGATTTCGATGATATGGGTTTATCATACAAAATTGTAAAGTCGGCTGAAAATACATGTATATAGAAACAGACTTTAATCCGCACTTTACCTCTTAACTTTTTATACCGTGTAAACGTTGCATTACTAAATAACTTAATTCATGTCAATATCTTATTTATTAGTTATAAAAATTCTAATGCTGTTACTTTAATTTTACTTCAGACTCTTGACGTCAGTTTCTCGTCCATTAATCCATTCACAATTAATATCACTCATTATAGAAATGGTGATAATGCGGGTGATGGTTACATTAATGAAGGATAGATGTTGTTGTTACTGATGCGGACAAAGTTAATGGCAATTAGAATTGGTTCATTGTTTAGCATGTGTAATATATATAGGGTCGGACATTGATCGCTAATTTGCACAAACGTATATGTCACGAGGCAGGTGTGATTAATTAGGTCGAATTTGTCACACACATGTGACATATACATTTTGTGACATAACACGGTCAGATAAGCCATGATAGCCTAGGTTAACTGATCTGTATGCAAAATGTTGTAGAATGTTTCACTCATTTAAGATTTAATCGAAAACTCTGCTACATATTGCAAATAGATGTAATTACGTTACTTTAAGTGTTTATATCATTTGACCTACTAACTTATCAATTTTGATCCAGAATGACCCCTCTTTATCAATCTCGTTTTAAACGTTTAACCAGGGTTGGTATATATATATGATTGAAATATTTAATATCAAGTTATCTATCGTAAATTATCTACATCAGCTAATCACAGTATACAAACATACCTTGTTTATGTAAACAGTACAATGAACTAACCCACGACAGGGAATGCACAGGATGACAAAAAATGATAATAAAGTATTAATTTTAAAATAATAATGAGTGTCCAGTTTGAGTAATGGTAGGGCGTTCTACCATTACGAGCATGATTGACTAAGATGGTGGGGATTTATATTTGTAAATTATACATTCTTTATTTTCAATTCTGCGCTACCTTTGAAATGGATTGGTTAATTATAATGTTGACACAAATGCGTTATTTTATTTTGTATGAACTATAGATATAGATAATTTACAGTTCCTTTGTAAAGGCCCCGTATGAAAGGCTAAGAAATATGAATTGGACATTTGACAATGTGCTTCTAAATGTAATTGACAGCAATAATTGTCAAAGCAATCTAACATATCATGTACGTACATATTCACTTTTTCTAGAAACTAAAATTAATGTGTGTATAACGAAGCTACTTGGTGATTTAACCAAAATGCTATGGTTTTAGAAGATTACGCATACTTATGAAATATGCAAAGGGACTCGTACATAATTATGCCCTTCCTCTGGCCATATGAACCACTGTTACAAGAAATCCACCAAACGACGTGAGGTTTAGTTATAACTAGTCAATATAAGTAAATTCAACTCGAAAGAAAACTTGTATTGCTCGTTTTCAATTAAACTTTGAACTCATAAGTTCATACGTTATTGTCGTTATTCATATACATATGGTAAATCAACTAATCATCATATGTTAAAATTTAAAAAAGCAAGGATTTTTTTCATATGTCACATTATTCATGTTAGTTTTTTTTGTAAAATTGTTTTATTACATGAAAATCATTCATGCGAAAGGGTAGTTCAGAAAACACCTTACTCGACAACATTCCCATGAAAAGTATACAATCAATTGCCCTTTATCAACAAAGTATCCACAAAACAACGTTAAACAATGTTATCATGGTTTAATTATCGGTGATATTGTATTATCTTTTGATGTACACTAGTATGCATTCTAAATAGTGAACTTTTCAATTACGTGGTTAACCGCTTCTTTATGAGTCGTTTCAAGTCAGAATATGACAGTTTTCATTTTAAATGACGGTCAAACAATGAGGAAGGAATAAATCTCCATGTTAGTAAGTATACTATCTATAATTATCATTTATTATAATCAGAAATATTGTTTGCAATTAAAAGCTTCATGAAAAAATACTGGAGTATTTATTTATGAAGAGTTGACATTCTATATTGCATTGTGTATTCATTGATTGATTTTATTTTCGAATGTGTGTGTTTAAATGTATTGTCTGTGTAAAACACTCAATTTTTCATACTTAGTTGTCCACATCCATATATGACCATATCGTTATTTTCTGTTCTATAGCAAATGGATTCCGTACAGTGTACAATAACGCGGACTGTGTGTAAATGTACACTAGCGTGTGTCTGTATTTATGACTGTCAGGCTGGCTGTTCATCTGTGTGTCTGGTGTTTTGATTGAAATGATTTGAATATACAACAGACAAATATTTTAGTATAAAACGTAGATTATTCATAATAAATATGATAGAAGTACCTAATCTGAATGTCATAGTGGCATATCCTTTTCGCAACTTCTTAGTTTGCATTTAATATGACATACCTTTTTACCGATTTCCTTCGTTCCAAACTTAAGACACTTGCAATTTCAGCCAGCACCCCTTGTTTGATGTTAGAGAAAAAAATGCAAGAACTAAAGATAATTAATACTTTGAACGTTAAAAAATCAATTAGATTTTTTAAGATAATAACATATTTTTGATGCAGCAAATGAACAAGCACCAATAAAAGAATGGAAAATCATTCGGGAAGCAAACGCAATCCCCAGTGCATATAAACACGAAAATATTAAAACTCATTTTGGTACAGTACAAATATATTTAAAATCTAAAAAGTCGTTTTCTTTTGAAATTCCTATAAATAAAAATAATTTGAAATTCAGTAGAATGTTATATCTGCACTAACTACATCCCGTTCTGGAAAGTAGTAATATATGTACTATTAATAAAAGATTTTTGACGGTGTATATGGGTCCTTCTACCCCGAGCGTACATATACCCCGAGGCGTTAACCGATCGATAGGAATATATGGACTATGGGTCCATTCCAATCATTCACTCCGAGTGCTCGGAGTAGAGTAGCTGAATGGAACGTGTCTGCTCCAGAAGGAGATCGGAATTAGAAAAACCAACATGGCGACCATCTGTCAACTATTTACACTAGTGGAGACAGATAGCAAGGACGAAACCTCGGTTGATGATATAATGCCTTTGCTAGCTTCTTTTGTATCGGTCTTGTATGTTAAATTATAGTGTTGATATTGACGTTTTTCAAAATAATGTTTTGCCTTTTCGTACCATAGAGCGTTGACTGTTGCCATGCTAAAGCGTAAAACTGTTTAAGTATACACAAAAAATACTACAAAAAGTTTAATTAAAGTAACATATTACTGATTTGATTGACATTAAAGCTTAACCCTGTCAAAATTGCTCCATAACCTTAAAAAAAATATACAGCATTATTTCACTAACCGCCTCATGCCGCCATTACTACAACAACAACTTCTCTCTCTGCACCACCTATATTTTTGGAGCGGATGGAGCACACTCGGAGCGCACTCTTTTGTCGTTTCTTTGCACATAGGAGTACTCCGAGCACTCCGAGCGCATGATTGGAATGGACCCTATATCAATGAATTACTTGCTGACGGGATATACTGTTATGGCACTACGGAAATGGTTTTCCGAAAATAGAGTCGTGAGAAACTTCGTTGATTCTTATTTGAGAATAATCGTTTGACAGCCGGTTTCATTATTTAAACTGAATACAAAGCTTGGCTTGCATGAGTGTTACGCAAGCAAGCATTGTATTAATTACTTAATGACTGGATATTTCGTCACACAGTCACATAATACATAATGGAGGAAGAAGCTTTGCCTTGATCGTAAAGAGTCAAATCTTGTCTTGACAGTTTAGAATATTGTAAGTTCAGCAAAATTCTCAATAAAATGTAATTATTAGACATAAATTCCTATAAACCGCCGTTGTTTGAAAAAATGAACGTTATTTTACTGACTTAAAACTTTAACATAATCTTTCTGATATTGATGGGTTCCATATTTGGACTGTGGTGTATTTTCAGCCAATCAGCGACGAGATGGCTCAGGTACTATATGGATTATTTTAAGAGGCTATCCGAGGGGACGAGGTGTATATAAACTCACCGGCGGTGTATATGGATCTTTTTGCGGACCCGTTCAGCCAATCAAAAACCGGCAAATTTATTTGAAGTATTATTATATTTATAATACACATAATAATTTCGTAGTTAATATGTAATGCAAATATAACCTAAGCTGTAGACATCTCATTTTATGCTAATGAAAATATTGCGCACATTCTAATGCAAATGTTAGAAAAAAGACAAGTTTAGTTCATGATGATTAAGGTGTTTCTTAGAGTGTCCTGTACGGAAATCACAATGTCCAAGTTGAACATAAATCAATTGATAAAGAAACGTAATAGTCCAAAAGATATTTTTGAAGACATATATTATTTATTATCAAGTATGTATCATATACCATGAAATTAGCTATAGTCGCTTTACAATCTATTTTATTTAATGTGAATGCATATCAATAGCTTATTACTGGGGATATCTAAGATTTAAATTAATTTCTATCAATAATAAATAAATTCACACTTACAATTTACACCAGCAACATTTGTCAACAGAAATAACTTAGCGCGATATGACCTTTTTGTGTTGGTGCGCCGTAAAACCCAAACAAACCATCAACAGAAATAGTGAATTCCGTTTATGCGCCGCATGACTTTGTAAGGTTCTATAAATCAATAATGGTGAAGATAACCAAGGATATTATATCATATAGGATCCTTCAGATATCATAGATGCTCAATTCAAAAATAAAATTGATAAACTGCCCGTATAACGCATGTTCTATCGGTATATAAACGAGATGGTAAAGTGAATGTTGTAAACACCTTGTTATATGATATGTTTTATCTCATATTCAAATAACATTTTGAATTTACCTTACCTATAATCAAATTAAAAACAATTTTTAACCTAACAGCTTTTTTGTTACGTTTAACGCCGTAGCAACACATTGATTAGGATATATATTGGTGATCAGTCAACCTAATAACCGTTCCTGGGAACGCTAAATTACTGAATTTAGCTGTTAACGGGTTACTAGACGCGTAAGTTGACAGTGACTAATAACTGCCCTACATTATTTCTATATATAATATTCTATAGATGTCGTCTTTAAAATGACATGTTTAATTCTTTCAGGAACAGTTCCAATGATGGCCCATATTTTAACAAGCTCACAACGCCTATCCCTCAAAATTAATAGAATATTTGACCAATTAAGTGTTAACGAACAGACAATCAAACTGAGGCGAAAATGTTACACACAAATAGAATGTAATGAGACAGTTGCGAAATCTGCCACTGATTTTCCAGAAGATGGATTTTATTTTGGCAGCCAGTCAGAAGGTTCAACAACATTAGGACTTTGTTCTGATTTAGATTGTGTAGTGATTCCACACGCAGTATACGTTATAACGAGGATAAATGATTGTATTCCTAAGGAAAGTGCATATACATTCAGAATGGAGAAACTTACAGAACGTGGTTATTGTTGGATATCTGAATTTTTGTTAGACCCCAGCAAACCTTCCTTTACCGAGTATTTATACTCTCGATTCAGCAAGTTTTATAAACCAGGCACGTTGTATTTGAAAAACACTTTCCAGTTTGAAGATTATTGGCATGGTGAGATACCTGAAAAGGAAGGTCCTGCTATATTTCACAGAATAAAATCGGGTGAGAGTATAAACCATCTACGAGGGTTTTATTGCACCTCCTGGCCACAAAATGTTGCCAACACATTTGTAGCAAATCAGACTACGCGTCATTGGCCTTCTGATCATTTACTTCAAGATATATTGAAAACTAAATGTTTTGTTGTACCAAAGGTTAGCGATACGGGTCCGAATTCTGATATAGAATGGAGATTGTCATTTTCTTGTGGAGAAAGACTACTTATGTTTGATCTGAATATTGTACACATCAGATGCTATATACTCATGAAATATATAAAATCTGAATTCTTGGATTGCGTCTCAAATTGCAAAGGTATTGTGTCCAGTTACATTTGTAAAACTGTTTTGTTTCATACACTGTCAAATTCATCAGATATATTTTGGCTGGAGCAAGATTTATTGAAACATTTAAATCGATGTTTGCAAACGTTATATAAGTTCATAGAGGATGGAAACTGTCCACATTTTATTATGCCAGGTAATAACTTATTTGCAAATAAACTTGATGAAAATAAGATAAATAGTCTTTTAGCGGAAATACAACAAATAAAAAATAGTGATGGTCAAGCTTTGTTGGGCATCAAAATAGATAGATTTGGTGAGCTAGTAGGAAGTGACTTTACCGTCTGCGAAATTGATGATGCCTTTTTAATTGCAAACAACCTGTTTTACGACTTAATAAGCCATCGTGGATGGTGGGTGTTACAAGAGCTACATAATTATCAAATATACTTTGCATTTATTATTAGAGAGAAACGAGATTTTTTAAATAATATATCTGAGCATATTGTCAGTGACTATTGGAAGGAACTGAAAGTAAATAGACTACTGCAGCATTGCCATAGTATTACTAATCACAATGAAATAATGTCAGGTTCTATAAAGATGTGGCTATACACGTATAGTACATTTGTGGGCTCTATCATGGCATCTACTGACATCAAGAATAGTCAGTGTTTATCCAACGAATCATTTCAATGGTTATTGCTTGGTATGCAGTGTACAGATGTTGCTTCAGCACATTTAAAATTAGCTTCCATCTTTTTACTGAGTGGAGATCTGGAATGTACTGATATTCTTTTAAATGATGTATTGAAAAAGTTTAAAAATGTAAAGCAAATTGTTCATGGCTGTAATTGTAAACGGCTGTCCTTGAAGAAACGAACAATTTCTGGCATTGAAAGCATTTTAAAGAAGCATACATTTTTAGAGATACTTAAAGCAAATATTGCCGACTGTGTGGTTTTTGTACGTGAAGAGATGAATTCTTGTCCAAAAGAACTTCAGTATGAAATGTTTCGTTGTGCATTTAATAAAGCACCAACTGGATATTATATGCAAACCAGTTGGGTATATATGGCATCGATTCCTCAATTACCATTCCTATATTTCATGCAATACAAATTATACAAACACTTGGGAAATGAATCAAAGAGCGACCAGGCTTTACAAAATTTAATAAGAATCAACTTATATAATGAATTGGGTATGCAACATCTTGACACAGTTTACAATCTTATTGGACAATGTCTTGAACAAGAAGGGGAGTATTATTATGCTTTACGTATGTACCATCTTTCCCTTAAGTTTGAACCTGTTTACAATGCTGCCAAAATTCTAATTTGTTGCAACATATTTACGCAGTTCGAAAAGTCAAAATGAAATGGTCATGATAAGTAAGGTCATGTTGTAAAACAGAAAACCTGATAATATGTTCTTTACTGTCATGTTACTAGTACTCGGTGTATAAATGAACATATTAACTTCTGAGCACAAACTTTCGGTACACTTCTGTGATCTTTGGTGTAGAAATTTCTCGGAAGTCACTTCTACTTGTAATACTTAACTTCGTTTTAATCACAAACCTTGATCAAAGGTTCTTTCATGTAAACGAACAATAACCTAAAGACATTGTTGTGTACTTCAATTTTATCTCCATGTTAAAAGAAGTAAAAAGTTTAAAAATCCCCCTAATTAAATTAAATTATGAGACTCTCATCGTTGATAATATTGTAACAATGCTAAACTGACATGTTGACATTGTCAGATATTCCTACTTTCAAACACTGGTATTTTTGATTACCGGATGAACGGTTGTAAACTAAGGGTCAGCTAAAAACCGTGCAACAGTTTTATTTCATCACGTGATTTTATATAGCGTATAGATGTATTGTTTTATATTTGTAGAACATGTAACTTTTGTATTCAATAAAGATAGATTTTTCTAATGTGTTTTGTTCCTTTGAAAAATACGTCTTAGAAGGATTCTGGTCCTGCTCATTCTCGATCTTCTCACCATTTCAAAATACACGTCACGTCCGTGGTGTTGTGCATGTCTGACTTCGAATCCGAAGATCGCGGGTTCGAGCCCGATCGCAATAGGTCATGCCTTATACATAAGTTGTCGGCTTCGTGGTAGGGTAAGTTAGTACTGGTGATAGAAAAGTGTCCAGGAAACTTATAGTAGGACAAGCTGGCCGTGATATGTATGACCTAAATATGTGTTGAATACGATGTTAAAGCAATCATCTTTGCTCAAGTCTTCGGTATTGTTCTGTTTTTCATTCATACAGAACTTTTTGGCCCTGTTATAAAGTTGGAAAAGAAGATGTTGCACTAAGACTAACGACAGAAAAACACATAAAAGACTTTTTGGCAAGGTAAATATTGATTTGAATTCGGTCCATGAAAGTTTTTAGGTGATCCAATTATCGTAAAACAATTAAAGGAAGGCTTTAATGCTATATATAATATAGAAGTAGCAGTGGTCCAGTGATCGGACGCATGCTTATTAATCGAGGTATCCCAAGTTCGAATATAACTAAGCCCATTGCTTGTTTCCTTGAGAGAAAAAATACATACTCTATGTTCATTCTACCTAGTTGGTAAAAACCACTGTGAGGGGTCACCTGCCGGAATGTGGTTTAAGTGGTCAGGGCTTATCGTACAAAATCATAAAGTCAGTTGATCATGTACATGGAAGTTAATATTAAATCGCCCTTAATTTTCTTACATTTTCAACTTAATTAAACCAATTATTTTTTTTCGATTTTAATGGTAAAAAAACATATAAAACACCAAAAGTTTGGCGCGACACTAATCAGGCCCTATGATTTATTCAGTACTGTCCTCCTTTGGGTTGGATTGGTTTACTTTAGTGTTTACAATATGTTTTTGTACGAGCAATAGTTGTGGTGGTTTACATTGCCTAATTGTAAGGAACAAATCAATAGAGTGACCGGTCTTTTTATTTATACGTCTATGATTAAACCATTTACATATACCTAAGGGAAGTTTAATCTCCCCATTTGTTATCTAGTGTGTACAGAAATTAATATACGTCTTCTAATTATTCTATGATAGTACAGCTTCTTCCCGTTTTAAAATTGACCATGGCAAAACTTTTACATTTGTATTTTCTCGAAGTAAACTAAAAGTTTGATTTTGTTTAAATTAAGGTGGTATGGTACTTCTGACTTTTTTAGATTTGCATATTTATGGTACCGTTGTAAACTTGAAGATATTTCCGATTCGGATCTACACTTTATTTGACATAATTATTGCTAATAACGTTACCATGACGTCGTAAACATGACGACCGCGTGCACTTTTTACGTCAGTCGACAATGGTAAGAAAACGTCCATAATGTGTTACTAAATCTTTATTTTCCGTGCCACAACTACAAATACAATCTGATTAAAACCCGATCTACAATTTTACCGCTCGCATACTCGCTAATGTAGATCTGGCCTTTTCCAAACGAAGGTCACGTTCAAGTGACCTTTTCTCATCATAATATTCATGACGAAATTGTTATGATACGTAACTTGTTTACATCGTCTACGTCACGAAATTTGAAATGAACCGCCCAATCGCAGCCTGTGAATATTACCGCGGTTAAATTAGCAAGCAAAACTTGGTCTTAAAATAGAAATTACGAAATCAAAATGTGATTAATAGTGTTTTCGTCTAGATGAAAGCTACGCATTGATTGGTCGACACAAAGTTCATCTCGACGCGACCTCAATGGGAAAAAGTACAGATCCAGTACGACCGTGGTCTACAGGATATGTGTTTACGCAGATTGCTACAAATAATACATCATTTTAAAGCTAACATCACTATCTACCACCTGTACAGTGTAAATATACATTTTCTCTTAAAACTTGTGAAAGAGACAAAAATCCGAATTCGCGACATCAAAAAAAATCTAGAAAAATTGCCTTCAAACCGGTTTTATGAAAAATCTGCCCGATAAATTTTGCCAAGTTTTGATATGATGTGTAACGCATGGTATAGACTTTTATACAGCAGAATTTGAAAACAGTTGTCTATTCGACTTTTCCGCTGTATGCGTTCAAGTATTATCGGTATGACGTCAAAAACGTCATTCTGACGTCAAGATAAAGGATTGTTTTTGTCATAACCACAAATACTTGGTCATATTTTTTTTTCTAGGCAAAATGCCCAGGAACATCAAATGTAAATATATATATGTATATATATTGTTAAAACAACATGATACAGTGCTACCTTTATTTTACCTAAAGCATTGGTTGTATCAGACTAGTACAAAGTCACGAATAAAACTAGGATTGTAAATTTGATTCTAAAACGACATTGTTACAAAATGGTGACTCGATTTTCAATGAAAATGTATTAACAAAATATGTTTGAACTGAAATAACTCGTTTTGCCCTTATACCTAAAAGGTATATCTGAATGGAAGTTCAAAAAGGCGTATACCAGTTCTATAATTATGAACATATGCATGTGTTTATATAAAGTTAATTTGTATAAGAAGGTTAACTTGTAAACATATATTGTCTATCAATGCCTTAGTTTCTTTACATTCCTCATAAATTAATATCATATCAACATCTTTCATAATATATATAAGATATTGGGTATTATTTAAACTTATGCGCGCATACGTAAAACCCGCTTTTATGATTCCGTAAATTAGCGCCGATGTAGTACTAACATGTTGATACTTCAAATCTTACGTACACATGATACATATACAATATTTAAACTTCCACCAGTGATATATTTTACTATTTGCTGCATATTTAACATTTTAAACTTACTAAAGCGTAAATTCAACAACTCCTTTTAAATTTTATGCTTTTATTATGTGGAATTACCAAGTTGGTATCATGCAAGAGTCATGAAAAATTAAATCTGGTAAAAATAAATTTCCTTGATTCTGTGCCAAACTTATGTGGCAACATGTATAATTATATGGAGGTAATATCGCAATTTCACGATGGCAATACCACGTGACTATGACATCAAAATGCTACTCGTGGGGAAGGTTAAAGTCGAAGTTAGTTGTTGATCTACTGTTCATTAGCTAACGCTTTTCAATTTGTGTTGAGCTAACTGCTGTTCTGAAAATTTACCCTCATAGCGAGTGGTTGTGTCTCTTAGATGGAAGCGCTTTCTTGTTTGTTAACGTTGGTGGTAGAATCTTCGGGGTAAATCGTGCTTACGGTATGGTTTCTGGTATACCTTGTGTTTTTTAGTAGTTAAACTATTTTCCTCTCAAGGTTTGAGTTTTTGTTTCTGCTCCGAGTTGTGTATGGGACAGAGTTTCGTCTGTGCTCGGGGTCTGCTATTTTCAAACTTAAGTCTATTACTCAGCGGTTGTGTCCTTGGGACATTAATTGATTTTGACTTTTCTTTGAGTTCTTCTGTGAACAAGTATATTGTAATTCACAGTTCGCGTGCTCCGGTATCGGACTTTAACCATTACCATTACCGGTGGTGTTTTTTTTTCAAGAATTATTTTGTGCTCGGAACAATTACATTTGAATATATATTCTTGTTTTAAAATGTCGAGCCTTTACCTTTTGTTGTTTCTATTGGTCTTTCCATCCTAGAGTTTAATAATTGTCTCTAGTTTGTGTTTCTGTTTTTAAGATATATATGTGTATACCAGCCGTTCTCCAGAAATGGTTACCATTTTGAAAAAACACGTGTCTCCAGGTTATATACGACTAGATACACAACGTGAAACAACACTTATGGTTTTTATCATTTGGAAATGTTAACTTAGATTGTTGTTGCTAAAGTGGTACAAAAGAAACATTGAAAACTTACGCCTTTTGGCAAAAGTTTGCTAAGCAAAAACTTCAATAAGTTGAAAAAGGCCGTGTCTCCAGCTCTATTTTTAATATTTGCTTTGAAAAACAATTAATCTAAGGTTTGTTATTGCTTGTAATATGTATTTATTTTCCATATATGGGTAGTGACTTGTATGATTCTAAAGATATTCTACTGATACGAATATGAAATTCTAAGATTTTCCACTTTTTAGGGTTGTCTCCAAAACAGTCCTATGTTACCGTAACTATTTTTGCATGGTTAAATTACTTTCCAAAAGGTGTTGTTGTTAATTGTTAAACCGTTTACTAATACTACAATGAGTCAAATATCGTGGGAAACAAAGTTTGAATCTTATCTGTCCTAAGGAGAATGAACAAATTAACCCCAAACTCAAATTTTTAAATGTCGCATTTAAGAAACTATGCTTCCATAACGAGCGTAGCACAGTTGCTATCGACAATACAGGTGTTTTTACATTGAATTGTTGTTTGCCACTGTACAATGGTGTGATCAAGTGCAAGTAACGCGTACATTTATTGTTACTTCTATATTTATTGAGGGAAACTTTAACGGAACACAGAGATTCCGTAACGACTATTCTCCGTAACAAGTATTTGACATGCTATATGATATAATTTATGGAAGAAACAAACTGTTATTGTTTTCGATATTCCTCTTTTGATCGTTTGATCATGTTAAAAGCAAAATTAGGCCTTAGCACTAACAATTACGGTACATGTGTAAGAAAACATATTTCAGTGCAGGTACAGGATGAAGGATAAAATTTCATAAATATGAAATCTGTGTAATGGATGACTGTCATAGTATTAATATTACAATCATTAATACATTCATTGACATATTTCTTTAAGTGGAAAGAAAAAATGTTGATGTCTCTTTAATTGAGAATGAAAATTCATTTCGTTACGGAGTATAGAGGGCTTGTTACGGAACATAGATTGTAATAATAACGATTTATGCGATCATTGAATTAAATTGAATGCATTTAACATTATCACAGTACTTTTACTACGTAAACAGACTAACTGGTCGTTTTCCAGTCTTATATGATGAAAATTGATGAAAATAGTTGCGTCCGGTGAGATTTTCAGATTTGACACACCTGTATGTGTTTCAAATTTGTAACAAAATAATATTTGTGTAACCAATTTATGCAAAATTATGGTCATAACAACAATAAAGAATATTTAACAAATTGGCAATGTCTGAATCGAATTAACAATGATTCTTACACATTAAAACAATGACCTAAAAATCAGCATGTCTAAAGATTTGAGAATGTTGATATCATTCAAAAGTTTCATTTTATCTTGTGCGTTATCAGTTGAAATTTCAAGGTATTGCTTCGTAAAAATGTCTTCACCACTGATGACCAATATCAACATGAGCACCCATCAGAGACGGTGCACAAAGACAATTTTAAACGTCTCTTGCACCTACGACACACATATTCAAAATCCGAATAAAACAGCTAGGAATTTCGGAACGCATAAAATATGATGGAATATCTTATCAAAATTCTTTAAAGACCACATCTGCTAAGCTAACTTTAGATACCATACTATTTATTATTATTTAATGATATTCTTACTTTATTAACTTTTATCATGGAGTAAGAAACAAGTAAATACTTTAATAAGTGATTGCAATATTTTAATGAAAATAAAATATATTACAAAATAAATTTAGCAATACCAAAGTGTTTGCCAGTTCAATTTTAGAAATACTTTGTAAATACACATATGACAAAACAGTTTCCTTTCATTTTAGGTTTATATATCAAATGCAATGTTTGACCAAAGTTAAATTTAAGCTAAACTATACATAAAATTTATAAAAAAAATGTTTCTGGATTTGATTTCATTCCAAAATGTGATTGTTAATATAAAAATGTTTCTCACTAGTTTTAGTCTGATCGCGTCCTCGAGTTTTATTTCGCCTGGATTTAAAATTACCCATTTTACTGCATAATAGTTATTTGGCCTACACAGTCACCAAAAATTATTATGTCAAACCCAAACGAATGGGTTGTTAATATCATTTCCCATCGTGGTGCTTAGCATATGTTCCGTAACGCCGCTTAGCGTAGTAATTTTTCGCAAATAGCTAATTTATTGACTATTTATAATGTTCATCACGATCAGTGTCGTATATTTCATATATCTACATGGTATACACACTAAAACATATCAGTAAAAGTGCATTTTAATTAGGTTAATACCATCATCCTTACTTCATATGTCTCATTTGTTATATTCAAAGCTCAGTATTATTGTAATTTTGTAATATGGCAACACTTAAACTTAAATTTTGTTAAAAACATAAGGAAATACTCTGTGCTGTTAATAAATCATACTTTTGTATTTTTTAATCGATATTAAAATGCAGTTTTGTTCGAGTTGGCAAGACTTTCTAATTTTACTATGTTCCGTAACTCCATGGCACATCAAATATGTCATTATGTATGAGCATACAGTGTCATGTTTCAAACTAATTTACATTTTATTTTGTGCCTTATATGTTGTAGTTTTCATCAATTTGGAAAAGAATGGTCCACATGTCTGTATGTGACAAATACACATGTTGACATAATTGTGTTACGTTATCTTATCTTAACAACAAAAAAATGATGGTGACTTCTACATGCGCTATTCTGACAATCATGTATATATTGCGAAGTAGTTTGCTTAAATTTGTTTCACTACTCATCATTGAATGATATTCCATACTTACTTGGACAGAAATACCGACTTGCATTTTAAAACTAGGTATCTACCACTTGAGCTCGTGATTCTATGCTCCTACGTAACGTAGGAGTTGACGTATACTTTTTGAACTCGTATATCTTTCTCAGTCTTAGAATGGTGTGCGTTATATTTTTGTTTCGAGACCATGAAGGTTTGAATTTTGCAATTATGTTAAAAAATAAATGTTTACAGTAAGTTCATTTTTCGACATTTCACTTTTCAAAATGGTAACGATTTCTGGAGAACGGCTGATACACTACTTGTTATTTAATTTCCTATTAAGTCAAATAGCTGATTATCTCTGTATCAGAACCCAGAGCACGAGAGTTGTACGCCCAATCAATACTATAGCGAATACATGTATATTTACTTTAAATACATTCAAACGCTTGCTTGCGCAGTGGCAGCACCCGGTGCACGTTACAGTACGCCATTTGCTGTATTAAGCATACTGCAAACCAGGTTGAAAATATGAAGAACAAAGATGATGTAGTTTCTATACATAGTCATACAATCAGCGATAATCAACATAAAAATATAGCCTGATAATGCAATAACATTACATTCTAAACATATCAACCGAAACAATTAAAACATATGCAAATGATATGCATGTACAGTCGCTCTTCCAATAATGTAACTGATTTAATTTTGATAACACAAACATGATTATGATCTAATGTTACGAACGCAAAAGCATCAGTTGAGTTCCATTCCAAATAATTTATTAATGTGCTGATAATCATGAAGAAATTACCGTCAAACTACAATAATAAAAATAAGAAAAATTCTTCAGAAATGTAAATAGTTATCATAGTTAATACACGGTTACGACAAATATGACATTTTTGACCCGTAAATCGAGACAAATCTAACATATCCAAATAGATTACCTTTACTATCTCAACCAAGCTAAATTTGGCAAACGATATAAATACAGTATAGCAATATATGATACAACAATTTAATATAATAAAATTCATGACATAGTGGGTCTGGTAGGACAACGCAACGCAACTTTATGATACAACTTGATCATAAACAATATGGACGACTTGCCACATAGACAAACTGCACGATTTATTCATGTAACAAAATAGGGGAGTAACAGTACACTAACAAAATCACAGTACTGAAAGGCCGTTAAATCTAATAAATCACGACAAATAACATCAACAATATCAACAATATTTAACTCAAAGTAATATCTAAACATTACCCAAAATTTGATTAAACTTTAAAATGAACCTGTAGTAATACATAAATTTGCTATCCTTCCATAAAAAAATAAGACCCAGAAATAAAGTTAACTCACCAGGCTAAAATGATTCTGTTAATAATTTTTATAGACAACGCCAATTATTCTAATAAAAATATTCTAAACGTACGAGCAAACCAAACGCAAAATGAGAAGTGACAGTAATAGAACGAATACGTTTACTTCGCACAATATTCACGCCACCTACAGAATAGGCGCGGAGTTTACTGAATACATAAAATTTCTACTGATGTCAGTGATAAAAAAGTGATCTAACTCAATTCCTAGATACCGGAAAACTGTCAATATTATTCTACACAAATAAAGCTCGCACATGAATTCAACAATTTACCGATATGAATTTTAAAATACAGTTACACTATGTTATGTATAAACCGATAATTAATTTGTTTTTTGTTGTTGTCGTTTTTTTTTTTTTGGGTTTAACGCCGTATCAACACATTGTATAGGTCATATAACGGCGGTCAGTCAACCTACTCCCTCCTTAAGGAAAAGATTAATCTCTGAATGTAGCTGTTAACCAACTACTAAGCGCATACTTTCGTTTGTTTGTTTGGATTTTACGGCGCACCAGCACAAAAAGGTCATATCGCGCCGAGCATACTTTCGTCAGTAACTGACAACTGCCCTACATAATGAAAAATCATTGGCAGGAGGGAGAATGGCCATGGAAATAATTTCATGACCAAGCTCCACGAAAGTATGCCCCGCCCGGGATTCGAACATAGGGCCCGTCTATCAACTGTGATAGCCGGGTGGCTCCGATAATTATTGTATTACCTACATGATTTGTCTACTTAAGTTACATCTATACACAAATTATAATACATAAATCAATAACTAAAACCTAAGTAACAATACCTCTTTTATATTCAACATTTAGTATAAATAGTGCATAATTATGAACGTTGTAATTCTTTTATGAAGATATGTCAAAATATAAGTTTTAACTAATTGACGTATGAATTGTTGAAATATATCCGACCAAAATATTGGCTATGTTTTAGACGCAATGTTTACGTTGACAATCGGATTTATAAGATCATACATCAGTTATTATATAAATAGTACTAATATATTGGCATGTTTTAATCTCATAAACATTTGATATTCAATCGACCATGAAGGACATAAAAGATAGGTGTATCATAACTTCTGCTTACGTCTTGAACAACTGCGATCAAAATAGCTAACGATTCAAGATTATTATATATATAATGAATACAGTGTAAAGTTATAATATTTTCATACACCGAAGATTAGAAACGATTTCACAATGAAGAAATAGGACTGATATACTTCTCTCTCGGGTAAGTGGATTTATAACATTTATACTATTTATGTTTCAATTTACGAACCCCAAACTAAAACGTTATACTAAATGTTGAAGTGTGGTTAAACTGCACTTGAGGAAACATGCCGATATGATATGAGAAAATGGAAAGACATGCAATCACACTGATAGGCAGAAAAATGTTGACTAATAGGGAATGGTGGGATTAATCGATTTAACCTGTCTCTTTGATCTTTAAACTTGTTTCATTTAGAAAATACTAAAGCAACATGAACCAAGTCCTATAGCTTTATACAAGATCTTACACCGTCTGGTTTTTTTGTTTAACTTAAAGCCCCACCATCAAAATAAAATCTACCCATGGACTGCAAAAACTAAACAATTACATATTTCAAAATACTGTTATAAAAAGATTTTTTCGACAAATGCAATTACGGCTGTATTGTGTGGATGTTATTTATTGCGTGTCACAGTAAAAGTAGAATCGAAACCGGAAGAAGAAGTTTGTTTAAAACAATAGTTTTGATCACAGTGTATTTAAGGTTTCGTCTTACTATAGAAAAATTCTACTTAATAATTAAATTTTAGCCCTGAAACTAGTTTGTTAATATCATGTTTTACCTAATGTTGTCGTTATAAAAGAAGTTGCTTGAAGAAGATGCATGCACTGACGACTGATTTAACAATTATGTACGTTGTGATACATGAAAATTACGTATTAAAACTGTGTACTTAAAAACGTGTTTGATGCGAAATTAGTACTAAAAGACTTACAAATTCATTTAATTATAATTTCCTTTATTGAATATGGACGGAATAGTTGATACATTGGACCTTAAGGCGATTGGCATAGGGTGTATAAGTGGTTTCTAAAGTCTTAAGAATGGTTGCTTATGGTTAAGTTGATGGTTTCTGCAAGTTTTACAGTTGTTGCTCTGATGACATATTTGTCCTACTATGTATGACTTGTATGAATTAGGCTCGGTACTACACCTTCTTACTTAGTGCCTCGTTTATCGTTAGTGTTGCGAGGATTAACGTTAGTCGATTTTTTGCGACTTTTAACGTCAGCTCTGCAACGTTTAACGGCAAGGCAATTGCGACGTTTAATGGCGGTTGCGACGTTTAGCGTTAGTGTTGCGACGTTTAACGATAGTTGCGACGTTTAGCGGCGTTCCACGTTTAACGGTGTTACAACGTATGATACGTTCTTGTATTATTTTGGTTTTATATTTATTTGGTTCATTATCTAATGAATCCACTGTAAATTGTTTTGTATTTAGTGTTTTCGAGAAACTTTATTTACTTCTTCGCTTGAAATAACTGTCTCTTAAAGGTACAGTCCTTTTTTATTAACCCGTCACTCGTACATAATTTCATGGTGTTTACACACTCTAAAAACACTCTATTTTTTGTCAGTAAACTAGATTAAGAGTGTGTACACACCATGACATTATATTCATGTGTGACAGGTTAATAAAATAGGACTATACTCATACTCAGAATTCAACATAAGTATAAACTTTTTCTAAAACTATCAGATTGTATGGAAACTTTTTTGAAGCAGAAATGCAGTGATCTGATTATGAAAAATTTAGTGCAAATTGACAAACAACCACAGATGATGGTGTTTCATGCTGTAAATATTTACCCCGTGTGTCATGGTATATAGACAGTTTTAGGTAAAACACCACTAACTAAAAATTTTCTTTGTTGTATATAAAAAGTCTCATTTTCAATGTCGAATTACAGTATGACCCAGGGGTGTTAGATACCCCAAACATTTATAGGCTGAAAGATCTATCTATCTATTCCGCACAAAATGATCAGTATTAGAAAAAAAGTTATGTTACTTATAAGAAAATAAAATTCGATTGAAAGTTCCTACTTCGAAAACATTCATGTTTTTCATTCATCACAAGCCGTACTTCCCCTTTTAACCACTCTTCGCGAGCAAACACTGTAGATCCATTGATTTTGCATAGTTTCACAGGAAAAGCATTGCCAAAGACAAAATACTCTCAATATAAAAAGCACCCCAAATGAGCAAACCAGGTACTCTCAAATAACGAATATGCTGCATGTCACACTTCCTATTTCCGACAAATTACTCCTTCCGGTGAACATTTAGAGGCACGTAACCTTTAGTGCATTTTATGATTTTTATTGTATGTAACTTGCAACATATAGGTCAGTTTGTCTAAAAAATAATAAGAATTATTTTTTTACACTATTACAGACACTATTTGTTATTTTGAAATAATACAAAAATAAGCCAAATATGTTAACTAGTATCTTTAATGTACATAAAAATGAGGGTCATACACATATAATAGAATGTTAAACGTTTGCTTATGATTGAAAGTGCGAGGATAAAAATGTCGTATTATGTTTATGATTAGTAGTAACATTCAGTCAGCATGTTCATTTAGATTTACAATTTTTCATTATTCTTTGATTAAGTGCGACGTTTTTATTAATTAAGTATCAAAGTTAAGTCAAATTTTGTGCACATTTATAGATTATTGTCCTAGTTATTGGTCGATTGAGTTGATAATCAATTTTACAAAAAGACTGTAAACCGATACTATTGAATTTCTTGTTTTATTATACGTTTCAAATTCAAAGCGTATGAAGTTATACATACATGTAGTGTATATTGTGACCAGTGAATGAAAATGGATTACTATGTAGTAAATTTAAATGCAGCCGTTTTAAATTATTTCAAACTCAAAGCGAAAACACTGCTATAGATGGAGTGGTATATTTTACACCCCTGTTACACCAAAGTCGTTCTGGATACGTTCTGAAAAAAATGGACTGAACGAGTTCCAACTGTTCGCAAACGGACTGGACGTTATCGCAGCTTTCTACGGTCTGTATACAAACGTTATGGACGAGCTCGGACGGGGTTGAACGGAATGGGGTTTAAGAACTTTGAGTAGACTCAAACAATTTTGACGATCTGCAATTAGACTGAGTGACAACGTACTGTCAATTTGCAGTACGTTTACTGTCCGACCTGCTCCGTTTGTAACTCGTTTATTTCGTTCTTAATTACGTTCATAGTGCGTTGGTATTCAGTATTAATGTAAAATACGAAGGTCTTAAACTGTTTAAAACACGTTTACACAAAGTTTTTATAATTCGCAGTAGGTTCTCTGCACTATCTACTCAATTTTAGTAAGTTTATAGCGTTCGTATGTAGTGTGTACAACGTCCATTACGCCTCATTATGATCTGACTAGACTTGGTGTAAATACAGACCATTTCTCACCAAGTTATTATTTGGGCCCAAGTTCTTAGGATAGAACCATAAAAACCAGACTGTCTTGTTATTAATAAAATAAGGAGATACAACACCCTCAGGAGGCTCAGCATCGCGTGGCTTGTCTTCAAGAACTAGATCTTAGCAAGTGTTTTGGGTCCTTTGGAAGCGATTGCCTTAATGTGACGCTCAATGTGCGTCCTTCGTCAAAACACTTGCATGTTATGCAAAAAGTACACTTCAGTTTGTAGTACAAATAAGTTTAAGATGAGGATTACATGAGCAACCCAGACAGTAAAGTAATGTGCATCTGGTTAGTAATTACTGACGTGAACATCATCTCACATATAAAACATGTACGGTTAAAGTTATATATTCAAGTACATACACAATACATGACTTTGAATACATTTTACTGTCATCTTATACATGTTTACACTTTCAATGACATATGTAAATGTACAAAGTAATCGTTATAATAGACAGGGATACTTTTTTTAATAGTCAATAAAAACATGCATCAATAAGTTTATAAACATATTCAGCAAACTAGATGCTTTATCCTTGCAAATACAAAATTTGGACGCAAAAAGGTGCACAACTATACTTGTAATATTAACCATAATTTCTTAATTTCAACGACAAAAACATAGACAATAATCAATTTGTGTGTCATATGATAAATGCTAAAACTTTAACTTGTAAAAAAGAAACCTCAATAAATGAATATACATGTATATCATAAATTCTAACAAAATCGATAATCAAGAGCGTCTAATGATTATTACGAAGTAAAATTAAAAACTGCATATATCGTAAGCCAATGTGCTTGTATTTATATGTAAAACAAGGCAGTGAACGTTCTCCGGTGTATCAAAACAAGAATAAATGGTGCCAAACCAAAAAGGTAGGGTTTTCTATTTTTATATCTTCTTTAAATGGCTTCCTCTGATACACGCTACTCACTTTCTTGAACACGACGGTGCGTGGTTTATAGTGTAAAGTCTAATAGTTTTGAAATTATGCGGAACCTAGGATTCGAGTCAGTAATAATCTTTTATCAATTTTCAGTTTTCTCCTAAAATTCAAGTTTTAATATGATCAGGATTTAAGAAAAAGTTGTATTTTTGTATATAAAATCTGTCTTATTGTTGCCAGTATCTACCAGAATTTATTCTACACAATACTTTATTTTATTTAAAAATGATGGACTGGAGTTACAAAAAATGATGGATATACTGGAGACCCACTTTTGTACAACAACTAACAATTATGTTTTCTTGTTTCAGACAAGGGCCGAGGTTATCCAGGAAGTTTGCAAAAAGTATAAAACTGGCGTTGAAGATGTGCATCAAGTAGTACACGGTTTTCTGCTTAGCCTTGAATACGTATAATTGAAATATGACTCAAATTAAATATATACAGCTCTTTAAATGCCTGAGTCGCTGCAGATTGTTTACTATTTTCTTCTTGACATATTTTTGACGTTATAATCACGTGTAATTGCCATCGTGAAGCTGATGTACTTCCAAATTGTGTGGGTCAACCGGTTTTATAGTGTAGTTCAGTCTTTAAAGAATGAACATGTTCTCGAACGATCAAATGATTGACATTTTCCAAATGCATGTATGTTTTATTTATAATATAAATTTACCATTCAAATAACGCTAAAATTTTATGCAAATACTAAGACTACAGGGTTTTGATATAACGTTTAATGTTTATTTCAGATGTAATACGCAGGGAGAGACAAAACTAGTGAATGCAAAAATGCTCTTCGAGGTTTGGCACTTAAAGAGAGTTACAAATTCATTTTGAATGCACAATTTGCCAATTTGCTCATGATTCTGAACTGGTGTACCACCTTTCTGGCCACATAGCATTCGGAAAAAGTCGAATTGTTCCGGTTGGTCACATAGGTGGACGGAAACACACACGTAAATGTATCAAGAAACATGTTTACTCATCTTGACTTGCAAGACATTGCAAAACTACCATCTATGAGTGTTATTATCGAATTATTCATTCTGCCCTGTATTTTTTCTAGTCGATGACTAGAACATTTCTTTTCTGTTTAAGACTTAAAATGTTCATCCAATATTAGGTGTTTGCATATATTATTCATGTTTTGTTTTCTAATTTTGCTATGTGGTATAGTAAGATTTCTTTCACCTTACGAAGGCCAAGGTGCATTGAATATTCATGAAGAAGATCCGAATGTGGTGAGCGGGGATGCAATACAATACTAGCAAGCGTTGATTACAATTACTTTGACGCATATCACTAACTGATATCCTTAGCCCAATTGTAACGCGTCGTCCGTCAGACCTAAAGGTTTAAGGTTCAAATACCAGTAGCATAATATTTTTTCAGACTAAAACCTTGCTATGTTTTTTTTTCATATTATTTATAATATGGTGTCAGTATTATATAAATTATCCAACTTTTTCTCCCACGTGAATCTCGTGCACACAAAGAGTGTTTTACGACCCAGTCTTTAAAGTGTTAGTTAGGTCATCATGTCTGAAACGTGTAAGCACGCGAAAAATAGTCAAAATGTAAATAAATTATTTATAATGTTGTTAAATTCTTTGAAACGTGTGTAAAAGTAAGACTCATTTGTAACTGACTTCTAAAGACAGGAAAGTAAACAGAAATACAATTAAAAATTAAAAACGAATGAACACGGCCAGTGAGAATGAAGACGATTGCTGACTTTTTGTATTTGTTTAATATTGTAATAAAATGATTAAGCGATTAAATTTCGGTGAAATAAAGAGAAAAAAAACATTTAAAATATCCAATGAAAAAAATTGATACCAGCATAGGATTTGAACCACCGACCACTGTGTCAAAAACGTTATTTCAGACGCAGCTGTATCCACTGCGCTAAGCCGTCTCACGATAATTGCTAGATAACAAATTTGATTACAATTTAACATTGACCAAGGGGAATAAATCCTCGGAGAATAAACCTTCCGGACTATGAATAAAATGTAATAACAAAACCTGTTTATAATAACTTTGAACAAGTAACAATTGTGAAAACCAAATTAAAGCCAGGTTTTACCCGGAATGATTGAAAAGAAAACTAAGTTATAATTGCACGGAAGAAATTCAAAGTTAATCAATTCAAGCATGTTCTCTTTCTAGGGCAACATGGAGGAAATAGATATTGTTGTCGAATGTCATCCTAAAAGTATCAAAATCATTGTAAGTGATTACATTAAGTAACTCTACATCTGTCATATTGTCTTCAACAGAATCGGTACTAGAACTGATATTGTTCAAATCATCTCCCGCTTCACATTGATCAATAAGCGAATTATCAGATTGTTCTGCTTTATCTCATCTAAGCGATGGTTCAAATAGGTTTTCTGTCGATTACATGCAGGTGATAGTATGATGACCTTATAGCAGTTTTTCTTCAAATCTACGTCAGTAAAACCCGGGTCGATAGCGCAGTTGGTAGCGCGCCGGGATTTGGATACTCGTGCCCGAGGGGGTGCTGGTTCGAATCCCACCCGGGGAGGTTATACCCTTCCATGAAAATTTGACAATAATGTCGATTTTTCTCCATTGATTAGATAATATGGAGAAGTTTCCGGCCTTGTGGAAGGGTAGGTGAGTACTGGTTATAGACAATGGTCCAGGAAAGCTAGGTTATGTGCGCTGGACGCCGTGAAATGACATAAATTGTGTTGATACGGCGTTAACTCCAATAAATAAATAAATCTACGTCAGTAATCTACAGGTAGAGTGCCTATCGAGCTTCTGGAAACAGCACCAAGTCGATGTTTCTTCTCAATGTGTATTTTCAGCCGTAGCGGCCTATTGATGTTCTTGTCTTGTTCCTGTCATGAAAGAATGAACGAAGAGAAATAACACTGTATATATACTTATCACAGAAAAGTGATTAGAAAAGGATAGAAAAACTTGGGTGTGCAAAAAGCTAAAAGTGTTGATGGTAATCCATATACAAAAATGTATGTTGAAAGAAATGATAACTGATGATTTATTACAACGCATTTACCATTCATGCCGTGGTTCAATTATTTTCCTTCATAAGTTTACAACCCGGTTACACATAGGCCGAACTTAAATTTGTCCTCGATTGGTAAAACATTTTCTTTATCTGACCGGTTGGCATCGGTAACAGCGTTTCAGAGTTTATGTGTAACCAGGTATCGGCGACGGGGATCGGTGATAGATTGCTTGGATTTTTCCTGTTACATCAAAACCAACTAGCACCAGGTGGCTTATCAGAAGCTTAAATAGGTGATATAGATAATAAACAACTTGCAAATCGTTTATTCGTTTGAAGTTGTCGCCGATAAAGAATTTTAAACAATTTAAAATCCGATCATTAAGTTTTCACTGATGAATCTCATCTTTTTCCAATAGCTTGTGATAAGTGATAATTCTGTGGTTAATCAGACATGTAGTTGATAGATCGGCGTTTGTCGGTATCGTTTTTTTTCTGGAAAAAAACGAACAACTGATCTATCACCGTTCCCCGTATGTAATCGGGCCCTTAGGGTCCAGTTTCTCGTTGTGATCGGTGAAAGATCGGTTGTTCGTTTTCCCCTCTACAGCGGAACCAACAAACAACGATTTTGCATCGACATCTCCGATTAGCCGCCGATATTTCATTTATCACATGCTATTGGGAAGAGATTGTTTAAGATGTTAAAAATTCTCGATCGGTACATATTTCAAACGAATTACCGGTTGACAAGCTGTCTATGACCGATATCACTGATATGCCTCTGATAAGACACCGATGAACCGATGTGAATCACCGATATAATTTTTTCCACTCATATTTTCCCAATAGCTTGTGATAAGTGAAAAATCGGTGGCTATTCGGAGACGTCGGTGTTAAATCGACGTTCGTCGGATCCATTCTTAACTGGAAAAAACGTACGACCGATCTATCACCGGCCCCTAGCGCAGATACCCGATTACTCATAAAGTTACCGATGACAACCGATCAGATTAGAGAAATAATAAACTGATTGATGACCGATTTAAGTTCAAACTTATGTGTAATTGGGGTGCGTTGGACGCCGTAAAATGACCCATAGTTGTGTTGATACGGCGTTAAACCTAGTAAAAAAGTAACTGGGTGTAACAAAACGTATAGTGCTTGTCACGAAAGAAACAGCGAACAGTTATATACAATGTATACAGAAATACTGAATGAATGCAGTATTCTTTCCATGCAATATTCAACATAGCGTTGACGCCGATTATAAGCATATTGATCCTAGGTGCATAATTTGAGCAAACCTTGTAGAGGACCTATAATACAAGCCAAGTTTAGTAACTGTTGGCATGTTAAATTTACTATAAACTTTTTAATAAATTGTAGGCAATGTGCGCATGCACACGCGTTCACGCTTACGCATGCATTAATAGACGCCGGATAGGCCATTTCAATAGCTTATTATACATATATACATATTGTAGTTTGTGTAAAATTATAACTCATGTAAAACAATCTTACGTTTCACAATTTATTTTTGTTTTTTGATTATAAATGACCAAACAAGTCTTCCAAAACATCTTCATACGGATACTGAAACAAGAAAATATAATTATCAGATGTTGACCAAGAATCGATCTCCAGTATATCCATCTTTTTTGTAACTCCTGTGAATCAATTTTTAGTTAAAATTAAGTTTTGTGTAAAAAAAAAATCCGGGTAGATGCTGGCAACAATAAGACAGATTTTTTTATATACAAGAATACAACTTTTTCTTAAAACCTGGACATATAAAAACATGGATTTTAGGAGAAAACTGAAAATTAATATAAAAATCTCCAGTCTATCATAATGAATAGTTGGGAGAATTTCATCGATTATATCCTAGGTTCCGCATAATTTCAAAACTATTTGACTTTATACCACCAGGTAGAATCTTATTTAAAGGAACATAACCTCTTGTACAATTTTCAATCTGGCTTTAGAACGGGGTTTTCCACAGACACCTGCCTCATTCATTTAACTGATTTTATTAGATTTCAAATGGACAGTGGCAACTCTGTTGGCATGATTCTTTTAGATTTGCAAAAAGCTTTTGATACTGTTGATCATGTTATTCTAATTTCAAAGCTTGAAGCCATTGGCCTTGGTCATGATATTATTTTATGGTTCAAATCTTATCTCTGTGAAAGAAAACAACTGGTTGATGTCTCCAGTACTCATTCTACTTTTAGCAAGGTAACATGTGGAGTTCCCCAAGGCTCTATCCTTGGCCCTCTATTGTTCTTAATATATGTTAATGACATGTCTGCAGTTGTCAAAAACAAACTACTATTGTATGCAGATGATTCTGCTATTTTAGTCACTGGAAAAGATAGGTTACAGATAGAACTTGAATTAACTTCAGTCTGTCAGTGAGTGGTTAGTAGATAATAAGTAATCACTCCATATTGGGAAAACTGAGTCTATTCTTTTTGGTTCCAAAATTCGCTTAAAGAAAGACAGTTCTCTTAATATATATTTTATTGGAACATACATTAAGTATACCTCTTCAGTCAAATACCTTGGAGTCATGTTAGATAATTCCCTGTCTCGTGAAGAAATGGTCAACTCTGTTATTCAAAAGGTCAACTCCAGACTCAAATTTCTATACCGCATGCGTAATTTTCTTAATTAGCACACCAAGAAACTTTTAGTATCATCACTTATCCAATGCCACTTGGAATATGCCTGTTCTTTTTGGTTCCATTGTCTTACAAATAGATTTAAAAATTAACTCCAAGTCACTCAAAACAAAATAATAAGGTTTGTGTTGAACTTAGAACAAAGATCACACATATCTAAGAATCATTTTAAAGATCTCAACTGGCTACCAGTACAGAAGAGAGTTGACCAAATAACACTGTGTCATGTATTTAAAATTAAACATGGGCTGGCCCCGGACTATATGACTGAACATTTTGTATCACAAGACACTGTTCATTCTCACAACACCCGGTTCAGTGGTTCGGTGGTTGTTTTTCAGTTCCAAAGGTCAAATCTCATGGCTTGAAGTCTTTTTCGTACAATGGCTGTAAACTCTGGAATCAGCTGCCTTCTAACATCAGGGCTATCACCAAGTTTAATCATTTTAAAAACAGTATCAAACAGCATTACTTTACTGTGATATAATTATTCCACTGATCTGTGATTTATACTTCATACTGAATAATGATCTCAAGTACCATTTTCATTGCTTTATTAATGTGATAACATTTAACCTGTGATAGTTTTATTTAAGTTTTACTGCTTACTTAGTAAGCAATTGCATTAAATAATCATTTAACTTTCAAACTTGTGATATTTTTTATGAAGCTAAACTGTAATTTTTAAAAAATATATATTTTCTTTCAACTTAAGGTAACCTCTCTATGTTAACAACACCTATTTACTGGGACCACAATGGAAATAAGAGTTCACTCTTTTTTGTGACATCCCTGAATATTTGTGGATTGACATGCTAATATTATAATTAAATTAAGTAGACATATTTACTTTAACATTTTAATTGCCTTTTTTATTATTCTTAATAACACGAAATTGATTATGTCAATTATTTATTGTTGATGTGCTATTTATATTTGCTATGTTAAAATGTATACCATGTGCAATGCTCTTTTAGTCTGAATAAAATATATATATTAAGTATATCAAACCCTTTTTGAAGACCATCAGATGAATCACAGACAATTACAATATCATCAGCGTATAATAAAAGAAATAATTATGTAAAAAGTAAATCAAAGCTCTTAAACTGTTTAGAACAAAATTGATGTTCTAAATCATTTAAAAACATTGAGAAGAGAAATGGGGAAAGACATTCACTCTGTTCTGTTTGACGTTAAGGTTACATAGAAAGTCGTTACTTAGAGTATTATCTAACTAAACACGTGTTTTGATATTTTCATACATATTTTTGATGATTTTTAACATTTTTATCTCGTTTACCAATTTCAATTAATTGTGTCCATAGTGTATTGCGCTCAACATGGTCAAATGCTTTGCTAAAATCTACGAAACAACAAAATAGCTTTTTCGCATTATTAATTAAATGAGTAATAAATCCATTCAAGACAAAAAACGTTGTCAATTGTACTCTTACCCGGCTCTTATCCGGCTTGCGATTCTATATATATGTTGTATTTTTTTACCGAAGTATTCAAGCGATTGTTTATAATGCGCGTGAAGGGCTTGCCCAATGAACTTAAAAGTGTTATGCCTCTATAATTATTAGGATCATTGGTACCACCTTTTATTGCAGAGGAATGATATGTCCCTCAGACCATTCTGGTAGAAAAAATCCTGTGTCTAATACGACGTTAAATAAACATTGTAAATAAGGAATAAAAACATCAGAACCGTACATTAAATATTGATTGATCAAATAGTCAAGACCAGCAGATTTTTCACATTTCAATTGTTTGATTCCTTTTGCGATATCGCTTTGTGATGTTTCAGTATCGAGTTCTTCAACATGACGTCGAACTCATTTTTAACAAATCGTTCATTACACATAAGTATGGAATGTCTTCATCGTGAGTAAAGAAAGGATCCTCAGGATTATTTATTGCTTTAAACTAATCAGCCAAAATATCAATAGGTATATGAGTTTTAGGTTTTAAATACCTTGAGCATATTCCAATACAGTTTAGCATTATTTTTAATTTATTTTTCTCTAATAAAGCTTTTTGTGATAGTTAATGCGTTTTTCTGCTTGTACGCAGTGTACGTTTATATTCAGTTCGGCATCTGACCATATTTTGTCTATTTTCATTATTTTTATTGTTTTTTTTAAAGCTGAACTAAATTCTTTGTTTTTTAGTTTTACAAGTATCATCATACCATGTATTTTTAACTATATTTGGTTTACTGAAAATTTTCCTTTTGAATAATTTGTCAGTAGCGGAACAAATAATTTCAGAATTTTATTTGCATTGTCTTCTAGATTTAGCAAGTCAATAGCATTCTTAGTAGCTTTGGCAACACCATTAAGTTATTCGGCAAAAGCATGCAAACTTATTGCTTCTATGAATTTAGCCTTTTTATCATTTGACCATTCATGGATAAAATGTATTTTATCATAATATTCATGGTCTGATAAGTCATCACAACTTGTATCAAAACTTGGATCATTTAAGTTCGTATATTGCAAACAACATCCAATAATACAATGAGCTGTAAAACAATTTGGATCATAAACAGTAAAATCTACAAAGTCATGAAAAATATTTTGCGATACAACATAATAATCGACTACACTAGAACCCCCATGCCAAACAAATAAACAAGTAAACTTTCCAACCCCACTATCATCGACTACCCTATCATATAAAATTCTCAAATTTGTATGTTTACACAGATCTAAAAACATATGCCCATTCGTATTGACACGGCTTTATCCTGTGAATAACAAGATATACATATATTAGTCTTTTAATCATCAGGTAAAAATCGCTAAAAACTGAAGAATCACCGTGTGAAATATAACCTTATCAGAGGTTAGGCTATTACAATCACCGGCTAATATAAAGTGACAATTCTCACCGACAGTATCGTGAATATAAGATATTAAGACGGTTAACCAATCAAATACATTTTATACAATACATTATAACGATTATATACATTCTGGCATTACATAATGTATACCAATAAATAGATCGCTATCTAAGTTAAACAAAATTCAAACCAAGCGTAACCATTTAATGTCATCTTCACGTTCGAAAAATAAAATATTTTCATTAACATATTCAGTCACGTATGTAAATGGCTATTCCACCAGAGTCACCTTTTGCTCGTTTTGATCTTTTCCTGTGCAAAGCGAAACATTTAAGATTTTAACGCTCAAGTCATAATGTTCAGAAGACCATGTTTCTGTAAACATGACAATATAACTATTTTCAAAAGTGACACAATTTCTGTACATGTTAATTTATTAAGAATTTTAGAGATGACATTTGACATTTGAGATGACAGTAAAAATGTTTATATGTATGTACTTAAATATTTGACTTAACAGTACATGTTTTATATGTAAGATGATGTCCACGTTAGTAATAACTAGCTAGATGCACATAACTTTATTGTACGGGTTGCTCATGTGATCCGAAATCTGAAATTTATTTGAAATCTGAATTGTACTTTTTGCATGACATACACATTTTTGACGATGGACGCACATGGAGCGATACAAACTAAAAAAACCAATTCTGGTTTGATATAACACCAACACGTAGAAACGTGGAAACTTATTTTCCTTATATTTTGTGATCGTCCATCGTTCAGATATGGAACTATACACATGTACCTTTCCCATGTTTCATATTGTGCGTCTTTTGTGTTTGTTTTGTAACATGTAAACATATGTAGGTCATATACACGACGGCCAGCTCTTCCTACTATAGGTTTCCTGGACATTTTTTCTTTCACCAGTACTAACTTACCCTACCACGAGGCCAACAACTCATGTATAGGGTATGATCTGCCGCGACCGGGATTCGAATATATATATATATGGTTTATTTAATAATACCCAGAAAATAAGTTTATTTCATATTCTAAAAATGCATATTTTTATGTTTTCAGGAGCTGTTTCAATCATGGCTCATAAGTTACCAAGGTCACAATGTCTCTCCCTGAAAATTAATAGAATATTTGATCAATTAAGTGTAAATGACGAGACGATCAAACTTAGAAGAAAATGTTTTTTACAAATGGAATGTAACGAGACAGTTTCTAAATACGGCTCAGGTTTTCGAGAAGAGGTATTTTATTTTGGCAGCCAGTCAGAGGGTACAACAACTTTAGGACTTTGTTCTGATTGTGATTGTGTGGCACTTGCACAAATGATACATGTTATTACAAGTAAAAATGAGGGTATTCCTGAAGAAAGTAAATATGCATTCAAAATGGAGAAACTTGCAGATTGTGGTTATTGTTGGATATCTGATTTATTGTTAGACACTGGCACAAACTATGAAGCTATATGGTTACGCTTTCGTGTCAGCCAATTTTATAAACCTGGCACATTGTATTTGAAAAACACTTTCACGATTAACGATCATTGGCATGGTGAGATACCTGAAAAGGAAGGTCCTGCTATATTTTACAGAACAAATAATGGCGAGTGTATAAACTTTCTTCGGGGATTCGCTTGCACTTCTTGGCCACAAAATGTCGCCAACACATTTGTGGCAAACCAGACTAACCGTCATTGGCCTTCTGATCATTTACTTCAAGACATATTGCTAACTAAATGTTTTGTTGTACCAAAGGGAAGCGATACTGGCCCGAATTCTGATATTGAATGGAGATTATCGTTTTCTTGCGGAGAAAGACTACTTATGTTTGATCTGAACATAGTACACATCAGATGCTATATACTCATGAAGTATATAAAATCTGAATTCTTGGATTGCGTCCCAAATTGCAAAGGTATTGTGTCCAGTTATATTTGTAAAACTGTTTTGTTTCACATACTGTCAAATTCATCAGAAATCTATTGGCCGGAACAAGATTTATTGAAACATTTAGATAGAAGTTTGAAAATTCTATACAAGTTTATTGAAGATGAAAACTGTCCACATTTCATTATGCCAGGAAATAATTTACTTGCAAATAAACTTGACGAAAAAAAGAAAAATGCTCTTTTGGCAGAGATACAACGAATCATAAAAAGTGATTTTCAAGCTGTGTTGGCCATAAAAATAGATAGATTTGGTGAGCTAGTAAGAAGTGACTGTACAGATAGCAATAATAATTATGCTGTTGTAACCAACCATCGCTTATTGTACGAGTTAATATGCCATCGTGGATGGTATGTGTTTGACGGATTATGTAATTATCAAAAAGAAGCGAAATATCACTTCCTTAGTAACAATTCTAAGTCCATTTACAATGACTATTGGATAAAACTTGAAGTAAATGAACTACTACAGCTTTACTATAGTATCACACTTCGCAATGAAAAAATGACAGACTCTATAAAAATGTGGCTAAGCACGTATGGTACACTAGCGGGCTCTGTCATGGCATCTACTAATATCAAGACAAACCGTTATTTGTCTAGTGAATCATTTCAATGGTTATTGCTTGGTATGCAGTGTACAGATGTTGCTTCCGCACATTTAAAATTAGCTTCCATCTTGTTACTGAGTGGAGATCTGGAATGTACTGATGGTCTTTTAAATGATGTATGGACAAAGTTTAATAATGTAGAGCAAATTGTTCATGGTTGTTATTGTAAACATTTATCCTTAAAGACACGACCCATTTCCGGCATCGAAAGCATTTTAAAGAAACATACATTTTTAGAGATATTTAAGGATAATATTGCCTACTGTGTAGTTTTTGTACGAGAAGAAATTAATTCTTGTCCTAAGGAGCTTCAATATGAAATGTATCGTGGAGCATTAAATGAAGCACCAAAAGGATTCTATATATACACCAGTTGGGTTTATATGTCTTCGGTTCCCCAATTGCCATTTCTATACTTCTTGCAATACAAATTATACAAACAGATTGGAAATGAATCAAAGAGCGACCAGGCTTTACAAAATTTAATGAGTTTCAAATTATATAAAGAGTTGTGGATACAGCATATTGACACAGTTTTAAATCTTATTGGACAATGTCTTGAACAAAAAGGGAAGTATTATGATGCTTTGGAGATGTACTATTATTCTCTTAAGATTGAACCTGTATACAATGCTGCCAAAATTCTAATTTGTTGCAACATATTTACGCAGTTCGAAAAGTCAAAAAAAAAATGGTCATGAGAGTTCATGAGATGTCATGATCTAAAACAGAAAACCTGATAATATGTTCTTTTTCTGTCATGTTACCAGTACTCAGTGTATAGATGAACATATTAACTTCTGAGTACGAACTGTCGGTACACTTCTGTGATCATCAGTGTGGAAATTTCTCGGAAATCAATTCTACTCGTAATACTTACTTTGTTTCAATCACAAACCTTGATTCAAGGTTTTTTTTCATGTAAACGAACTATAATCTAAAGACTTTGTTTGTGTACTTCAAGTTTATCCCTATATTAAAAGAAGTAAAACATTGAAAAATCACCCTAATTGAATTATGAGACTCTTTTAGTTGATATTATTGTAACAAAGGTAAACTGACATTTTGACATTGGCAGATATTCCTACTTTCAAACACTGGTATTTTTGATATCAGTATGAAAGGTTGTAAACTAAGAGCCAGCTAAAAACCGTACAACAGTTTTATATCATGTGATTTTATATAGCTTATAGATGTATTGTTTTATATTTGTAGAACATGTAACTTTTGTATTAAATAAAGATAGAGTTTTCTATTGTGTTTTGTTCATTTGAAAAATACGTCTTAGAAGGATTTTGGTCGGGTCATTCTAGATCTTCTCATTATGTCAAAATACACGTCGCGTCCGTGGTGTTGTGGTTATCATGTCTGACTTCGATTCTGAAGATCGCAGGTTCGAGCCCGATTGCAATAGGTCATACCTTATACATGATCTGTCAGCCTCGTGGTAGGGTAAGTAAGTACTGATGATGTAAAAGTGTCCAGGAAACCTATAGTAGGAAAAGCTAGCCGTGATATATATGACCTAGATATGTGTTGAATATGATGTTAAAGAAATCATCTTTGCTCAAGTCTTAGGGTATTGTTCTGTTTTTCTTTCATACAGAACTTTTTGGCCCTGTTATACTGTTGGAAAAGAAGATGTTGCACTAATATTAAAGACAGGAAAACACAGACGACACATTTTTGGCAAGGGAAGTATTGATTTGAATTCGGTCCATGAAAGTGTTTAGGTGATGCAATTATTGCAAATGATTAAAGGATGTCATTTATGCTATGTACAACATAGAAGGAGCAGTGGCTCAGTGATCGGACGCATGCTTATTAATCGAGGTGTCCCAAGTTCGAATATAACTAGTCCAATTGATTGTTTCCTTGAGAGAAAAAATACATTCTCTATGTTCATTCTACCTAGGTGATAAAAACCACAGTGAGGGGTCACCTGCCTTAATGTGGTATAGGTGGTCAGGGCTTATCGTACAAAAGTCATTAAGCCAGTTGATCATGTACATGAAAGTTAATGTTAAATCGCACTTAATTTTCTTACCAATTTTTTTTTTTCGTTTTTAATGGTAAAATACCATATAAACACCAAGCGTTTAGCGCGACACTAATCAGGCCCTATGATTTATTTTTACAACTTTCGTTCTCAGTACTGTCCCTTCTTTTAGATTGGATTGGTTTACTTTAATGGTTACACGAAGTTTTTGTACGAGCAATAGTTGTGACAGATTACATTGCCCTTGCATATGAAACAAATCAATAGAGTGACCGGTCTTTTTATTTATACGTCTTTGATTAAAACATTTACATGTACCCAAGGGAAGTTACTCTATGAATATTGTGTCCAGTTTGTCATAAGGATTATTTCCCTTTGATTAGTCGTCGACTAATTTTTAACTAGCGGTAAAATTAATCGCCATGCATGTATACTAGACAGTGTTTATTTCTAGTGAATATAGTTTTTAACAATGCACGTCTATAAAAAAGTTTTATGCTTTTTCAGTCTAACTTCTGTTTTTCGTTGTAAAATTGACCATGACTTACTTTTTATATTATTTATCATATTTTTATATCTTCTCAAAGTGAACATCTTAATAGTTTGCAACTTAATGTCGAAATATTATCAAAATCTTTAAAAGTTTTATGCCTTTGTCCCTCAAATAAGTTTTTAAAGAATTCGCAGAAATGAAGAAGAAAATATGATATATACATGTACAATCAAAACACAATTTTATGGAGGTTTATCATTATTTTATCAACAACTATTCATCGTATCAGGTAAACTCACGAAGAAATCATTCTTTATTTGAGTCTGAAACGACATGCATGAGCAAGGAATTCTAAGAAATTCATGTAACTTTCAGCAAATGTAGATTAAAACTTAGGTCCATATCTTATTTAAATTGTTACTCGGTTTTCAATGAAAAAAATATGGTGACATAATTCTGCCAACAAGTAACTACATAACTAACAGGTCATTTAAGTTGTTAACTAGTTACAGTAATTAGTTAACCACTTAAATAACGTGTTGGTATGAGGTTTACTATTGGCAGAAATACGCCACCATATAATTGTATTGAAAAATCCGTTCGTGCTTAAATTCATACACATCGTTTTTTCTTTCATATCTCAAAATATGAAATTTGTAGCCTATCCGAGGGTAAGTTCAAAAAGGCGTATACAAGTTCTATAATTATGAACATATGCATGTGTTTATAAAGAGTTAATTTGTAAAAGAAGGTTAACTTGTAAACATATATTGTCTATCATATACCTTAGTTTATTTACATTCCTCATAAATTAATATCATATCAACAAGTTTTAAATGAATGATCAGATGTTGTGTATGGTTCACATTCATGCGTATATACGGAAACTTGCTCGGGTTATTCCGTAAACTAACGAAGCTAACACCGATGTATTGGTACAACGGAAGGGCGCAGGATTTTGCAACCGAATTTCCCTAGTTTGATTTTCGTCCGCAATATCTTATATTTTTATCATGTAAATTAAACACTATGAACAAATAGCTTTATCCAAACAAACCAAGGGTTTGAATAATATAAAGATAAAGTTGCATGGAATTACGAAGCTGGTATCATTCGAGAGAAATCAAAAAATAAAACTGGTAAAAATTTAACTTTTTTTTGAGAAATTCTTTTTCAATATATTAAGGTTACTATAATACATACAAGTACATACATGTAGTATTAAATGACAGCAAGTGCTTTCCATGTACTCATTAAAGACAAATCTACTGTCTAAACTTTTATTTGAAATTAAAGGGATATACAGGCAAAAGTTCAACTTCATATTTGTTGATTTTGAATTATATTTTCTATAACTGTGAATGCAACAGACACAATGTTACTTGGAAAAATATCTCTTTATTTTATGGTAATATATGGGGGTTTCCTTACTAGACCCACCTGGGTCAGATTAGCTAAAATATATTAGTGTTAAAATATGCATTTACTGATGAGAAGATGCTAAAGCTTGTTATTGTGTAACATTAGTATAATTCTATTAGAAAGATATCCTAACCGCCTAAGAATGTTGAAAAGACAAGACGCAACCAATGAAAATGTTTAATTTCAGCAAGTACGACATATAAAAATCTATAAATAGCTTGGTGATTCCTCTGTATCCTACTTTCGTTTATAAAATGTGTATGCCATAATATTATGTTTTATTTCGTTCAGTTGAATGTTATAAGTGACAAATGTTATAAGTAAGTGATTTCTTATGTTCTTGATACTGTTTTAAAGACTGAACTTGTTTCTATACTTTTGGTACAATCATTAAGACCTCTCTGAAAACTTAGAAGGAGGGCGTACGTTAAGTATGTTCCAACATGTTTTGTTGTTTTCGCTTATTGCTCATTACTACCTACCAGGCTAATCTCTCCTTACATCTCAGTGAATAGATGAGTGACCAGGCTAGAAAAGTGGACGCTTCTGTCATTATTTTATCATTGAAATAGAATTAACTGTTATTCTCTTTAATAAACTTATAAGTACACTTATTACCTTAATGATTAAACTACTAAATAATGTATGAAGTTTTTTTTGTTTTAAGATAATAAATGCCACCGTAAAAAAGAGAAATATTAATATTTTCGTTAAAATGACGATGTTGAAAAGAAGCATTACACATGTCACTACTCAGGCTCCGTAGTATAACTGATAAATCTATTTATTTGTTTTTATTCAGCACATTAGGGTACGTTTACATTATAAAAGATGAAATAATTTGACCGACTGTTCTAAGAATAGTTTATAATATCATGTCAAAATAGTATTATGTATATTCAATATTTTGTAATAAATATTATACTAACATACTTTTATAACATCCGAGTAGATAATGGCGTATAAGTCATAACAATTATACTTGGCAAATTAATTATGATCTATGGTATCTCATATCTTGCACGTGTAGTTACTCATTCTCGTTCCCAGAGTCTAGTAGGATTCTAGAATTGAGAATCCTAATAGACTTTGGGAACGAGAATGGTAGTTACTGGGAACTAGGAGAAATCCTTCCATCTTTTTGGTCGAAAAATGAGGAAAGACCACAATTGAAATAAGCGTTTTCTCTTGCTCGTCAAATCTAAATTTAACAAAAAATGTGATTAATTGACGGTTAAATATCATAATAATATACTCGCACTATTGTAATGTTTCCATCATTGTGTCACGTGATAACTACAGTGGTAAGAACATTCAGTTTATTTGTATTTTCTACACTAGCTCACAAATAAACAATTTTCTACAATAAAATCTATTTAAGCTTGTTTAATGGAATTATCGATCAGTGATCTACCGTAGAAATTATTAGATAAAGACGGGACGTAATTAATGCCTAGAATCATTCTGTCTGCTTGTCATGATGGTACTTATTCAAAAAACGTACATACCAATCCCCATGGTAACCTTTTACAATAAATCGAGTGTGTGTCACCAAAAGTCTCAATATATTCTTCGTTAATTTCAATTGCCAGGTTTAAGTATTTGGTTTCCTTAATTACTGAGGATCTACTTCTGTTGTCTCCTATGCGTTAATGAACTGATCGTCTGTGAGGTATAGAAATGAGATCAAGTTTTGTAGATTCATTATACTATGGAAATTACGGCTCTTGAACTTGTCATGTGAAATCAGTCTTAAAACGTATTTGTACAGGTCATCAGCCGTAAATGGTGCAGAATTCAAACTCTTTGGAAGACGAATTTTTTAGGTGATCTTCTCTAAATATATAACTGTACATGTCTAAAAATAGACCTTGATTTTCTTTACTATCCGGAATAATTTGGTCTTCTCCGTTGCAAACTAGGAATGAGTCGGAGATAAGCCATTCGGAACACCTCGACCATTCACATAATGAATAATCTCGGAAGGAATCTTAGAGGTCCGCCATGGATATTGGGGTTTTGCTACACACATGTGGCCGAAGCACGTAACGATCATGTAAATACATGTAGTTCTTGTCGTAAAAAGGGCTTCGTTAGATTATCTTAGTTTGCGCATATGTGATCAAATATTTTTCAGCAATATCATTGAATCATGTGTTCCAAATTTATCATACCCTAGATAATCGTGAATTTGTTTACTTCAACACCGGTTTAAGCATTTGATAGGGCATGTGACGCAATGGTAGTTTCGAAATGGTATATAAATTTATTTGAATTTATTCGTAATGAATGGCAAAGGTGTTACGAATGGAGGCTTTGCCCGAAGTATTCGAAGCCATACCATCAGATAAGATACATGTAAATATAATTTCGAAAGATTTTCTCGGGCGTTTTGTACTATCTTTTAGTTTCATAAAAGAACGTTGTAGACGTTTTAAAGCTGTAAGAATAGATGCAGAAAATGATAAATGTTTGACATTCAGACATGTTGCATAGAAAGAAATATCTCAGTTTCATTTTGTTACAATTGTAACCGCATCTCTCTTCCATCATTGTATTAATTGACAATTGATAGTCTCTCTGTTTTTGCTAATTTTCAAACTTTCTTTAGGCAAGGATTAATATGTGTTCCCTATTGCCTCGTTAAGTTTGAAAGTAAGAAACATTATTTTGATAAGTTATAGAAAGAAAGGTTGGAACTATAATATTGTAACAGAATTGTAGTAAGAATTATATGAAATAATAAAATCATATAAAGGAGAATTGAAATGATATTACAGTTGATTGTCTCTCAGAAAACATTATGTGGTGCCATGTTACTTTTATTGCATTTCTGTTAAATTGTCACAATTTTGTCTACTTGTTCGAAGTTGCGGCATATTTTGATGATGTTTTGTTGGTTCTGGTACTAGAGCTAGTTAGAATAGTTTCAAAGAAATATACTTTGGCCTGTAAATTTTCTATTGTTCCAAGGCATGATAATGAAGTTTTTTCAGCGTGCAATACCAAACATAAAATCCAAACATTTAAAAATTTAAAAAATGAGTATGAAATGGTTTATAGGCTTGGTACATGAACAACGTCGGTGTTTCATGTCGTTCTAGTGTACTAGAATCAACCCAGAAACCATCTAAGTTTTTACGCCGATCTGTTGTTCTAGAACAAATCCAGGGACCACCCATGTGTTTCATGGCGTTCTAGTGTACTATATCACACTGAACTAAACAAAACCGCACGGCTAGCTCAGTTGGTAGCATGCAAGTCTACTGATCGAGGGGTCGTAGGTTCGATTCCCGGGTGGGGCATACTTTCGTTGAGCTTGGTCATGAAATTATTTCTACGGCCATTATCCCTCCTACCAATGATTTTTAATTATACAGGGCAGTTGTCAGTCACTGACGATGGTATGTGCTTACATATAGTAGTTGGTTAACAGCTAAATCCTGAGATTTAGCCTTTCCATGAGGAGTGAGTAGGTTAACTGATCGCCGTTATATATGACCTATAGAATGTGTTGCAACGGCGTTAAACCAAAACCAAAGAAACAAACAAACTGAACTAAACAATATCATAGTGTAAGAATTACAATTTTATAACTGTATCTACACTATTTGTGGAAGTACTTGTCCAGTGGTAGATCGGGCGCTTAAAGATCTTGAGGTCCCGGGGTAGTACACTACCGAGGCTACTGATAATTTTCTTGATCAAGAAATACTTTTGCAATTCCGATACACATAAGCTGAGTAAAGGAGTGGTGAAATTGATGAATAAGTATCTGTAGCCCAATGACCAGAGGTAATAGTTGTAGAGTCGTTGAATGTAAATCTGCACGAAAATTAGACTTCAAATGCAAATATATTATCCTGGTTGCAATCTGTTTTATTTGGTTGGGTTTCACGCCGTAGCAACACATTGTATAGGTTAATTAACGGTGGTCAGTCAAACTACTAACAACTTCTTAAAGGTTAAGTTTTTGGATTTGGCTGTTAACCAGTTAATATGCACATCCTTCTGTCCGTGACTGACAACTGTCCTTTATGATTTAGAATAAGTGGTAGGTGGGAAAATGGCCGTAGATATTATTTTATGATTTGTTTCCGATCTAATAAGTGATCACTAAGTTCACATAATTTACCGTCGAGTCATTTAAAAAAAATATGGCCATAATTACATTTTCTTGAAGGTGATTTGTCATTATTAAAAAAAGTATTTCAAACATTTTTTTATAAAACAAACTAAACTATGAAATAAATTTGAATTTAACAGAGCATTCATTTTAAAATGAATTAGCAGAAAATTGAAAATTGTTGAAATTATTTTGCTTTGTAAAACATGATTAATTCCTTTAATGGTTACATAGAAAAACTCAAAATCAACAATAAAATATTACACATAATAAATTAAAATGCGTTTATTCAATTCTAAAGATGAGTAATGCAAATCATGTACAAATTGCATTTATACGTAAATTGCAACAGATTTCGTTATTTTGCCAAAAACAACATTGCATTCATAACGGTAGAAACACATTTCTAGTGAATAGCAACATAATATGGGTGCGCTGACAAACATTGTTGTTGCTGTAATAGAGGCTCCAGAGATATGTGCAAGTATTTTATACTATTTTCCCAATATGCCTTTTCAGCATCTTTTCATTAAAGCAATCCGTTCATAGACTTAGTCAAATTATTTTAGTGTATTGAACATGGCATGTCGGTGCGTGTTAATGTATTAAGAAAATGAATTCATAATATTTTAAGGCAAACTGACATATTTACTGAATTTACTGTGATAGATATAGTCAAGATGGCCTAGTGGTACCGAATCGCTCACTAGAGTACTCGAACAAGACCTATTAAACAACTTTCACACAAATTTCCAAGATATATGGATCAAACAGAAGTCACTAGAGTGTTAACTCGCTGTTTCTTTTTTTAGCCCCTGTGACTTATTTTTTCATCCGAGATAACCCATGTTCATGCTTATCCAAGAAATTACCTAGATAAGTATCATCACGTAAGTTTCACGTAGTTTCATAATAAAAGAGGCAAAGATGTGACCACTAGAGTGTTAACAGACAAATGCGGGCGGACGACAGAAGCCAGACATTCAACGATCCTAACATCTCACACTGATCTAGCTCAGGTGAGCAAAAATGTCACCAAAAGCGCTAAATCACCCATGCCGCTACTAACAGCATATGTTTTTTTCACGTAAATTCACCATATTTTTAGTTGTATGTCATTTGCGCGAAAATTCCTGCACTGCTTTCAATTCGTTTCCATACAAATATATGAAAGTTTTTATAGAAGTTGATACTTATGTTTTAATCTGTGAACAAGCTTCTTTAAATATATTACTTGGTATGAAATAGAAATCACAGTCCCATAGAAACTTCAAAATCTAAATTCATATTGAAATTAACTGTCATATTATAAAGAATGAGTTTTGGGTGATTATTAAAGCGATATGAGGGGAATTAATATAGTTTTTTATACCTTCTCATATGTTGATTTCTCCTAGATAAATGATCTAGAATGAAATGTGTCAGAGCGAGAAAACTTAACTACCGTAAAATTACTATCAACTTAATGTTCAATGATATCAGAGTTATCTCTCTTGTTATCAGGGATATCTACTCTCATCTAATGTTTAACTTTATCTACATCTTTATTGTCATCTAGACGACCCCTAGGGTACAAGGAGAAGGTGAAGCCATACACCATTAACTAGTACATCGAGGGTTCGGTGCATAACTGTGGTAACTAATATTTCAAAATATTTTAGCTATACATGTACAGTGTCCTAAAAAGTTCTGTTTTAATGATAATCAGATTCGCATATACGCACAAAAAAGTTCGAGTCACCTGAGCAAATTCTAAAATTAGGTTATTAACGCAGAACTTAAACTATGTTAATTTACACAAATAATCTTTAGTAATAGTAGATTTACGTGGTATACAATTTTTTAAAACTTTCTTAGAACTTTTGGTGAGCATTGTACACATTGAATATGCAATAGATGTCTATGCTTTGGACGTACAGTTTGTTTGTTTTGTTGGGTTTAACGCCGTAGCAACACATTGTATAGGTCATATAACTGCGGTATAAATCAACCTACTCACTCCTCCTGAAAAGGCTATATCTCTGGATTTAGCTGTTAACCAACTACTAAGTGCATACTTTCGTCAGTGACTGACAACTGTCCTACGTAATTAAAAATCATTGGTAGAGGGATAATGGCTGTAGAAATAATTTCATGACCAAGCTCCTCGAAAGTATGCCCTGCCTGGGAATCGAACCCACGATCAGTCTACCTGTGAACTTGTGTGCCACCAAATGAGCTAGCCGGCGACTCCATTGAATATGTAATAGATTTCTATGCTTTGAACGTACAGTCTTAGAACTTTCTGAGAGCAATGAGTTTGACTTAGGTTATAACGCATACATGGTCAATGTACATATCAAATATAATTAAAATGGTACTTTTATGAATCACATACATTTTTTTAAACAAAACTAAAAAACCAGAAAACTTAAGAGTTAATCGTAGACAGTTTCAGTGTTTCAGTTGTGTAACTTAGAATTACAACAGTATTCCTTTGAACATTCGACTTGTTTATCTTGTATTTAGATGCATGTAGATGGTTTTGTTCAATGTAACCCTGAGGTAAGATGGTAGTGACAATACGTTGGTTTGTTTACTAAATTATCATATCTATGTTTAAACAGAGTAAATTATCATAATCAGCCGTGAGTGAAACTGCTTTGTATTTAGTTTGGTTCATCCTTATTATGACTAAAATTGAAATTTAAGACGAGTCACAGTTTAGATAGTGAGTAAGTGATGACATTGTTATTAAATGTTCATCAAATATGATTCTGCTATCTGTCTTTAAATGGGTATCACTTAATTGTTTTGAGTGGATATGACCGAGGGGTTACGTAGTTTTACTAGTAATCATTTAATAAGAAAACACTCATCGGATCAAATACTCCAAATCCCACTTATTTTTTGACCAAGAACCTTACTTTATGTATTGACTAGGGGATCATAAATGGGTTGTGTTTAAATGCAGTTTGAGTTGCACCACGTACAGGTCGAGATGTCTTCGGTTTGAGTTTTCCTCATTCCTTAGAAAGCGGTCAAGAATGTTGTCGGAGATGTACTAAAGTCAAGTTTAGTGGCTGCCAACACCTTCTCCCACTTATTATGACTTACAAACAAAGAGTCTAATTTCTGAATATAAATTGTAGATACTCTTCACGAGAAAAGTGTTGTACGGTCATTAACTAATTAACCTTTTTAATTAATCAATCGTTGAAGCAAGGTGACAGTATTGTCATAAACAACAAGTAGTGATAAATTATGAACTGAGTAATTTCATGGTTGCTGTCTTGTTTTTACACTGTTGTTAGTATGAATTAGGGTGTACATATATAGTATACATTTGTTTCAATTACATTAATATATGTGTATGTTTACATGAAGGGGGTAAGGGGGTTAAGAGTTCTTGTTTGTGCCTTTTTTGTATTTGTAACTAATATTCTGATCAGTAATGTTCAATTTGCTGTCTTGCATAGTAAGAATATAAAATTTTAAAATCAATTTATTAGAGTTGTTCTGTAAGTTGTTAAATCAATTCTTCGATTTGACCAAAAATCTCAAAATGCGTTTTTTCTCAATGGCATTTTTTCGACAAGACATATTAATGTTCCAAAAAAACGTCCAAAAGATCTGAAGCACATTGAATCAAAGATACCTGAAGACTTCTACAAGTTAAAACCATTCGTAATATTGATGAATGGATTACATTGGAAATACCCGATTGAAATTTCATTTTAGGAAGATGAGAGCTTGTTTCCTCACAGTACCCTTAACTCATCTTCTTTGAAAAACTAACTGGGCACTGCTTCACTCGCTTGTTCCAATATCACGTATAGAAAATTGTTAGAGTCGTGGGCTGTTCTGTTGCATTGATCAATTTTGAATTATCTAAAATCTGAATATGATGGCTTGTTATAATTTACGTTCATAGAAGAGAATGCCACATACATGTAGGTAATCTATAAGTTCACGCTTCAGTCTACCTCAGGTTAGATAGTTTGATAATTAAGAATAGATTACCTTCGAAACTTTGAGAACACTCCTTACTCTGTTAATGCTTATTTAATTTCATGTATTTGAACTCTGTTATATATATCATAATACAATATTTGAAAGATATTTGTGTTCTATTATGTTCTATTTTGATTCATTTCGCAACTAACGCACATTTTCTTTGACTCCACAGCATAAAGGTCATGAAAAAACTAATGTCAATCGCCCTACTGTCTGCTCCCTGGTACCCAATATGATGTCAACATTTTATGCTCAATAAAAGACCAGGGTTCGAATAAACAATGATTGCTCTTCGATGTGTACCATTTTTTTGTCGCTTATTACTTATAGTAGGTGTGTTAGTTTTAAAGGTAACTCAATATTATATCAAGTTATTATTTGGTTCGTAAATTCAAATGACAAAATAGTTTGCAGAACTAAAATGTGTCGGAAGAATTACTTGAGATACAGGCTTGTGGTTCTTATCAGCAATGCTACAGCCAGTTTTCATCCAAAGACAGTCGCTAGCTCGGCTAGCTCAGTTGGTAGCACGCAAGTCTACCGATTGAGGGCTCGTGGGTTCGATTCTCGGATGGGACATACCTTCGTGGAGCTTGTTCATGAAATTATTTCTACGACCATTCTCCCTCTTACCAATGTTTTTAATTATGTAGTCACTGACGAAAGTATTCGCTTAGAAGTTGGTTAACAGCTAAATCTAGAGATTAAGCCTTTCCAGGAGGAGTGAGTAGGTTGACTGACCGCCGTTATATGACCTATACAATGTATTGATACGGCGTTAAACCCAACAAAAACAAATTCCTCGTAAGTCAATTTTATATGGCATCGTAATTTAATATTCAATATTAATTTCATTTAATATTTGCCTTTTTCCATTTTGCTAACTGGACTAATATTCGATATCACGTTTGAAAGCATAGAAGTCTTCAAGAATATTTCTTGGTTTCAAAATTTGATATCTAGACATTTTCACACCATGTATTTATTTATATTCTCTTACTTAAATATTCAGACAGGTTCCCAAGAATAATACAAGTTGATATTTGTGCATGATTTGCAAGAATGTATATTCTCATCTAAGAATTCCAGCTATAGTATTGTATATTTATTTATCTTGGACCGCGAACACGTGTCAGCAGTTTCCACAATTTACGTAACCAATGTTTCTTAATGACAATTTTATTGTTGAATTTAATCAAAAGTTGAAAACCAGTTTATTTCCATTGGGTATTAGAATATAATGTTGTTTTTACTTTATTACACTGTATGGAGATAATTGCAAAGCTGTGATAAAGTACAGGCGAAAGACGCTCTGTTTGTCGTCTGCTTTTGGTAAAATTTTGTAAAACGTTTATTAAAGACTAGGGGTTTGTCGAATCATACAAATTAATAACAATAATGATAAAGATTTTACGCTGCTATAAAATGCAACATCAGTTTGTTAGAATGATATTAATGAAGCCATAAAAGCAGACGACATTTTTTCTTTGAAGATTTGCGATGCTTCAATTATATTTTGACAGTTGTAATAAATAGCCCCCTATGTACTCATGTATAAAAATTGACGCCTCATTAGCACACGTCAACATTTCATGCTCCTCTATGTCGGTATAGTAAACAGTTGAGTGTTAAATTAATTAAATACTGTACAAGTATTTAAGTGGACATTTTCATAAAATGATTTTAAGGTTTTTACTCACCCAAATTCAATTAAACGAAATCAGTGTTCGATATCTGTTGCTGAGTTCCTAATGGGGTTCGATGCCGGGTCCTCTCCATCCCTAAACGCGCGTCCTCCCACACAAGCACTGCGCATAAGATATCCGTAGACCATTATCGCCATTCTGCTTTAATCTGTCTCGTATTAACCTATAATTGCTATTTATTGTAGACGAGTTGCCGCATTTAACTGATTTACATCACGAAAATGGCCGATGATCTAGTTCTAATTTCTGATGATGCTTATGTCAGGAATACCTTAAAATTACCGTTCATTTTATTTGTGACCTTGAAGAGACTTTGATTCGCATTAATGATATGAAACTGAGGTCAATAATGGCTGCAAAACTATTTTATAAAAGGCTCAAGAAAATTGAACAAAGTTTTGTAAGAAAAAACACATATGACAAACGCAAATGAAAATGCATTCCATCAATTTACCAAAATAATTTAAAAATCCATTTAAACCTAAATGTATTTCTTGAACATTATCTGAATCTAATGATTAATAAAAACTATTCAGATGTTGATGGATGACTTTTATAAAATCACTTATTCTCTAAGCTGCCATGTGGATGTATTCTTCCATATTTTACTGCATATCAAGATGGACAGTAGTTAGATTCACAAGATCTCCGCGAGTCGGATGTGTCGCATGTAATCTGATTAAAACCCGATCTAAATTTTTCCGCTTGCATACTCGCTAATTTAGATCTGGCCTTTTTCAAACGAAGGTCACGTTCAGGCGACCTTTTCTCATCATAATATTTATGACGAAATTGTTATGATACGTAAAAACTTGGTCTAAAAATAGAAATCACGAAATCAAAATGTGATTAATAGTGTTTTCGTCTAGATGAAAGCAACGCATTGATTGGTCAAAACAAAGTTCATCTCGACGTGACCTTCCACGGAGAAAGTAAAGATCCTGTACGACAACGCTCTACAGGATATCTGTTTACGGAGATTGTGTCGCATGATAAAGTTATGCTTCCCTTGCACTATACTTTTCTTTTATGAGATATATTTTTATTTTCACCAGTTTAGTTTCAAGTCAGTACATTGAATAGTATTGGACTTATACACCGAATAAGAATGCAACGAAGGGCAATAACTCCAAATTTTTAAAGTATGTAGTTATGGTTCTTGTCCAGTGCATTGCTCCCATATAAGATTTATCTATGTACATAGATTTTAGAGAGCAGCTTGAATAAAATTAGGCTTATGTTTCAGACAAGATAATGCAACAAAGGACAGTTACTCTATACTTGGATCGAAAGGTATGATTCTTGTGCCGTGCATTTTTCAACGATGAGATCTATCAACCTGTTTAAGTTCAAGTCAGGAGCTTGAAAAGAATAGGACTTAAAGCTCCAGACAAGAAAGTGCCACAAATAGGATTAAGTTTGAAATTAAGTTTTGTCCAATGATAACCATTGATATACTATGTATAAGTGAAGTACATGTAACAATTTGACCATAGATCATAACAGTTGTATAGCAATGCAGACTCAATGATTTGACAATATCTTTGATAGGTGATTACAGTTTGGACCTATGAGAGCGTGCCTGTTCAATACGTGATCATGCTACAGATTGGTAACCCACAGTAGAGTGAGATCAGAAATAGAGTTGTATTCTAACTTTCATAGAGATTAGATGTATGCTACATGTGTAGCTAAGCCAAATATGTTTGATAATAGCTTTATTTCCTAGAACAATGTGTTAGTTTCTCTAATGCCCGATTAGGGGACAAAGGCGTGGCACAGCCCCACCACTATATTTACATTATCCATATTTAGGTCATGATCTGAATTTACTAACACGATTATTAGTAAAACTCGTTTAAACATTGAACATCACATGAAACAGGAACCCTGAGTCTAGTAGAACACAATCTACTGCAAACTACCACATTTTACCAAATAAACCATACACTGGCAATAACTGGCATATCATCTCATTCATTAATTATTTCTAAACCAGCTGCCTGTAAAGCCCTTCAATGTGAAAGGGGGAAGTCTCCAAATTTATAGTTGTTCATAAACAATCTAGAGTTGACCAATATTTGGCAACAATAAGGTGACAACGATGACGAATAAGAAACTATACTTACAAGAATGATATTGAGACTTGTATAAATCTGACTCGATTTAGATCCACTCTTTCTAGGGCGAAGAATCGTTTACAGGGATTGGTACATAATGCATCCTTATCGAGTTAACGGGCCCTTATCAAACTCAAATGCATTCAATGCATTTTTTTTCATCGGTGGTTGACACTCCATTATCTTTTATCGGCACGTTTTAGGAATAAAAATCAATAAAATCTAATAATAATGATGGCAATGAAGAAAAAATCTCACCAAATGCACAATGACACAGACAAATCTTAAAAAAAATGTACAAAAAAAACGCTCAGTTGACAAAATTAAAGAATACAAAGCAACCTAAGCGAAATGTCACCGGAATGTTACGGACGTTATCATTGGTTGTTTCATTAGTTATCTCTAATTCAAAAACCAATCAAAACAACTGTAACATTAAAAATACTTTCAAATGACAAACTTAATAAAAATAACTTGATAAACAGCGTGATTACATGACTTAACAAGAAGAAAAAAATATCGTTTTAATAGAAACGAGCGTGCATGTCATGGATAAAAAAATATTGGAATGCATCACTACTGGTCGTATTGGGTTCTGATTGAATTACCAAATGTAGCATGCATTTACGATTCTATCTCATGATCAGCTAAATTAAGACATTCTGAGATTATCAAGGAGTTTTGAATGTCTGGTAAAATACGAGGGATTTCTCTGACCGTATTTTGTAAATCTCTAGGCGTCAACTATATTTGAAGCCATTCTAAACGAAGTTTTTTTCTAAGATTTTTTTCTGTATCTCTAGGCGTCGATGATATAATTTTACAAATTTATGACTGCTGCATTTTTGTAAACGCCGTAACGTACACTGTATGGGTAATAACATGATGTAGTCATTGACCATGTTTTGTTAATTTCCTTTGCTTGTTTCTTTTTAATTTTACTGTTAGTTTTCTGCGTTTGCTTTTTTGCTCATTGAGTCAAAATTATCACATATTTCATTCTGGGTTCGTCTTTAATGTGATCTATAGTCGCCTACAATACCTTACACAAATATGGCCAATTCTTTTTTTTCTGTAAGAAAAAGCACTAGTGTAAAAATCATATTATTTCCCCGATGCTCGCTATAGAAACCTTCTGTCAGACATTGCAATTATTAAATTCATTTGAATCTAAACCACATTTTACGTTTTATTGCTGCTGAAATACTAGTTACAAGAAGTCTTGAAACTGAACATCTTGCTTAAGTCAACAGCAGTTTAGCTTGAATTAGCAAGAATACTTGAATATTTGTGTTAATTCTGTAGAATTCAAAATAAACAGTTACTACCTGTAACAACATCCCTTAAAAGTCTTTCTTTTTTCTTAACAATATTTAGCGACCAGGCACACTCGAGTTATTCCGAAAGGGCATGACCGAAAGTAACTGTCTTTGACCGTGGAACTGTAATAGATAGTAGATTTCTTGAACGGAGACACGTTAAAGATAGACGCTAACAGAAAATATGGAATCTTGACGATACAATTCGTCTGTATAATGCCAATAGTATTTAATACATCTTTTTGGAAGTGTGGTAAAAGTTTTGATTATAGTGCCACTTTTTTCCTAAAAAAATATCAGCCTTAATTTTGTCGTTGTGATGTCTGCGGTTGAACCAAATATGCCGTATACGTAATATTAGATGGTGTTTACAATTTCTGGATTATTTTACGGTGAATTTTCAAAGAATTATCCACTTCGTCGCCAAGCAAGCAAAATATTCCATTTTACAATTTTGGTTTAAACTGACACGTTATTTTAAATCTCCAGACTGAATTTAATAACTAGCCCTAGACAAATTCTTCACGTATATAAACTATTCACTTCAAGGCGAGCGAGAGAAGAAAAAACTTACTCTGATTTGTTATGATTGTTTACCGGTGACCTGTCAAATGGGTCAGGCAACCAAAAACTGAATGGAAACATGATTATTATCTGTGAAATCTAGACGATTCAGGACGCCAGAGGCTTCTGTTATTATTTATTTGCAATAACAGCAATTTGTCTGGAAAAGTGAAAAGTACGCTTGAAGAATTATTATGATTTTCTTTTCAAAAATTTGCCTGGGGTTCCTGGCACTAGGAGCATGTGTTTTTAGTTTGTAACTTGTATAGCGAAAAGAAATCAATGTTTTAATCGATTCGGGTTACAAACCAGTAACATTTTGTACATCCTGTCCAATCATAGCTTTTATTTTTTGGCATGAGAAAAAAGGTGAAATCTCACGAGGTTTTGATCTCGCTTCGCGAGAAAAGGCGGGAGTATGTATTTATGTCGAAAGAGTGTCAAGCGCAGAGTTGTTCGAGAACTGTTAAAACAGCGACCCTGTCAATGATATTAATTACATCATGGTTTGGATTTAAATTTTTTGCAACCTTTGATTTTACGGGGTGCGTCGTCACTGATATTACAAGTTCTGAAGTATTGTACATTGAATTGGTAAATGCAATCATTGAAATAGGGATATGAGCTTTTACAAAACGAGACTGAGAGTTCGATACTTGTAAACCATTGTTCAGTGAGATTTAGCGGTTGATAACTGGTTCCTTAACGAACTTTACTTACCGACACCAACCAGTGTAATATTTCATATCGATGTCCAGTACGTTGACATTTCAATAAGGAAATTACAAGGTCAATGTGTATTTTCTAAAACCTGACTATAACTATGTATAAACCTATGTACATGTAAAAGAGTCAAAACATGTGAATTTCTTGCTACATTTCTTTCGTACTAAGTGAGTTGGTTACATTTTGTTTATTTGAATAGAGAAGTATACAACATTAATTGTTTATTCTATAACTAATGCCCTAACAAGAAGCCTAACTTATCTAAGCCTATCTCAACAAGACAAGTGGTGACTACTGGATGTAACATTTGGAATGTTGAGTTTTCTTTCAATACTTCATAATAATGCAGAGATGTTTAGTGGCTGTCGTGTTAATTAAACATGAAAATTTCTTTGTTTTGTGTTTCTCATGAAATCAAAAGACATGCTTTCATAATGGGTGAAAAATATTATGTAGTTTTATATAATAACCTCGCTTGCATATAACAAAACAAAAATCCAATCAGCGTGAAGTTAGGTTATGTTTGATTAACACGGAATTGTGAATACATTTTCAACGTATAATAAGTCATGGCACGTAAATAATTATGAAAAATAATTAACCCACAGGAATAAACATTGGTATGGAAGTTGATTAAAGACAGTAAATTCTGAATTTAATATCAAATAATGATGTGAATAAGGTTTATTTTTGGGTTATTTTGTAAATGAACTTTGCATATCACGGGTGGCACGGTCATACATTAAAATGCAATCTGCAGAAAACGGCCGAAAGTGGTAATTTCGTTTAATTAGAAAAGCAGAAGGAATCTAAATAATTCAGTCATGTTCTCAAACATTCGGTATCCATTCTTTGATGTTTTGTATACTCAATCAACCGTGATTCTCAAATGTCACGATTGGCATTCCGTATTGGTGTTTTATGACCAGTTTGGGAGAATTTAATACCACTCTGGTCATTGTAACACTGTTCGTTGAATTTTGTCTCGAGTATAATGCTTAAGATTAATGAGAAAAGCAGAGCCGAGGCTTTCTCTGATATACTATACCAAGAAGTTAATTTACGCTGTTGTCTTTCAGCACTTTCGCTTTCTTCTTTTTTGCTACATGTAAACATCAGAATGTTTATGGGAGATGTTTTCTCAAACATTAAATAGTAATTTAGTCGATGGTCTAAAACTATGAAAAGAAGGAAAAATATGTATTTCTAGAATCAAAGGAACATGTTTTCCCATTATTGCTGGAAAACTAAACACATCATAGGTTCAGCAGTACCAGTGTATTATTTAGATGTTAATACCCGGTGTAGGGCAGGGTGGTGATGCTTTTCTCGCTAGTATGAACAATGCCATGAAGACGCCGCTTTGGCACAGTTGTAGAGCGCAAGACTTCAAACCGGTTATCCGGAATCAATTCCCAGCAACGACAAACTATACCCTTCTGTGAATATTCGATATAAAATAGAGATTTGCCTTCGTAGAGGGAGTCGTCGGCTCCATGTGGAAGCATAAGCCAGAACTGGTAAGGAAAAGTTACTGTCGCTAAACGGCGTGAAATCCATTTAACAAAATGCCCCATCATGTTCCTAAGCTTTTAAGCATAGTAAATATGTATTGATTATACGCATGTATAAAATTGTATACTTCTTTGGCAATAACTCGAACGATTATCATGACCAAGGCTCTGCTGTGTTTACAGACCTGGACGTGAGACCATTTTTATAGCGAGGTGTATTTTTATGTCTATCCAAACTTATTCAATGTAGGGCACTCTAGCCGTTGTTGTTTTTACTGTATCAGAAATGAGATCCAAAACCTGCAGAGAAAAGCTAAGATTGAGGTATCATTTATTTTTCTTTATTAAAGCCTTGAAATCAAATCTAATTTATTCAATTTCATGATTACATTTTTAAACACCGATGCTCATTTTCGTCAATTTTAGGCTCGGACAATCTTCATTACAATTTAAAACGCAACCAATTTCTAACAGGAATATCGATTTCATTATCTTGATAGAATTGATAGGACGTTCCACAAGGTTAAAATGGACATTTTAATCTTTTGAACATCATAGAACAAAAATATTCATTGAAAAAGGCGACACTATTAAAAACATAAATACAATTGCCCACAGTCTATTATTTCTATAGCAACAAAAGATATAAAAGTACCCTTATGTCCCAAAGCGTATAGTGACCATTAACTTTAATGCTCCGAGAGCGTGACATACGCTCGCCTTGCTTTACAAAGACAAAGATGCGACCACATCCCAGCGTATTTGAATAAATGGTATCCTAATGTTTGCTGTTCAATCAATTGACCCTGTACAAAAACAACATTACACTGACCATATTTTTCTCAGACCCCTAACTGACCCCTAGTCTCCTGTCTGAACACCCATTTGTGAGACTTGGAAATTACACATTAAGTTAATTATGGGAGCATAAATCGTGGCAACTATATAATTTTCTAAATGATGTAAAAAGCCAAGAATGATAGTAATGGTATTTATAGGAAAGTGTTAAGAATTTTATTGCTCTTAATTGAGAGTTTATGCTGGACGACAATGCCGAAAAAGGAGCAGAAAATACTGACCATACAATAATGTACGACTTGGCTATCAGCGAGCTTGTCAACAAAATAAACGGTCGCTGTAAACAATTCTAACTGGGCGTGGCCTGTCCGGCAATCTCGTGCGAACACGCATATTGTTCAAATTATCTAAAAATCAAGTAGTGACTGAATGACCTGGCGAAGACACCGTACTCATACTGATCAACTTTGGTCACATAGCAACGTGAGATGGGTCTCTTAAAAGTGACAATCATTTAAGAAAATTAATCTCATAAACATAATAGAAATGTCAAAGTTTGTCCGACAAGTGTTTGGGCACATGCAGCTGTGAAAGTCTCAAAGTTCAAATTCTTATTATTAGAGTTATCAGATGGCTTCAGGCCTTATCATCGCGGAAGAAGGGGTTATTAAAAATGCATTCTCGCGCACGTTCGGTTGTCAAATCCGCCTGAAAACATAGTCTTGTTCATTTATCATTCAATATTGTCGCCTAGCGTTTCAGCAAGTTTACTGGCTGCCGACAGATGAAAGAAACTGAATCTTTAACTCTTTGAGTAATGTTATCTTTCCGATCTAATCAAGATGAGACAGAAATGACTCAGGGATGATTTTTGGCTGATTACTATAATCATGTGTATGATATCTGTGGAAACACGAAGAGGTTGTCTAGCTATGTTTTAATACTTGTACATGTTTCGATGAAATATTGACGTTTATATTATATGTTTGATACTCATTATAATGATTATTCTATCATCAGTCAAAAATGTACTTGAGTCTCAAGGTTTCATTATTAATGGTTATGTACGATTAGCTTGAAAACATCATGTTATTAGAATATGGGATGTGTCTTATAACATGGTATTCCCTATACTCGCTATTAAATATATTTTATCGACAGCTAGTCAGTTTGAGAGGTCTCAAGTTTTAAATCAACAAAATCAACGTTCATAGTTCGTTATGCTGCTTATTGGTCAATCGTGACTGTAGTGAATTTAAGTTCATGCGCCGCGTTAACTTAATTTAGGATCGATTTCCATGATTTTGTGTTCTTTGCATTTATATTCTAGCAACTGTGATTTAATGGCTGTTTTTAAATGATGATACACTGGACGTTCAATTAATATCTATAAAAGGAAATATAACCAATGAGCTATCGGAATGTTTTTATGTTTAACAATATTGCAATAATAATAATAATACAAAACTGTAATAATAATAGTTGAAATAATAATGATAATGATAATAATAATGATAATAATTGAAAAAATAAGGATAATGATAATAATAATGATAATAATTAAAAAAATAATAGAAATGATATTAATAATAATACAATGTAACTGAAATAATAACACTTAGTAAAGTCATAATATACATGTGTGCCTTAAATAAATGTTCTCTGTCAATCTAGACATAAGTTTGTTCGGACAAAATGTTGATCAATCTAATCTGTATTAGTACCAGGAACTATTTTTCAACTAGCTGTAAAAATAACAGAACTGTATTTTAACATCTCCACAGCGTTATAAATCATCAACGACAGAGAAATAACAATTGTCACTCAATTCTTGGATTGGTCCAAGAGAATTTGCTAGAACTTGGTCATTACTTAGATTGAATGAACATTTTCCAGACCTGGTAACAAAGGAGAGTCCCTATAGTTAGTAACGTCCAATAATGGTTGAATCGGGGAAATTTGTGATGGCCCATTCTTACTGAATGTCTCAACAACGACACAAATGAACATGTGGATAATTTAAGTGCTCGTTTGTAAAGAATTATTTTTGAGATATTTTGCTTTCCCCTTTGGAACTTACACTAATAATATCTTTTTTGTGTTGAATTAAGATCGATCATAATAAAATCTAATGCGGATTCACGATGATTAATGTAGTTTTGAATTATTAACATCGCCATATAATTTTCGCACTATTTTTTATCTTGTATTGTTCCGCTGTGTGCACTATTTTTTCTTTCTCGTCATTTTTCTCCCTACCAGATCAATCAACAACCAATGAAGATCAGCTTGTCTATGTAAGATTGCATCGCTCGACCTTTGACAAGCGTTTGTTTGATAATTAATCATCCAAACGCTTGAAATAAAAAATGGCGGCGTTTAGAACGATGACGCTGCTGAATCCATTGGAGAGAATTTTTGTATTTCTATTTTTGTATATCATACAATACTTTATGAATACCGTTTTCTTTGACAAACATTCGGACAAAGGAATACTGACTGATACCGTTTTGTTACTTTTGAAAAGAAAAAATCTTCTCCCGAAATGAAATGGGTACAAATGCATAGTTTGGCTGATGTCCAAACAAATCCATTTATTCATGAAGATTGGCCAACATAAAATGATATTGTTAGTTCTAATAATGTACTTCACATCTTCAGACATTAACGCTTGTACAAACATAAACTAAATCTGACCGCTCGTGGGGATGATCTGAATAAGAACATGTTAGGGAAATGGAAACAGTTCTGTGTTTCAATATAACGAAACAAATTGAAAAGGTGAACATGAAGTTATTTTTTATTAATGGTTAAATAACAAGTTAGTGACAATTAGTTCATGTTTTTGTCTGGACAGACAAGCTGACCAACTTTCATTTGAGACAATTATTGTAGTATTATATGAGATATTATGTTCGTCAACGATCTAGTCCTAACCTATTACATGACCCGCCATTTTTACATTCAGGTCTGTTCGAACATAGCCCGAGCTGTGATTTTTTTCTAAATTCTTATTTGTCATTGATGATTCCATGATTTCATTTTTGATTTCATCATATATTGCATAAGACATGTTTCATTACTTAAGCATTTATTTATTTATTTAACACTTCGGTGCAAACTAAGTTTACATCCTTCTTTATTTACACGTTGTAAGACTAGTTTTGCACTGGCCAATTAAGATGTGGTGTTCATTTTAAAATGTCGTTCATTTATTACATACCCACTACTTAAGCTCCAAATTAGTACAAACTATAAGAATCCAATTAGCACTCTATGAGAGTTTATCATCTCTACGCGGAGTTATATCAGGAAGTGTGTGATGTGTTTATTGCAGACGACAGAAGAATATAAAATCTAATAATTATTCCTAGAAATAATTTCTTCTCAAATAACTACATCATAATCAGACGAGGACCAAGCCAGACAATAGAAATGTGTAAATTAACATAAACGTTTAAGAACGTTGTGTTTTTTTGTATTCTGGATAACATCTTATACTTTTTTACCAAGGGTCTTTGTTACTCAATTTGAACTGTTCAATACGCTCGACTAGACATACTTAGTATTGTTATTTGATGTCTATTATAAGTAAGTAAGTAAGTAAATTGTTTATTATAGTGACTAGTGCATACATACTCGTAGTTTACAATATAATGTATTTTTAAGTTTCAAATGGACAAATATAAAAACTACCCGACCCTACTGTCCTATTAGTCATCTAAAAATGAAATCATATTTACTTTCATATAGTCATGTGATGATAAATAAGTAATGAAGTGTATATGTGGTATACGGAAACCCGGGTCGATAACGCAGTTGGTAGCGCACCGGGATTTGGAATCTCGTGCCCGAGGGGGTGCGGGTTCGCATCCCACCCGGGGAGGTTATACCCTTCCATGAAAATTTGACAATAATGTCGATTTTCCTCCATTGATTAGGAGAAGTTTCCGGCCTTGTGGAAGGGTAGGTGAGTACTGGTTATAGACAATGGTCCAGGAAAGCTAGGTTAGGTGCGCTGGACGCCGTCAAATGACCTAAATTGTGTTGACACGGCGTTGAATCTAGTAGTATACGGAATATACTACTATAATATCCTTGAAATGGGCCTGGTCCAGTTCAGTAAACCTTTTACAAATTCAGTGGATATAATCCCATTAAAATGTAATAACTGAGCACTCTACTCTATTTTTTTTTTGCTGACATTGTTAATAGGTAGCGTATATAGGGTCTGTATATTAAACCTTTATGACATCGATGGTTAATTGTATCTTCCAGTTCTAACAGAAATATGCTCACTTTGCTTCTTAATACCGTACTTGTCTCAATAGAAGAATGGGAAAATTAAAGACCGAGTCTGAAAAAAGAACTAAAATTCATATTCGGACTCATAATAATTTGTCTGTAAGTTTAGTACACTTAGGCCACTATGGATAGAAGACACCTCAGCTGTGAGTGCCAAAAATACCAAAACTAGACAGGTTATATATAAACCAATAATTTGGCATTCAGAATATGCTGTCTGTGAATATATATTATCAGAAAACAAAGATTGCTTATACAATTAATACCAGAACTAAGGACTGGTGTTATAACTGTTATTTTTAATCTAGTATTCATCACTTTGATGTGCAACTGTCAATCGGTATAATCAGTGTTCCTAAAGATGCACAGATTAAACTTTTAACCAGTACTAAGCTCATACATATGTCAAAGACTTTGCAACTGTTCTACTTGAAACAATGGTTTCATAGACAACACCTTTATTAACAAACTCCACAGCTCGGTATGCTGAATCGTCCCAGGAAACGAACCTGAAACCACTAGTTTGAAAGACAGCTACCGATTGGGAGACCAGGGCGAAAGAGTTAAGAACTTACTTAAATATTCTGCGTATCATGCCAATGGCAGTACGTCACTGTAAAAATTGGGCCTCACTGTATATTTTACTGACAAGTTTTAACATTAGAAAAAAATTGTAAGATGACTAAATCTATGCATTTTGTTCATAAATAATACAGGCATGCTGCAAAATGCATAAATGATTCATGTTTTACAAAATAACAGAAATTTTAAGAGCTGTTCTTTAAAAATTGCCTAATAGTGCCAAGCAAGTTTTAATTGTCCTGGCCATAACTAAGTAAACAAAACCTTCAAACGTACCTTGAATGGTAAGACATTGTGTAAAAGACAATTAGGGACTTTTGTCAGTTATCTTCCCCTGATAAAATCTGAAGCAATCCAATTGGTAAGTAGGTCCTTGCAGTTGGAATTCTTGGATTTTATCATTGAAGTCCTATGTAAGGATAACAAAATATTTCATCTAATATCTTTCTTGTTAATGAAGATATTAACGGAAGTGATAAAATTTAGATAGTTCTCTAGCCTAACAATACTTAACTTGAATTTCAAACAAATTAAATAATTTACAAAAAAGTTATTTAAGATTAATTTTGGCAAATTGACATTGAAAAGTAAGGGTAAAATCCGAATAATCCAACTAAATGGACCTACCTATTTGAAGAGTATACAAGGGGAAATAACTGACTAAAGTCCCTTATTTGAGTGAGAAAATAAACTGGTATAATATTAGCTGGTATATTCTCGTGAAGCCAGATAAACGATGTGGGGAGGAACCCTTTCTTTTAACACGAGGGAGGTTTTTCTTGTGTTTTCATTAGCATGACCTTACTAATTGGGACTAAGTATGTAAATGTAGATAAAACTTGACGTCTGCAACTGAAACGTTTATAATTCGACAGCTGTTTATCACTGCCACTCTGCGCGTGATTATCGTCTGCTCCGAGATAACTCGAGATTTATACGTCAACAATCTCAAATGTTCCTGAAACTATCAATTTGATGAAAATATGGTATGTTTCTCATACATAATTTAGTAATTGAGGGTCGTAGGAAGCTGGGAACAAAAATGGAGTCAAAACTAGTTAATAAACTATCGACCAATTACGAAGCAAGAGAACGAGAAGTAAATGTTTAATAAATTCCAATTATTTTTATAATTCATACTGTTTTTTGTTTCATTTGAATGAGAAATCAATGTAAAAAGGAAATTGATATTTACTCAGACTCTTTTCTAATCATAAAATGGAACTTAATTTTACAATACGCTAATTACAAACCGGCGTCGTAGCTACGAATGTTCGTAAAAAAATGGGCGTTCGCTACTCAAATACAAATGTACTCTGTAATTGTTCCGAAACCTCAAATTCATGAAATTCTTTTACTCTAAAGACGACACGTGATGCAGCAGTTTTTTATGTAAATGTACAGCATGACATTGCATAAGATTTAATGAGAAGCAAAAAGTTTTAATATGGAACGACTATAAAATCTCCTATCATGAATTTCTTCCTGTCAAAAATACGTGTAAGATATAAAAATGTTGTAAACGTCGGTAACTGATCTTTTTATGAGATCTTAAAAATGTTTTATTAGCTCAGACAACGGAGTTTTCTGTTGAAATTATTAAAACACAAGAGCTATTCAACTCGTGCAGGTAGTTAAAATATGAGAGCGATGGATTAATCTGTTTTAAAATATTGAGTTACGTCTGAAAATATCACGAATTTAAAATCTGTGATTAGCTTTCCTGTATGGAACGTAAGAGCCGCGACCGTGGCGTAGTGGTTAGCATGTCTGACTTCGAATCCGGAGATCGCGGGTTCGAGCCCGATCGCGGTAGGTCATATCCTATACATGAGTTGTCGGCCTCATGATAGGGTACGTTAGTACTGTTGATAGGAAAGTGTCCAGGAAACCTTTAGTAGGAAGAGCTGTGGTTTATATAACCCAAATAAGTGTTGAATACGACGTTAAAATCCTATTTAAAAAAAAAGAACATAAGCTAGGTTGGAAAGTGGGTGTCCAGTTGCCTGGGACAACCACGTTTTCGTTCGAGCAACCAATACTTTCTGTTGGGCAACCAAAAACCTATAAACAAAATGTAGTGCTTGCTACTGAAATGACCTGTTCGGACAACCAGTTACATATCTTAATTTCGTACACTGAGATATATATACAGTACAAGTTCAATAGCTATAATTCAAATATTTGTGAAAAATGTTCGAGCAAAGCCTGTGTTCGACCCATTCGACGTTGTCATTATTGAGAGTTTCTTACGAGATTTCTATAGGGCTTTACTCAGATAAATAAGGGAAATAAAGTAGTGCCAGGTAAAATGTTCGAGCCACCAGGGTAGTTCCAGCATGCTGAGTTCGAGCCATCGAAGAGTTTATTGCCGAAACATCGTTGTATCTAAACTTGTCCAGAATGTTCCCAGAATAGTTAAGTCCTAACATATCTCCAATCATTGCGATATCATATATAGACTGTTCACTTAAAGTACTTGGGAGTATATGAATTATGAAGTGTATCTTCGAAACTACAGTGGGCAACTTCATTGAAAATTAGAGAATGTTCAAAGCTCCATCATTTTCCCACTGAAAGGGAATAATTGTTGTGATCTGAGTTAAATGAAATTCAACGATGTGTAACTTGAAATTCTTGGTGGTATGTTTATACATATATTTCAGCACATTTGATTTAGTGTTTCTGTCCGTTCAGAGTGACCACATGACGTCTGTTAATACAGTTGTGTATGTGAATTAGCTAAATTGGTTTTGGTTCTAGCCACTACATATATACTTGTTATGAACTTTTCCTGAACCAGATTTTTTTTCAAATAGTTTACATCGTTTTGTATTTTTAAATTCAGCATTATCCAAAAAGACGCTATCATGACAGGCTCAATGCTATCTGCAGTACGGTCTCTATGGAAGCACGTGGTTGAAGATAATATCATTGTTGTTAGACATGTAAGCAGAACTTTCTATAATGTTGTAAAGCCAATTAGCTGGTAATTCGATTATCTAAAATAAAGTAGTTCAGTAAGCTCAAATTACAGCATGTTTTTTTCTTTGAATTTATGACTTTGTTCACAAAATTGGAAAAATATGTTCTAGTTAAAAGGTCCCTCATTATTTTTATTCCATACCACGTGATCATTGGTTTTCAGCACATAATGTATTTAAAATGAGTTTTTTTCTCTTTCACATGTGTTTTACCATATTGAAGTGACGATTGAAATATCCCGTCTATTCATTAGTTACAACCTCTATGTTTTCTGTATGTCTTACAACTTGGAATTGTCATTTTCACTTACAGCGCGCAGTAATACACAAATTGTTACTTTTTTACATGGCATATTCATCCGCGCCACAGGACGCACTCCGCATGCCATCAGAAAAGTAAATCCACTCATTGGTAAGTCTTACATTGTCTCAGATAGCAAAACTTGCATACAGCTGGTCTGCTTGGTTATAAGATTGTAGTAAATTGTAGAAAACTGTTTTCTGGTGAATCAATCATGAAGAAATCTGATATAAATTCTAGGTATGTCAGAACAAGTGAGCGCTAATTTCCCTTGATACTTATCTCTGGCTAGAACGTATAATATATAGCATACCTCAATTTTATCCTGACAAAATACTTTTTAAAACTATTTCTGCAATGTTTTTCTCAAACAAAAATACTTGATGGTAGATTAGCGCTATGTTTGAATAATTTTGTTTAAACATGTGTTTATTTTTACTTGTCTACTGTTTACAAAATATTAAGACATTTATATCTTTATAATTGCTACGATTCTAAACAATAAATGTCCAAGAGACGATTAAACTTCATTTACTTAACCCCACCCACTCTGAGACGGATTACTGTTGATAGCATGTAGAACCAAACACGGACAAAGCATTTCGGGTTATAAAGTTTCAAATTACTGACTTTAAAATTTATACTTCTAAAAAATATTTTTAAGAATAACAGTTTTTGTTGTATTATATTTTTTTCTAGATATTCTAAATTTTATTACATTTTGCGTTATTACTGTACATGTATTACAAAATGGATTTCTACATAGTAATTCGAAATGTAGGCGATTTTATTAGATGTATAAATTTCGTTAATTTTATTTTAAGTTTTATATTTAATCGCTCGTAGAACTGAAAGATTTAAGATCCCATAAGTTATGAAAAGCTATCATAATGAAATTACATCTGGCTCACGCACGTCAAGAAAATATTTTAAAGTTTTTTTTGTTTTAAAAATCTTTACTTATTGAATATGCCAAAATGTATTTTATTGCATTTACTTCCAAACATTACTTAAAGAGCATGGAAGATTATCGTTATACGACATATGGGATCCAAATGTCCTGAGATTTGGCTTGAAATCTTTTTGGCAAGGGTGTAGGTTCCTATGTTCCACTTTTCTGATTCGTACTCGTACTTTTAATTGAATAAAGCATAGGTTAACAATGATATCAAACCATCTCTGATCTGTTCATAGACAATGTATGATTTTCTAAACACAGTATATATTTTGCGAAATAGTGCATCAAATTTATAAATGTCAAATTTTACGTCCGTGCGTAATTTATCTTTAATCTGCGAATAGCATTGTTTTGTTTTTAAAGTATCTAATAATAGTTGCTAATTATTCATTCAATTCAATTTTCATGCAAATTTCTGATTACAAAATATGTTTTCTGAAATCTATATATAGTGTTGCTTATCTTATATTCTGATGTGCCTTAAGAAACGAAGCGTTTGACTGTGTACAAGCAACGTTTTAGTTTTTACTCGTTCGTGAACAAGTTGTAATTTTGGAATTCTACGCAACAGTTACTAAGTATGCAACTCTTACTAATGTATCATGTGATGCCATGCGTGGAAAAACTGTCTAGATAATTTATAAATATTTTATTTCTTAGGTTTAAGTGACCATAAATGTAATCTAATGTATGATGTTTTTATGCTGCATTTCAACATTTCTACATTTATTCATCAGTAGACAGTCCTCCTACTGGCTGATCCTGAACTGACCAAAATCACTGGATCCAAGCTTTTAGCCAGGTGCTTAGTATATATCCTCGCCAGTTGGCTTACATCTGCCCAACTTGACACAGAGGTAGATGGTAGATTTAATGTAGAAATAGTTCATGACAAAACTCCACGAAGGTATCTAAGACCTGCCAAAGAACTGTACGCACGACCTCTGGACATTCGGAACACCTCGACCTTTCATGAATGAATAATCTCGAAAGGATTCGTTGGGGGTCTACCGTGACGGCTTGTGGCGAAACACAACGGTTATGCAAAAATGTTATTGTAGTTTGCACACAGATCTTTGCAAAAACGTATTTCTATGTTATACATTGAACCAAATAGTGTTCAGTGATATAATTGAACTGTGTTATTTCAAATTTATAGACTAAAAAATCGAAACATCACTCATCGCCTAAACGATCGTGTATTTGTTTACTTCAACACCGGTAGTTCCGAAATGGCGTCTAAATATGTCCGAGGTTATTCGTAGCGAATGGCTGAGGAGTTTCGAAAAGACCTCTGGATTCACACTCAGACGCGCTGCCGACTGTGCTTATCAAGCAGGCCAAGGGAAAAGCTCTATGGCATTAGTAATACCATGACTAAGTGGCATTTAGTGAAAAATTGCTTTATCTTAATTGTTCCTTACTAGTTGGTTAAAGGAAACGATTGCAATGTGACTTACATCAAGCATAATGTGTGTGTCTCAACTAAGGTGTAGTATCTGACTAAACAAGACTAAACAAAGCTTACAGACGTGTCTATGTAAACATTTAAAACATTTCAAATTTATTACCAAGATCAAAGCCCCGGAAGGAAATCAGAGTGACAACTGAACTGATTTAACAAGAAACAAACAAGCTGGTATGCTTATACACGCGGGTATAGATCATCTAGCTATCATTGATTCTAAATCACCTAAGTCTAGTTTGGTTTGGCTAGGATATGAAATACCAATGTTATGTTTTTAAAATAAGTGGTGCCGTTTAAAGGCGTGTTTATGTAAATAATATCTTGCTTTCAAATCAAATTAAAGTAAATAAATTGAAATTGAAGCTTTCAGGCAACAAATCTTATCATTTCTCCGAGGTTCTATTAATTTTCTATACTTAGAGATTTAGTTCAGAGGAACGCCTGTATTACAGACGATCACTACTATAGCAAGATCCATGTTCGTTCGTACGAACGTTGTTCATTTATTACGTCTTATTTCCATTCGTGTGTGTATCAAGTTTTAATATTTTTGGACTTGGTGCGCTGTTTCATGTTGTATATGTTTTATGTGTTCTCCATGTGTTTTATCTTTGTTTAAATGTTTATAATTTTATAATTATTATAATTATGGTTGTTTTCTAGTCGATGTTTATATTTAATTAATGACATAATATATCATTTTACTCTTAGTTATAAAAATGTAATTACATTTTATAGTCTAAGTTTCATGCTTACGCATGTTCACCGACTTTACAGCAATTACCCCTGGTCACTGGGCTACTGGTATTTATCTATCAATCTCCCTGGGAAGTCTTTTTACTCCGCTTATTAGTGCAGCCGACAAATTGGCGCAGCGGAATTATACCAGCCTCGCAGGTACCCATTTATACCTGTGTGGAGTGAAGCAATCGCAGGTAATTTTTTTGCTCAAGGAAATTAGCAGTGCCGCTGGTGGGATTCAAACCCAAGACCTCTCGATCCCTAAGCGCGCGTCCTACCACTGGACCACTGCTCCTAACTTAGTTCATTATACATGATTTGTTATAACTTTTTATAATCTGGATACATCAAGAATGAGCTACTGACAATGATTTCACCACACAATTCTAGTTATTGCTTCTTATCACCAAGGTATGTGATGTAAATTAACATTTTGGAAGTGACTTGAACTGAAAACAAGAAAAAGTACAACCAACAAAACTCAAAAAATATTTCTTTAACTTCCTTTTGAAAGTAATGATTGTTGTTGAGCATTCATTATTAGAGATATTTCTCAAAGTCTCAAAGTAAGCTAAATGTCTCTACGAAACAATACATATTAAGCTCAGTTCAGTTTTAGTTTATGATTGTCTATTATCAAATATGTTGTTACCAGCTAATCAATAATTTTAACACTTTATTCATTATATTTATTTAATTCTTGTCTCTATGACTGATCACATTGTAATAGTGTATTCTTATGTCACTCAATACTATATCTCTAGGACCACCATATAAATAAGAGTTTATGATTTTTCTCTGTTTGTGTCATCATTGATGATACCATGTTATTTAATATGGCTTCTCAGGTAATTCATATACATGTTGTACCTGGCTGAAACTTGTGTGTATTTTTATTATGTATGCCTTGTTGTCATGTTGTACATGGAAATAAATATATTGATGTAATTGTGTTGGGTTGATCGGTTTCCTGTGATTTCTTATCAAAGTCACTATGACATGGAATCTCATTTTCCTGGTATTGAACTCACGCTGATCCTTCGATTTCTTGTATTGAATCGGTACTTTGATGTTTTAGCCTATGATATTGAAATCAAACGATATAACTCATACCACATTAAACATAACACGTGCCTACAGATTCAATATCATTCAAAAGAGGATAAAATCAGAAAAAGCTCGTGTTAGCGAAAACACAAACATCGAAATGACTTAACAGAAACTTTGTTTAAACAGTTGTTGATTGAAGGATGTCGACTTATGTTCCTCGCTGTGATCCTATCACGTCAATGTTAAAATTACCAAATATTTTGACATTAGAGTGAATGCAAACGGTGTTTATAATGTTTGGTCAGATGTCGGCATCCAGCGTTTTTTGTTTGCAAGTTAAAATAAACATGCTCGTATTTCTTTGCATTCACTATCATTTCTTTGTTTTTCAGCTACTGAGTAAATACAAGTATTGTCAAACTTCCGTTATTTGATAAAAATAATGAGTTCGTGAAGCTCCGTCAATGTCCGGGAGTCTCCGTACTGCATTATCAATGAACTGAATTATTATCGTATATCTTCGATAATTTCCGTAATGTGTTCTTCAATAATTATTTCGTGAACGTTCGGCACCTTTCGGTAATTTCCGTTTGAAAGTACCAATGAAATCGTGCAATGCGAGTATTGGAAAAATAACTATAAACAGCACATTTTTTCAGCATTTATTTTACTCCTTCTAGAGTTTATTTCTATATCTGAGAGTTAGGCAAAATAATACGCACTGGAATAAACTAATTCAACTAACTTTATATGTGGTCTAATTTGAGAATCAAAACCATTAAGAAGAGAGTCTACGTTCTCAAGAGGGATCAAGGTGATTACACAAACGAGTTTTAAAGTAGTCATAACACGTCAATACAGATTATGTGCCACTGAGAGCTTTTAAGTTTTTATCAACCGTGTGAACATGTATAGTAGAGTACTTTTCTCATCTCTCTTATACGTGTCCAATGCCTTTGTGGCTCCAGTTTGTTGTTTCCCAAAGTTTCAGATGATATGGGTATAGCATTATAATGTATAATGATGTGTGTTGCGTCGTGCGTATCAACCATTGACCTTTTTAACAATTCATGCAATCAAAGTAGCTTTTAGTAAAATAATTGCATCTTACAGACTAGGTTTCAAATGCTGATGCTCTCTCGCCAACTGCAGCGTTTATCAAGCTACTGGAATATATATGCCGTAAAGTGACCTAAATTGTGTTGACACGGCGTTAAATCCAGTAAAAAAACTGGAATACATGTATATCTACTGAACTTCGTAAGAAGTTTTATATTCCATTCCAAAGTTGTGTGCTATTGTAACATGGAGCAACATTTTATTGCGCCTATAAGTTTCCATTTTTCCATGGTTGCAGTAAACCAATCGCAGTTATATTTCATGCACCAGAAAATAAGCAATGTTACAGGATTCCTCGCTACCATTTGCTAGACGACTGATTCTTTAATGCTGTTCAATGGTAGAATTAATTTCAAACGTGTGTCAATCGCCAACTGAACTAGATTTGAGTTGTCGTCAATATACGTAATGCCATTATTATTATCAGCCACCGGCGGTGGCACAGTCCCAATCAATCAACAACACCGTGTATCTTTGGTGAATTGAAACCATGTCGATTGTTTTTGTTATCAGCAGTCTATTATACAAGGTATTTTCAATATTGTCCATTTTTTTCTCAACTGTCGAAGCTTGAATAATTTCACGGTGACTGAATGCATTGTTTTTGTACTGGTGGTCTAATTTTTATTAAAAATATCTTGACTAAAACTTATAATACGACATAAGAAGCTTTACTCAATCATATTACACACTTTCGGAAACTCATGGGTGTATTACGACAATAATTTTAAAAAACGCATTCACCGTGAAATTATTCATGTTTTGACAGTTGAGAAAAAACGAACAATACCTCAAAGGCGGCCAAGTCACGTGACTACTAAAAGAGCGGCAGTCTAATATTCAAATCTGTGATTGTCAATATGTAAACAAATTTGCATAAAATATACCAGGGATGATCCAGAAATAGCCGGACTGCCACTGACTCGTATATTTATTAAATTTCTAGCAATTGCTAATCACATGATCGAAACTCTCAATGCGAGTGAGTTTTCATAGCCATTTTATTGAAAAATGCGATCTGGAAAGGCTGTGTCCAATAATTCAAATATCTAAAATACATGTACAAATAAGTACATGAATTGTACCAGTTTTTCTATAAAAACAGAGGCCATAAAAACACTCTTTCCAGAAGGATATGAAATTGTGTACTTTAGTCATTAGAGGAGAGGAATACTTCCTTGATAGCAACGTGAACGATATTTGATATTTTCTTGATGTTTCTAAGAAAGTTTCAACACTTCCGTATTTAATAGTCTGGATAAAAAGGAAGATAAATGGAATCTAGTTATTACAGCTTCAGTCACTTTGATAAATGGTAAATTTTGTGACAGTTGTAAAATACGGAATAAACGCCTTACTTTAATTACAGATCTTAACTCGTTTATTATGTAAGAGGAAGGCTGAATGACAAACTAGAAATTCGTTATGTATGGGGTTGAGATTTAAGCAAGCAATCTTTGCGTGGAATCATGTTTATTTTTTGGGGTGGGGGGTTAACGCCATGGAAACACATTGTATATGTCATATAACGGCGGTCAGGCAACCTACACTCACTGTTCCTGGAAAGGCTAAAAATCTGGGTTTAACTGTTAACCGACGACTAGGCGTATACTTTCGTCAGTGACTGGCAACTACCCTACATGATTAAGAATCATTGGTTAGATGGAGATCGGCCGTAGAAATAATGCCATGACCAAGCTCTATGAAAGTATGCCCCGCCCTGGAATCAAACGCACAACCTCTCGATCAGTAGACTTGTGTGCTATCAACTGAACTAGCCTGGCAGCTGAAATCATGTTTATTAATTCCTTTTGATCATAAGATGACATAAGATCCATTGTTTTTGATTACATGTATATATATATGTGTGTGTGTTAAACATATACCTCATTTACTTTCTCATTGTGTTTATTTCAATTGGATTTACCACCGTGTAAACATACATTACGGTTATTTTACGGAGACCAGTTCAACTAACCTATGTTTTCTGGACTTCTGTCTATAGCCAGTATTCGCTTAGCCTTCACAAGGCCGACGACTTCTCTAAACACCTAATATATAAAGGAAAATCGACATTATTCTCGAATGTTCATGGAAATTACTATCCATGGCAGAGCTCGAACCAGCAACCCACCGGGACACTATATTTGAACTCCTTCGCATAGCCTATCACGCCATGGACCCAGGTCATTTTTTTGCTTTCATTTGGTATGCCAACATGATTTCGTTTTAATTTAATTTTGTATTATTGTATATAAAAATAGTGTACGTGTTGTAAAAAAGATATATGGAGAAGTTTCCGGGTTTTTTAAAGGGTAGGTGATTAGTATTTATAGACAAGGGTCCAGGGCTGCGTTTCATTACAAAATCCTAGGACATGCTCCTAAGATCGGTCCTAGGACAATCCTAGGATTTGACTTAGTGCGTTTCAACAAAAAGTCCTAGGACGAAAATTATCCTAGGAGCTACTCTTCAAATAGAGGGGACATTGGTACATAAAAAGCGAACATCCGGTTCAAGTGGTTATTACCAGCTGCATAAATGGAGAAGACATCTAGGCTTTTTGAAGGAAATTTAACTGGGTGAAAGAGGAACTTAATACAATGTAAACTTGTTCAATCTGTGGTCAACAGACGAGACATACTTTGCATCATATTATAAAAACTTCTTTCATTAAAAAATCCTTGAATATACCAAATTTCTCTTAACTTTTTAAGATGCTATAAACCTACCTTTACTTTTCCCAACCATCAAATGAAGGTTTCATAAGGGAAAAAAAACAACATTTCTTGTATATATTAACATGTTTATGTTGTTTTTCTGCTTTAATACTGATAATATTGGTGTCTGTGCACTACATGAAACATACTAAATCTACAACTTCACAGGTACTAATACTCCATAATTTACAGTTTAATATACCCTTGTTTAAACTGTAATGTCTCTTCTACAAGATGTGAACTTAAAACTTCCTTCTTAATACATTTTCCAGTAGAAACACAGTCATGCTTGTAGTTGGTAATACTTGATTGTCTTGTGTGTAAAAATTCTACATGGAATTAAAACCTTTGAACAATAGTGGAAAGTGAAAGCAACAATGTTATATACTTTAATTTAATGTTTATTGCATAAAAATACATGTACTGTATAGAGTATATTACAACACATATTATGATTAAAATGCTAAAATGACGGGGTTTTTTACTGAAGGTTTGCAACTCCCACATATATCTTGTCATGGTTCACTACTTCTTAGCATCACCTGAAATATACAACAATGGTACATGTAGAAGATCTAGTTTTTGTGCTTGAGAAAAAGGATACCAACTCCTTTTAATATAGAAAGAAAACATATATTATTAAGGGCTATTTGTATGTCTTGGTTAAATTTGTTTATAAAATCAACATATAATCTCAATAAAGTCATCATTTAATAAAGAATAACTTGAACAACAACATTTTTTATGGTTTGAGCTTAAATTCAACCCCTCAACATCAGGGCACTCAAAGACTCAAACTCTCAAAGATTGATAAATCATTATAAAAATGACTTAATTCAAAAGCAGCCTGCATTCAAAGGTGAATATTACAACATAAATATACAACATCATACAGAGTTTTTCATTTGAACCATCATACATGTTTTTACTACAAATTAGCTAAGTTTATATGTACAGTTAGTCAATAGCCAATAATAAAACAATTAACTCAATGTACTACCAGTAAACAATAGCAACACATGTTGATCTAATCATTAATCAATATCATTTCACAAGTTTTTTCACAAATATTCTTCATAGGTCTACTCCCACCACAAATAACCTGAAAATATTACATGTACATTAGATAAATTCTTCAGAAAATACTAATTTAACTATAGATTCTACATATAATGATAAGTTTCATGCAGCATATTTTAAATATATCACTAAACAGTTTTACATCGAAAGATCTTGATGCAGGTTATTTTCGAATTAGCTTACAAGTACGAATCGGAATGGGTATGAATGTCGTGAATCGAATTTTCGAGAAATCATTCTCTTTCTTTCTTGCACATTTTGCTATGATTTTGCGGCAAGGGCATCATTTTAGTTCGTTAAATATTCCCTAAATACCCTGTAGTAAGCAATGAAACTGCTTTTTGTAAGGAAGAGTTTCGATGTCATGAAATTCATTGAAAGAAAATGTCAACAGACGATGCATTATGACGATGACTACATGTATTTATTTTAAAAATCGTCTTTCCAGTGTAAAATCTACAATGAATATGCAACAAAGAATGATGGAACACTTACCTTGTACAGGGATTGGATAATTAAATCCAGCATTCTGGTTTATACTTCCCTAAACTTTCGTTGTCAACACGAGTCTGTTTTCAAGCTGATGCAATATTTCATGAGTGATTACGTCATTCAAGTTGATGTCATCTACCGGAATGTAGTATCGGTTACTTCCCTTTTGAAAATTATCCGTAATTATTCTGATTTTTGAGGGCCCAAACAAGATCAGACCACATTATTTGATTAAAAGTGAATTATATCGAGAGCAAGAGCGGCCATTGTTGAGTCTACCGCATTTTTTATCCCATAATTCAATGCAGTTAGGATAAAAAACGCTCCTAGGACTGCACAAGACCACTCCTAAAGTTAGGAGCGTTTTCGTCTTAGGATTTTATTTAGGATTTTTAATGAAACGCACTTAGGATTTTTTCTTGATCCTAAGACCAAATTTCGTCCTAGGATCGTTAATGAAACGCAGCCCAGGAAGCTAGGTTAGGAGCGCTGGACGCCGTAAAATGACCTAAATAGTGTTGACACGGCGTTAAACTCAATAAAAAACCTAATGTAAAAATAAACTCAAGTCAATGGGAACAGTAAATGTCCCAAGAATATTTTTTTTACAAAATTTTAAGGTGCACTATAAAAGTTACCAATAAAATGTTCTCATGCAATGTTTGTACCATTGTATTCTTACAATCTCACTTTTATCTCAGCATGCTGATGCTCGTTATAATCACAAATCAAAGCAATAACATTCCTCCAAGTCAGTGTTTTACCAAATCTAGGAAAACCTAAGTTTTTGTCCCAATAAAAGAGTTAAATTCTTACGCTGACTTCTTTGCATGTTCCTGAACTGCTTATTAACTAGCTTTGTGACTTGAAAACTCTCTCTTTGTATCTCACGTGTGTATTTTATTGGCACTCAATCTTATTTCACGCTGTAAAGAATGAATGGCATTGGGACAGCAATTATTGTTTTAATGATGGAATATTGTTGGAGATAATGTTTGTTTATATCATGGTTTATGGTTCGTGTGACATGTACTCTCATTAAGTACTGCAGTACAGAGGTTGATAATGGAAGAAGCGGGGAAGGAGACTGATAAGCATAGAAAATGGACCTTTCCATGACTTTACCTATTAGTATATTTAACAAAGGCTTAGAGTTATACTTTGTCCCCTAAAAACAAGGAGTTGACAAAAGAGCACATGGTTATATTTGTTGGTAAATGTATTGTTATTCAAACAAAAAGCTCACGCACGGAATTGTCAATTGAGAGAGGGCGTAGATAATAAACGATTTCGTCTACTGAATAAATCTGTTTGTTGCAGAGATACAGCGAGCATAGTTACTGATAGTTAGACTGTTATTTAAATGTTTTTGTTGAGTTAGAATCATGTCAAACTAAATTATGGTTGTTTTACGGCAGTCAGATTACATAACCTCGCTTAAGTCCTGGGCATTTGTCTTTAACCAGAACCCACCTACTTCCACAGGGCCGCACGCTTCTTCTTATATCTAATTAATAGAGGAGAATCGACATCGTTAAATCTTCATGGAGATATTACCAGCCTGTGTGGGTTTCAAAGCTGCAACCCTTCGAAACACCAGATTACCTATCCTGTGTGCAACCGTCTTCGCTCAATCTCCGTAAACAGAGATCCTGTAGAGCGTTATCGTACTGGATCTCTACTTAGTCAATGCAAGGTCACGTCGAGATGAACTTTGTGTCGACCAATCAATGCGTAGCTTTCATCTAGACGAAAGCACTATTAATCACATTTTGATTTCGTTATTTCTATTTTTAGACCGAGGTTTGCATGTTAATTTAACAGCGGTATTTTTCACAGTCTGCGATTGGGTGACTCATTTCAAATTGTGTGACGTAGACGATGTAAACAAGTTACGTATCATAACAATTTCGTCATGAATATTATGATGAGAAAAGGTCACCTGAACGTGACCTTCGTCTGGAAAAGGCCAGATCTAAATTAGCGAGTATGCGAGCGGTAAAATTTTAGATCGGGTTTTAATCAGATTGGTCTTCGCTATGGCCTTAATATTTTCTATCGAAATAGGGTCCTTGTTGCATATTTTATAATGTTGGTTTATGTTCGAATCCCGCAACACCCTGAAGATAACCTTTAGTCGTACATTCTACAAACGTTCTGTATCATCAACATGCAATAAATGTACAGACAAAATTATCTCCTAGATTTGAGTTAATGTATCAGATTAAATGAAATCAAAGTGTAAGATAATCTGAACATGAAATTAATGTATTTGATAAGTTAAAGAAATTGATATGTACATTAATGTTGGTGTTAAAAGCTGGCATCATATATAACATATTTTATCTTTACAACTTCCGGACTAGTTCAATATTTACTAGGAGTGTAACAATTTACATGCATCGATACATAGTATTTCCATTTTCTTTGTTTCGTTCGGAAGGGTTTGCTTGAGAGTACTAGAGGTACTAAAGGTACTAGTTCACAGATTTGGTTAAGATTTTTTTTTCAATATTTTCAAAATACCATTCAGTGTCTGTAATTGTGTCAAAAAATGAAGTCTTAATATTTTAGGACAAACTGACCTATAGATTGCAAGAAAAATACAATAAAAGGCACTAAAACTGTCTATACAGTGACATACGGGGTAGATTTTTACTACTTGAAATACCATCATTTGTTCTTGTATGTCAATTTGCACTAAAATTGTAATGATCAATTCACTAACTTTCCTCTTAAAAAATGTTTCCAAACAATTTTGATAGTTCCAGAAACGTTGACGTATATGTTGAAATCTGTGAATGAAGAGTATCTTTAACGGTTAACTCCAATCCGTCGATTATAGGGCACGTCAATATAAAAACATATTAAAACGGCAATATCTGCATCCGCCAAATTAGACATTTACAACTTACAACAATAAATTGTCTGATAATAAAACCACAATACTTGAATAAATGTGTCCTTGCCATTTGGTCGTGATGTACATGAATCTTGAAAATTAATGTCGTCAGAAATAAAGATGTATATGTATCAGGAGCGGATCCAGGATTTTTTTCTAGGGGGGTCCGAACTTTTCTAGGGGGGTTCGAACTTTTCTAGGGGGGTCTGAACCTCGAAACACAACCACATTATTCACATTTGCAGGGGAAAAATGCAACATATTGATAATAAAAACTACATAACCATTAAATCTATGTTAAGCACCGAGAAAATTTGCTTCATACTACATTGTACTTAAAAATGACTTTCAAACAAGAAATACACTAATGGACATGTACATTTTCTTAATTCTAGTGGGGTTCGGACCCCCTGCCCCCCAGGTGGATCCGCCCATGTGTATACAGCATGTTTAGACTGTTTATGGAGAAGAAACTGATGATGCACATCGCAGGTAATTTTTCTATTCTAAAATATAGTTTCAATCATATGTTGACCACAGGGATTCCTAGCGATAATCATTTATACCTATAATATATACAAGGGGTCCAACTCAAAATTATGAAAATTAACCCTTGCGTCACAGAAACATGCATAATTCCGTTATTTTTTCGAATATTCTCATCAGGTCTTCAGGTTTCGATACAGAAGACATTTATCTATCCAAAAAGCCTAAGTTTTTTACAACAAATTTACAACTTTTTACATTATTCAAGCTAGTTTCTCGTAAAACGCACTGAAAAAGGTTAGTACGACACAGGTCCGTCCCCTAGTCTTACCCCTGTAAAACCCGTCTTTTCCGAGAAATACCGGTCAAATTATGTATTGGTTCGATGGAATATGTTATTTCATTCAACAATCCTCAACTAACCCTACTTATCTTCGTCTTTAATTGATGATAATCGTCCTTTTTTTATTTCCGAGACGAAGTCGCTACGGAACAGCCATCTTACGTATCACGTGAACATTATGTATCGCGATCGTTCATTGGTTCTTGCTGATAATATTGGTTGGTTCCCCGCTTGTCGTATGTCGTTAAGTACATACGTATATAAAACAGAAAACCAGTCAATAGTAACCGTTGTCGTACATTCTATAAATAGAAACAAACTCTCCGCAGTGGTTATCTCCCTTTATCAAATCAATTACGTAGCATAGCGTGACGTAAGCACTGTGAGGAGTTAGAATGTGAAGTCAGACCGTTTACGTAAATTTTGTTGACAAGTTGTTAAATCCAGATAAAAATGATGAACCATAAGCCACCCTTTCCTTCAGGCCTGATATGATAAATGGATTCACAGTGTTCAAAAATTAGTGATATAATGATTTATAGGCTTATAGAGTATTCATCGAATAATTCTATGAAAATAACATTTGGCCTTATAGTTTCTAATTGTAAATCATCACGTGATCTTAGCTCACCAGTTCATTCTCATTTTGGTTAATGGGCAACAAATGTTGTTATAAATAATATCTATATATAGTTTGTTTTATATAAAATCTATAAATAAACTAAATATGTATGAAGGTTTGTGGTATTTTTCTTGTTTACAATGTACTTTGTCCCGATGTTGAAACCATTTATATATCAAACGTATCGAAAATCGAGAACCACCACCGTTTTGACGTCATCCAATCAGATCGCTCGTTAGTACAGCAGCATGGCAAGTAGTCATGTGACTCGTTGATGATTTAAGATGGCTGTGCGGTAGCGACTTCGTCTCGGAAATTGAAAACGGACAATTATCATCATTGAAAGACGAAGATTAGTAGGGTTAGTTGAGGATTGTTGAATAAAATAACATATTTCATCGAACCAATACATAATTTGGCCGGTATTTCGCGGAAAAGACTGTTTTTACAGGGGTAAGACTAGGGGACGGACCCGTGTCGTACTAACCTTTTTCAGTGCGTTTTACGAGAAACTAGCTTGAATAATGTAAAAAGTTGTAAATTTGTTGTAAAAAACTTAGGCTTTTTGGATAGATAAATGTCTTCTGTATCGAAACCTGAAGACCTGATGAGAATATTCGAAAAAATAACGGAATTATGCATGTTTCTGTGACGCAAGGGTTAATTTTCATAATTTTGAGTTGGACCCCTTGTATATATTATAGGTATAAATGATTATCGCTAGGAATCCCTGTGATGTTGACAGGCTAATTAATGCTGATTTTGGAATTTAATCAGATGACTCCTCGACTCTATGTATCAAGGGAAATCATGCAAATCTGCTTTTCTTGAAAACAAGTTTTTTTGCCAAGGACTTTTGGGATGAATAAGTATGTCGTTTGGTTTCTGTTCTGTTTGTACAATGTACATTGTATTGTTTTCTATACTGTACGAAAGTACACGAGATTTCTTCATTTATTTGTCTGTAAGTCTGTCAACATGCGGAAGACTTCTACAATTATCCTAGACATAGAAATTAATCATGGTGTCATCTGTGATACAACTGCGGGTTAATGGTATCGTGCTATACATTGTACCTACCGGAATGAGGCTAACTTTGTATAAAACTGAAAGGTTGCTTTAACATTGCATAGCTTATGAAAATTTACCTGAGACAAAACTGACAATTTGAATATCATTTGTATACGTTAACATTATTTAAAAGTGGTGTAGTTATCAATCTGATTAAAACCCGATCTAAAGTTTTCCGCTTGCTAATTTAGATATGGCCTTTTTCCAACGAAGGTCACGTTCGGGTGACCTTTTCTCATCATAATATTAATGACGAAATTGTTATGATTAACTTGTTAACATCGTCTACGTCACGCAATTTGAAATGAGCCGTCCAATCGCAGACTGTGAATAATATCGCTGTTAAATTAGCTTGCAGACCTTTGTCTAAAAATAGAAATTACGAAATCAAAATGTTATTAATAGTGTTTTGTCTAAATGAAAGCTACGCATTGATTAGTTGACATAAAGGTCATCTCGACGTGACCCTCCATTGAGATAGTAGAGATCCTGTACGACAATGCTCTACAGGATATCTGTTTACGGAGATTGGTGTAGTTATCTACACAGTTGTAATACCACGTGACTATGACATCACAAGTGCTACGGTTGAAAGAAGAAAACCGTGAAAACCCAGTCTTGACTGTAAGAGCTGTAAGTCTTTTAATTCTTGACAGATTTCAATGATATAAGTGTATACTATTTTCTGCGCATCACATCTTCAGCCCAAGTTTTATACTTTTTGCTAACACCCTGGAAAACTTGGGCTGGGGATGTGATGCGCAGAAAATAGTATACAGTAACAAGTCGTCGTCATTTTTGAACAGAAAAAATTGGGTAGTTTTTTTAAGGGTCTTGAAACCGTAGCATTTGTGATGTCTTAGTCACTTGGTATTGCCACCATGTATCCAAGTGTTAATAATTAATATATTAATATGTCCCAGGTCAATTTGTGTGCACTACTAAACATATTGATACCATGAATAAAAATTCAAGTAACGTCGAATGTTAAGGATGATAATCATACTTAGAGCTGGACTAGATAAATTCAACTTACAAAAGCTCGGCTGTACCCAGTTCGGCAGTCTCATACAGGAATGCAAAAGCGTGACTAAAATAAAGATATTCATGATATCACTATTATAAGATATTGTATTACCTATAGTTGACATCATTTTTGTTTATATTTGCCACGCCTACAATTACCCGTATGTTAAGAGTCGTCGTTGTTGCAAATATGCTGTATGTTGTGTTCTACATAAAATGTGTTAGTCGATTAAATTTTGACATGTTCATGGTGTGTTTTTTGTGATAATATTAATAAAGTTTACTTTCGACTTGACTAATTTGTCGATGGTGGTGTCTTCAAATGGAGTCTGAAAATTGCCGAAATGTCCCGTAAAACACGCATACAGAATAAATGAACATATACTTGAGGTTTGGTAACAATATAAGTGAAACAATGTGATATCACATGTTAGAGTCTTGTATTAGGTTAGTTTTGTACATATATACTGTTACCAGCCACTCCTAGGTCGAGTATTGTTTGTTACATTGTTAGGCAAGCGGTAATCTATCTCTTAGTTCATTACAATAGATCATTGTTGTACAACGTTTTAAGGGAAAGCATGTATGGACACTATACTGTGAGGTTTACATAACATATATTTTATTTTAGGCTTAAGCCATGATCAATATTGCCATTGTTAACGACAGTTTTAAAATAGTTTAGACTATAGACATGAAAACTCCCAATGCGTGTTACATGTATGGAAACATTCGATTTCTATAAATGATATTTTATTATAATGTTCATAACACTCAATGTAATGACCACGTGGGTGTTATATGTTTTGGAAAATAAACTATCTATTCTCATTCTCCAGAGATATAACATTCATAGTATGATACGACGATATTTGTAGTTTTGTTGTCTTCCAGTTTGCGTGGTGGTTCAATTATGGTTCAAATTGTCTCGGGTTTGCCTCAAGTACTGGTAAGTCAATGTTTTCCTGATTACAAGTACCACCCGACATATGACATGCTTTTTAGATTTTACCGCAGGTGCCAGACCCAATTGTTTCTTCTTATTGTACATGTACATATAGAGAGAAAACTTAAGTCCGATGGATTTTACTGCAAACAGCATCCAAGATTTAGACAATAAATTGTATAATGGAAATTGTGTGCTTCGGCAATGTACAATACGGCACTTATACTCCCTTACCTTCACGTTCGTTTGCTTATACGGCAGCAAGTGATAAAACCCCGCATACATATGTAGGAACAAAAGGATCAGAGTTCGCATTAAGCTTGGAAAGTCCTATTTTTCATGTCACATACTGGATGTAAACATGTTTCGTATTGTGTCTACATTTGTTTTATATCTTCCCACCAATTTGGTAATTTTAACTGAAAGATGTGGGTCGTATCCCTGTTATTGTTTAATTACAATAGATTTAAACTAACAATACCACTGTACAGATTGTCTCATTGTCTAGATGGATCATGGAAGACGTTTCACTTTTCCTCATGGTAGTATAACATTACATTTAAAGTGTCAAATGTACGGTACAGGACACGCGATCAAGGATAAATAGTTTTCATGCACGGATCCGGAATTTTTGGAGTGGGTCAGAGTCCTGGGAAATTATTGAAGTTTTGAAGCATGATATAGGTAAATTTTATTCAACTGTCGGTGGCGCATACATTAACCCTGCTGATTTAAATTGCCAATATTTGTTTGATAATCCTCGTAAATAAATACGGATATCTACTTTCATCGATTATGAGTACAGAAGTGCTGTTGTGAGTATTTAAATCAGCGGGGTTAATGTATGCGCTACTGACAGTTACATAAAATGTATCCATAGTAATTATTATAACGTCGACGCAAGGATTCAACTACAAATATACTAGGACGAAAAAGAAACGCCGGGTACATAAAATATGCAACACATGTCCGGCCGTGTTTCGCAAAACAAGAAGGGTCATCGTTAAAAGGGGGTATTTTTCACATAATCAGCATCGGAAATCGATTGAAACTTCAACAGCTGGTTCCATACAGATGACATTTCATACAAAAATAAATATAATAATCCAATAATACAATTTATCCCTTAAAACAATCATTATAGGTTACCCGGCGTTTCTTTTTCGTCCTAGTATATTCTGTCCCGATCTCCTCTTTCAAAAAACTTTACATTCGTCCCTGTCCTTGTAAAACGATCAACTAATCAAATACTGTTGTAATTCAAACTATGTGCTTTCTTAACCATTATACTAATATTATGATAAGAGTATTTTAGATACTTTTAAAAGTAACATAATATTGAGGAGATATATAATTGACTAGTTGCGTGCTACACAAAGACATTTGAGAATATTTCACTTCGGTATTAAAATTTGTATTAAAGATTTTAAGTCATTCACAGGCTGTGTAGAGTCGTTAAGTAGAGGAAAAGTGGTCCTTGGTGAAAACTTTTGTCACAATCAGCATTGTAATTCAAGCAGAAAATGTTATCCCTGCAGATCAAGTGGGGGTCATTTGATACACTTAATTTGTCAATGTTTGTATATATAAACTGTTTAAGAAAGCGATATATATCTATAATACTTTGATAGGACAAATTAGAAATTATACGTGAAAATATTTATACTGTGAATTAAAGATAATATTCATTATAATTTTCATATCACTGATCCGTGTGTTAGATTATAAATTATATATACATATAAATGTACTTGTACTTTATACAGCCGGTCATTGAGCTGGGATAGTACTGTCCAAATTAAAGTTTAAGTTACATAAAGGTGTCAAATAAGCTTTGATTTCAGCAGGAGATATGCGATAAACAGAATTCATTCGCCACGATTGAAAGTACTCATTCACAGATTTCAATTTAAACATCAACTTTTCTGAAACTATCAAAATTGTTGGGAAACATTTTTGAAGCAGGACATTAGTAATTTGATAATGACAATTTACTCTAAATTGACATACAAGTACAAGTGATGATGTTTCAACTAGTAAGAATCTTCTCCGTATGTCACGGTATAAACATTTTAGTGCATTTAAGACTTTTCTTTTATTGTATATTTCTTGCAATCTATAGTTCAGTTTGTCCTAAAATATTAAGACTTATATTTTGACACAATTACAGACACTGAATGGTATTTTGAAAAAGTTTAAAAATGTTAACCAATTCTGTGAACTAGTACCTTTAAGATAACTACATGGAGTTAGAACTTGCCACACATTTGATTCACCTTACCTTTAAACTTACAGAACAACTGTCATATTCTGTTCTTAAAAAAAGAAATAAAGCTTTTTGAAACATTTTAGTTCATTTATAACGACAGATAGATTGTTTGTGTACAGTGTTTTTGTCCAAAATGACCGAGAATAGTTTTCAAGCTCGATGCAACAATAAGATGAATTCTGGGAAAGCTTCGGATCTTCAAATACTTCAAATCTTATTTAACTCTCGTAGTGGAAGGGTATGCCAGTACTAATGACCTAATTGTCAAAGAAAGCTAAAAGGTGAGTCATTCGACTTAAGAGTGTTAAAACTGAAAGATGTAAAATCTTAATAAATTAATAAAGAACGCGCATAATATATTTAAATCAATAAAAGGGCCTAGTGGGCCACCGTCATATTCGCCTTTGGTAACACTGAATAACAGTATTTGTACTGCAAACTTCTATTAAAATCGATGCTCTTGAAAGCGGAAATGTCTTCATAAAGAAACTGGTTTCTTCTTAAATTAAATTTTCATAATTCTAAAAAAAATCGCATGATTTTTACTATTACCAAGATGGTTTCAACAGCGGAACTTTACTTAAAATGCATTACTATTAACAAAGTGGCACAATAACATGTAATACAAATGGTATATATTATTTAAGTCCTAAATTATGTCAATGTATAACCATATTGGTGAACATAATTAGATTACATTGTAGAGGTCAAATCGATTTGTAACCCATTTTGTATTCCATTGTACAGCTCAAGAAAAATGTCTAACCTCAGGATCCAGAAGATGCTGGGCTTATCAGCTACAGTGATCAGTGATTGTCAATTAAATGGCCATAAATCTCGATAACCTGCTGAGCTGACCACTATCAGGAGAAACATTCCCGATCTAACAATCCCAACTTATTAATTGATAGCAGACCACATGTTTGCTGACCATTTGAAGAAACATGACAAGATATATTGAAGTATATTCCAAAACGTAAAAATTTAACATTTTGTAAAGAAACTTTTGAACCATAGTATATATGCCTGTTTGTTACACTTTGTACAGTAAAGTTCCGCTATTAAGACCAACAAAATTAATGGTCTTAATAGCAAAACGGTCTTATTATAGAGATTCTTTTGTTAACAAATTAAGCATTTTGGTCTTAAGAATTGTCAAAAATGGCATGATTTTGAAAAAACAAAAGTGGTCTTAATAGCAAACTTTACTGTATTTTAGTTTTATTGCTTTCCCCTATAATTATGCATTTTTACGGATGTGTAGCCAGTGTAGATCCTGATCAGCCTGCACATTCATGCGATCTGATCAGGATCTGCACTGGTTATATTTTGAATAGAAATAACTGAAAAAAAGAAAAACAGCGGTGTAGATCCTGTTCAGGTGGTAAAGATATGCCAGCTAATCTGGATCTATACTGTTCACCCTGGGTGCCATGCAATAAAGGTATATTATGTATATTATGAATGTAATATATGTATATTATGAAGGAAAGGGTTAAAATAAATATTAAATATCCCATCTGATTTCTTTCAATGATTTCTTTTAGATAAATTCTCCTAACTGACCAACTACTCCTTATTTTGTAATTTGATACGGCCATTGATAGAGCATTAGCTGGGCAAATTAATGACTCCTGGGGTCAAGCATGTTATTATAATTTCATGGATACTGATCATCTAGCAGATAAGAAATCCAGGTAATTCAGGGAAGTTTAGACTTGTTTCTTGTACTGATTGTATTATTTACATCTTGTGTCCAACCACATAGTTCATTCTCAAAATCACATACAGTGCTATAATCTATCTCTGTAAATTGTGCAAAAAGTAGCCGTTTTCATCAAGCTACAGCAAGTCAGTGGTGCACACATTAATTCCGCTGATTTAAATACTAACTACAGTATATATGTATACTCACTATTTATAATAGCACATCAACTTTCAATTCTTATGGGAGGTTTCAAATTTTTGAATTTTGTCCATACTGGGCACGATCAAAATTCATATAAGTAGGTATTTTAACAGTAATTGTTTAATAGAGACTATTGTGAATTTTATGCAAGCAATTCATGAACTTCGTAACTTCCTCTAGTAAGATGAAAAATAGGCACCAGTGATTCAACATCTTTATTATTAAATATTGATGATAAAAAAGATGCCCAATTAAAAATCCCCAAGGACCCTGTCCCGCCCCAAAGACCCCCCAAACCCTTCCCCAGAGCCCTGCCACCCAGGGACCCTACCCCCCCGGTACCCTACCCCCCCCCGGTACCCTACCCCCCCCGGTACCCTACCCCCCCCCCCGGTACGCTACCCCCCCGGTACCCTACTCCCCCGGTACCCTACCCCCCCCCCGGTACCCTACCCCCCCCCGGTACCCTCCCCCCGGAGCCCTGCTCCTCCCTGCCCCCACCAAAGTACGGCCCCCAGGACCCTGACCCCCAAAGACCCTGTCCCCAAGGACCCTGTCCCGCCCCAAAGACCCCCCCAAACCCTTCCCCAGAACCCTACCCCCCCGGTACCCTACCCCCCCCCGGTACCCTACCCCCCCGGTACCCTACCCCCCCCCCGATACCCTCCCCCGGTACCCTCCCCCGGAGCCCTGCTCCTCCCTAAGGAGCCCTGCTCCTCCCCAAGGAGCCCTGTCCAACCCCAAGGACACCTGAGGATAGGTGAGCAGAACTCCTCAATCAAGGGGGAGAACTTCTCTACCACTTTCCCACCCAGGGGAGCGGGTATTCAACTCGCAAGAGCCGAATACAAAATATTGCTTTAACTCCGTAAAAAAACAGAGTTAAAACAATTGGAAAAGCAGAATCCCCTTACCAAGGGGAGAACTACCCTTCCCAAATTGTCCCAATAAGGGGACATAGTATTCAACTCTAAGGAGCAGAACACAAAAATGTACTTCAACTCCGTAAAAAACAGAGCCGAAGCACTTGGTTTTCACCGAATTCAACATTAAAAACCTACAACCCTTATATACAAAATTAATAACTATATTTTGGTTTGTAGCAAAAGCACATGTCTACAGATTTAAACGTGTCTAGTAAATAAAAAACAAACATTTTCTATTTTAAATATTTTATGGCAAAATGAATATGTTTTATTCTAAAGAAAATTTCGTTTTAAACTTCAATATGTATTTTTATAAGAAAGAATTAAATACAAGACACAAAATAAATAGAAAGGTGTGCATCAGTTATCCTCTCATTTTGAATACAAAATATATGTTATATATAGGTTATTTAACTTACATAATCTTAGGACCCAATTTAGCGCAATCGGCTAAATGGATGGAAATTGATACTTTCATTCAGCAGTTCAAAACCAAACACTGATGGTTCAAACCCAGTGAGTTCCATAAAAATTATTTTTTATTATTTTTTTTATTTATCATATTAGTATATAACACTATATAAAAAAGTTTTCTACACAGAATCATGAACTATTTTTTTTTTTAAAATAAATAAAAATATTTTTTTACATTATTTTTAGATTAGTTGAATTTTTATATATTTGACTAATTTAAGTCTATTTATTGACTTATTAATTTTTTCAGCATTATTTCAAATTATGAAGCATGAGTGGCATCAAAGAATTTTATGAAGTATCGTAGGCGGATCTAGCGAGGGGGTCAGGGGGTCCGGACCCCCCCCCCCAGAATTTCCAAAATGTACCTGTCCATTAGTATATTTCTTGACTGAAAGTCATTTTAAGTAGCATGAAGCAATTTTTCTCGGATGTGTAAAATGTGGTTGTGGTTTGAAAGTTTGGACCCCCAGAAAAAATCCTGGATCCGCCCCTGAGTATACCCCTAATTTAATAAAACTTTGATTTTTTACACCAACCAATTGACAGGCAATAACAACCTCGTAGTGGTTTTCCGAATACATACCTCGAGTAATCTTTACATCAAACTGTGACATTTTGGTACATGCTATCTGATCTTGTGCAAATATATGTTCCTTCGTCACCAATAGTCACGTGTGACGTCACATTTAAAATGGAACCTGCAAAATATTTTACAAACTGACTAGATAAGATTAGATTATATTTATTTTGACATACAATGTTACAACATGGCACACATAATAACATACAAGTTACAATAATAACATACAAGTAACAATAATAACATCAAGTTACAATAATAACATACAAGTTACAATAATAACATACAAGTTACAATAATAACATCAAGTTACAATAATAACATCAAGTTACAATAATAACATCAAGTTACAATAATAACATACAAGTAACAATAATAACATCAAGTTACAATAATAACATACAAGTAACAATAATAACATCAAGTTACAATAATAACATCAAGTTACAATAATAACATCAAGTTACAATAATAACATACAAGTTACAATAATAACATACAAGTTACAATAATAACATACAAGTTACAATAATAACATACAAGTTACAATAATAACATCAAGTTACAATAATAACATCAAGTTACAATAATAACATACAAGTTACAATAATAAACAGTATAATATATGCATTACTGAATGGTCATATCAATCAACATTATACATCAAGGATGACACAAATAAACTCTTATTTTCGTTGTTGTCCTTGACAAAGTAAATACGAAAAATTGAACACTCATTTTCATCACTTTTAAAAACACAAGTAGTGAATCACAGTAGCGTAGCCAGGACATCTAATCACATGAATCAAAACATAATGCTTAAGTTCATATTGCGCATGCGCAAAAATTACAACAGTCTGTATTGACCCCCATTAAAAGACGTTATAAAATATAAACGTGAAGAAACGAAAAGACGAAGATACGACAGATGTAAGGCGAAAACACGACATCTTTTATTTGTCGTATTGTTGCATTTATTTTGTCAGGTGTTCGTTTCTTCGCCACGAAGAAACGAAAAGACGAAGATACGACAATCTATGGATCTGTCGTGTCTTCGTGTTTTCGTTTCTTCGTTTCTTTGCGGCAAAGAAACGAAAATACGACATGGCATAAATCAGCCACCATAAAAATGAGATGTATGCTTATAATTTATTCCATGACTCAGACAATTGTTCAATCGTATATTATAGATAACGTCACACATATATTATTTTGTGGCATCGTCACCTATTTTTTGAGGCACTTGGGTTTAAAAGGCGAGACACACCCGAACTTTATTATTATTATATTATTATTATTATTATTATTATTAATGTCTTTATTTAAAGATGAGAACTCCTTAAGCGCAAGGCTTATCTACCAGAAGGTCATCTAACAACAATGCAAAACAATGTAAACAACATATATACATGTAAAAGCATTAAACAAAATACACACATAATATTGAATTAAACACGACATTCCCACACCCCCACACTCACACACGCACACCCAATCCCCGCACACCCCAACACACACCACAAACACACAGCCACACACACACACACACAAAAGCAATAGCATCAAGCAGCAAACTGGAGCGTTAATAATAATGACTTTCAATACACAAGGAAAGTGTCAGCGACTATTAAAGTTTGTAATGTCATATACTTTCACAAAACATTATGAACTACTTGGAAAGGATACAAGAAAACGAAAACTTTTTAGAGTCACAAGACGGTATTTAGTCAAACACGTCAAAACAAAATGAAAACTATATAAGAATCATGTTTCATTTCAAAGAAAACAAACATAGAGCTCAATTATTGATACTTAATATCACATCGGAAATGTAGCTGACATCGTCAAGTGTAGTTGTTCTGAAAATGTAATTCAACAAGCATTCACAAATATTCATACATAGACGGATCCAGCGGGGTGTCAGGGGGGTTCGGACCCCCCCCCCCCTAGAATTTGGAAAACGTATCTGTCCAATAGTGTATCTCTTGACTGTAGGTCATTTTTAAGTATCATGAAGCAATTTTTCTCGGTGATTAATATAGATTTAAAGGTTGTGTAGTTTTTATTATTAAAGCTTAGAAGTGAAAAACTTTCATAACGTTGCTGCTTTGTTCTATTTGAACCTTTACAAATACTGTTGTATATTGTCACCATGTGTAATATGTCCTTATATTTGCATTATTCTTGTAAATTTGTTGTTCAATGTTCAATGTACAATGTCTTTGTTTACCTGGGCCTGACATGTTGTAAATATACCCGGTATGTATGGTCAAATGTATACCTTGTATACAGATTTTGCTAGTAATAAAAGTAAAGTAAAAGTAATTAATATATAGCTTTTTTCTGCAAAATGTGTATTACGTGGTTATGGTTCGAAAGTTCGGACCCCCCCCCCTAGAAAAGTTCAGACCCCCCACCTGGAAAAAACCTGGAACCGCACCTGTATATTGTCTAACATGTGTACTACAAACTGTGAATAGAAATGTTTTATACCTAAAAAGAGGTTATTTGTTTGACGGGTGTAAGTGTGAATAAATTTAATACGCGCCATACTATTTTGATATGGAATGTATAATACAATATTTTAAAGAGTTTAACAATTTTATATTAAATATTTTAAACATACACAACCATCAGCGAAAAAGTGCATATTACCTAAAAAGTCAATCACCATAAACAGATATCCTGTAGAGCGTTGTTGTACAGGATCTCTAATGTCCGCATGAAAATCCCTGTATAAATGTAGGACTTCTATTTGATTTCTGTTACTACAATATCTGTCTGTAAATTTATGCCAGTGTATAGAAGGAGTCTGATCTGATGTTTTCAGTTGGTACTATACCAGACGTCGCGCACGGTATTTGAATAATGACGTTGTTCGTGTATTTTCAACGATTTCTGTTGGCATATATAGTAATTTGTACAACGAATCTACATTGGCATATTATATATCACAAGAACGAGTATTGTCTGCTGATTACAATGATATTTTAATGAAAGGAAATAAACCGTTTGTAAGGATTTTGTCGTTCCATATGTGAAGCGCGACAACGCCGTTTTTGCCTGTCCCAGCGTAACATGCGCGTATCTTTTTTTACTCGAAAAAATGCAGCGGTTTTGTTAAAAACAGATGACATTCCTCAAAAATTTGTGTTTTGACGTTGACATCATTTCCGCTGCAGACGTCAAAATTGTTTCTGAAACAAGCACCCGGTTATATCAAGATTTTACAGCATTAAGGTGAGCGAAAATTGTGTCCCATTTTCGTTGATGGTATCGATTCAATATTTTTATCGTTTTTTTACAGATACATATATAATAGAGAAGGGTTGATTTTTACATGAACAAAATGTACTTTTTATCATCTTTACAATCATGTAGAAATGAAGGTAAATATCGCATTAAGCAGAGTATAGTTGAAAAAATCCCGTGTCTAGCAAAAATGTCACAACGCCCGTAATTGACGTATGCTTTAATGTTAACGTTACTTTCATGCGATGTTTGAAAAAAACTATTTTGTTACAAGAAATAACAAATTGGAGAATCTGTTTGTAATTTTTCTACATTTTAATTTGATATATAAATGTTGGTATATTTAGCGATAACAAATGCATGGCGAGTGAAAATCCGTGTCTAGCAAAAATGTCCGCAAAATATTTTCTGCGACGTCATTTATGATAAAAAATGACAAAATTACTATGTGAGTGTTTTAGTCGAAGTGCGTTTGATCAATCATTATATAACTTGCAAAGTCTTAACCTTGGTGTAACGGTCATGCATGAGTTTTGCGACGGTTGAAGCGCACAATATAAGAGTCGCAACTGTATGGGTGATGTTTCGTGCAATAAACTAGGCTATGATATTCTGATCAGAAATTACCATGAAATTTCCCACGACAAAGGGCCGCAGTCAGTGGTCTTATCTTTTAGAAAGAAAAATGCTGTGTACCTAGCTACCTTGCTAAAAATAGAAAAAAATCACACATAATATTATGTAAAATAATAAAAAATGCAAACATGTATTGTATCATAATTACCCCTTAAGTTGAACACTTGTAGAATAAGATATTATTTAGTTACAGACTAAGAAATAAAATTTTATTTTACCAGGTTTTAACGCTGTGTCAACACAATTTAGAACATTTTACAACGTCCAGCGCACCTAACCTAGCTTTCCTGGATCCTTGTCTATACCAGTACTCACCTACCCTTCCACAAGGCCAGAAACTTCTCCATATTATCTAATCAATAGAGGAAAATCGACATTATTGTCAAATTTTCATGGAAGGTTATAACGGGTGGGATTCGAACCCGTACGATCGTACCCCCTTTGGTACACAAGATTCCGAAACCCCGACGGGCTTAATATTTAAGTTGGAAATATACAATATAGAATATTTGCAATTTGAAGCAATTTCTCCAACAGTACTCTTGTTACTTTCCAAAGTAGCATCATCCTAATATTAACAATGAATTTATACAGAGTTGAAAGAGGTTTTGTTGTCAAATCAATCTCTTCGTTATATAGTGTGCATATAATTTAGTATTTTCAACATGATGCGAACAAACTCACAAGTTCATTAATCATAGTAAATAATCATTTGAGTCCAAGAACCTCTTTTTTAGTATATACATGTATAGAGTCCTGGTTTGAGTTTGTCTAATAATGTCAAAGGTATGTACTGTGCACCAATACAATTGTCAAAAAAATGGAGTGTCAGAGGGTAAAAAATATGCCGGCTAACTGAGACTGGAACCTGGAAGTCCTCACTTGCGAGGCAAGTGCTCTCCCGACTGAGCCATTCGTCCAATTTGTACTGTGACAAAAGTGCTCTCCCGACTGAGCCATTCGTCCAATTTGTACTGTGACAAAAGTGCTCTCCCGACTGAGCCATTCGTCCAATTTGTACTGTGACAAAAGTGCTCTACCGACTGAGCCATTCGTCCAATTTGTACTGTGACAAAAGTGCTCTCCCGACTGAGCCATTCGTCCAATTTGTACTGTGACAAACTCCCCTACATACAAAGGCGGATCTAGCGGGGGATCAGGGGGGGGGTCCAGACCCCCCTCTAGAATTTCCAAAATGTTGAAAAAAAAGCTTGCTATAGGCCCTGTATAAGTTGAGATCCGTCGAGCTCGCTTTGAGGCTTTGAGTCATATTAGATAGGATTGGCTCACAATATAGCTCTTATTCAATATTTTAGCACTCAATATCAGAAAATAGAATTTATTAAATTCATTTAAAAAACTATCACGTTTTCAATGAAAACATGTGTAACAGATATGTACGATTATATGATAGTTTATTTATTTCCATTACATATGCAAATGCATGCGAACAATAAATTTTACAATGTTGCAGACGATCAACAAAGAGAATACTCATGAATATAACAACGTTGTATGAAATTTAACATTAAGCTTACAGGCACGTAGGAAGCATTTTCAGATTGGGGGGCTAATTTATTCAGATTTATTACTTAAATACTTAATGTTACAGAACTAATGTTTAAGTTTAATTTTACACTGCATTTGAGCATCTTGTTCCATAAAAAGTGTTTGTAATATTGATTTTGCCGAAAAAGCACGAACATATCAATCAATTGAGTGTGACAGATTATATAAAGATCCTCAATCATTATAACTGAGCTGTAAATATTGGGGGCTAAGCTCCCCCTAGCCCCTCCCCCCTGTTCCTACGGGCCTGGCCTATAATATATACATTTAAATTATTAAGGGGGTATGCCGATTTTAAAAACATACTTTTGAGGCATAAATTTCGCGTGGGGCTTACAACAGAACCCGCAATTCTATAATGTTTTAACAGTTACATAAGGAGGTATGGGTAGTAGTTATTTTGGTGTTTAAACACAGTTTTAATAGTAGAAGCTTTATGTCCCGCAGATATAAAAAATATTGAGAATTTATTTTTTGGGGTTGACAAATATTCAACTATTGATATTTATGTAATAAGGCTTTTAAAAAAATACATAATGTACAAGTATGTATACATGTACATATATACAGGTTTACACCATTTAGTTATGGGGGTTAAAAACGCTATTAGGTATTTGCAGAGAATTTTAGATACGTGTGTGATCCATTCACCATTCAAAAGATGAATACAGAATAGCTTGACATATTTTTCTGAAGTCAGAAACTTAAAAACCAGTATAAGAACACAAGGGCTAGTTACCTGTATAAAGTAGGGCTGTGGATCGTTGAGCTAGTGGCGATCCGATCCCAACCACGATTCACGTGAAGCAATTCACGAATCGAACCACCATTCACTTGTTAATGGAGAAGCATACAGAATTCGTGTAATAACAGAAATAAGTGAAGAATTACAGAAGCTTTTACTATATGGAAATGCATGTACACCAAACATTTCTATTACCAGTCGTTTTATGGGCATTTTCAGTGATAACTGTTTTGTTTAAATGTGTATAAATCGAAATTTTGATACAAGGCAATTTTGTCTCTTCATAAATTAAAGTTTTCATAAGTAGTGCGACTCGTTTTCAGTGGTAATTAAGCTAAAAATGTTCTTTTATTTAAAAAGAAAATAGATCACGATCCGACGATTGCAGACGTGACGAATATTCGTACTCGATTTTCTGGTCGAGATCGGGAATATCCGAGTACTCAGATAGTCCCAGCAGCCCTAGTATATAGTACTAGTTTTCCTATACCATCTCCATACATGTGATACCAATGTTGAAAACATAGAGTATGGTTTGCTGGTAGTACAGGGAGATAATTATGGCAGTATCATTTTGTTGAGTTGGACCTGATAATTCTATATACAAATAATTTCCACTGGCTGAAAACAAACAAGAAATGTCTTTAAAATCATATTCTGCGCTATGTAGAGTTCAGTTTGTTTGAAGTATAGAGTCCTATTCAACCATATACCAACCAGGAGCGTACCACAATCAATTAGCATAGTAAGTTACCCATAATACACAGAGAAAATAGTCAGCAGTAAATGTCCGTGCTACGCAACTGTTTATCACAAATAACCAATGGTACCATATGTTTTACTCATTTCTCTACATGTATACCGTAAGAGAAGTTTATAGGACAAACATCTATGGTAGAGCAAATTGTATTTGTTAAAATAACTTTAGTTCAAAAGTTAGCTAACATAGCTGCGCCAAAATGAAACTTGATTTAACTATTAGTGTCATTAGGATTGCTAGTCTCATACTGGTTTATTAACAAAAAGAGCATTACTAAATATCAGCTTCAAAAATAACTACGTTTGATTGCTGAGTATGTTTATCATTGGAATCCAAATATGCAGCGAGACGTGAACAGCCTCTTACTACATGCCAACGTTAGCCTTTATTTATTATACATGCATACATCTATATTTGGCAAAAAACGGTATTACATACAGTACCCACCAAAAGTTTGGAGACATTTTCACTTTGTAGGCCTACTGAATAGCCTCTATCTAAAACTTGATAACTGTTTACTTTTAAATGCTTATTAATTTTTAATTTATTTTTTGGTTATCAATATAAATTTAACTGAGACCTCAAAATAAGCATAAAAGCTATGTTATGAAAAATAATTACGATTTACATGATTTTGGGGGCTTTAGAAAGTCGGTTGCTGAATCTTATAAATGTGTTACATTCATGAAATTTTATTTCATTAAATTACAAACAATACTTAAATATATTAAAAATAATAATTCTACAAAAATAATCATTAAACTTTAAGAATTGTAGTAAATTTCTTTTGTCTCTTTTGGTGGGTACTGTAAGTAAGTAAGTAAGGTTTTTATTAAAGTGACATGTGTAAGATACAGTACAAAAATATAAAGAACAATGTAATATAAGAACAAAATACACCCGGCCCTATGGACCTATAAGTCACTGTATGAAACTAAATGTATATACACTAAAATCAAATACATAGAATTATCCATTATATACTGAAAGGATAAAGAAACGCAGGGTGAAATATAAACCAGAAATTAAGTATGGTATCCGGCTTTATTTAAAACGAAATTTCGTATACTTACAGATAAATTAATGCTTAAAAATTTCCAAAGTCTGTATATTGCATCTGTCAATTGGTTTAGTGGAATTAAAGATTAAATTGAATGGACCCATAGGATTTTGAAATTGAAATTGATCTGAGTCATCAATATTTTGTGTGTCCACCGTTTGCCGTGGTCACGGTCCTTATTCTTCTGGTCATAGAGTTCATGAGAGCGTTAATCCGTCTTATGGGGATGTTATGGGGATGTTGTCCCACTTTTTAATCAGAGCTCTGATCAACTGCTCTTGAGTAGCAGGGGGAGTTGGCGCTTTCGAACCTGATTATGCTTGATCAGGGCTACATGGCGGCCAATCTAGTGGTTGAATGTTGTTATTGGCCAGAAAGACTTGGCAATTCTGCCTCAGTGGAAACCGTCGTGGAGCATGTGCAGCAACCCAGGTCTTACGACGCTGACGTAGAGTAGGGGTAAGTTGTGGATCTACGTAGGGGCGACGTGCTCTTACACCAACTTCTCGTAATCGATTCCTTACAGTTTTTGAACTTATAGGACACCCATGATTTCCACGAACATTTAGTGCACTCTCAACGGCAGTAAGACACCGATTACACACATGACAGACGACGATATAGTGATCGTGACGTTACGCGCGGACGTCCTGACCTAGGTCGATCGGCCAATCGCCCAGTTTCCCGCAGACTTCTTACAAGACGTTCTATGGTGGAAACATTAACACCAAATTGCCTAGCAACCTAATTTTGTAGCTGTCCTTGCATCAGCATCTGAATGGCCTGACCCCTTTGAACTTCTGTGGGTCGTGCCATTCTTAAAAAAAATCAAATTCTCAATTAATTTTAGGAAAGCAGTTGGTCCTTATAAAGACTAACGCAGAGTGACTTGACCAACGCTGCATGAGACCAGAACAACACGGTGCACGAGATTTTTGTTTTTTCCTTCCTCCATTTACCAGAACTGCGCACTGAACCGTGACTAAATTTTCGATACATGGCAAGGTGTAATATGACCCAATTACTCAATCCACAAAATTTCACTTTATTTGGAGAACGCGTTTTCAAAATATCAGAAGAAATGTTACCCTGCGTTTCTTTATCCTTTCAGTATATATATATATACTGTATGTCTTTTGCCATTTACAATATTTATGGCCAAACCACGTAATCAAGACAATCATATATAACAAATACAATATTTTAAATACTACAAAACAGGTATATCAATATTGTAATAAAACAATGAATTGTTAATTAACATTTAGATAATAAAAATTAGTCAATTACGACGACAGGTGCATGGCATGCTGTTCACAAAGTGGCCTTCAACATAGAAATCATTGTTAAAATTTTATGAAAGGGGGGTCGTACATCCCGTGGTCGGGTATTGCACCATGGCTGTCAGATTCCAAAATATACTTCATTAAAAGTTAGTATAACGTGCAAATGCTCCACGTATGATCGGAATCTGGTCCAGTATTTTGTGTTTGTGTTGGTCCATTAAGAATTGCCCAATCCATTGCAGCTCAAGAAAAATGTCTAACCTCAGGATCCAGAAGATGCTGGGCTTATCAGCTACAGTGATCAGTGATTGTCAATTAAATGGCCATAAATCTCGATAACCTGCTGAGCTGACCACTATCAGGAGAAACATTCCCGATCTAACAATCCCAACTTATTAATTGATAGCAGACCACATGTTTGCTGACCATTTGAAGAAACATGACAAGATATATTGAAGTATATTCCAAAACGTAAAAATTTAACATTTTGTAAAGAAACTTTTGAACCATAGTATATATGCCTGTTTGTTACACTTTGTACAGTAAAGTTCCGCTATTAAGACCAACAAAATTAATGGTCTTAATAGCAAAACGGTCTTATTATAGAGACTCTTTTGTTAACAAATTAAGCATTTTGGTCTTAAGAATTGTCAAAAATGGCATGATTTTGAAAAAACAAAAGTGGTCTTAATAGCAAACTTTACTGTATTTAGTTTTATTGCTTTCCCCTATAATTATGCATTTTTACGGATGTGTAGCCAGTGTAGATCCTGATCAGCCTGCACATTCATGCGATCTGATCAGGATCAGCACTGGTTATATTTTGAATAGAAATAACTGAAAAAAAAGAAAAAAAAGCGGTGTAGATCCTGTTCAGGTGGTAAAGATATGCCAGCTAATCTGGATCTATACTGTTCACCCTGGGTGCCATGCAATAAAGGTATATTATGTATATTATGAATGTAATATATGTATATTATGAAGGAAAGGGTTAAAATAAATATTAAATATCCCATCTGATTTCTTTCAATGATTTCTTTTAGATAAATTCTCCTAACTGACCAACTACTCCTTATTTTGTAATTTGATACGGCCATTGATAGAGCATTAGCTGGGCAAATTAATGACTCCTGGGGTCAAGCATGTTATTATAATTTCATGGATACTGATCATCTAGCAGATAAGAAATCCAGGTAATTCAGGGAAGTTTAGACTTGTTTCTTGTACTGTGTATTGCATTGAACAATTATCAAATCTCCGAGATGAAGAGTCAAATTATCCGAATCTCAATAGAGTCCACGAACAACAGGAACACGTCTAAATCAAAGATGAAAATGTAATAATATAGACAATCTGTAGAGCTGCGCTGCCTCTTGAAGACGTCTCTCTTAGGATTTCAGTAATTTGTGATAACAATGGAACATCCACTTGATCATGTAAATGTAATAGAGTGGTTCATTTAGTGAACAGTAGATAATGCTTTAGTTTTGTCCTTTTATCCAAACTATAGCCTATGGGTACAATTAGCTATTTAAATATTTGATCATGTTCGTATGGCAGTATTGAGAAACGAATTGTAACAATATTGTGAAAGAAATTGTTCGGATGTTTCGATGATCTTGACAAAAATTAGGATGCTTTGAATGTATTAGCGGTTTTTGATAGATTTCTATCATTTTTGAAGAGGTGGGTTATGAAAGCGTCGTGCAATCATAAAAAATTGTTACAATCTATGGTCTTTGATTAAACAAAGTTCGCAAATCGTCCCAACATTCGATATTGAGTCAATACGCTTTATAAAAGATTGTTAAATAAGTAAATAATGTTAACTACTTGAAATATGACCTTGTATTTAACATACCAAATGAGTTTTTATCATTGACTTAGTGGTTTTTTAATGTAGCAAAATATATAACAATTAACTCACATCACCTGCCAGTACATTGAACATCGTAGAGTGACATGTCTAACTTTTCATAAATGTTATCTGCAGTGAATTGAAAAATCAATGAGCTATTTTATACATTGATTACACAGGGACAGGATACGTTGTATTTTGGTGCATGAGAATCCCGCTATGAGGAGTGTGCCTTCATTCAAAGTTTTCATGTTCGCTGTTTACAATGCTGAAGTACTACATAAACACAGAAGTAAGCCGAATATGCTGTCACGCAATACAATGTACCATACATGCATGCAGAGATTGAAGACTTCAGTTGCATTATTTGATTTAGACGTTCACATGTGTTTTACTTGAATTTCTGTTACAATAGAAGCGGTATAGTCAGTGAACGTGTAACAGTATGTAACTTAGACTGTAAAATTCATTTAGAAATTAAAAAAATGATGGCATTTATGCACGTTCACCGACTTTACAGCTATTACTCCTGGTAGTCGGGCTACTGGTATCTATCTCCCTGGGTAGTCTTTTACACCGCCTAGTGCAGCCGACAAATTGACGCAACGGAATTATACCACCCTCGTAGGTACCAATTTACACATAGGTGGAGTGAAGCAATCGTATGTAGATTTCTTGCTTGAGGAAATTGGCAGTGTCCCTAGTTGGGTTCGAACCCGGGACCTCTTGATCCATAAGGGTGCGTCTTACGACTACTGCTTCCATTTACTTATTTTTATTACATTATTATTTTTTATCTTATTTTACTAATGTCTTTAACGAGGGTTTGACGTATGTAAAATCAAGAATCACATTATTACAATAGTAGATTGAACTGATAGTTCACAGCAGTCAAAAGCTACCATTGTATAACAGATGTGAACGGGAGCTATCGCATTCGTTCAGTTAAACCATTTATTCTGCAAACGGTAGCGGCTACCGGAAGATACCGGTAGTTATAACTTTGTGCTTTAGCTAGAGCTCGTTCACTTGCCGAGTAAAGACATTGTTACATTTTGTACGCAAGTTTGATATCACTAGAGCTCTTTTAAATAATTTATCTGTAAGACGTCTGTTGCAGATGTTGTTCTGGTAATGACAATTTTAGTGCAAATCGACATATGACTGCAAAAGATGGTGATTTATGTATAAAACTCTACCCTGTTAGTAACAATATATAAATGACTCAGTTCTATTGTTGGGTCTTATATTTTATATTTCTCACAAAAAATAGTTAAGTTAGTCTTTAAACATTTAACAGAACAGAACAGAACTGAACAAACCTTTATTTTCTCAAAGCATGATACATGATACTGACGCAGGCTAATAATTTCAAGATGTCAAAACCTTAACCAAACTTGTTAGCGGAAAACGTACGAAGTGTATATGGGGACATTGTGTAAGTATTGCACAGTTTGTACTGCACTTTCAGTATCTAAATGATATTGTAAAATCACACCATGAAATCTCTCAGACTTTGTCTACCAGGTTTTTATTTTAGCCTGACATATTGATTTCTTGTTCTGTATCGTGGAGAGCATTTGATATGTCACTCTTATTTACTGGAATACACGAGTAATTGTCGCTCTGAGAAAGTAATTGTCATTTACAAGCGGGTAGAGTGGAACAGTGACGATCTCAATTAAACAATTCTACAACAATGACGGGCCACACACTAAATTGAACTATTTAGCTTTGAGACATTTCAGGGGATTTCGATCTTTTTATACAATTATGTGGGGGCCTCAATTTTGATAATATATTTCTAAACATAGATAAGTGTCTCAGATGAACCTAAATTCAGATTTAAGATTTAAATTTTTATGAAGGTTTTGGTATTTTACATGCCTCTCAGTCACAAATGTAAGAACCTCAAGGTAGATTGACAATCTACTGAGACAGAAAGGGGCCTCAATCGATTTCCCTACAAGATCAAAGACATGGAAATCAGATTAGTAAATCTGATTCTACCTCATTTCCAGTCATGCAATATAAATCATAATAACAAAATAATTGTAGTCAGGCATTTACATTTGAATAACAGATTTAAAGTCAGCGTTTTCTGTCATTCCATTCCACAATGTTCTTCGCACAAAATATCCGTAGCCTATCCCAAGCCTGGTTGAGAAATGGTGAGGGTGTCCATTGCTGTCAAAGTATCCAGCAGAAGAAGATCTTTTCAGAATGTCACTACTGGACACTTAAGTTCAAGCCATTGTCTGTACATTATTCCATAATTAATACGAAGTGGACGGACTCTTGTGAAAAAACAAACCCATAACTCAACAACGACTAGCGTACTTAAGTCACAGTTATTGCCGTCCGCACGATTAGCTTTGTCAGTTGTGTATCTGTCTTCAAAATCATGAATCTTGGAATCAATTCCTAGACAAGACCAACATATACCTTCGTGTTGTTTGGTTATTGCAACAAGCTAGGGCTGGGGGTAATTGGTAAGTACTGGTTAAAACTAACAGTCAATGATATGGTTAATACTCATGTACACTAGACTTTGTTTCTTTATTTCTTTCTTTGTAATCGAATTAATACAAAGTTCTATCCTTTGATATCAATACAGACTTTCCAAAGAAATGAGTGTCCAGCTTTAATAAGTATTTAATACAGAGAACTTGAAGATGTTCTTTACATCGAAGCATCACAAACGCATTCTCGTACCCATAGGTTTTTAAGAATTCTAGTTCTAAATTATATGTTCTGTTCTATTCTCTTCTTATAATCTTGATAACCGCTTGGTACGAGAATACCTAAACGTAGCATGTGTACTTGTATACTGAGTTATAGCAATCACTTACTGTGGTTTTATCTGACTACAAAACCTTACAATACTCTATCAATAACATTAAAGTACACACTTTCTGATTCAGGTTATGTTTTTTTTCTAATTTTTTTCATTAAAAAAAGAAATAAATTGATTTGATTACGTTTCGGTTAGTGAAAAATATTTGAGCAGTGCGGGCGATATATTGCTTTAATTAAATCATTAACACTATTTGAAGAAATGAAAATTCTCCCTCAGCCCTTATTTCAGACTCTTGCTATCAAACTGCATGCTAAGCGAAATATTATATAAACTACTTTTGATGAAATCAAGATAACCTTGGTATTTTACAACAAAATGTACTTAGGCATGTAATAATTTGATATGTTTATGACCAATCCGCAACTTGAGAAGATCTCGGACTGATAAACGCTTGATAACAATCTTGTGGAACGCAACTCGCAAACTTGCACATGTTTTCTATACATACATTCAACCCTTTACAATCCCCTAGGGGCCAATATCATGTTATGATAGACATGTTATTACATATTGTATTTTCCTGACGTAATCAGTGTGGCGATCAGCAGTTTTTGTATTTTTTAACAGTTTGGCATTTTCATTACAAATCGACCTATCAAAATATTGATGGTTTAATTATCGATTTTAACACTTAAACAATAACTTTAGGACCTTTTATTGACTAAACCTGTTGACCCTGGCGTAAAAGCTCGACCCCTTTTTCTCAGGAAGTTTCAATTTAAAATGAAAGTGTCATATTAATAAAATATAATGGGATAATGAAAATAGTTGACGTTTTTTGTGATTAAAATAAAAAAATCAACAATAAAAAGTGATAATTGACAATAATTATCGATAATATTTTTTCAGGCACGTTACGTAAGAATTCAAATGAGAGGAGATTTTGAAAGACGGATAGTAAAGGGGGTAGATGAAATTGAAATTTTTAATATTATGTAATTTGCTGAAGTCATTGTTTTTTTCAAATTTCTGAGCAACTTAGCAATGCCACTGTTAGTCTGTTAGAGTTAGTCTTTGATAAGATAATAATTTCAGTAAAACTATGGATGTACAAGGACACCTAGCAACTCAAATAAATAAAGTTTCGTCCCATTAAATCAAAAAGGTACCATCTTTTATAAGATTAAAGAACATTTTGTTACCTTTTTGTGTTAAGGGGTGTGGTATTGTCCTAAATATCAAAGTATCTAGAACACATTGCAAAGTTACCTAACTACAGGTACTAATTCAATAGCTTCCCAAATAGATTATGTAAAAATCACTGTCTCTCTGACTATCTAGGAAGAGCAAGTCCAATCAGGGATCAGGAACCGGAAAATCACCTGAGCCTTATCCAGCCCGGAGACCGGTCCAATACGGATTGTTCTTCGTAGTCATTTAGTCATGATGCCGACCCAGGTTTAAAGCGCAGTATGAGACGCACAGGATTTGGCATCTAATGTCCTGAGGGAATTACTGGTTGGTTTAAGCTTTATCCAAACTGGTATTACCCTTCCATAAAATCCGACAATAATGACGATTTCCTTTCATCATCGTCTGACTTATGAAAAGTTGCGTACTGGTTATAGAGATAGGTCCAGGAAAACTTGGTTTGGTGAGCTGGCCGTCGTAAAATGACTATACTGATTTGTTTATAGTCACAGCGTTAAACTGTACCAAAAACGACATGATGCCATATCTTCAATAATTCATCATTTCATTTAAAAAATGTAGAAATATAAAAACTAATATAAAACTGGAAATTATTACGTTACATAGTTAACAACTACCAGAAAAGAATACATTATAGATTATGACGATGAAAATTCACATCTACACATAAAGGTTAACAATGTCGAAAATGACCGAAGGATGACGAATAAGTCCCTGAACAAAATATTACAATGTTTTTATATGAGAAACACCATACTTCGTATTTATCTGACTTGAAACATGTCAGTTTATTGACAAAGTGATATGTTTGCTATTATGTTGTTTTCAATGTAGAGTTGGGACCAACAGTCATGTCAGTCTTGCTTAACAACAAAATCTACTTAAACAAGGTCATATTATTCAATTAGGTAAATATATAAACCTACTAACGGTCTACATAAAAACACTCTAGCAAATTATTCAATTAAGGCCAAAGGTATATTAAGTGATTTTTGTTGATATTTTTACTATCATTTTGTAATCAATTATACAGTGCCCTTCAAAAGTACTTCGACAAATCCTGTTGTTTTGGTTGGATTTAACGCCGTAGCATTACACTGTATTGGTCATATCACGACAGTCAGTCAACCATTCTCATACCCAGAGTCTAGTAAGATTCTCGATACTAGTTAGATAACCTGGGGTACGAGAATGTCAGTAAACCTTCTCACCGTACAATGAAAGGCTGGAATTCTTCATAAAGCGTTGTTCAGTTAGATGGCGTAAACTTCCGTCGGTGACAAATAACCTGATTCATGTTTAACCATGAGCAAATGAAACAAAGAGTCATATGAGCAAACCAAAAAAATCAGCAATAAAAATTAAGTTGAGCAACATAATATTTAAACTATGTTACATGAATAAGCTTTGATAACACATTCTCGTACCCCCGAGGTACCCTGCTAGTATCGAGAATCTTACTAGACTCTGGGTACGAGAATGTTTGATAATACATTCTCGTACGCCGAGGTACCCCGCTAGTATCGAGAATCTTACTAGACTCTGGGTACGAGAATGTTTGATAATACATTCTCGTACCCCGAGGTACCCCGCTTGTATCGAGAATCTTACTAGACTCTGGGTACGAGAATGTTTGATAATACATTCTCGTACGCCGAGGTACCCCGCTTGTATCGAGAATCTTACTAGACTCTGGGTACGAGAATGTTTGATAATACATTCTCGTACCCCGAGGTGCCCCGCTAGTATCGAGAATCTTACTAGACTCTGGGTATGAGAAAGTTTGATAATACATTCTCGTACCCCGAGGTGCCCCGCTAGTATCGAGAATCTTACTAGACTCTGGGTACGAGAATGTTTGATAATACATTCTCGTACCCCGAGGTACCCCGCTAGTATCGAGAATCTTACTAGACTCTGGGTGTGAGAATGTTTGATAATACATTCTCGTACCCCGAGGTGCCCCGCTAGTATCGAGAATCTTACTAGACTCTGGGTACGAGAATGTTTGATAATACATTCTCGTACCCCGAGGTGCCCCGCTAGTATCGAGAATCTTACTAGACTCTGGGTACGAGAATGTTTGATAATACATTCTCGTACCCCGAGGTGCCCCGCTAGTATCGAGAATCTTACTAGACTCTGGGTACGAGAATGTTTGATAATACATTCTCGTACCCCGAGGTACCCCGCTAGTATCGAGAATCTTACAAGACTCTGGGTACGAGAATGTTTGATAATACATTCTCGTACCCCGACGTGCCCCGCTAGTATCGAGAATCTTACTAGACATACATTCTCGTACGCCGAGGTACCCCGCTTGTATCGAGAATCTTACTAGACTCTGGGTACGAGAATGTTTGATCATACATTCTCGTACCCCCGAGGTACCCTGCTAGTATCGAGAATCTTACTAGACTCTGGGTACGAGAATGTTTGATAATACATTCTCGTACCCTGAGGTACCCCGCTAGTATCGAGAATCTTACTAGTCTCTGGGTACGAGAATGTGATAATACTGAAATTACCTGCGGTATGAAATATCAGTTTTTCTCAAATTTTCAGATGTCCTCTAACTTTTGGAGGGCACCATTCTTACTTTCGGTTTTTTATAAAAGAAAAACACTTTAACCTCTATCAATTATATTTAACTTATTATTTACATATTATTATAATTGTAAAGATAAAATTAATTGATTATAAATTGCCGGATTTTTTTATTTTTCATGTTTATTGACACAATGAGAAACCACACCGCATTATAAAGTTAACAGAGGTCAAATACTTGTAATTATTTTTAAGAGAAATTCACCTGCTGGTGTCGCGGTCATTGAGTATTATGAGTCGCTGACTCATTCTTTCACTTTTCTCGTCTTAATAGTACGGTATGTCAACAAAATTTGTTGAGTAAACAGGAACTGAACAGAACAGCGCATGCCAATCTTGAGATGCATTGAGAAGGCTATACTTGGGCGGTTTTAAAAGGGAACTTGTGTTGGATTTCAGACGTCCTTTGCTTTTCTATAAATAACCGAGTATTTTCAATGGTTTAGAACTTTCCACTTAATTTTTTTCGACTGACCTCGGCCCCATTTTTGAAGCGCGTGCATCTGTCTTTTAATATTCAAATGACTTTCCGATAATTTCTTATTACATGAAGATTATTCATGTTGTTATTGTTGTGTTATAGGTTTAGTTTTTACTAGGGTCCGTCCGCTTTTAAGGATGCATTATGTGCAGACCCTGACGAGAATTTAAGCATAAAGTGCCTAGTAGTGACATTTCTTGTGAAGATCTTCTTCTGCTGGGTACTTTAACTGCAATGGACATCCCAACTATTTCTGAAACGGGCTTGGGACCATTCTCGTACCCAGAGGTTATCCAGATTATCGCTAGTATCAAGAATCTTGATAGCTTCTGAGAACGAGAATGGCTTGGGACCGGGTATGGCTGGTTTACTTTCACGGCGTTAATAAAACACCGTATACATGAGCGGGCGCATACAGAAATGTCATATAAAGGAAATAATTGGATAATTTAATTTTGAAATACCCTAAATCATAGAAGTGTGAACTGAATTCAAACAATTTGACAGTGACACTCTTCAGGTTATGTGTAGGATTAACTGGTAATCACAATTTCATTGATATTAAAACTGACAATATTATCGTAAAGTTAAAATCTTTTAAGTGTGATTAAACATAATCATGCCCTCCTTGGACTTTAGAATTGCTTGGTTGTACTTTCATTAACATTGTTATCTCTGGCACGCCATCTAGCGGGTTAAGCATTGTTCCAAATGAGAGCGCGCTATTTGTTCAGTGGTGGTCAACTATTCATTGTAGGAAGTCAAAAATGTGATCAAACTTGGCCAAATCTGCTAGAGAAATATTTACAATAAATTTTAACAAAGTGATATATGGTTAATTTAATCAGATATAAACATACGTTATAGATGCTATCAATGACCAAATATTGTCTGATATTAGATGGGCACGATTCACTTTAAGTAGGTATTGTTGACATTTATAATCGAATTTTCTTTCATCTCGCCGAATCTCTATGAAGACGTCGGTAATAACATTATTATCAATAAAAGTGGGCGTGGTTAAATCTCACTTAGATGAAAAAATATGAACTCGATTATCACAACCCATTATTATATTAAAATTTACATTAAAATATTTTACATTTCTTTGTTCATGAAATATTATTGTTACACGACTATTTGCTATATCTTTGCTGCCGATTGTAGCTGTTTTATTCTGATTAAAACCTATAATTTCAGAAACAAATCCACAGGAGACGATGTATTTAGAGTCTTATTAACCCTATTCTAGTATTTCGGTGAAAATACTTAACGTAATAAAACGAATTTTATAAGCCTTGATGCTTTTTGAAAGTTTTCCTCCCTGCCGTAAAATAGAGAATTTATAAAACAATGAAAACAGAATTGCTCATGGTGTATTTAATTTGCTGGAAACTTTATTACATCAAATGTGGTGTAATTAAATTGTTTTACTTTTTAAAATGCTCAATTACAGTCACCAGGGAGCCATAATTGCTTACAACAAGTGAGCTGGCTTATAAAATGAAGACCAGATGTACCTTTCATGATATATATACAACAACATGTATTTGGAGTTAATTCTTCTTCGCTACTTCCTAGAATTCTTACAGCCAGATATATAGATTACAGATGTTATCTAAATGTATGTCTCTGTTTCAGCTGACCATATGAAATTGTCCCTAGTCATCCACAGTATGTTGGTCAGTGATACATTTTCATGAACGGCTTCCAGTGGCTTCTTGGGGCCCTCTTCTCTCTTGGTATCATTACCTCTCCTGGTATTGTATTTTCGGGAGATCTTTTATAACTTATTGTGAAGCATTGGGCGTCTCGGGTATATAAAAGACGATTGCAATGTCTTGGAGAACTAAATAGAGCTCTATCATAGCAAAACCAAAGCCTGGTTGAGAAAGATGTCAGGGTAAGCAGCTAGGAAGATCGACAAAAGAAAGTCAAAATAATTGTTTCCACTCGATTATGTCCATTACTACTCATTTAAATGTCTTATTTCTAGCCCGGGTCTAAAAATTATAGATATGTATTTGCGCAGACGGACCTTTGTGAAAAACCGAACTAGAACAAATTGAAACATCTAAAAACGTCTCATCTACATGTATTTATGCATTATTAAGTTGTTAGTTTCACCACTTGGTGTTGTTTTATATCATAGGGTAATGTATTTATGAAATACTAAGTCTCAAATATGCTACCTTTAATTGGTCTAAAGCTATCGATCTATGAGATACACATTGCTTGTATATTGTCTAAAACACCAAATGATGCAAGGGCGTTTCCATAAATTGAAGTCCCATACTGAGCTCACATAATGTCAATATCATTCTATAATACCTTCGTTATGGAGAGGATCTAACAGTTTAACTGAATGATTTTCTGAAACATGCACAAAACGTGCCAGAAATCTTGTTACACGATAGCTTTAACCTTGTTACTTCAACATAAGGTGAAACATATAAAAACAAATGAAATCTACCAACTTATAGTTCTGGCATACTGTTGTTTTCAAAATTCCTATACTATTATATTAGAGTAACCAGGAGACAGAAACAAGGATAAAGACGTTGAGCTTCTGTACGGGGAAAGAGATTAAAATGTCATATATCCCTGTAAGAACAGTATTGTCTACAATAAACTAATATCAGAAACTGCGCTCTCACATAAAACATAATTTGTTTTCCCTAAAGTAAGCTTCAAGTAAGCATTAGACACATTTCGGCTATTTCCGTAGTGAAACTTCGACTATACTCGGGCAGTTTCGGGGTTTTCCGCAAAAACTGACAAAATAATTCAAGAAATTCCCAGAAAGTTATGAATATTCCGAACATCTTATGTAATTCAACTTAGCGTTTTCTCCTTGCAGTGTGTTTTGACTTCTACTTTTAAAATATTTGTGTAATATTATGTATACATTAGCTTTTATTTAATTATATTCATACAATGTTTTGAATAGTTTGTAGCACCGTTATCTAACATCCATCGTTATTTGTTTTGAAACAGGTTGGTTTCTCTGCTAGAAGCACACGCTAGACGTATTTGTATGTTTTCGTCTACGCGTGGTGCCTGGTAAAACATGCATGCCACGCGTATTCAAAACATGAGTTTTATCAGATTAATAGACAAAGGTGTCTAATTTAATCGACGTATCTTGTCATGTCGGTTGGATAGATTGATTAATGAATGATTCAATTTAGACCTAAGCTTGTTATTTCAAATTTATTCTCTCCAGAAATGCCACACTTAAACAAGATAGACGCTGAGGTCATTGAATTAAAACTTACCCCACGAAGCAATATGTTCGTGCCAAATAGTTGTCATTTAATGAAAAATCATGTACGATAAATTCTGGTTTTAACTGCGTTCTTTGGGGTAAAAATACTTACATTGAACAATTAAGAGATATTGAGTGTTTTCAGGAAGCATGGGGGAACACGTGTCCAGTCTGTCTGCTAGAAGTAAGAAAACCTCCATGAAAGTACACTTGTATATCAGCCTGCATCCAAAGTCACTGACATAGTACATGCACTACTAATCTCAATTTCGAGTCATTTTCGGTGCTATTATTTTCCTCAGCAACTTTTCCATTAAATTTTACGTCATCAACCTTTCGCGACATCAATGTATCATACTTTTTACGGCAAGCCGTAAACCAATTGATGGAAGTAGATACAGTTAGATGTAGTTTGAAGGAGAAAATCTAAAATATACGAGTGCTATATCATGGAGCTAAATGTTAAGATTCATGCATTATTAATACAAATTTTCCATTTCTTACAGCCTCGGGTACAAAATGGTATTGTATATTAGGCATATAACCCCGTTTCCGGTTCTGAAAAATGAGTTGCTTCCGGCGTTTAGTTGTGGTGACGATAAACTCCAAACATTAAAACGGCTTCGTCGGTGTAAAAATTCGTAAATAAGAAAAACGGAAAATTTCCAGAGATCTATATATGTCTGTAAAATCGTTGATGAAAGTCGTAATTTTTGCACGGATTGTGACGGGACAAACGGGTTTTATTCAATAATCACCAGACGCTTTAGAGATACGGGAGAACCATTTCTCAGAAGATTTTTTATACTGAAATTCAATATGAAAGGATACGGTTCAGTCTCCTTAACCAGTCTCGCTGTAGCAGATAATTGCATAAATATTTCAATTCTAATATTAATAAAGAAATAATCTTTGACTAAAATGCCTCAGTCTAAATTTAAGATTTATTTTTATTCTTATATCCTGATTCTTACAGACCGAATACTGAAGGTCATGTATACTATAAGAACTCTCATACAGTATTGTTCAGGAAATTTTGAATGTACTTGTTAAATGTTTTTTAAAATGAAATGATAAAATATTATTCAATATTTGTACTCATTAAGTTTTTACATCGTGTATCTTAAATCTGTGTTTATCTGTTGCATAAATGGGGATTTTTGTAAAAGGGAATTTATTTTACTAAGCGCTTGTCCGTAGCGCTGTAGGCCGGCTATGATTAGGGTTACGTATCTAGTGCTACGAAGCAGTCACTGGTTCGAAACCAACGCAGGTTATTTATACATTTCCATGTAATGTATCATTTATACATGGCGATTTCCTTCATTAATAAAGTATGTGGAGAAGTGTTTTGACTTTGCGGCAGGGTAGGTAAGTTCTGCTTACATGTATACATCAATAGAAGTCCAAACGTTCACCGTATGTTTAGATATGGTGAGCCCATCACTGCTATTGAAATATCCAGCAAAACAGAAGAAGTACTTATGTCAACTATAACTCTAGAGCTTGCTTAAGTTAGGTTCAAGCCGTTGTCTGCTAAAAGTGCGTCTTTGTGGAGCGGACGAACCTCGGTGAACAATTAAAATATAAACATAATTTACAATAGCATGTAACACAGGCGACAAGTTAGCGTCATTGATTAACACTGCGTCATTAATTTTTGACATTTTATTTTTGTAATAAGGAAATCATTACTTAGGAATGTACAATGAAAAGTACAAAAAAAGAAGTTTTATGTAATGTCATGGGTTTCACACCGCTAACAGTGTCCATAAAATGTCAAGTCTGAATCAATGCATAGATTTTACTTTTCATAACATGCATGTAATTAAATAATCGATGTAGCGATTAATAAGGTACATTATAACGCTTTTTAAACTAAATAATAGCTAGTTGTACGTTGAGGAAACGTCGTTTGATTAGAAAACAGTGTAACTTTTTACAAATTAGAGTAAATTGTTGATTTATGTTTCATTGTATAAGGAAATACTTAACTTTATGTATTAAACAAATTGAGCTGGCGTTAATGCTGCAATAAAAATCAAAATTTAACTTTTCAAGCTTAATTTATCAAAGGGTTTATATATGCATCGTTTAGCCGATCGTTTCTTCCATCGGCGACGTTGACATCAAAGCCTTCATTCGTTCAGTTAATAATACCGTTTGAATTTTACGTTTTATCGACTAATAAAATCGGTTTATTTTGACAAAAAATACAGATTTCGATGTATAACAATCTTATACTACAAAGGAGCCATCAATTTAGGCCAGATATAAAAACCGGATTTTTCGGATGAAAAGGTCTCCGGTATAAACCACGACCCGTTGTGAGCAATTTTCTAAGTTTTTATTACAAAAAAACGCAATAGGGTGGGAAACTTACGGGACACGTTTCAAAAAAACTGTTTATTCATTTGTTTGATTGTTAAAATTAAAATACTAGGTTCACAAAATAATTATAAGTTTCAATTTTAAACGTGTTACGATTTTGATCGTTGAATCAAATATTTGTCATCCAAACGCTTGTCTTACTCAATCAATCTTCCACTAACATTGATCATTTGTCAAAGATTTGACATATTGCTTTTATCGTGTTTAAAATTCCTTTGATTATGAAAATAATGAGAAAGACTTATTTGTTCAGAGTATATATAGATTCATAGTCTGTATATTCAGCCCATAGTCATGTACACAACCTTTATTTTGTCGGTGGTAGCCTTTTTTCTCTTCTCAAACTAAAGATTAGCAATAATGTCAATATTGACACCGGTGTTACCGTAAGAAAGACTCTCTGTGATGATTACAATGAGATTATCGCGATATCAAACCATTAACGAGTTCTTGTGAAAAATAGCAATTGAAATGACTGAGGTATGATATTTCCCTTGTATAATGAGATTAGAATAGAATTTGGTTGGTAAGATGATATGTATACTTTAATAATTAATCTCAAACAGATTTGAGCAATGATAAGGCGTATTTCAACCAAATTTGAATTTTTGAAATTTTGAGCAATTTATTGAGTCTGATTGAGTAATTTGAAGTTTGCCACCTATCCAAGGATTACAGACGACGAGCTAGACTGACATGTTCAAGTATTGCCCAATCAGTGGTAATAATTGGGTAGACAGCTCTGCGTTGGCTCGAATCCCATACAAAACATACACCATTGTTTCATGGAGCAAGGAACTTTATCCTATCAACTCAGCACTGGGGTACCAGGATGCGGACTCGAAAGTGACCAATCTAAGTTGTTAGAACTTGTTTCACAATCGAACAAACATAAATTTATATAAACTAATAAAATATTTACCAGTAAAAACTTTCATCTGTCCATACAGACACAAGGCAGAACTGAACAATATATGTTGTTTGCAGAATATAATAGTCATGTCGGTGTTCGTCGTCACACAGTATCATATGAGATATACTGTAGTTTATTTCAAAACATATAACATGCATGTGGACATTACATAGTATAATATGCGCACAATGATCATAATTATATAACTTATACAAATCAAATTTTATCAACTGATTACATGTTTATGTTAAATTTCATGACTTTCATGACTATGATAAAGAAAGAGAGTATGGAAAGCAGAAAGTCACAATGACATACATTATGTAAGGTTCAATTATATAGATAAAGAATACAGTTATATTCCATTTCACTTTCTCACACACTCGCTCCCTCTTTCTAGAAATGAGACCTCGTGCGGCTTGCTGTCTGTAACAAGACCTAATTTAATCTTAATTCAATAATTATTTCTCCGACTAGTTAATATCTAAAATTATCTTATATTGTAGTAAATTATTCCTAAATAAATGTCCTGATATATTGTGTTATTAGCAAAGAGGAGAAATAATAGAATTTCATTTCTCATTTCAGTTGACTTTAAACATGGAGAAGTTTATTGGTTAAAATTCCACTTGTTCATTCCATACATGTACATCAGTTAACAGAATAGAACAAAGCAGAACAGAACACATACTTTACATAACCAAGTTTATGAAAAGCGTATGATTACCTAAACATATTATTATAATAATACTGTATAAAATAAAATAACAGATCATGCCCTCCTTGGGCAAAAGTTACCAGTATAAAAATAGTAAAATAATTATTAAAGAAACAATAATAATAAAATAATTATAGTCGATTATTGAGATGTACAACATAAATATATAACATATATAAAATACATAATAATAGTTATTTTTAAAATGTTAATCGTTGGATGAAATGACAATTTCAAAGAAAATGTTAAAATTGATCATTGTTGTTATTTTACCAATTGTAGCAAAAATTTTAATTTAGTGGTTGAAAAAATACACGTTAAATGCGTTTAGAGTAATATCTCAAAGGATTGCTTCAGGAATAATTTTTACAAAATGCTACATTTTCGTGAGTTTTCTTAGATGTTGCCGACATAATAATGATATCAAATGCAAGGTCTCTGACCATCGAAGATAAAACTATTTAAAATATGTGTAACTTTGACGTTACAATCTGTTTTCATATATAAATACAGAAAATTAATTATGAATATCGCATTTTCAATGACAAGAAAAAACAACATTTTTTATTCTTTCATTTTTATGCCCTAAGGACACTTCGAAGCATGTGCTCATGCATGACGTGCGGCTCGCTTAACTTACAACTCCGTTTATATCCCTCTGGCTATAAAGAAGACAACCATACTACTTATGAATAATTGCTGATAGGCTTCAAACAAAGCGGGAAAATCAGTAGATATTGTCATGGTAGATCTTGATTAGACGAAAGTTAACTACGGGCGGAATACTGTAGTCAACCAACTGTGTAAAAATAGATTTGTTATCCATGAAAGGGTCATTAAGGGATGCGACAAGGTCATTGGTCGAAAACCTGCGAAAGTATTTAAATAGGTTTGACATTAAAGACATAGATACTTGTATAATTAGATATATAGTATACTAGGGAAGTTGATAGTTAAGGTGAACAACTTGTGGAGTATTATTCTTAGTGACTTGAGAGATTACTGTGTATAAAATAACACTTTATTCTGGAAGGTGTAAAACACAGAGTGTTACTTTAAAAGAACTGAAATCCTTTAGGACTTGCGATTTTTCTGTTTATTTGAACACAGTGGACGGTGTTTTTATTCCGCATTCAATTAGGTGTTAAGTTATTTTTGCGAGGAGCGAGCGATCTGTAATAATTACACTGTTTTGAAATAACTGTGAAATGTCAAAAGACTTCAATGTTGAGACCTAGGGATAGTATTACCTTAAAATAGGACCTTGAAATAAGCGGAAAGTTATATCATTTTTACGAAAAGACTTACGGTCAATTTCATTTGATCTTAAGACATACGGTGTGAAGGGATTTAGGAGCCAGCGTTTAACTTGTACTTTTTGTTCCAGTTTTGGAAATCCCTGTGGAGATAGGATTGCATCGGCAAGTAGATAAATACTTAGATGTTAAGCCAGGATATCATCGATTATTACAATTGACTGAATATTAAGAAGAGAAAATTAGTCAATTCTCAAAGAAAGTCTCGCGATAACATATGTGATAATTATATATTTATTGCTTTTATATTCTGTTAATTGCTGGATCAAAGACGATCAGGGGTCTTTATTCTTACACAATATATGTCTAGGATAAGTAAAGCTTGATCAAGAACTGTTCACGGTAGTTAGTTTAACGATTGACAAGGCGATTTATTAATTAGGATGGTTGATCATTCAGGTGGTTTAATTAAAGCGAAACACTCGAGTAATTAACTAGTTTAGGTTCGCTATTTTAAGATTAATCAAACGTCTATACATCATTCTCAGCCGCTGAAAAGAACTATCTGACAACATTGAATAGCGACTTAAATTCCTTGGATTAGCCGATAAAGGATTAAACAGCGCATTGGCAGCAGTAGACAGCGCGCAGTGAGCTAGCGAGAGAGAAATTGCCTTCACTAGAGCGGAACATAGTACGCGAGAGTAACTCGCGTTAAACATCGACTCGACTAGTCGTGAAGTATCAAAATAGTTGTTCAGAAGTTATTGAGGTGTACGATACTGTAATGTGCTTTAGTGAATGAAGTGTTAAATTTAATAGTTTAGAATAATTGGACTAAGACTTTAAAACGATGAGAAAAAACATGAATCGCATTATGAAGTGAACGGGGATAATGTTAATGATATTTTAATGTACATGTAGCGTAGTGGAATAAATATTTTAGACCATCATTGATGAACTGACTTAGATTATTGTGGAGGAATATTGCTATCTGAATTTATTAATTGATAGCTGCAGTCTTTAGTGAGTATCGAATATACGAAGTTTTAATGGTTTTAAATGGAATTTGACATTTTACTGAAAGCATTTTCGTGAATTTTGAAACCACATCAGGGACTTAGAGTAAACAATTATTAACACGTACGTGGGCTTTGTAGTTTAAGTTATATTGGAGACTTTAGCGGCGTGGAAATATATTGTTTTGAGAAATAATATTGTAGGAATCGTTGCTAGGCGATAGTACAACTTAATCATCAGGTATGAACTTTATAAATTGATAATATTGAAGGACATTTTGATAAATTGAAATATGAAGTATTCAGGGTGAAAAATGATCGCGTCAGAATGAACATTTTTAATACTTCACCAACCTGTCAGATGTTTGAAAATAATTGACATGACATTATTCAACGTTTTGACAATCACTTCATAGTTCATAATTAATCATCGACGTTTGTTTTTAATTAAGCTGTATTGTTAATATTTCATTTGAATTCTTGTATAATATTGACATAATGGCGTTCAACTTTGTGAAAATAGTTTTATCATTGAGTTTCGTTCTGGTTGGAATAATAGGAACGTCCTCCGAGCCCATAGAATTCAGTATAAAAGAAGAACAACCCGCGGGGATTGTTATTGGAAATATTTTAGAAAAATACAGCATTAATAGAGATGATCTTCGCTTTACTTTGATGAGGCAAGGAAACTCATATGAATCTATGTTTGAAGTGGATGAAATCAGTGGAAACTTGACAACGAAAGAAGTCATTGACAGGGAGGTACTTTGTGAGTTCACCAACATTTGTGAAGTGTCATTAAATGTTGCCGCTCAAACTGTAAGAAACGATGGTTTCTTTGACGTTGTTAACATCATCATCATCATCGAAGACATTAATGACAATGCTCCCACTTTCGAAACCACCAGTATAAACGTTCCTGTTTCTGAAGCTGTACTTACAGGGGCTAGTTTTATGATAGACGGGGCCAGGGATAGGGATACGAGTGAACAATATTCATTAAAAGACTATGAACTTAGACCCTTTAACCAAGGTGATGCCATTCCATTCAGTTACACATTTTCCAAAAAACTTGATGGTAGCTCAACTATAAAGCTCATTGTTACTGAAAGACTAGATCGTGAATCCAGGGACTCGTACCAATTTTATATCATTGCCATGGATGGGGGAGATCCTCAGAAAACAGGAACTTTACTTATTAATATTTCAATCACCGATATCAATGATAATGAACCAATGTTTGATAAATCTAATTATAATGTTACCATAAATGAGGAAGCTAAAGTCGGTGACGTCATTATAAAGTTGACTGTCACTGACAAAGACATTGGTCAGAACAGTGACGTCAGCTACCGTCTTAGTGGATTTCAGGACTCAAACAATCTGATATATTTCGCTATCAATTCTCGGACAGGAGAGTTAACCATTAAAAAGGAACTTGGAATTGATGCCAGGAACTATTTTAAACTTATCGTGGAAGCAGAAGATGCTGGAATCCCAGCTCTGACGTCACAAACATTTGTTTACGTTACAGTACTTGATACTTCAAATGCTCCGCCAGAAATCCATCTCAACTTGTTATCAAACACGGATTCTGCCAAGGTATCTGAACACGCTAATATAGGAGCTGTGGTTGCTCATGTTGCCATCATAGATCATGATACAGGACGTAACGGTGATGTTAATTGTACAGTTATGAGTGACGTGTTTGGTCTCCAACGTTATGATGTTCATGAGTACAAGGTCATAGTGTCAAGGCCATTGGACCGGGAGAGGGCAGCGGAACACGATGTTACCATCAGTTGTGAAGACAAAGGTGTTCCACCTCTACAAAGTAATGCTAACTTCATAGTTCATGTGCAAGACGAAAATGACAATGCACCAGAATTTACACAAAAAAGATACTTTGCTAATATTGATGAGAATAATGAGATTGGTGATAGAATTACATCAGTTGCTGCGTTTGATCTTGATACTGGTAATAACAGTAGAATTCTGTACTCTGTAGATACGGCCTCCTCTAAATATGCATTTGTTAATGCTATCACTGGTGAAGTTATGGCTAATACAGTGTTTGATAAAGAATCGGACGAAGGGAATGGTGTTTCAATAATAATACATGCAAGAGACCAAGGCCATCCTCCACGTTCTAGTACTACAACTGTCCTTGTAACTGTCAATGATGCCAACGATGAGAGACCTGTACTGGAACAACCATTGTTCAGATTCTGGGTTGATGAAAACCTACCTGCTGATACTATTGTTGGAAGACTTACAGCTATTGACAAAGACAAGAGTAGTAGTAACACGATGACTAGATATAGTATGAAACCTGGTCATCCTGATGTGCCTTTTGTAGTTTTGACGGACGGCGCTATTAAAACTAATAAGGAGTTAGATCGTGAAGTACAAAGTGTTTATACATTCGAAGTAATGGCTATAGACGTCGGTGATGATAGTTTGTACAGCGTTGCCACCGCAACGGTTTCTGTTGTTGATAAGAATGACAATAAACCTGTGATTAAATATCCTACGCCGAAAAACAATACTGTATATGTGTCTTATCTAACAAAACCAAACTCTAAAATTTATCAAGTAGTAGCCATGGATTCTGATGAAGCAAATTCGGACAATGCTATACTTAAATATTCTGTAAGCACTGTTAATACAACAGACTATTTTACTATAAATTCACGAACTGGTGAAATTATATTAACAGGAACCTTTGAAAATACAAACTCGATTGGTAAAGTGTTTATTTTATTAATCAAAGTTAGTGACAGTGGTGTTAATGCTCATGAAAATAAAGCAACATTACGTGTAGTTATTTCAGAGAACGGCACAGCTGCAGCTTCGAGTTCTGAATCCCACAAAAACTTCGTGATTGTAGTCGTGGTTGCTGCAGTGACTGTTCTAATTTCTTCGGGGATTATTGTGACAATTTGTATCATCCGACGACTTGATAATCGTCGGCGGAATGATAAACACAGACAAAAAGTGTTAAATGACAATATGTATGCTAAAAACAACGAAGAAGTTGACAATATTTTTCCGTTGCCAATGGATACGAGTTTCTCAGAACGGAAGAAAAAGGAAGTGAGTTTTTCTCTTGAAGAGAATGGTATGGTACAATCTAGTCAAGTTAATCACAACGTAGATGACCAAGGTCAGGATAGTTTTGAACAAGTTCTACTTGAGGTGAGTTTAGTCATTGATTACGAGCATGAGTTTTATTATATTGATGATGAGTAAATTCTAGGTTTTCCTGTCAACGCTCATTAGGTTTTTATGTCAAATTGCCGTAGCGTGAATTATCTATGTAAATTTAACAATATGCCCTTGATTTAGTTATATTCTGACTTTATAACCATGATCCTGATTTATGTAGATCTTTTGTGTTTATTTGAAAACCAAGAAAAGGGCAGGGAGACAGATAAAAGGGGCAGAATGTTTCCGATAGTTGGATTTTCAAAGCAACTATTACTGCTCATGTAGTATCAGAGGGGCCAGAAAAATAGCAGGATGTAGTGCCTTGCTATTCTGTTGGTTTTTGTTTAGAATAACTAGTCTGTATTCATTCTAAAGCACATTCATGAAATTATATATCTTCAATTACTTTTTAGACAGACTGGGAGTCCTAAAATCAATGAGTTTATTTAACCTTTTTCGAGATTCAACTTTGATTTATTAAAATTGCGAAACTTCCATCCTAAATTTGTTAAAATAGATACCTGAATTTACTCATTTAGTAAAAATAGTTTCAATAGCTTATTTTTATTTCCAAATATCATTACTGTTGTACATTTTACAAACCTGTTTCTGACAAGTGTTTCCTTTCAAATAATTACTCACAGCTAGCATTGCGATTTTATAATTAATACTTGTTCTGTAGTCGTATTAATGAAGGTTAGTGTATACTATAAGTTCTGATATTTTCTAACTTCTGCTATCTGAGACAAATGGACGACATCTGATATGTATAAGTTTCTACATACATACAATATAAGTGTTTCACTGGCTTTAACTTTAATGTACGTTCATGTTTCATCCGTAACTTTATATTAATATAACTTGTACCATAAGTAATGCATTGTGTATGATTTAAGTTGAAAATGGGCTTAGATGATATCATTTTTCTCAAAACTTCAAATCTACTGAAGAAAAAAAATGAAATTTTCTACGATATATCGTTTCACATAAATGTGTTCATTCATGCGATTTACTCAGTTATAAACTTATTATATCAATATAATTGCCATAAATAGCTATTTTAATACTTTAATTCGAGTTATTGTTGAACAAAATCCCATATTTAACTCATAACAAGCAAAATAAGCATAACAACCGAAGCATACCGAAATCAGCGTTATTTCGAACAAAACGCCGATTTCGGGATGCTTCGGTTGTTTCGACGATGTTTATTCTATCTATAAGATCTTGATATCCGAGCATCTTGGTAAATCAGACGATTTGATCTAGGGTAATTTGTTATCTCTGTAAATATTTGTAAATTGTCGGCAAATAACACAAAGAATATGATAACTATCCTAATTACCCTTTAATTTCTGATATTTTACATCTCGTAGCATCGTTTTGTTCATAACAATAACTTCACACGAATCTTGACGGGTTTTAATGACCGGTATTATTGTTAATTATCGCATCTTTATAACTTTGTCTCGTCGCCGGATCTATTTAATGTGATATTATTAAACACCGCTACTTGTTTCACAAATTCCCATACACGATAATTGATCTAGTAAACTTTAAGCCCAACGGCGTTTTTATTTCGATTTGCATAATTATCAACCGAATTATGAAAAACTAAGAACAGAACAAAACTTTTATTTCTCAAAATACACAAAATAGTTTCTTGATGTACACGCACAATTTCAATGTACTGTCCATTATATTTGTTCTACTATTCCATTCCATTTCATTCTATTCTTTTCCATTTCATTCTATTCTAATTTATTAATTTTACTCTCTTATTTAAGTAGCCTATGTGAATATAGGTTCTCATTTTAACTACCAATTTTATCATTTGATCAAGGGAAAGATTGGGCATTTTGTCAACATTATAAAATGTCTTCAGTTACCAAATGCGACTATGCTTAAATTTACTTAAATTGCACACCATAAGTTTTTGTATTCATTTTACCCGATTTGTTAACTATATTTTGATTACTCTTGTGTAAAAAACGTTAATACGAAAATTGACATTTTAATCTAAAATCAAAATCAAAGAATACATTATATACAATTATATTGCACGATAATGTAGCGGTTCGTAATTCGTTTTTAAATCATTTCGATTAGATTGAATATCTAACAAAAATAACTTAATAATTTTTGCAAATATGCCTTGGAATTTAACAAACAATAGCGTTTACATTAAGCTTTCAAAGTACGAGCATTATTCAAACACTGAGGCCTACATGCGTTCGGCCTCGATATAATTCGACCCATGAATTTATTTTTCGTGTCTGATACAACCTTCTGCCTTGTGTACATACATACTTAGTGCGTATTGTATTCAAGCATTGTCACAATCCGGAGTTTAATTCCCTGCTGGTTATGCTTTGTAAATATGAACAGTGTCGTTATATCTGGCTGGAATCACGTTAGATAAATACAAATACTGTGCTCGGGGAAACTGACTTTCCTGAATGAATAAAACATATCCACGTTCAGTTTGAGATGTTCCACACTGTGACTACATTACAAGGCGAGACTGTTGATATTTTCAACGCATGGATTTCACCATAATTATTTTTGTAATTATGTTTTCTAGAAAGAGGAACCTTTAAACAAAATCTCTTCCTTTTAATTTCAATGTCTATATGTATATGAAAATGTCGATATATATGATATGCAAATTTCCAGACGTTTTGCAACCTAGCCCCCTTAACTATCCCTCTAAGTATGAAATTCACCCTAGTAATGATGTTACTAGGAAGGGACTTTTAAGTACCAGATACAAAGCGGTTTTTAATTTTTTCAATACCCTAAATTATCACCTTATTTTAAAAGTTCCTGAAAATCAGCAACCTAGCTCTTATTTATCTTCTCTAAATAGTTGACTCTGTAGAACTGCACTTAGACCAACGTTCAGTTCTGAGCGTATTATATTTCCATTCTGTTATGTTCCGTTCAAAACCATTAATCCGAAACCTTTAAAGTTCTATATCCGGTTATTTGACCATGAACTGAAATTCGATATTAATTTCTATTGAATTCTATATTTCCATAAAAGGCTATAAAAGTTAATTCTTCTATTCAGACATTGAAAATAAAAGACAAACTAGACTGGTCCATTGATTAAAGTCTAATTCAATTCATGTAAACCTTTAATGTGTGTTGGATATCGGCTTCTCTTAGAGCTCAATTGATAAGTCCTCAATCATATCCTTAGAAAAAGTCATATTTTTGTTCACACTTAAATTGATCGATTTGTTACACCGGAACGCTGCAGCCGACTTCTGATGCTAGTAATTACCGTCACGATTTATGCCGGAATGTACCGAACAAAGCCGACGTTCAATAAATGATCGATATTTTCTTTCTTTTTTTGGTGGGGATAGAAAAAGTGCTATATAAAAAGAAACTTTCCATGCCTTTTAATTACTTTGAATATTTTTTTGCAGAAATGTCCCAAAAAGTCCGGAAAAAACAAATTCTCATAATTTACGATGTTTTCATTAATGAGGGAGTGTTTTTGTTGGAACATTTTTAAATCCCACCGTGTCTTCTACATGAACACCGTGTCTTCTACATGATATAATTAAGTAGTTTTATAGAAAGGGTTGTTTATGTCTTAGCAATAGTTTTTCAAGATGCTCTTTTCTCTGAAAGTACGAAGTATTCCCTAAGTCACAAGGCTCATTAGATAGTACATTTTGTAGCGACAAATTGAATAAAAACTCTTAAATTGTGCCGACTAAAACATTTAGTGCCTAGTATTTGTCATTACGAATATACTCTATAAAACCTGGTGAGGTGATACAATTTAATAATAATAATGATGTTGGTGATGATGATGATGGATATGGTGATGATGATGGTGATCGGGATGATAACTTTAATGATGTTGTTGATGACGATGATTCTGGTGGTGATGATTAAGATAATGATGATTATAATAATGGTGATTGTTGTGATGATGATGAGTCTGATAATGATGATGATGGTGATGGTTATAGTTATAATGATGATGTGTATCGTATTCATCAGAAAATGTGTCATCCAAATTCCAATTCTTCTAGCATAGCTAAATTATTGTTTCTGTGGCAAAGAAAAATGACTTTCTTAGCATGATTTTACGTTGGCGGCTACAGTACGTTCACCAAAAAGAAACTAATAAGAATGCATAGGATAATTAAAACTATTTATCAAGCAGAGAGCTATCTTCATTTTGATGGAAATAATCTAAAAATAACACTTATATAAAACTATAATAACGCTTTATGTATGACATAATATAGGAACCTAGACTTTCTATCAATTTTACTCAAAATCAAATATATTTCAGTTCACTCTCGTTTTCTCTCGTTCATTCTTGTTTAGTCGCGTTCTGGCCTTAATTTTCTGCCGACGTTGAACTCAGACATAAAAGTGAATGCATTCACCAGTTTAATAACCACCCTCGTTCGATCATTTATTTTCTTTTAAACAAACTGAATATCACTGCAATAATGGATACGTTTCCGAGTAGTTTTTTTTAAACTTGACTGATGTTCAAAGTTAATGCATTTTAGCAAGCTCCACGTCAAGTTAATTGGGAGTTTTAATAGAAAACGGCTTTGTAACATTCAATATTTCAATATCAGCTTGCTCTCAGCTTCCATCTCTTGGTGGGTCGCCTTTTTGTAGACCCTCACAGAAAATTGTGTTTAATCTGTTACAATATTTTCAAAAATTGACAAACATGGAAGTTGATATCGATTAGGTCTCGGAGGATTAATCTAGATACTAGCTAGACGCTTGTTATATCAATTCAAACCCTTTCACAGCACATGACAAGTTTTCATGGGAGCAAATGAAAACAAAACTGTGTACTGAGATCACTGCTTCATTTCTACGTCTGTTGTACAGTTTTATAAGCAATGGTAATTTTAGAACTTTGCTGTCAGAAGTTAATTAAATATATTTCCCCCATTTTGATAATGGTTAGATTTAATATGCACCAGAGCTTGTGTTTACGTTTTTTATGTAGCGCTTTTAAATGGCGACGATGATTAGTAAATTATATGAGGCTAAAGATCGATTTGACCGGTCGTTCTAATCAAGTCGATTTTTTCTCATTTCCTCATTTTTTTTCTTTTTTCCATGTCTGTCTGTGTAGGAGCACTCAGTGATAAAAAGAAGGTAAGCAACTTACCAGAGAATAAGTATGAAAACAATTTATTAATAATAGTTGTATTTATTTCATAGTAATGTCAATTATTTGATCTATAGTTCCATTACGGAGTCTGGAAGAGTTGTTATAATTGAAAGTTAGATGAATATTTATGTACTACAGATAATATCATATTAGAAAATAACTCCTATGTTAGCCTTAAAATCTAGCCTAGGAATCAGTGGGGTGGTATCATATTTATCCTAGCTAATGCTTCTCTAAACGATATTTTTGATAACAATCAACGATAAGCCGTAAATCTGATAGTGTTATGTATAAATACCGGAGGTTGGAATATGTTCCGGATTCTTTTAGTAGACCGGTCTTTATACTCTCCCCAAGTCAATCAATTAACAAAATAAACGAAACATTACAAAATTAAGAGAATTAAGCATGTGCCGGAATGTACAGATTCTATTTTTCGCATTTGAGTAGCACTGAAAGTCATTTTAGACTTAAATCTAACCGCTCCCATTTAGTCATTTTTTAACAATAATTATGCGGAACTTGGTTGTTCCGGATTGTACGGAATGCACGGTTTTTAATCAGACTCATTACCATTTTACGGTACGACATGATAAGATTACAAGAGTTTTCCCTTAGTTTATGTCTAAACTGATTGATTTAATCTTTCTTGTAAACCAGATGATTTCTGTATTTAAACTGTTTTTCCTCGGATAATTGAAGGGATATCAATTGTATTAAAACATTTCAGCACGCTTAAAAGACAGTTTGATACGAAACCGAAGTTTCGAATCGACATTTACTATGTAGCTAACGTTTTTATTCAATTTGATTGAATCTTCAATTCAATTTTAACCCAACTTGGACCAATCGCTAGAAAATTGATGATATTCTGAACGCACTCACGTGCCTTTTAATCCTCAAGGCAAAAATCTAATGAGTTTTAACTTTTAAAACGATGATTTTTATTGGATGATATTTGATTTAGATTAAATTAATAACCAATCAGAACTAACGTCTTAAAATGTTTTTGGAATAAACGTTTTATTGTGTTAAGCAAGCATTTAACAACCGGAAAATGAGATTTTGAGTATTACTGTCAAGTTCTACCTACTTCGAATTTCCAAGTTAACGTTCAACGTTTATTTAACATTGCATTAGTATCCATTTGTGCTCTTCTCCATTAAAACAAATGATTCTAAAGCATTTTGTATTCAATTATTTATCTATAATCAATTTATTCCAAACAATTATTGTACGCTATTAGATTCCTCATTTTAAAATGTACTATTTTGTTTTTGTGAAATAACTGTTGCAAGTCTTAAATGCGTGGTAAATAGTTTTAAGTGTACATGATTGAATGCATTTTTTTTTCTTTCTGAAATGTTTGCACCAACCCTGAAATTGATGCATTTAAAACTGATTATATCGTGTACGATCTGAGAGTAGAATTTAAAATGTTTAACCGGAAGTCCGCCATTTTTTATTTGAAAAAAATGTTTGAGCATGCGCAGAGCGATCATTTTTTCTCGATTTGATATTGGTTCAGTAATGATCTGTTTAAGATGGATGATGGTGTCGACTCTCTGTAGTTTTATATTGTTTTTCTTCATCAATCATAGTGTCCTGTCAAATTTAATATATTTTAACCCATAATTTGTATTAATGGTCGTAAGATGAAATAAGTCATTAATAAAATTGCTTTGGTCACATTTAGTTGTTAAAGGTCTTGAGCGAGAAGAATTTCTTATGAGCAACCTTCCATGAAACAGTTTAAATAGATTTTAACTGTCTATTAATCATCACTTTAATTCAATAATACCCTTTTATGGGTTATCTGAATAAACTTTGATGGCGATTTTTTATACGATCTCGCCCGACATTAGCATTGGAAATAATTCACCTTGTGTGTAAGTACATTGAGTGACTTCAAACTGTTTGTAGATCAATGTACTCAGACTGATGTGGTTTTCTCTAGTTCATATAACTGTCTTCCAATCAAAGACTACAATTCTCAAGCTAAATTATAAGATGATCTATCTTGCACACAGTGTGCTACAAATAGAGAAGTTCTAAGCTTTTAAAAGTCTGTATTCACTGTATTATGTAACTTCATACTCGTTGACTCTCCAACGTTCCAGGATCAGCGTATTATCAAAAATCTTACGTTAATTTAACAATGCAACTTAGAAGAATTTACGACTAAAATTGGTCGTAAGACGCTTGATACTACGGGGCCCTGGACCACGGAACATTATTTTCTTCCTTAATATTTTATTTCAACGTTTATAACAGTGATTCACACTAATACTGTAATACCAACCTGAAAACAATCTAAAAGCTGCCACAAAAGACACAAAAACATTTTCAAAACCATGCCACATTTTTATCTTTAAACTACATTTGTATATCTTATTTTAAAATCAACTTAAACAATTGTATATTTCTTTCATCTCATGACCTTGCACATACCTTCACTGCTAAATACAAGATTTCAATAGTTGTAATTAGTTGTTTTAATTATAGTCATTATATTCACAAATACTCTGATAAAAATATATAAGATCGCATTCTTATATTCAATTACAATGTCACAAAACAATTTAAACTAGTCATTTTCTATTGTGTTATTTCAATTACAATGAAAGGGATATGTTAATTATGCCGTCTTTTTACCAACTAGGGGGGTAAAACACTCTCTTAATGGATGTTCATGGCCATAACACGGTTACTTTCTCGATTACTAACTTATTATTAAGCGTCCGAGAGCCTTTACGCGGCGATTCAACATTCTGACCGAATACCTGAAGCTCAAGGCCTGAATCCCTAATGGGGACTAACCATTTCAAATGAATACTAGAATATCCGATGCCTCTACATGTCTGCTCGCCAAATACGTACAAATTAATGATTGACCAAGTCATGTACACGGAGATTGTCTATTCGGAACGTATTAAAGTGCCAATGGTCATTATGCGGCAACGCTCATTTCTAATTCAATCCAAACATTCTAATTTAAAATTATTTTTCTCGTACATTGTTTTACTCGTTCTTTGAATGATAGCTTCCATCAGCGGGGTTTGAAACATACAGTTCACTTGTACCTGAGTTCTTTCATTTTACTCATTTATCATTTTTTATCTTTTTTTTACTTGTGATATTTTATATCTGTCCAAAATACTAAGTCCAACACCTACTGAGTATATCTCATTATTATCTCATTAAGATTAAGAAACAAACCTCTTGATTGTTTTACTGACTGTTTTATTAATATCTCTTATCTCAATTGATGAGGGTTGTTACAGAAATCTGTAGACACGATGTCTTAATTTGAGTATTCGCCTATTGGGGTTGTATATAAGATTTAACCCGTGCGTGGCTAACACGATCCCTAACCTTCGGAATATGCTATGTATCTATCTACTGAGCTATTTGTGGTTAGAGACCGTATCCGCCGCCTTTGATGGATTCACTTTTTGATGAAATCATTATATCTCGTTCCCTTTCAGTTTGTCTCATTCGTTTGTAGCTGCGATACAACAGAATGGACTGCTTTGAGTTAGATTCAGTGTTCCATTCTTTGGTACTGGAATTATACAATTTCAATAAAAATAGTATAGGAGTATACAGCTTACTACTCATGATTGCAGTGTTTTCCTAGGGTTTACCCTGCTATGGAGACTTTCTTTTACATAAGAACTCTAAATTGCATAGGCGACCGGAACCGTTATGTGTCAAAATCACTTTGTTCCGATTATAAAAACAGAATATATTATAGTGGTTTTTTTTTACTAAGAACCGTGCCGGCCACCTATGCTTCATAGACTTTACCATTTAACAACATACAAATTCTTAGTTATATTGCCAATTAAAAGTCAAAATTCGTACTTATAAGTCTAAAAGACAGTTCATGTTACATGTACTTATTTTCTGATGTAAGGAACCATTTCAGGCAATAATGGAATTTAGTATTTTTTTGATGATTTTCCATAATATTATGTCATTAAAATCGTGATAGACACAACATCTAATGGTATTTATTACTTACTGATCGTGTTGTTATGCTATCATAATGTCCTTGGTCCTAAAAGTCCATCTAGTGAACATAGTTTATTGTTCATAATAATACATTTCATTGTCTGTCATTAAATGTTTATTTCTTGAATCAGAAAGTGACAAAACAATAGATTAGACAGATTGTTTTCATATTGCTTTTACTTAAAATGTACTCAACGACATTAAGCTACAAGCCATCCATTAGAAATAAAGTGCCACGCAATAACCACACACACCGAGTAAGAACTTTATTACGAATGCAGTACTGCCGTATAAAATCGTAGTCAATTTTTTGGTAATGCTTTTTGTTTTACTTTCGAGATAAAACCCTCATCAGCACAAATTATGGCCATTTTACAAGGGCCAGTTTCCCTAATCTAGTTTTTCTGGACCTTCGTCTATCACCAGCACTCACCCTTACAAAAGGCCGACAACTTCTCCATATACCTAATAAATGGAGAAAAATCAACATCAAAGTCAAAATTTCTTGAAAGGGTAGCTTCAGCTTTTTGGGCTTCGAATCAGTGACCTCTTCGGGACTTAAGGATCGAAATCTTTCGAGTATCCTACTGCTTCGCGGAATGGGCCAATATTTTATGTAGCACCCTCTCCCGTAAAGACCATTTTACAAGTAATGAAGTGCAGCCACATGTTTTAGCCAATGATGACCAATCCATACAATGGAGTGCCAGCATTTGACTATAATCGTGATGTCTTTGGAAATAAGCTGACTATAAGACAATATAAGCCATGCAAATATGCAGACTGTTAACGTCCTTATTATCGTGTTCAATTTTCTTTTACTTATTGCGCAATAACTGAAAATACTATTATAGAAAATAAAGTTTATATGCAGACTCTGTAGCAGTAAAAATACCACACATTACTTCGAATTATCAAGTCTATATTGTCCGTCCTGCAATTACAATGAAGTAATAGAGAAAGATAAAACGTGTTTTATTTGTTACCAGACGTCCACAGAGCTGTGCTTCATGATATTGAACTAGCATCTTGTATGAGGAATTTATCATTAAAACTTGATATAACACAATGAACATTCCTTTTATATCGCCTTATAATATACAATAAAAATGTTTTCCTCACCGCCCTGGACGATAAAAACATTAATGTACTTACAGTAAAAATATACTTGACCAATACTTAAGCAATATGTAGGCATATGATGTCTGGAAATTGTCTTCCTGTATTAGTTTTTATTAACCCATTTATCTCGATTGTGAAACAAGTTGTTAACAACTTGTATTAATCACTAAGTTTTATCATTTTGCTTCCCTGTTATCTAATATCAAGAAAACAGACATACGTGAAAACCAGAATGTCTTTTTGAATGTCTTTTTCTGCAACAGCGTAGTAGATTTCTCGCCGGGCGAGATTTTCGACTGAACTGCTAGGAGCGGGCACAGCCGAGTGGTTACGACGTTGGACTGGTAATCATTGGATAGCCAGCTTCGCGTTGATTTGAATACTATCCAAAACCTACCCTGTTGTTACCTTGAGTAAAAATCTTTATTCTACTAGCTCAGTACTGGGGGTACCAGGAAGGGGACTCGAAAGTGATTAATCTTAGTTGTAAGAACTTATTTCACAATCGAGCTAAGATAAATTAGTAGAAACTAAACCCAGCTTTAATTGGCTTTACAGAGATGACAAAATGAATAAATAGGACACCCAGTCGAAACTCAACTGGGTTGGAATGTTTTGAACGAGCATTTAAATTAGTTTACATATATAATAAACCGAACGCCATTCATATTGGTACATACCCTGTCAAAATTACTTTGTCGTTGCTGTTTTCCCCCAATTTTATTCAGTGTGGGTTTTTGTTCATATTTCACGCGCTTATAGTGGTTTTAAAAAACTCCAATAATAAGGAAACTAATAATTGACGAATTTTAATGTTGCAACTTGTTTCACATTGACGCTATATTAAATTCTTCTAATACTTTTATTTTGTTTCGTGTGAGATTGTTTACACGTATTGCTTTCATTGCAAATGTTCAAAATACCTATAGGATGTTTTACATCATTTAGTTTCTGCCAAGAAATGATTACTGTCAAGGGAAATTTCATGAGAATCGCTAGGGTCTTACAAATCTCTCTCATAATGATTTACTCAACGATTTCATTTTGTTTTACGAGGCTTAAGAGATTTACATTGTTTGCATTTTTGGCGCAACAATTTATAAGTCATAAATAAAACATTGCCTGCATGGGTATACAAATAATAAAGACATTCAGTTTGTTGGTGAAGTAATATGTTAGAGAGCTCATGTTGTAGTTCACTAATACAAGTACGTTCTGCACTCATTTTGTCATTTTTAGAGTGAAAGTTTCTGTTGTACTGAAATGGTTAAAAGAAACTTACGAAACAGTATCGAAATATTGTATTGTATTGTTGAACAAGTGTATTAAAGTGGTAATGGTGTTGCTTTCGTTTATACAATGTATTTGCTATAAGTTTGTGACTTGAGGTAGTGTCTTTTTCTCCACCTCAAATATGGGCGGGGAATTTAGCTAAAAAGGACAGTGTGCATTAGTTGAGTGCAAGCTTAAAACAATTTGTAAATATGTCTGCACACTGTGTTTACTTTTGCATACCAAAGAGATTGGAATTGTCTTACTTTAACTTATGATGTACAGAATTTGGAAACACTTAATGTTCAACTTCATTACAATGGTTTCATATCAGTAGTACTTAATATGGGATTTATTTCGCAAGTCCCTAACTTAATTAGGTTTTAAAATGTTATCTCCTTAATTATAAACCTTCCTATATACGTTAGTTAAATTTATGGTAATGAAAACTTATATAAGTTGTTGTCACTAAACATGATTATCATTTAGAATAAAAACATTAAGAACATCATAGTATACAAAATATACAACTAATTTAAAATTCATTAAAATGTTGACTATAGACCCTCTATTGACATTGAAGCGGTTGAAATTCCGTTAGTATAAAATTTAAACTGACATCAATTTACCAAAAACATATTATAAATATTGTATGTAGATATGTATCTATGAGGTAACACGATCTATCGCCGTTTTGAATTATTTTTTATGGGATGATAGAGTTCTCCTCATTGCCATGGTAATACTTTTATGATTTTTAACATTTTTTGCTGTAACTTAAATCCACTGATATCGTAATCTACCGTTGTAAAGTAGATAATTTATATTTTCTTTGTCGTGGGTTGAATGGTTTGAGCTAGAGTATTATATTATGATTATTCAGTGAGAATGATTCTGCGTTTTAAACTTTTGGTTGTCAACAAAATTTACATAGCAACGGTTTTTTATGAAAACTAAATTTAACGAAAGAGCAAAACAGCTCAAAATGAGTTTGATAAAGTAAACAAGAACTGTTTACAAAGGTTCGCCTTTTCAAACTATAGAATGACATTAACTTCCGTAACAACTCGTTGTGAATCGGCTGTCTCCGTTTAGTTTACGATAAATATAATTGACGTGTCCATGGTATTTCGCATTCAATCGACGGTCTGTGCCACGTCAAATTTGCCTTTTCAAAACATCAATTGAATTTCGGTTTAATCTATAACATTTCGTGTGTCGTAGATGGTTTCAAGCCCTGTCTTTCTGCATATTACTTCACAAAGTGACAAAGCCATAAGTTTATGTAAACACGATAAGTCGAAAATCTAATCTCATTGTCTTTGTGCCTTGAAAATGTTACAGTTACTGAGCATAGCTCCAAAACAAGACGTGTTCCATACTTCAAATTTACCCTATCAGACCATATTGCTTCCAGCGTTAGATTCGAGGTATTATGACTTAGTGCAGCAGACAGTGTAAGACGGATACAGAACTTTTCCTGTCAATGTTTGTCATGTTATTTTAGGTTAATTTGTATCTATGCGCTACTAGGTAGTTTCTGTTTTTATTGAAGTCATTTATGTTTTTGTCGCACGCCTTGTGAAAATTGAATTTGAAGCCAGGCGATCTCACGAAGATATTGGTGGAATTTATGTTCCACTCATGGAGTTATTGTCGTTGTATGCTGTGTTTTTATAACCTAAAAGACTTAAACACCATTTAACGAGAGTTTATTACTGTACTTGAGAAAATTTACTCTCTTCTATACCAAGTGTTAAAGCCATATTTGGGATGGCAACGGAAAATATTGCCCGAACATGGTATATTCATGTGCGATCAATATTGGGGATGATTGCCCTCCGTCTTTTATTTTAATCGTTATTTTACACACAGTACATGTATGCACTTTTATTAACTTTTATTTTTGACCTACGATGGTTTTTGTCGTAAGATGTTATGTGAACATGTCCTCTGGATTGTTTCACTTTTTGTATGTTTATTATTGTTCACATACAACTACATTGTATATCGGGAGTCAGACATGATTGTGACGTGTTTAAGGCTTTATTCATCTTATGAAACACGCTGCTAATAAATAATCAGAACTAGAACCCCTCGAACACCCGATTGAAACTCCTTATGCTTTTGTCGCTGGGTTATATCACTGGCACGCGTAAGTCGATCTCGTCGTGTCTAATACATAAAAACCCGTGTTCATATAATTAATTCCGGACAGTAAAAAATGAAAAACTTGAAGTTTTTTATGAGCTATTAATGGAGTACAAATCTTTTGGGTAAAGTCTAAACAAATTACTCAATTACATTTTTATAACCGTTTTACCTCTATTTCACATATGTTTAAAGTTTTTGTTGATTTTAATCTCAAATTTTCGCTATTTCATCCTTATATGTAATATAAAAGAGAAGATCGTATGAAGTCATGGATACCGAGCAATAAAGTAAAGATCTTCAAATCTTGTCAGAAAATAAATCACTGTCTTTATAACGCGGTTATTGTAATATCAAAAGAACTAACATGAGATTTAATTTACATAATAACGTAAAATGAAAACTAATATATAAAGTAAATATATCATATCCTAACTGGTACACTGAAATTTTACACTTTTTAGATGAAAATTTCTGATTTAAGATGTCATTTTATGATATCTATACACACCCGGTTTGAAAATCTCATATTTGAGAATTTAAATAGAAGTTTTTCTGTTTATAGCACTGCTAATGAAACCAATATGAAGAACGCCTAGCTTAATTAAAATGAAATTCTTCCTCCGGAATCTAATTTTGACAAACTTGACAAATTTATCATTAATGAAAATGTGTCACTTAAATTAAAACGTCAGCGAGAGTAATTGCACTTCTATCTACAAATTTTATGAGACTGAGGCCTGTTAGAAGAGTTAGAAAAATGTTGATTATTATTATACAGTTCTCGATATGGGGAGTTTTGATTTCATTACGTGTATACTTTTCATTATCGTAACCCGGCAACCGATGGGTTAAACTAATTAATAAATCCAGGATATATTAATTACATTTCATATTGGCTTAATCTATACTAAGCATATTTTATTGAGCAATATTATATTACATCGGGGGGTGTTATTCTATGTCAATTTTTCACATCGGCACTAAATGTTTGGCATTTATTCATTCAGACCAGTGAGTTATTTTACACATTTTTCATCCAGGGCCCATCGTCTTAATTACATTAATAAATGCAACCATTCAAGACACGACTGTTAGCCCTATGTATAAATGCAGTATTAATGGAAATCGTAGCGATAAAAATGGCGAAATTGAAACCACAATGATAAGCGGTTTAGGGTTGTAAAGATGTCTACGGGCGGATATTTTGAGTGCTTGGTTACAAAAAGGAGTACCCTATCATTGTTACTTGATCTGAGCTCGCTCCAGTAGCCGACACAAAAATAATCAGTTAGTTGTCTTTATAGCTTATACAAATGACATCTGCTATCATATTATGCGTTCTTGTTCTTCATTTGTTTCTTAAATGGGCGTAAAATTTGAAAAATAAGCTGACATTCTTTTTTGGGGGGAAGGGGGCTGGAGAAGTCAAGTTTTATCTGAAGTGCGTGAAATTAGCAACTTTGCTGATAGCCATTAAGTCAAAAATCGACTTGAATTTTAGAAAAAAGAAAAAATCGAAATGAAAGTCGTTCCCGACACTTTGTCATGATGTGTGAAAGTTTCCTGGGCTAGTCCTTTAGTTCAGGACGCTGATCTTTTAAGACCAGGGAAAAGGTCATTTTTTCATGTAAAAGCTTCTAAATGATGAAATTCCGGATTATTCATTTTTTGACAATTTTATTTTTCATCCACGAACTATTGAACAAGATAATTGTCTAGTTGTGGGAGTGAGGTAGGTCTGTGTTCAATGAATGTACAAAATGTATCACACTCGTCATGTCTTCAACAAATGTCTCTTGTGAAATGATGAAATGACTTGCATTACTGTAAGGTGTTGCACGTGTATTGCAACTAGAGAAATGCCGTTATTTCAGAGCAGTTATCGATTTCAATAGCACTACTAGATTATTTCAAACGTTCAAAAAGATTTATTTAGTTTGCACCGTACGACCGAACTTTAATATTTACTCTCTGAATTTAGTTTTCACTTGACTCGCCTTTTTGCGCCTACATTCAATTATGTGCCGCCATTCAAGAGAGAGGTTCTCTCAGTTGAGATTGGTGTACAGAGCATTTTTAAACGATGCACTTGACTTTCTAAGAGATGTTTTTAGCAGTTGTTTTTGTCTCCATTATGACGATTACTTTAACCATTTGTTTACTATGAAAGTTTGGATACATTACTGTGTAATGTAGTAATTTAATCCACATGGTTTTATTTCGTCAAGCTTTTAAACTGCGCTTGCTTGCGGCTTTCGTTTATTTCATTTGCTCCTTTTTTAATAGGCCTAAAATCTGTTACGACTGAGTCTCTCATTTTAATGCCAGTAATAATAATAACCTAATTACGTATAGAAAATAACACAATAAGTTTAAAAATATGTAGTGTTCTAACAAATATACTTTTACAATTATAATACATGAAAATATTATTTATTAATTTCCTTCATTACTTAAGAGCATAACGACTATTTACAAAACATATACATGTATATAAATACATACAATACTACAATCACGCATTAAATATTATTCATATACATATAATGATATGAATATAACCAAAAAGGGATAAAATAATAGCCAATTGAAAATTTAATGTTTATTTACTTTTTTATGCTTTACAATGAAATATGGTGCTCGTACAATTATACGATTTTTTGTTTTCTCAATTTCCATGTAAATCCATATGTACTCAGTACCCTACATTTGCACAAGGCTATTACTTGTCTGATAAAATATTGTTGACAATATTCTGAAATTAATATGATACGAATTCGAGTATTTTTACGAAAAATTCTCACGAAATTTGAAAAGGGTTTTTGGGGATATCGTCTTCTCATCCTATTATATACATTTTGAATGATCATTTACTACGAATATACCGTTGTCATCATTTAAAGGTGACTCTTTTCACAAAATAACTATTACTCAGCGATTTTGAATTATCTCTTTTATATTTTGTATTTTTCGAGCAAATTGAGTTATTTGCAAAAAAGTAGATGCAAGTTTTTTTATGAATTTATCGTAACTAACTAATGGTTTATTTTTTACTGTTTAGCTGTCATTCGTTTCGTTAATATCTTGACGTGATAATGTTTCCTTGTTCTGCGTTCAAAAAAACCCATTTAACTACATGTACGTTAAATACTTTATTGCGAAAATGTATTTTATGTAATGGTAATGACGTTTTTAAATATGTTTTTTGTCTCTTGTCACTTTCGATGCATCAAATGACGTTAAATCTCGTTTGTTCCGAGAAAACGCTAGATACGATTGAGAACCTGACGAAATATATGCATTTGATTTTTTCTTTATACATGTATCACATGTGTATGTTTGTTTACTCATCTACTTTGTGCAATCCCTGGCTCACCTATGAATGGGATTCTCCCGTTGTCGAAGTCCCCATTGTCTTCAAACTTCGACTGATATAAAATTGATTTTATCATAAGATGATTTCAAGTCTTTTCCGTCTCTATGATACTTTAGAACTGTGAGAAGAGAAAATTACATGTTATCAAACTATATACGTCAACTAGACCGAGCTATGTTTTATTCTCCATTCTCTCAATCGCTTTTGTTCCATAGTTTCTGAAAGTTCACAAGAGAATATATTACATTGAAGTCTCAAAGGCTATAATTGAACCAAAACGTTTCAATCCTTGATTGATCTATCTTTTATATCACATTTATTTTGGCACCAGTTTGAAATCTGGTGAAAATGAACGGCGCTACTCTTGAAGAACAAAATTCTGGTAATGTTTCATTAGCTAATCAAGCGTGCATCTATTATGTTCCAAGAATTAATCGAACAATGCTGCATTTTTTTCTGTTTTAACTTTTAAATCGAGGTTATAACATTATTTTGAAACGCTAATAATCGGATTTTCGTATTTTTTTCTTTCCTTCTTGGAATAAATTTTATAAAACATGGGAAAATTCTGAAAATGATTTCGTACGGGATTAGTTGGGATTTAGCTTGTTCTTAGAAAATATTTTTGAACCTATCAACGCCATATGTTCGTTACATCTCTCTTGGAAACGTTTAATTTCTAACCGAAGCTATGTAATAATAAACCTTTTAGATGTTTCATCTTCAACGAAATAAATTTTGTGTTAACAGCTAGTAGCTTACAGTTTCTTAACAAAATAAATCTGTATTTTCTAAACTATTTAAATGTATGCACGTGTTCTGATCGGACTCCTATGGTGTTATGAGCTCTCCAGTTGCGAAGTAAGTTGTTCGTTTAAACCGAAATAATAAAATTGTAAATATGTTTAAGATTTAACAACCCTTGTAATTTGTGTTTGTGAAAGTATTTATTAATGAACAAAAGTAGTTTTCACAAGAAAATGAAATCCTACAGAACAAACTTATGTTTTTAATATAACCTCAGAAATACAACAAGTATATAAAAATCTAAGGGTAAGCTTTTACACGACCTTGTCGGGTTCGTATTTTATTACAAAAGGGATACATTTCATAAGTTTCGACTCTGAAGAAAACACTTTCTTGTTTTTTGAACTAATAAACACGAACTAAATAGCATTGACGTATCTTTGAAGAAAAGATAAACAATTAATACCTTCTTTCTTTCATGTTTTCAATGAACTTTTGTTTCAAATAGCGTACATTAATGTCCGACTTACTATCATTACTTCGGATAGGAACATGTTTCGGATATAAACATTACCTACGTATGTCTGTTGTTCATGTCAAGTTAAAATTTATAGGATACTACCATATTGCAATATTGACATAACATACACGATTTTAATGACAAGGTACATACAAACATTACGATATTACATACGTTATTACCCGCCGTTTTTTCATATTACTGCAATGAAACGAATCATTTAATTTTGATATATACTGTAATTTGTGGGGGCACTTCGCGTACATAATAAGGCCATTAAAAATGGTCGGTAATTCGTGCGAAATGGCATTCCCTTTTTGTGTATATTCAATAACCGACAAGGCGTTATAATACCCAGGATAATTGTACCCGTATTATACGACACCGTATAATTATCTCCGGCCCATACAATATTATAGGTGCTATGAATGAGTTAGCTGGATTTCCTTCACGCTTAAATTGTTTAATGTTATGTACAGTTGCTTAAAAAATAACATGACGATGTTATCTAAATTTGAAATATTTTTTCTCAATTAAATTGTGACAAACGACGGTCAAGGATACATTTTAGACTTCTTTGTGTGTAGAACTAGTTTTCAATATTCTTAAATCACTTGTACGAGTATGGTAGAGATTCAAATTTAATTTTCAAATCAAACTACCGCAGACAGGGTGATTATTTTGTATTGAAGTAAAAATGTAGTCAATGTGACCCTTTAATTTCTGTATGACATTGGTACAATTATTCACAATTAATGTATTAAAGGATGTTTGTATAGCCATTGAGGAAGGTCTCACTACAAAAGCTTGGTTTGATAATGCACTGCAATCCGTGCGAGTTAATGTAGTTTCTTTATGATGCTAATGTCAAATATGTTATTAAACTGATTAATTTCAACTCCCTACCATAGTATATAAGTTGTATCTCACATTAAGGACCAATCTACTGCTGAGAAGCATTGAAAAGTTAATGGCTTTAACAAGATTACATATTAAAGATTTGAACGCTGTTTTCTATCCGTTGCGACAAAGTGATTTTAAAAGAATTGCAGACTATCCTCAGAGTGTGGAAACATCTATCAAAGTCTGAAATAGCTGTTACAATATAGTAGATTGTTTAAGAATGACTTATGACTTCCCGTGTGCTGCTACAAATGTTTTCAAGAAATAACTGTCGAAAATGATAAACGAGTCGTACAAAACATATAGAAGACTAATTTCCCTGAAGAACGTTTTGAAATGTTAATTTTCAATATGTTTTCACTGTTTTCGTCGCCATATTTGAATGAAAAATTATTTTTTGATCATGTAAATTGTAAAACTTTGGTCACGTGATAGATTGGTGTATTAATACGCCACGCGGAAAGTTTTACAATCGTTTAATGTGTCATTTACATCCGCCATGTTAAACATGTCAAGTCATTTGAGGATACGCGCTATGAATCTTTTACAATGCCCTGCAATTACAGAGAATGAGCTCTTGACAATCGTGAGGTTTACGACTTAACAAACGGCGTAGATAATAAGAAATTACTGAGCATTTATTCTTATGTCTAGACATGCATAAAGTTCGGATAATCACATATTTCGGATAAAATTGTCATTTCTGAATAGTTTGTACAATAAATTAAACAAGACGGTCATAAATGAATTGTTGATTGTTTGTCTTCAATATTACGGTTGTATATTTTGATAAAATTTTACTTCTCTGGTTGAAACTATGCTCTTGTGAGACATAATAGAGAACAACGCATGTTTATGTTTTCATTTGAATTCTCCAAGGTGCTATATAATTTTTAGACACTGCTAAAGACGAGGAACAAGACGAGACAATATTTAATTATCTCAATATTCCAGTGATAGATGAATATTCCAGAGATTGAACGCCAACAATAATTGTTTCCATTTCGATTTTATATTCCATTCTTTGGGTTCGTTTTTTACACATCTTTATTATTTGTTCAAAACTTGTTGCATCCGAATTCTATTGCGTTTAATTGCGTTGTTTATAGTGAATATGATTTTAGTCTGAAAATGTCGATGTTACTCAAACACTGTTTTTTGTAGTGTTTGAATATTGCAAACCTGGTTTTGTATTTCATTATATTTTATAGAAAATATGAAAATGCAAAAACTGTATACAATTTTAAACGTTAGAATTTGAGACGTCAAATTTCTTAGTCCTTTGAAATATTTAGATAGCTGTATTATTTATGTTATTTTAACCATCCCTAACCCATCATTTATACAGTAGATCGTTTCTCGTTTAGCAAATGATGTAGATTATAAATTCATAAAAAACTTAAAGTATGAATTTTGAGTAAGAAAATGTTCGAGTGTACCTTCATTGAACTATGTTTATCTTAGACTTTTCTCTTGCACTATTTTAGACAAGTACATTAAAATGTCACTGTGAGTGTAAATCAGATAACTATACATCCGATTGTCAAACTAATGCAGAATGCGCAGCAAATTACATGTTATCATACGTCAGTCACTTAGGAAGTGATGTTGCATTTATTTATGACAGATCGGATTGATTTTAAACATTTTATAACATCTAGCAAACGTAATGATACCATCCAAAAACATGAACAGTTAAAATGCACCTGATTCTCTAAAATTTCAAATTTAATGCACATTTACTAATAAAATATCCGAAAATGGTTATTATCCGAAGTTTTAAAATGATCGCCATTGTTAACTGTTTGTGCTGTTTTCTGTGCGTGCATGAGAATTTAATTTCTTTTAATCGATACGGAACGTGCTTCGACTTATACAAGTATTCTTTAAGCAGATTTACAACATGGCGACACGTGTCCCTTTAATTGAACGCTCGCGAAATTGTCGTCCTTTTAATGAAATCTATACGAGCGTATATCACGTGTCCTGTACAAAAACTTGTTAAAGTACAAATTATCCCTGACTCATTAACGCAAATTGCATCCATTCCATATTAGTTAATTAACCTTCAGTAGAACGACGTATGTTCCTTTTCTGTAAACCTCGTCGTTTTTTGTATTGAAAAGTAAATAGAGCGTTCACACACGGAGACATTTTAGTTTGCACATCGTGCTCAATTATTAACATTGCAACCGAATATCATTTTTAAGTTAATAATTAATGGCAAATTGTGAATTCACCTGCATACACACTTTAATTCCATCACAATTTCGGTGCAATTAGTTATGCACGGATGATGCATCTGCTGAATTATTCTCAAAATTTCAGAAACTCTAAGAAGCAATCAAACATTTTCCTAAAACCAATATTATAACCATAAAATAGACTCTCGTTGTTGTTTAAGTGGATAAGTTCAGACTATTGCTATTTTAGATCATTGACAACTATTATTTACTGTGAGAGTGTTGCACGGAAACAAATTTGGCAGTAATTTCATGTCTTAGCACCGTAGTTAACAATTGTTCTCTCGGTTTATGCTAAAAGACATGCTAGGAACGTGCCTACTGGTTTTTATCCTGTCAATATTTGGAAGAGTAGTCTATCCGTAGTATCGATTTTTTTTCTGTCCTTAGTTTCGATTTTTCTTTCTGTTTTTTTTTTGTCCGTAGTTTGTCCAAGACAACCAGAGTTAAGAAGTTTTCGACAACTGATAATGAACTTTCTAATTCATGTAATTGAATAATGACAAGACGGGAATTTATCTGGAATGTTTCCTTTTTTCAATTAAACGTTGATACATTATTGCGTCTGGCGTATTTTTCTGTCACCCCTGTTCTACAATCAATTCTATCACTCCTTTTCGTCAAGGTTACACGATGTTCTTTGTGTCCCTTGATAGAGGACCGTGTGTGTGTGTGTGTGTGTGTGTGTGGCGTAGTGCATGTTATTGTTAGTTTGGGCACCAAAAACTTTTAGTTTTATACCGTATCGAAATCCAAGCCCTAAAGCTCGTCCTGTTCTGATGGATTGAAACTAACAGAAAACAATCTTGGTTGTGAAGCAACAAAATGGAATTCAGAAGGATGTTTTAATGAATGCTCATCTGGCTGGCTTTCTAAAGATTACCAATATAACACCATTAAATCTACAGTGTCAATTACTTATTATAGTGATGGAAAGCTACCATGTGTTTTTGTCATTCAAACACATATTATTAAGTTCAATTTTCACTTCCGTGCAATATTGCATCAAAAACCTTCTTGCAAATAAACAATTTCTGCATCTAAAATGTAATCTACCACGAACATGTAATTAGTGATCTTGAGTTCCTTAAAGCATGGCGTACTTGTCGACTTGGATTCTATGTTATTTCAGAACTATGGAAACATTTGTTTGGAAAGTTTAATCATTGTGAGTCATTAGATTCCTTAATTACCATTAGATTATTAGAAAACCTTTGAATCAAAACTGATATGATTTTAATGTAATATATTCATAGAAACTACTTTGGAAGAGATTTAGAAATTCAAATTCCCATTTTTTGTTGTTATGTGAACAAAAATTAAAACCATTAGTAATTACCCCACATCTGTTTCAAAGATTTTAGTTCTTGTATAATTTGATATACTAAAATTGGAAACTCCAAGAAGGTGAATAAATATTTTTGTTTTCTAGATTGCCTTGGAGGAATTAATACTTTTCAAATGGAAAATCAGATAAGATCAGGTGTTAGCATGCCCGAAATCCCAGTGATTAACGTAGAAAATGCGACACAAAGCCTTCAGGTGCAGCTCAGTTACTCGATGAAACATTGCAAGCTTCTTTATTAGAACGAATTCATTTTTTTGCGATGTACTGCATGGCTCTTTTAGCTTTACTATGACGTGGTGAGAATTACGTAAATGTCATAGGATTTTGAATCAGTGCTTCGCAAAGTTGTGAACCAAGAGCTTGAAAGTATTTGAACGATCTCTACAAATTTGAATAAAAACTTGAATAAAAGTTAATTAAGTTTGGATTTTGGAAAATTTTGTATCATTTAAACATTATTTAACACAGTTTTCATTACTTTTGAAAATACTTTGCATTTTCTCATAGCAATAATAATCTCCTTTTCCAATCCCAAAAGCTTTGCATTTTTACAAAGTACAACTAACTTAAGACTTCATTTACGCAGTACGGGGATTAAGTTACGTGTCAAGCCTTTACTGATTGTTAATTCGCGAGTAGATTTATTTGAAAAAACTGTATTTGGGTTTAATTGCTGTTTAAATTGGGGATTATGAAAAACTAAAGTGCATAATTATTACATAATAAAATTCAGAGAATATTTTCCTGCACGCATGTTTGTATAATTATAAGGATACTAGCTTTTGTTTGTGCAGAGAGAAAAGCATCATTCAATTTCATCATGATATTGTGTGATTTAATGCTTCCATACCCTATGGTTAATTTACACGTTTGTTCTCTCTCTCTTCTCTCGCAACTTTTATATTATGTCATCAAAAAGTCATTTATTCTCACTATGACACTATTGTTACGGGGACAAGTAATTCATATAAAAACAAGTATAACTGCAGATTTGTTTATGTTTATGATGCTCGTTGAGGTATGCTGAATATTTGTATGTGATATATTTTGCACTACACGAACCTGATCTAATGTTAGTAAAAAATCAAATTATACTTATATTCAATTATGAGTCCCAATTTAATGACATATTAGGAAATGCTCGTTATCAGGTTGTGAATATATTTGAACAGGTCCCAGCTGACATCTTACGTAATAACTTTACAAATTTGTACAATATTGTATGCTATCATTAAAGTCAATAAAATAGGTTTGATATAAATTAACAACGTAAACTTTAAACATTTATATGGATAAAAGTGTTCATGAATTTTTCTGAAGCTCAGATTTTGGGGTACTGAGAAAGCGTTCTTTACTGTGAACAAAAACAGTCTATAAAATTGCATGTTCATTAAGATGAGAATAGTTAATACAGGTAACCAAATTTTAAGACGAAAATATGAGAGGTACCATTGCACTTGAATTATCAAAGACCATGTCGAATACATTGAAATATATGGAATTTAATCCTTATTTCCATTGTGGTCCCTAGAATGTACTTTCTTGCAGATGCTTGATCAAAGTATATAACTCTTATAATATTATTCTATCTATTTTCAGCCACCACCGCAGTATCAGTTATGTATACCTAAAGGTAAATTAGATGATTGTCACTCTGATATGTCAGGTGAAAGTGCTGGTGACAGTGGTAAAGGTGGTAGTGATGATGATCTACACATTCCACATGGTATTACCTATCCTCATAATGGTAAGTCCAGCCTTAAATACGTTATAGTCAATGGTAAAAATATTTAAAATAGTAACAACCATTCGTCCTTCAATTGGAATTTTGAGCTATGTTATAAGTAACCTTCCATCACCAAATTAGCTATTGGTAATAATTTGTGAATTACGTTTTGGTCCCATGGTTAACTCTTGGCTAATATATATAAGTAATCTTTGGCACCTAAATAAACATTTGGTTCTTAATTGAGAAAAAATCGTTGGTCCTTTAATTAGATTATGTTCTTTATTTGTGAATAGCCTTTTCGTCCCTAAATTCGACCATGCCCCTCCTTATTTGGAATCCTTTGGTCATTTAATTTGCCCTTGGTCGATGATGATTTCGTTATGATTTTACATTAATTGCTCCGAAATATCCCTGCAATACTCTGAACCTAGACTGGTCTAAAGTTGTGGCATTCTTATAGATGTTCTGCTATGACGACAGCGATATATTTCTTCAGTCGTCAATAACTTATTTTCTCTCTAAAAACAGACGACTTGATAACATGAGACACGTTCATATTACATATGATATCCCAATATGTTACAATTACACATTTATTACATTTGTTTTACCATGTGTTCGCGAGGGAATATTAATTTAATAAAACAATCGTTTATTACTAAAAAAACCTGTATCAAAATATAGTTTATATCGTTATAATATCATATTATATACGTCTGTTTTCTGGTCTTGATATGACGCTGAGATATTGATACTGATTCCATACATTGTAATGGACGATGGTCTAATTAAGGCATTAATCTGATACTTTAAAAGACTAGCGTTTGTTTGCGTTTATACTAATTTAATTCTGCTTGATTGTGGAACAAGTTCTTAGAACTTAGATCAATCACTTTTGAGTCCGTTTCCTGGCCCACCAATACTGAGCTAATAGGATGAAGTTTCTTGCTCGTGGAAACAACGGGGTACGTGTTGGATGGGATTCAAACCAACGCGGAGTTGGCTTACCGATGATTACGAGTCCAAAGGTTGAATATAAGTGCTGGTCGCCATGCTCCAAAAACAGTACAGAGTAGAAATTTGTAGTAAATTTGCGTATAGGCTGATTTGTAATTTCCGTTTTCATTTATTTCAGACATTCATCGTTGCAAGGATAAAATGGACAAGAGAAAAAATAACAGTCCCAGCATTCATCCTATGACGTCATTTCCGACCAGTTACAACCGAAACAATAGTGTTCCGCACCAAAAAATAATTCCTTTCTCATTTAAAACGCCGTCGTATACTAATACAAACAATGTGGCACCCACAACGACGGGTTATAACGTTCCAGCATATTATGACGACGAGACACGTTCTTCGTCGGGTTTCCATAGCGTTGATTCAAATTCCAACTTTAGTTTAAATAATATTAGAAATGGTGGACGATTAAATTTACATCGGGACGACGTCCCAGACTGTACTGTGTAAAATATTTATATAATTTCGCTACAATATGATAAAAAATGTCTGTGATACGGAAGAGAACGAAATAATGACACCTCGTTCTCAATGATGTGAACGGGAGAGATAGGACTCAGGGACGTGAAGATTTCAACACGATATTTAGTTCTGTTTGAGAGCACATAAACTACAATGAAGCGTTTCGGATTACCGTATACATACACATGAACTTTGATAAAGTTATGTTTTGATAGCACATGAACTACTCTACATAAATTTTATGGATTTGTGTTCACCATACGAATATATATGAACTACTAGAACGTGTCTAGGTTTTTGTTTTGCCAGACAAAAGATGATTTACTACCAATAAAACTTCTGACGGCGCTCTTGTCTTGGAAAAAATCTTCTGAAACAATCAATAGTTTTTGCCTTGTGATAAAATTCAAGTTCACAGACTTCAGCCCCTCTGCAATAGGTATGATTTTATTGTTTCAAATTTTGTTTTTATGATATATTTTGTGTTTGGATTTTTTGTCACCAGGCAAGACAAAGGTTTAAACAGATACTTTAAGCGCTACTATAATTGAATATTCACCTAGCCAGGTTGCCGGAGGGATGTTGTTGGTGTAGAGAAATTGTATGTATTTACGTAAACAAGTAAAAAACAATACCTCAGAATAACTAATATAGTTGCCATTGGTATTGCTTGAAGGGATCTTATTTATGTGGGAGAGTCGTCTTGGAGGCAACTCAATACTTTATCTTTTTTCTTTATTTTTCAACAGTAATAGTAGGTAGATTATTGAAATTTGTACTTAAAAGCGCAATGGTCAATCTTATCGAAATGGTCTTTTTGTCGAAATGGCCAGTATTGTCGAAATGGTCAATTTGTCAAAATGACCAATATTGTTGAAATGGACATTTGTGGACTGGTCTTAATATTAAAATGAGTTTTAAATAGTGTCATATTGTATCAAAGTTAACTTATCTACTAGTATTTAATAAGTATTAAATAAATGACAAAACTGTCTTTAAAAAAAGTTCAATTCTAGTGCACTATACGTCATACACAGTTAATTCACTTTAATGCAATGAGTTTGAAAAAAAGTAGGCGACGTAACGTATTTTCATAGTTTAAAATTCGGCGCCTGTATGATTCTCTGTTGACTTTACAAAACATAACATATACAAAAACACTGACTAATATATACAAATATCAGTTGATAATCTTTTATCATATCTGAATATTCATGGTTGTGACAAATTTGTGATGCACGGTAGATAAACTAACCATGTGTTAAATATCTTGCCGACGGCTCTGTCGATGTCGGTGTTTATCAAACTAACCGTAAAATTATCTTTGCCTCCTCGGGACTTGGTGGCATTATCTGACATATGATCTTGTATTATATGTAAATAAATTTGGTTTAATATAAAATAATATACAGTAAAGTTCCGCTATTAAGACCACTTTGTTATTTCAAAATCATGCGATTTTAGACAATTATACAGACCCTAACGCTTAATTTGTGAACAAAAGGGTCTCTATAATAAGACCGTTTCGCTATTAAGACCATCGATTTTGCCGGTCTTAATAGCGGAACTTTACTGTATGTGTATGTACATGATTGTATATTACTTATAATGCTGATCAAATAAAAAAATTATAAAAATTATATCTGTGTATATATATTACTTGAAGTAATTTACTTCTATTATTGGTTAAAATGTATGGTTTTATCTGTTCGAAAGTTTTCTGGCATATGAGTATTAAAAGTTACTCGCTCACAGATTTGGTTAAAAGTTTTGATATTTTAAAATCACCAGTCAGCGTCTGATATTGTACTAAGAAAAACAATAATAGTTAACGGCAAATTGACGTATAGATTGGGAGAAATATTTAATTATAAGTAAAAAAACACGCACCATATTATCTACAATGTATATTGTTACTTATATGGTAGGTTTTCATACATGAAATCACCGTATTTTACAGTTGTAAATTGATTTGCGCTAACATTGTCATTATTTTAACAGTACACCGCTTTACTGCTCCCAAATTGTTTCTCAATTTCGAGAGTTTTAGGGCAAGAGAAACTATATTTATGTTGAAATCTGTAACGAGCCGCTTTGAGGAATATGTTCTATGCAGTCGCCGCGTGAAGTTCATTTAAATACAAGTACTAGAATAAATTTGACCAAACTTTTATTGCTACAAACTGGAACCTAGCCACAATATATCATGACTCCTTCTTGCTACGTTTTTTTTGCATTTATCAATTTAATCCAATGCTGTACAATGCAGCACATTACCAATGCAATCGACAATTGTTAGTTAAAAAAGTGCACAACTTAATATTTTCTCATTGCCTGTTTGTAGTGACTGAACGAATAATTTACCCTCTGTCGCCGTTTTATTACGTTTTGTACAAATAAATTCTAACATCCGATCTTAAACGCTTGGCGTCTTGAATCCTCCAATCGACGACTTGAATGTCATTTCATAAGCTTAGCTAAGTAAATGATTTTGGCTGACTATATTAGAAAGATTGCTTTCTTGGTGTTTCACGTAACGAAGTTTTCTATTTTCTACTAAATGAAAATGTTAGGCTAGGAAATTAATGAAAATGTTTCTCTAACCAATATTACCAGAGTACCTATTACATTTAACATCAAACTCCAGTCTTGTACTATTACCAACTTCACGTCTCAACATACAGACTGTCTCATAAGTTCTCATTACATTTTCTCTGTTTGGATTTTTTGTCCCTATTATCGCGCTTGTTACAGCTTTATGAAATTAACTCGTTCACAATTCGCCTAGTTTTCTTAGACTTTAATTGAACTTATCCTTACTTTTCCAAAGCTGTAGTCTACAAATAACTTACATTTTGCTAAGGTGCCTGTAATTTCTACAATTTAGCGGAAAATCGTTTTTTGTGGACATTACTAGGAATGGTTATATGGAACCCTCTGCAACTAGGGATCAAACTCTAAAAACCCAGTGTTCTAAACATTGGACTACATAAAGCTATTTTACTGCATCCCATCGACTAATTTTCATCAAACGAATGTTAAATTCTCACATATTGGTAATTGGAAATAGTTTTGTACTTGTATTAAAGTGAATTATTCACAGAATTATAGGCTTGAATAGGTAAATGTTTCCAGTATTTGATACTGTTTTCAATGAATTACTTTATGTAATTTATATGAAATGGTTCAGTTATTTGAACGTAGGTTTTCAGTATTTTCAAAACTTTCAACATTCGACCATTCGGATTGGGTGATGAGAGTTTTAAGTATCTTTTCCGTCTTAGAGATATTTGACTTTAAAACCTTTCCTTCTTCCATTATTTTACAACAGCTATGCTATAATAAGATAATATTAACACTATTATGAGACACCCTGTATATTGTATAAACACTATATATCAAACTTTGGAACCCGTTATCCATTGATTATATGAGGTTGGAGGATTACTCCGTGATATTGTAAGAAATTAACAACACACAATACTCTAAGGAGTAACAAAACAAAATGACCTCTGCCAAACAAATGTCCCCGACACTATTGACCATTGGAACCAGTCTGAGACTTTTCTGAAAGTCTTTGAATGGCATTACTCTGATGTATTGTAATGTCTTGTAATATACAAATGTGTTTTTCTTTAGGGGAATAAGAAAAGATCAAGTTTCTCATTTTAACCAAACAAAACAAACATTGTCATCTGGCTTAACAAACAAAATTAAGAGTTTACTCTCTCCTTATTTATTACTTGTTTTATATAGATGGGTATTTTTGTTAGAAGATAAAATACTGTATAGAGAAAGTAGATAATTTGTCAAGTTTGGTGTTAAATCGATCTTTTGTTACATTGTACACTTAATGAGCTTGGAAAACTTATTTTAAGATTGTCCGACTGGCATAGCCAGGAGTGAAAATGTCATTTTCTGCTCTCATGAGGTGAAATTTCCGAAGTTGGCAAATATTCTGTTTCTGTCATGCTTTTATTTTGTGAATTGTGACGGCATGGCCGTGATTATACGTTGAAAATATAAGAAAAAAACTTAGATTTATATTTTCTCCATATACTTTCATATTTCATATTTTTCATTTAAAGCATCCTTTGATTTTAAAACATGAAGCCTTTTTTATGTTCAGCGTATATATTTTCATTTGATCTACTCCCATTTTATTATAAAACATGAACAAAATTAGTTCTTGCTATGTTCATTTTGTCATATGTCGATTTAAACAATCGCTTGCTCCTTTGAATTTCTTATTTCTGAATGTATTCGCACGCATGCATATACTATATTGAAATGTTGTTTTTTTTCTACCGATGTGTTCACTGACAATGTCTTTAGTTATCTATTTTATCAGACAAAAACGTGTTATTTTGACTTATCAAACAATGTTTCTACAAAAACAAAACTTTCTACTATGAAAGAAACAATCAACGCCGATAGCATTTTGTTTCATATGAACTTACTGAACACACGTATATTTGTTATATAATGTAATTGTCTTTTATAATGTCTTAATTTTGAATGTTGTTTGTTTTTTCAGATGCTTACTGCACCTCAATAACATGAACATTAAAATGGACTCGACGTACTGAAGATAGTAATAAAAGTGAAAAGTGCAAATGGAAAAGTGAAAAATTGCAAACGGAATAGTGGAAAGTGCAAAGGGAATAGGGAAGGACTAAACTAGTACCCACGCTCACATTCCGCGCCAAAAAGAATTTCCATGTTTGTTGGTCAAGTAAATTGACAATTAATTAATAATACCACGATATATGACTTATACTACGAAATGCCATTTGTCCGCCTGTTTAAACAATAAAATGTATGAAAAGGCAATTAATTATTCATTGGCGGAACAACCATTAGACATGGTCAGTTGGAACATATATGTAAGCTAATTAACGTGTCTTTGATGCTTGATCATGCATCACCGTCGGCGTTCTTAGAAGTATTGTTTGTATATTTTAGATTTGATTGCATTTTTGTTTTGCATGCTGTGAGTTTGTATAATATTGGCCAGTTATTAAATGATTATAAATATCTATACTTGTTAAATATCTATCATGTTAATTCCTTCGAGAATGATTTATTGTACACAAACAAATGATAAAAACATTGGAACTACTCAGCAGGTAGCCGGGGAGATAGCCATACTGTAGGTTGTGTAATTTTCACGATTCTATCAATTTCGCAATTTTACAAAAAAAAATGTATTTTGGTTTCTACCTTTTAGGAATTGATTGTTATCAAATTTGATTGGATGCTTTGCATCAAAGCTCTCTTTATGAGCGTATTTACATTAGAAAATTCGACCGGTTGAAAAAATCGGTTGAACAATCGGCAATAGCAATTAATTATCAGTGAAAATTACTTGACTTACGGTAATTTAGATTACCAAGTACATATATAATGTTATAGTATAAATGTACACACCATGTGCCAAATGTATTCATGCACTTAACTTATCTTGAACCTGATAACATTTCATTTCTGCTTATCAATAACAAATTGACTTGATGATTTTAGAGAAAAATGGCGGGAATAAATCATCACATTGCTAGATTTATGTCCGATTTACGTCCGTATGTAAACTGAAGTGGTGTTATTCCAACATTTCCGAACTAAACATATGAATCGGTTAAAACAACAGTATTTAATGTAGTTTGATATTTTGTTCTATTAGAAAAAATAACAAATGGCGCCTGACCTATTCAGAATTATTTTGAAACGGATATTTAACCATTTTATAGTCAGTAATTTGTGAATTCCTGAACATAGCATTTAAAAATCCAGAGAACAACAAAATGATGACTCAGCGGTTTTTTTTTGTTTGTTTGAATTTTTGAGTACAATGTGTTTTCCCCAATTCTGCGATTAGCTTAAAATTCTATATCTTCATTTACCGTAATGACCGTAACAAAGGATTGTAATACCAGAATGAACAATAAACCCATAAGAACGCCATCTTTGGTTTGATTCCATAGAACTAATCGCTCAAAAATGTCCCAAAAATGTTTCTGATAAATGTGTTCTAAATAAACCGACTTCTCTTAAAATGTCATATCGGAAGATAAGTGGAACCCGAAAATAATGATTAAAGTGTTTATTCTTTATTCTGATATCGTAAGTTTGTATTTAGTGTTCGTGACTCTATAATAATACCACATTTATATGTCTAACAAACTGCTTATTACTAAATACTTTATCTTCATAGTAATCAAACATAACTTGATATATAACCGTCTGTACCAAGCTTCTAGAGAATTATTTTAAATTTCACAGTTTCTTCTAGACGCTGATCACGTGGTTAATAGGATATGACGTCATAGTTAGGTCAGTCACGTGCTCCAATGCATACTGGGTATATTTTTCATTAAACATTAATGATAATTTTATTCATTTTGTCTATATTTCGATTTTTAATAGAACTGGATTATTCCATTTTTGAATATTAAACGGGTGATAGTTTATATGAATGACAACGCTATATTTTTTCGTTAGGGAGATATTTTACTTGGCACCCCCTGTAATTGGGTCTTGTCATGTATATAAACGCCATTTTGAAAGATTCGTACTTTTTTCACTAAGATTCTAAAGATGGCATGATATTAAAATTTAACATATTGTTAAATGCCAAACTTATTGCTATGACAATGTATTGTATGTTTGTATATTGTGTTTCGATAAATAATTTATTGTCTAAGAATATGTGTTATTGTGTACATGGACGATGCTTTGAGTAGTCTGAATTAAGAATCAGTTTTAATCACCAGTCTGAAACTGAGTATGTACGCTGAAGTGACCGGCACTGTTATACAGTATACGATAATGTTTGAAGTGTAAAATGATTATTATCAACCAAAAAGATTATATAGTAATCTTACATGCAGCGGAATGTACATTGTTGATTTCTGACGGATATACATGTGACTAGTGATCGTGGTTTTTATATACATAATTATTGTTATCGTGTTGAATCTTATGTATGTGAGTTATGGAGGCTAACTGTGCTATTTGTTAAGATTTTTTCATTTTCTTACATTTTCTTGTTCATGCGAAGACTATTCAAATGTTTCTTGTAAAATATATATTTAATATATAATGTGTCATCGTGTCTGCAAGCTTGGTAGTAAAATAATATTTTTTTTGTCTTCCAGTTAATTAATTTACGATTATTTGGAAACGACTGTCGTGCGATGAGTTACACTGTCGTACGATGAGTTACACTGTCGTACGATGAGATTGTTGTGTTTGAAATCACGTACGACTTCACACATTCAATGAGACTGATATCTAATCAAACTCTGAGTATATCTCACATTAGTACTGTAGAACTAATGTAATCAAATAATTTCTTAACGCTTACAAATCTACTGAAAACACTCGAGTGACTTGATATTTGTGTAATTACGTAATCTTAAGTCATTTGAAAAAGATCTCAATTTTGAAATTGCTGTATCTAAAAATAGACCAGTCTTATTAAGGCTTTTCCCCACTCCTGGTGCATAACTGTCATTGAATTATATTGACATTATATTGACTGTTTCGACAATGACGTACATGAATTCAAATAATTGGGTGTTTCGCGATATTTAAGACATTTTCAAACTTTTCTAGTTCACCGACAGTTTAATTTATTTTTAATAAATATCGTCGTCAAATTTTTTGTCGTTTTAATGTACATGTAAATGCATTAGTGAGCTTGCAGTGTTATGAATAGTCTAATAATGATAAATTTTTCGTTTTGATTTTTGTGTAATATTTCGTTTGATAAGTCGTTTTTATGTGTTCAATTTATATATTATAAAATTCATGCAAATTTTTACTGTGTATATTAACATGTTTTTTCTTCTCTCTATCTCTCTATTTGTCTTACATTGTCTGTATTTAATTATAAATCTATGACAGAAAAATAAAATCTATAAAAATCATTAATTCACTTGTTTGTTGTTGTTGTTGTTGTTGATGATGATGATGATGATGATGATGATGATATTGTTGATAATGATGATAATGATGATGATAATGATGTTGATGATGATGGTGATGATGATGATGATGATGATGATATTGTTGATGATGATGATGATGATGTTGTTGTTGTTGTGAAATGGGCGTGACAATGTTATAAAGGTATATATGCAAAAACAAAACGAGTATTTACTGAGCAAGATTGCAATAATGGACAATATCCGGAACCTGAATGTTTGGTTTTCCATTTACAATTTAGGTTCAAATAAAGCTTATATGTACAAGTTTTAACAAAAATGTCAGAACAAAAATATATAAATAAATATTTTACCAAAAAACACGACATGTGTAACGATAACGATATCTGCATTGGGTAATAAACATGCATTGACCCCCAAAGGTTCCTTCACAGTACAATTACAATGTAGTTGAATTTCTAAAATTTTCCAAGTTCAATGTGTTGTGTACGGCGTAAAACCCATCAAAAAAGTTCGGTTTTGAAGAACTTTTATATTATTGTTTATTTCATTCATTATTCATGCAATGGAAGCAGAATTTCTTCTGGTACATTTCATTTTGAGTTGCAGCAAAAGTTATATATTAGCCTCCAAACTATGGTCAATGTATCTCAATGAACTAATATCAAGTTTGAAATACTTTTTTTTGTAATTTTATATCCATTATAAAAATGTACTGATTTCAATAAGCAAAGAAATCATTTAATCATTAACAGATTTTACTTTTTTTAAACTTCAATTGAGTACAATGTAAATGTGTGAAGGAACTTTTGGAGGGCATTTATGGATAACAAGTTTGGAATTGTCACCAATCATCTGCAGATTTACTTCATTTTCCCTAGATCAGATAACACTACAGTATAACCTCTGCAGAGCAGCCCTCTACAGAACAAATCCTTTGCACAACAACAGCTTTTGGTATTTCCCTTAGGCAAAATTTTAATTGAATTTAACCTCTGCTAAACAACAACCTCTGAACAGCAACACTTTTCAGACCCTCCCAGTGGGTGTTGTTAAAGAGAGATTGCACTGTACATGTATTTCAGTACATACTTACATTTATAAATTCTAGACTACATTCTTGTCAATCAAGGAAACATGAATAGTTTGATTATCAGTGAGACGTATGTAAGAGTCGCATTCAAAGCTAGCCTTGTTATTTTCATGGACTAGAAGCTTTCGTATTTAAATTGATGCAACAAGATGCAGACCCTATTTTAGTCGACAAAATTTCATTCAAACAAATCACTAAGCTAAATTACTCCCTGAATAGAAAACGTCTCAGGTTCAATGGCAAAAGCATGGTCCAGGGATGTTCGATACACAAAAATCAGCTGAATGATGTCTGCATTATCTTCAAAATGACCAATATAAAGATATATCACTTTAACTTCCAAGAAAGCTATGATGACTATTCCAGAAGTTCTGATTTGAACTTAGTAGAGAAAATGTTTACATAGTTGCTAGTTTTTTCTACTTAAACTTTTTTCAAATTTATTAACCACAGGAACATTATAAGGCATTAAAATGTTGACTCAATGAATTTTCAAATAATAAGAAAGTGACATATCACTTTTTTCTAGATAAACCGTTCTCTATATATATTATACGTAGCTGTTTTGACTCCATGAACCACGAAGCCCGATATTGTCATGGTGAAACAACAATGGTACAATGATAAAAGCATCGTACGACATAATTTCGCGTTTACATTATAGTACCATCGCATTTTAACCATCAAACCATTGTTGTGTCACCATTGTACAATCATGCATCGTAGTTCCTGAAGGCAAAAGTAAGATGCATGTCTTGTGTCAAAACGGAACAGCGTATCATTTAGTAACACTTCAAGCTTGCATACCTTAAATAAAATTAGACGTACACTATACGTAATTATCATTTCTGAAATAAAACTACTACTTATCTCTTTACCACGTAAATAAATAAAGTTCTAATAATTCCAAACAATCGTGCCAAGATAAAAGCTTTGAGGCCTTCGTGTAAATATTTTATTTAAACACCATTACGATGTCACCATATAACATCCTTTTGGGGGTTATTTCAAAGAAATAGATCTCGTTTTTTATCGTCGAAATCTCGTCTGCTTAATTCTGTAAATATTGACACCAATCGTCTGCTATAATTAGAGGAAAATCAAGTTTTCTAGTGTCATGGAAATAAAAGCAAATAAATGGTTGTTAGTTAGTTACCGTAACTTTATCTTAAAGCTACGTGTTCACAGATTTTATTGATATGGAATCTAACCAGCTTGTTTTGTTTGTTTTTGTTGGGTTAAACGCCGTAGCAACACATTGTATAGGTCATATAACGGCGGTCAGTCAACCTACTCACTCCTCCAGGAAAGGCTAAATCTCTGGATTTAGCTGTTGATCTAACCAGCTTGTCAACCTTTATTTGCCATTGACACAGCTTGTTCTGATAGTACATGGAATTATGAACTTGTAAAAGACCAAACTGAACGATATTTTTTTCATTTATTATAGATAATTATAAATGACGCATATGATAATAGCATTATAATAAAAAAAAACAAGATATAAATATTAACATAGCTTGAAGAAGCAAATTTATTCCCTTTTTTAAATTTTTACTTTACTAATGAACCCGTTCTAAAATCGCATTTGCTTATCCCAGCTTACAATAGTCAATTATACATAATAATAATGTACCAGAAGGGGATAGCGCAACCCAAATAACATTTTTTATACAGAAGAATAACCTGTCGGTTTCTGTAGTTTTGTTAGGAAACATGAATACTTAATAGTTTAAGACAGATATACCTGTAGAATGTGAGAAATATAAAATAAAAGTCAATAAATGCACCAAAATACACCGAACAAAAGTTCTAACCGATCACTTTTCAAATTTTGATTATTTTATAACGGGCCAATGGATCCTTATTAAATTTTGCAGAGGTGATTTTTGTGTTATTTTCCGATTTGTGGAAAAAAATAATTTGATACGGTCCGATGCACTCAATCGGCACACAGGGTGTGGTTTACACATTATGGCACGAAATGTTCGTGCAGAGAGTGGTGAGTATTAAATTTCACTTTGCATGAATCCTTTTTAACTTTATAAGTGAAAAAAAACCATAACACATTGAACCAATTTCTCTAATTATTCCTCCCATTTTTCTTACTCATGTCTGATGCGATACACAGATACTTCGAGTCTAGCCTTGTATGAGATATTTAAAGCTACAGTCCCATAAACATAAAAATAGCCGTGAGGGCACCGTGCGTTCAAGCTCCGCAAGGACCCGTATGAACACTTGCGTACCCGTACGGACTGTAACGATTTTACCAGGGTCTGTTAGATGAGCCCTGGATACACGTATCAGTTTCAGAGTCAAATCGTGAGCAAAATTGTGGCCGAGTATGGATTAAGCATGCATATATTCCAGCTACGGCTCCGTACGGGTGAGTTGTTTTGTACCATGTGTGTACCGTCACAAGGCTTCCCACGGCCTACGACTGTCTGCACGTACGGGTCCGGAACAAGCAACGAATTTATGGGACTGAGGCATAATCAAATTGAATCCAATCTGCCATAATATGGTTACATGCGTTTACACGATATATGAGGCAGTTTTCAATTAACCAAGTTCATCGATCGTATGTTTTATATAATCATAATGTAGGAACAATAGTCCAGAGGTAGAACGCGCGCTCAGGGATCGAGAAGTCCCGGGTTCGAACCCCACAAAGGGCACTGCTAATTTCTTTGAGCTAGAAATTTACCTTACGATTGCTTCACTCCACCCAGGTGTAAATTGGTGCCTGCGAGGGTGGTATGATAACGTTGTGCCAATTTGTAAACGACTCCCCAGGGAGATTGATAGATAGATAACTGTAGCCCGATTACCAGGGGTAATAGCTGTGAAGTCGGTAAACGTGCATGAGCATAAACATTTACAATAAAATACCATTACTTTACTTTTACTTCATCACCATCAGAGTATTGCTGCTGAGAATTAGAATTCAGAAACTTTGGAATTTTAAAAATGTTGAACTTTCACCCATGTATTTAATAGATGTGTTTATCAATTTAATTATTATTATTATTATCATTTCATACGTTCATTAGTACGCAGCCTCTAGAATTAATTTTGAAATACTTTTTTACTTTTACAACTGTTTAGTTTAAACGTAATTTTATTACTTTTTTACGATATATTATTTCCTTTTTACGAAAAAAACGTAATTATTATTTAAAAAAAACCGCAATAATATTTCGAAAAAAAACGAAATAATTATTTCGAAAAAAAACCTTATAATTATTTCGAAAAGAAAACGAGATATTAAACTTTAAATTTATAAAGGATATTACGTTTAAACAAAATAGTTTGAAAATAAAAAAACAGTATTTCAAAATGTCATTTTAGGGGCTCCGTACATTAGCCATTCACAGGTAATACAATGCTTATGACAGTCCTGACTAAAAGGTTTTACGTGGCTTCACAGAACGTATTTTCTTATGAGCAAATCTCTATGATAACTGATACTAGTTATAGTATGTTCAACGAACCGAGACGCCTTTAGTAATTCCATTGACCTAAATTTATAAAAGAGTTCTGCAAATTATGCAGGAGTTTCTCGTGCGTAATTGCAAAGTGACATTGAAAACATTGATTCGTGCGATTTGATTTATTTCTTTATTCATTGCGTTTTATCTGAATAATTCAATGGGTTATCTTTGCAGTAATGAACATTTATGACGAAAATTGTGAATAAAAACTAAAATAATTATGCATTACTTGTGTTTTATACAATCTATTTTTGTTAATTATTATACATTTTTAAGATAAAGGGTTCTCAAGTTCTTAGAAATTGATTTTTCTACAATCAAAATAGTAAAGGTAATGCCGCATTCGCTACTGGAGGATTTTTTTTCATTAGGGTCATTCGATTCCACTTGATACATTTATGCTATTGTCAAATCGACTATCTTAGATTAAAAGAGTAGTCAGTCGTGCTGAATCGTTATAAAAGAGCAGAATACCCAATAATGTATTTCGGCTGCTCTATGGGCAACAAAGACTGGTATAAATTATCATAGGACACTAAATTATTGTATTCATAAACTATTTTAGTATAAGAAGCGAGAACGGCGGTGCCCAATCATTGATGAAATTGATTACTAAGTTTGGACTGTAGCAGTAACAGACGCAAACACTTATAACCTTAAAGGTCACGCTTTAAAAAATCTTGTTTATCTCTGGGTACGAGAATGCGTTAATCTCTGATCAACAAAACTTCAAGCAGGTGGTCTTCACATAAGCCATTTTACACCTGGGTAGAGTGAAGCAATCACAGGTAAATTACTTGCGTTAAGTAATATGCAATCATATATATATATATAGTCCCTGATTTGGGACCGGGCCCAAGATCTTTCTATCGTGCACTTTCTACCGCTTGACTTCTGTTTATATTTCGAGTGATTGATAAACTCTGTTATCTGTGAAGCCTTATTCAGCATAAGCTGGTCAGAACAGTGTTTATGAAAAATAAGCGTACATTGTGTATTTAAGCCTTGTTTCGCGCTTCTTCCCAAAATATGCTCCGGAGAGTCCTAGAGGGAGAGGATACGGTCCAGGGATTTGTGGAGGACCCTACTTAGCAGGAACAGAATCGGGGAAATGGCGAAAAAATGTGAAAGGATAGCCTATTTCAACCTCTGAAAAACTCTAGCACTTTAATCATCATTAGCGAAATATAAAACTGAATGAATATGAATTAGTCAATAAATAATGTATTTAGTTTGCCAATTTTATCCCAATCCCTGCGTTTTCATGGTATCAAAGGTTTCCTTTTCTGAAAGGCAATCACAATCTGTTTAACTTGCACCAGAATCACTCTGTAAAGAATGGAATGATTGAGGTGGGTAGCGCAGTTGTTAGCGCGTCTGAATTTCGAATCCAGTGTTCCGAAAGGGGTACGGGTTCAAATCCCACTCGGGGAGGTTACAGCCTTTCATGAAAATTTGACAATAATGTCAATTTTCCTCCATTAATACGATATATGAGAAGATTTGTTGAATTGTTGAAGGATAGGTGAGTACTGGTTATAGACAAGGGTCCAGGAAAGCTAGGTTAGGTGCGCTGGACACCGTAAAATGACCTAAACAATTGTGTTGACACGGCATCAAATCCAGAATACATAAACAAACGGAATGAGAGCATCTTAAAATTTTCACATTAGAAAAATAAGTAAAAATACATGTATGTCAATTCCAATTTTCAGCCTAATTATATCCGACCTATGATTAAGTTCAATTTTGTTAAAGTTCCAAAGAGTTATTGGTAAAGACAAAGCTACATGATACCAGTTTCGTAATGTGCTATGGACTGTTGTTTCTTAGTCGTTGTTTCTTAGTCACACCAGAGTGACATCACTAAAATGATATAAAATGATATAAGAGACGATGAGTTTAAATTGACAGTTTGTCTAGTCAGTCCATATAGTACATACATCATAGATGGAGGATTCCATCTTTTATTGGATTCTCTGACACAAGTCTTTTACCACACAAAAATATTGTACTGTAATATCAGATGTTACATCTTGTACCTACATTAAATATTCCCATAATTTTATTTAAACCGTCTTATACTGTCAGAGAGATAGGGTGTAAATCATTTGCGATGATGCATTATTTACCCACCTCGAAATGACTTTTAAGATAAAAAAATGGCAAAGAATGGAGATACAATAAATGAACTATCGTGCTTGGTGGCGTATAGTATCATGTTCCCTCGTGTAATAAAATTCTTGTAAAACAATAAAATACGGTATTTTATTTTGTCATTTTAAACTGTCGTCTGCTAGTTACTTAGTATAGCCGGAAGTGGCGTCATCGTATTTGTCATCTAAGACTCTTGCCTACTTAAGTAAAACAATTTTTAGAAATATCTGACAGAATTGTATGTGCCATGAACAGCGTTAATTAAGCAGTGTTATAATGAAATTAAAATTGCTTTACAAGACTCATTCATAAGAAACATTATTGTAACACTATGCTTTGCATAAACAAAGACCCTCCTTGCATATACATAGGCGAAACTATCAAGTAATTACAGTAAATAGTGTTATTTGATGTACTTTGTAATAAAATTGTCCCTTTTTGCCAAGTCACGATCTGTGTAAAAATGTTGTTTTTAAAACATCTGTATACATACTCAATAATTTGTATTAATAATGCCCGGGTTCTATATATATTATTCAGCTGTTCTAACTGTAATTTTGCGATTGTTATTTCTGATAGAAGGATCAACAGAACTGAAATACTTAGTGGACTTGATAGTTATGAAATGTATTCTATGTACAATTTCCTGCTAACATCTGCATCGAGTAAGGTAGTTGTCGGTCACTGGCGAGAGAATATGCTAAGTACTAGCTTAAAAGCTTGGTTCAGGGCAGCATATTATTAAAAATCTTACGACAATTTAACAATACAATATAGAACGATTTACGACTAAAATGAGTCGTAAGACGCTTGATAATACGCATGGAGATCGGAGCCTGTCTAGAGATCATGAGCACTCGTACACGTTGGATGGCTGACCGCTACAACAAGACTTAGAGCACTGTAGGAGCATTACTCGATAACAATACACTACATGCCAGTACATTACATTGCAAAACTTAAAAATGCACAAAGCAGATGATTTCAGAAAATTGAAATGATTAATCTAATTACGAATATTAATTGTTATTAGGATTCAATTAGTAGGCCTAACTTAATTGTTCCCACTTTGAGTGCAGTGGAACAAAACTTTATTCAACCCCTGTCTATTAAATAGTGCCTCCTTAATCTCCATCCAAATTTTCACTTTGAAAGAAAGGTTTGCTTTAATGTTGTAAATTTGATCTGTTCTTGTATATCTTCCACTGCATGTCCCAAATGAACTGACACTGTATGCTATTTGGAAATGAAGCAACATGCTAAAAAGAGAAATGTTCTGTTGTTTCTGGGTTTGTATGAAGAACAAATATGGAAATTAATACACATGAAATATGGAACATGTAAGGCGTAAAACAACAGAACACCATTAAGATAATGTTGTTTCTTTTCTCTCAGGATAACAACACTGTAATTTATACGACATACGTTTTAATTGTGGTAGAAACATATATACAGTAAAAGTTCATATATGTTGATATGGTAATATGATACTGATATTGAAAGTTTATAACTTTACTTAGAAGGAGAAAGAACAAAGCATAACAGCATTTTTACCAACTAGTAACTCTCCTTTGCATCCCCAAAAGTTTCACACGTTTAGTATCTATATTCACTGAGCTGCAGGGGAGCGTACAATTGTTTGTTTGTTTGGGTTTTATGGCGCATCAACACAGAAAGGTTATATCGCGCCGAAAGCAATTGATGATACTATTAATGCAACCGAATTGTAATGGTTTTAAGTCCAAAATTTCTGATAAATATCTATTCCCTTCAGGTAGTTAAATATCGCATATCATGGTACCATGAAGCCTACAAAATAGTATATTTTCATGTAATATATGAAATTGTAAATTTATATTTTTCTATTGAATTTAACACAGTATCAATACAAATAATGTGAATTTTACAATATCCAGCTCTCTAAACCTAGTTTTCTTGGACCCTAGGCCTTTTTCTATATTTTTTTCTTCTGTAGATTGGGCAGTTGTCAGCTTCCTATGGATTCGGAGCCGATTACTAGTAAAGAGATGTGTTTAGAAAAGAGGGTTAGCTGAGCGGCTTCTGAACATAAAATGATAAAAAGTGTCGACAAACGGCGAAAAATCCAATTAAAAAAATATGTATTTGAATAATGAGATCAAAAGATTCTAAAATAGTGAAATTATTTAAATACTATAATGATTTCGTATTTGCACAGTTCACAAAATGCACAGCGGGCTTTTCATATTGCATTGCATGGTAGATTAGGTATTTGGAACTTGAATAATAGAGTAGGCGTATCCCATAGCTTTCATTTAATCAATGAATTGAATATCTCCATTTATTAACATTATAGTGAATGGATCTCATGAATTTATTCTTTATTGTTATATATATTATTGAAATAAATACCATTCCGTTATGTATGCCTATACCAGCAGTTCTGAAATATTGAACTATGAACTTTTTCATTAAGTGCTTAATAGGCTTAGGAGAGTTTTTATAATTGTAACTCGTCCTAAAATGTTTGTTCAGTTCCTAGTTAGATCAATACTAAAAGGGAAAAATTATGGTAGAATAGATCTAATATTATGGATAATTAATCCTTTTGCGAATTAACAAACCAGCGTGAAAAGTCTGAGTAAATAACATGACAGTGCAAACACTTTGAACACCGGATTGGTTAAAAACTCGCTTTTCACCGATCTAATAAAATAATCATTGGAATCCACTTTCAAATGAACATATTTTTACAAAGGATCATGGGTATAATATGTAGGGATTTGTTACGAATTTATTCTCCTGTTTAAACAGCTACAAAGATGAGAGAATCGTTTGAAGTGATTAAAAGGATTGTAGTATTCATTTGAGCAATAAAAATAGGTGATTCAAATATTTTGAGAGAAATTTTTTAATACTGACACGATCGTTTATTCTGTTTAATAAAGTTAAACGTTGAATGAGATTTAATAAAATGTGTTTGCCCCCGTAATTTGCCGACCTTATTACATCAAGATATGCATTATGGCTTATTAGTTCCTAGTGTTTAATTAAATAAAAGTCTGTATTCAATTTTAGAGTGTTTAATAGGTTAAATAAAGTTTTAGATCTTTTCCTAAATGTTAGGTGATTCATACATGTTAATTATAATACTTTGTTAATGGTCTGCATGTACTAAGTATTGCTGTGTATCTCCAGGCAAGTCGCGCATTCCGAACTCCTCGGCTATTTGCTACGAATTATTCATTCATGAAAGGTATAGGTGTTACGAGTGGCAAGTCGCGATGAGAAACAAGATGCGATATATATGTTGCGATACGATATACCAGTATATCCACGATTTTTTATTTATTTGTGAAGCATTCTTTATAATTAGACAGTATAATTTGAGAGAGATGCATTTGTTTTTTTATATTGTAGTCTAATTTTTAAACCAAATTTTGACAATACATAGTGAAACAAATATGTGTACCATGTTGAGCTAAAGTAAAGGTGCGGTTTAAATTCTGCTTCCATATACATGTTCAGTGGGCTTTACAATTTTGTACTATACCCCTGATCACTGAAATCACATTCAGACAAGTAATTCCTCACAGTACCGATTTACACCTGGGTGGAGTGGAACAACTGTTGGTAAATTTCTTGCTCAGGGAAATTAGCAGTGTCCCAAGTGTGATTCAAACCTGGGAGTCTGGAACCTCTCCATCCCTGAGCGCGTCAACACAGGACCACTACTCCTACTATATACTGTATACAATATACTGTATAATAATATATAATGCATGCACAATATTATTAATAATTGCTCAACTAAATATGTGTCCTTCACGAATGAATGAATATTCAATGTAGTATGACATACATGTATATTTATAAAGGGTCCTCGGGGAGATGTGGTGCCGGCTTGTTTATAGTCAAAAAGTACGGAAATTGGGTTTTAGCATGATTCTGACTTGTAAGAGTAGTCTCCCTTTGATAAGTTGGTTCATGGATTATAAAATCGTTTTTTAGGCTTACGATACAGTTCGATACCTGCAATTTATCCAAGGCATACCGGTTTAACGATACTAAGTGAGTAATCGTAAGCACAACTGAAGTATTTCAAACACCAGCCAGTCGAATTGTGTTTCATCGTGTTCGGCTAATGCGCTGACTCAAGCGTCTAGCTAGCTCCCTTTGTGGAAGTATATTCTTTGCATTGCGGTAAATTTAATACGTACCTATTCTAAAATGTTGGTATTATGTCAAAACCGGAACATGTAAGTCGATTCTCCATTCTAGTATACGAGACACTTTTTAGTTTTTTTTGCCTACCTAGCTACATAATTACAACTTCGTCTTTCAAAATGGTGCTTTTCAAGTTTGACCCCAGACGGTAAAAGTTGGTCGTGAAAATGAAATAAAACAATTGTCAAGTGTTGATAGAATTAACATTCCCTGGTTGTCTGTTCAACTTGTATAGAAAGTAACGTTTTATATAGATTGCTATCACAAGGGGAATTGGTAATTAACATGGATGAACATGGAAGTAGCTATAATGGTGCATTTCCGTTAAAGAGAAAAGACAATATGATTTCGATTAATAAACCATGTCACATATACAAATTTTTACAGTTTCATTTGAACTGTTCAACCATTTAGAAAAATGATAGTAAATTATTAAATATCTTTATTATTTTTTAACTTGCTAAATGGATATGTTTTCTAGCGTATAAAACTTTTCAAAGTAAATCAAACTGTCTTTCGTGTCAGACTTTTTTCAATAAATATAATATATTTTTATAGTATGTTTCATAGTTGTTCATTGTAGGAATTTTATTCAGTATGCAATGTAAATAATTATATATCATCAGCCTGGTTAGCTCGCCTGACTACCAGTCCAGAGGTCAATTGTTCTTTTTTCCAGACAGGACTTACCTACCTTCGATGAGTTTAGTTATGGAATATTTTAACTCTACCTCTGTATCAAGTAGGCCTATCAAATTCAGCTATTGTTGATGGTACGTGCTTAGTTCCTGGTTGAAATCATTAAATTCAGCTGAATATTCGTGTATTTGTATTTTCCTGCTTATTCAGTTTAGGGTACATGGGAGTACACGAAATAAGTAATGAAAATGCATTTTATAACAGCTATTACCACTGGTCATTTGGCTAGTGACATCTAATTATCAATATATATCCATAGGGGGTCTTTACTTTGTGATTTGCAGCCGAAAAAAATATGCCATGGCATTATACTACATGTATAACCGCAAGAGGGTCAAGTGAAGCAATCGCAGAGTAAATGCTTGCTCTAGGAAATTAGCAGTAATCATGTTAGGGTTTGGACCCCGAGAACTCTAAATCCCTGAGTGCGTATCCTTCTTGGCCACCGCTCGTATAATAAAACAAAAGTGTATAAACTATGTCTATTTTGCTTGCACCACAGAAGTAAAGCATTAATTATTAGTTTGGCTTTTCAAAAGTACATTAAATTTATAATTAATGTTATATATAAACTGATTCTAGCTAGAAATTATAATCCGCAACAGGCGGTGTCTAGATCCAGTGCCAAAGGCAAAAAAACAATGTTACGAAAGAATACATCGGGTGTTCTAAAAATAGAATTTGATATTTTTATTATTATTCGCTCATAGAATAAAGCACACGAATCCAATCAAATTACTGTACTAATTGATTTATAAAAAATAAAAGCACGAACTGCATTGTAACGATCAAATGCATCATTAATTAAAAAGATAATTAAAAAGCCACAATATACAAAAAATCCGTACTCTTCGCATGTTTGAAATATCTTTCGATTACATTCCTTATAAATTGTGATGAAGATAATACACCAAATGATACTTTCTTAGGTTCCCATGTACCAAATGAATTTATTATCCGTTTTAAACTACTTTTAATTAATAAATTTAAACCTCTTTAATTCCTCATGCATATAAATTAAACGATTTCTATAGAAACTTTATTGTTTAAACTGTAGTTTTATTAGATATAATTCGCTCTTTGGGATTTTGCCAGACATGTATTTGCTATTAAGAAATTATTTAAAGAAATTGCTAAATATTTCTTTGAATTAACGAATTAGGGATAATTTATAATATAAACTGCACATGTATGAATGTTAATATGGAATTGAGTCCTATGAATGTTAAAGTTGAAATACAATTGTTGCTTGCTTCTGAAACGTTGCTCTTATGAGGTATTGTGCGTTAAATTTGACCCCGATCTGACCTTTCACATTTGCATCTAATAATCATTTTACACATATCCCGACGAAAATCAATTCCACGCCTATTCTACACATCGGCAGCGATTGTAAAATTATAGAAACATGTATATGTGTTAAATTTCAACACATAATCCTCACAGCCACGGTGTTATCGAGCATTAATACTACATTCGTATTCAATGTAATGAATATTCTTGCATGAAGTTCTGGCCGGGGTCAAACTTTACGCACAATATCAGTTTGAAAACTCACAGCATCAAGAAGCACTGACATGAAATCCCCATATAGGTTACTAAAACATTTATTTCCATTAAATATGTTAGTGGTTCAGTGCTTTCCACAAGAAATGGAAGTGGCGTTTAATTTGAGCATTTTGCATTTTCTCTTTTATACATATATATGGGTTTCAAGTGGACCAACCAGTCAGATGGACTTTAATGACATGTATCATGATTTGAGAAATAAAGGTTTGGTTTGTTCTGTTCTGTTCTGACAAGCGAAACAAACATGCACGGAATCGTAACCTGTTTCGTCAAGATAAAATTCTAAAGACTTCGGCTAAAGTTGTGGAGTGTGGACCTGTAAGTAGTCCGTCTCACATTTTCTGTGTTATGTACCATTTCGCTAAATTATCATGTACGTTTAAAATATACAATGCCAAATAATCAAGCTGTTTGAGATGTTGTCAATACGCTATAAAATTCAAATTCTCAAACTCTATTAACTGTAGTGTATACACTACATAAACGCATTAATTGCCGTTAGATTCGTGATGGCGTCAGATTCTTTGGAGTGCAACAAGTAACAATGATTTAACTCCTTGAAATTTTAGCTAGGCCAATCTGTTTACAATTCTATTGTTAACTATGTAGATCTTAATGTATTAGTAAGATATAGTAACTTCGACATGTGTGTTCCATTCATTTGATATCATATGTTTTATAAACAATCAAAACCAGATTTGTCTTATTTTCAAAGTGGCTATTTTTGTCTAAAATTTAATTATAGTGTTTAGTAATGTTAGAATTGTAAGTATGTAATATGTGTACTAGATATTCCTACATTGTACGTTTGGTATATTTATTTGTTTGTTTTGATAAAATCTTTTACAAAGCCATATGTACTAATATTGGCATCCAAACCAAGAACTAACGTACTTTTTATCTATAAACGGCTGAAGTGAGCGTAAGTCAAAGATTAACCTTAATAACGATCACGATTACCCCCCTTTGAAGTATTTCCCGAACACTAGCATACATGTAGGATAACTCATGTGCAAACTTCAGAGGTTTCCTCAATGCCTGTTCATATGCTATCACAAAAAGACGAATCATCATTTACCAGAGCATGACTTGGCTTACTTGCAGTATTATGTGACTAGATAAGCTTTGTTAGGCTGGGTATATTTGTTTGCTTGTTTGTTCATGTATTTATGTTGTTATATGTTATGTACCATGTCACTATAATAAATAGAATATAAAATATATATAAAAAATGTACTCTGAACATATTAACTTTCTTCGTTTTGCACCAATAAAATTGGATGGTGTTCCTAACTTATTTACCTAAATAACTCTCAGCCATTTGATATACGCTACGCAAAAACAAAAAACAAACATCTATGCTTTACAATGATATATAAAAGCATACTTACAATATAAAATACAGTTTGTTACAATAAATCGAGCAATTATTATTGTCGTATTCATGACAGATCATCACCCGTTTTCATATCCAAAAATTCCATTACCATTGTCGTTTTCTTAAAACATATTTTTTCATAATTTAATATGTTTAAATATTTTTCATTTAATGGCATTCTCTATTATTCATCTTATCAAGTCGCCTGGAAGTGCCTTTAAAAGACAGACTTGACAAGACCCACACATAACGAAGATATGGAAACCAGAAACAAATTTCTTAATAATACAATTACACGTGACACGTCAGGAAGAAACAAAACATGTCCTACAGACACATGTTATTTAATAAAACAATTGGTTATCGCAATTTGATTACTGCAAACATCTCGGAGTGACATTCCTTTAAATAAATTATCCATCTCGATGCGAACACATTTTTTTTCAAGCCTGTTATACATGTTGAAAAAAATTGATATAAATTTGTGATAGAGTGGTATGCAGTTTTTACCAAGACTGTTTTCAGTTATAAATCATGAAACACTGATTCAATATTTGAATTGTTTTGAAAGTGGGACGTTTTTTAAATGGAGATAGTATTTTAGATGTCTTACTTAAAACATAACATGGAACGGCCATAATGCATCAGTAGAAAAGACAATTCTGGAATAAAAACAACAGTGTACTGAAAAGAATGAAATGGACTTGTTGGGTACTAATAGAACAGTAATTAGAAATTTTAGTCGATTATGAAATAAATTATTGCGACATAAATTAATGAGTCTCAAGTCAGCTTCCTTGTTTTCGTTTAAAAACACAATGGTCTTGCTCCTGGGACCTACGAGGCAATGTTGGATGTAATTTTAGATCACGTAGAGCAAGCTACTAGGGATGTCACGATATACCGGTATACCGGTATATTGCAATACGCAGCTGCGGCAATACGTACCGCGGTACGATTTAAACGTACCGGTATTTGGCGATATTTTTTATTTCATTGGAAAATTCTTCCCTTGGCAAAATAAAAGTAGCGAGACGTCAGTTTTTTCACTGTTCATTCCATCTAACATTAAGTGGCAAGGATTTTACCGATTGGGGCGCATCACTGTCCTAAACGACCGTAAATACCTAAAGAGGCTAGATTCTATCAATATCTGCATGATAGATTTGCAATGTTTCTGTTAAATACAGCTAAGGCTCAACGAATATAAAAACCACAATATATCGTGGTACGTATCGCGATACGGTGCCAGCGTATTGCAGTATATCGCGATACGCTTATGGCGTATCGTGACAGCCCTTCAAGCTACTATTATCTAATAATAACAAGTTCAATGTCGAAACCATTCGACCATGCTTTTATCTGTAAAAGACATTTGTTACTTAAATAGATCTTTGAGTACATTTATCTAAGTAGTGCAATTCTATCTTTTAAATGTTGAACTATTTGATCTTTATAATTATATAATATATATTTTGCATATGGCATCATCACACTATTTGCACTATCTCCTTGTGTAAATATGCTCTATTACTGTAACATGTTAACTAACCCATTGGCATTTCTCTACAAAACATAGAAGAATTTAATTAGGAAAGCAAATTGGAAACTACGAGTTGATCTCGTTTTAAGTATAGCTATGTTGTTTTTACAATTAAGCATTTTTTATTATCTGTCAAGTATCAACCAATCTGGGCTTTTAATATTTTTCCACGACTGCCAAAAGTCGTTTAAAAATGTCTATGATAATTGCTGGAAGGTGACTCCTACAAGTGGATACAAAATTATAAATATATTTATAGTATCTTTTCTGCTAGTTGTAGCCAAATATATTTAAATAATTTTACGAAAAAGTAAACTCATTTTTCAACTAGATAAATAGGCATACAGTGTACGGCACATCATTGCGTCTTACTTTGTTGTCAAATTAAAACTCCTGAGAAAACAGTTTATAATTGATTTCCAAAGAACATGTCAATCAACAAAGCTGTTCATTAACACCATTATACGTTTGCACAGACGTTAAGTTGTTTAACTCACCGTCATGAATAAACATGTTCTCTTTCTACTTAACCATTCGTCTATCAACTGTACAATAAAACACATATATACCACTGTGATGTAAATGTTGATATTTTATGTTTTTGTCATTAAACTAAATGTTTCGTAATGATGCAAAACATTGTAGACAGCGTAAAAGATACACGATACTCTGTTACTGCGAGTGAACCAAAGCATACGATATTTTAATGTAGCAAAACGAATTAGTCTATGTTTATGTTACATGATACTGCAAGTGAACCCAGCAATACGCTGATAATCAAGTTAACAGCGATCATAGAGACAATGAAAAACAAGACAAGTGAAGCTACTCCAAATTACATCATAGATAATCATGTTCCAGTATTGCTTTGGAATTTGTTGCATATCTGATTATGTTATCAGATGTTAAAGGTAAAACATAAATTATGTAAGAGTTTATCACAGAGTTTCTCTAGTTAAATGTGTTATCTGACAATAATTGTTTTAGGTAATATTATAGTAGTCTCCGTGATGGTAACTGTATAGCAACAATGGGTTTACTTCAGAAATACCATTCTACTATGGTATTTTAATTACTCGTGATTGTTAGACAATAATGTATTTAAACGTCACAGTTTATGTTTCAGGTTCTGTATTTTGTTTTGCTGATCTGATATGCCTTGATGCTTTGCTCATTGATAATAATGGCTTGCTAGATTAGTGAGGATAGTTTATATGTGAGTTTAGATAACTATTGGTATACGATCGTAGATAATGGCTGTATTATTTTCTATTTCATAAGATGGTTAAATACTCTGAAAGCATTTTAACTGAAACAGTAAGTGCAGCTTCCACATGTATCGTATAACATGTCATACAACTGTATACAGTATGCAAAATAAGTTATTCTTAAGCAAAATACCATTATGTTTTTTACATTCCAATGCCTGAATAAGTCATTGAATTATAGTTAAGTAGATGAAAGTTATTTATGTATAGACATGTGTTGCGTAAACTGATTTTCCAATTGTATGTTTAAAAATTGTTTTGGTTTGTTTTAAACAAAAAGCTCTAAATCAATTAAAGTGAATTTCATAAAGGAAAAAAACACAGAAGCAAAAGTTATATAATATTTATACATAATGAAATAAAAATATAATGAGATGTACTTATAAAATTCACTTGCTATAGTCGATACAGGTTCATGTAAATATTTCAAGTGTATCTTTAATATTGTATTATAATATTAATTAGAATTTGTTGTTGAAAAATATCAAGACAAGTACTTTAACGTATACAACAGAATAAACATTAAATGTGAATGTCAACAGCATTGCAATTTCTTGCAAGTAGCTAACAAACGATTAATTGCACTAAAAATGTTCCTACATGTCATTGTATAATAAAACTTATATAGTTATTCAATTCTACTGTATTTTAAATGCATATATTTATTTCAAATTTCTTATATTAACAAGCACTTTATAGTATGAGATGTCGAATTATACAGAATTGTAAAGAACAATTTAAATGTATATTTCAGTAATATATTAAACAATGTCATAAACATATGTCTGGCACGTTCCCATAAGAAGTGTTCTATCTAATAAATAAAGCTCCGTTAGTTTAAACAATAAAGTTTCTATATTATATCGTTTAATTTATTCACTTATAGGGAATTAAAGAGAAATAAAAATATGTATTAAAACTAGTGTAATACAGAATAGCAATACACTTGGTTTTGCATCATGGGAAATTCAAAGAGTACGTCGTATTGTATTATACTTAACACAATTTACATGACACCATCTTAAATGTCTTTATATTCAAACACTACTACTGTTATGAGTTGATATTTTATTCCGACTTAGGCTTGTCTATAATATAAAATTATCTTTTTATATCTAAGCATTAGTTGACTAAGTGTGACAATTTTAAGTCTTAAATTATCTGTTTGAAGAAACATTGAAAAGAAATCAGTATCCAATGTTTCAAATTTATTTATCATTATTTTGTTTCAGCTATTTATTTTAATGTTTGAACACGTATGGTTTGTTCATACAAAACCATGAAGATAGTAAATAACATATTGTATTATTTCAAAATATTTAAACATATTTAAACATTGCAAACGTCGCCCTATCATCATTATATGTTATGCTAGTGTTATTTTAGGTTTATCATAATGTAAAACTGGAATTCTACAAAAAAAAACAATTGATACAATCAGATCTTTAACATTATCTTAAGCTTTACATCCAATACTGTTTTCAAGAATTAATGAACATATTGCGTGATCGTTCACAGCCAAAAGCATGACATCACTTTTTGTTCAAATATTCATATTTTGTTTCAATATGATAAAGATCTAAACTTTCTGTCTTAATTCATAGCGAAAATTTAAAATTTGCAACCTTTTTGTTCTTGTTTACAGTAACTTGCGCAAATCATCGTGTAATATGTCGCTTCAAATATTGCACATGATAACTTAGGCTCAGACAAAACCTGAATACCTGATAATCTACTTGTTTGTTAAGTATATCTATTGATACAGCAAACTAGACAATTGATTCTACAGACAATCTTTATAGCATGTTAACAAATACAAACATATATGATTGACATATTCATAGATTTAATAGCTTGTCTTAAATGTTAAGAATATATAATATATATTTTATTTTGTTCTATGGTGTGAAGTACGAATCAGACATTGTCTTACATGTGCTGGATATAAACTCAGACAAAGTTTATATCATAAGTCGCTGTGTTCATTAAATTCGGCTGGTTCAATGATAAAGTGAAGTGTGTGTGAATAAATATATTTAAACCAAATTTAGATGGGTCTGAAACAGAGTTTCAAAGCATTGTTGGTTTATCAGGTTTGTCAGGTATATTCCTCTAAATGGTTTGCAATACATAATTGCGATAAAATCTATATGCTATGACATTTCATAATGATGTATTTAGTTTATTTTTTATAATTTTACATATAACGACCAGTCGATCAAATCGTTAGGTTTTCTATTTCTGCATTTTACTATATAAACGATGTTAAGACGAACAATTACTTTTGAAGCATATATATTGTGAATTTGGAAAAGTCAATAAACAGTCATAAAATAAATATTACATAACAGACGGTGAGACTGGGTGCACGCACTATTTTATTACTATTATCTATATGAGAAACAAGTCTGCTTCTTAAAATGAAATCAATCTATCATTTTATAATATGGTGGATGATTAATTGTTTCTATGTTTTGCAATTGAATTCAATGAAGCGAATTAACTTACAGTTAAGTACGTTCACACAAAGATATTTCAATTCATCTTTTAATGTCAAGATATAATGCAAATACTTATTTCGACGAAACAATGTTTAAGTTCGTCCAATGGAGATCCGTGAAGAATATATCTGTTGCATTATAAACGGTTCCGTATATAAAATTCAAATCGTACAAATCAAATACAAAATAACATCTGCTTGATAACTGACATGGTTATATCCGAGCATGGCCGAGTAATAACGATATTAGGCTTGGAATTATTTGATAGCTCGAATTTAACAAAACATGACACGTTTATTTCATGATCAAGAACAATAACATTCTTTGGAGTGCAGCAAGCAACTACGATTTAACTCGTTGGAATTTTAGCTAGGCCAATCGGTTTACAACTCTACTGTTAAGTAAGATATAATTACTTCGACCTGTGTGTTATATTAATTTAATACCATATGTTTTATAAACAACCAAAACCAGATTTGTTTCACTTTCATGGTGTTTATTTTTGGGTCAACTTTCACTCAGTGTTTAATTGTTAGAATTTTCATTATGTAATATGTGTACTAGATATTCCTACATTGTACGTTTATCTTTTTGTTTGTTTTGATAAAATCTTTTACATAGTAAAACAGAGTGGCCATCAAGTCATTGCTCAAATATATTCACTAGATAAATACATGTTATCCCACCTACAGTATGCAAATACAATTTTTCTCCAACGAATAACCACTGTCGTTTATTGCATTTGGAACTCGTCGGTCATTCGCTACGAATAACCCCGGACATATTTAGACGCCATTTTGGAAAAACCGGTGAAGTAAACAAATACACGATCGTTTAGGCGATGACTGAAGTTTCGGTTTTGGTCCGTAAATTTGAAATTACACAGTTCAATGATATCGATGAACAATATTTGGATCAATTTAAACCAAAGAAATACGTTTTGACAAAGATCTGTGTGTATACTATAAGAACTATTTTGCATAACCATTACGTGCTTCGCCTCGCGTAGGTAGTAAAATCAGAAAAATCCAGGAAAGGCCCCCACGAATCCTTCCGAGATTATTCATTCATGATAGGTCGAGGTGTTCCGAATGTCGTTTATTGGTGTCCAGACTACGAACCAACGTATTTTGTATCTATGAACGGCTGCAGTGAGTGTGAGTCAAAGTCCTTAACCTCAATTACCAGTGCATGATTTAGCTTACTCGCATTATTATGTAAGATAAAATAAGATCAGATATGCTATTAATGTCTCATTTTACATGCACAATATAATAAAACAATAGTATATACACAATTTCAAAAATCATGTAAACCTTTCTAAAAAGAAATATGGGAGGCAAATTAAAAAAAACAACAGCATTCTTCTCACTAGTTAAATGTTTTATCTGACAATAATTATTTAAGGTAACAAGATAGTAGTCTCCTTGGTGTTAACTGTATAGCAACAATGGTTTTACTTCAGAAATACCATTCTACCGCGGTATTTTAATTACTCATGTTTGTTAGACAATAATGTATTTTAACGTCAGGGTTTATCTTTCAGGTTCTGTGTTTTGTTTTGCTGATCTGATATGCCTTGATGCTTTGCTCATTGATAATAATGGCTTGCTAGATTAGTGAGGATAGTTTATATGTGAGTTTAGATAACTATTGGTATACGATCGTAGATAATGGCTGTATTATTTTCTATTTCATAAGATGGTTAAATATTCTGAAAGCATTTTAACTGAAACAGTAAGTGCAGCTTCCACATGTATCGTATAACATGTCATACAACTGTATACTGTATGCAAAATGAGTTTTTCTAAAGCAAAACAGCATTATGTTTTTAAATTCCAATGCTTGAATAAGTCATTGAATTATAGTTAAGTAGATGAAAGTTATTAAGTATGGAAATGTGTTGCGTAAAATGATTTTCAAATTGTATGTTTTAAACTATATTTGGTTTGTTTTATACAAAAAGCTCTAAATCAATTGAAGTACATTTCATATAAGGAAAATCATAGCAGCAAAATTTATATAATATTTATACATAATCTGGGAACAATAAAACAAACAACAAAAAGAAAAATGAAATAAAAATACAATAGTATTGGGATAAACGTTTTAAATTTTCTTGCTATAGTCGATACAGGTTTATGTAAATATTCCAAGTTTATCTTAAATATTGTATCATAGTATTAATTATAATTTATGGTTGAAAAATATCAAGATAAGTACTTTAACGTATACAATAGAATAAACAAAAATTGTGAATGTCAACAGCATAGCAATTTCTTGCAAGCAGCTAACAAACGAAAAAATTCACTAAAAATGTTCCTACATGTCATTGTATAATAAAACTTATTATAGTATATCAATTTTACTGTATTTTAAATGCATATATGTATTTCAAATTTCTTATCTTAACAAGCAGTTTATTATATGAGTTGTCGAATTATATAGAATTGTAAAGAACCCTTTAAATGTATATTTCAGTAATATATTATACATTGTCTTGAACACATGTCTGGCGCGTTCCCATAAGGAGTGTTCTATCTAATAAACAATGCTCCATTAGTTTAAACAATAAAGTTTCTATATTATATCGTTTAATTTATACACTCATAGGGAATTAACGAGAAATAAAAATATATATTAAAACTAGTGTAATACAGAATGGCAATGCACTAGGTTTTGTATCATGGGAAATTCAAAGAGTACGTCGTAGTGTATTATACTTAACACAATTTATATGACACCATCTTAAATGTCTTTATATTTAAAGACTATTGTTATGAGTTAGATATTTTATTCCGATTTAGGCTTGTCTATAATATCAAATTATCTTTTTATAGCTAAAGCATTAGATGACTAAGTGTGGGGATTTCAAGTGTTTAATTATCTGCTTGAAAAAACATTGCAAATCAATATCGAATGTTTCGAATTTATTCATCATTAGTTAGTTTCAGCTATTTATTTTAATGTTTGTACACGTATGGTTTGTTTATACACAAACATGAAGATTGCTTATAACATATTGTATTATTTCAAAATATTTAAACATATTTAAACATTGCAAACGTCGCCCTATCATCATTATATGTTATGCTAGTGTTATTTTACGTTTTTCATAATATATAATTGGAATTCTAAAAAATAAAATTGATACAATCATATCTTTAATATTATCTTAAGCTTTATATCCAATACTAGAACTGTCTTCAAAAATTTATGAACGTATTGCGTGATCGTTCGCAGCCAAAAAACATGATATCACACCGTGTTCTAATGTTCATATTGTGTTTCAATATGATAACAATCTGTTCTTTCTGTCTTGATTCATAGCGACTATTTAAAATTTGCAACCTTTTTGTTCTTGTTTACAGTGACTTGCGCAAATCATCGTGTAAAATGTCGCTTCAAATATTGCACATTATAACTAAGGCTCAGACAAAACCTGATTCTTCCACCCATGTACTATAACACATACATCTTTTAATATACTTGTTTGTTAGGTATGTCCATTGATACAGCAAACTAGACAATTGATTCTACAGACATTGTTATAGCATGTTTACAAATACAAACATATATGATTGACATATTCATTCATTTAATAACATGTCTTAAATGTTAAGAATATATAATATATATTTTATTTTGTTCTATGATGTGACGTGTGAATCAGACATTGTCTTACATGTGCTTGATGTAAACTCAGACAAAGTTTATATCATAAGTCGCTGTGTTCATTAAATTCGGCTGGCTCAATGACAAAGTAAAGTGTGTGTGAATATATTTTAACAAAATTTAGATGGGTCTTAAACAGAGTTTCAAAGCATTGTTGGTTTATCTTTACTTATCTAAGATAATTTAAACATACTCGTAAATGATTTTCTTGGCAAAAGTCGATCCAGATTGTCAGGTATCTGCCTCTAAATGGTTTGCGATGCAGAATTCTGATAAAACTTATACGCTATGACATTTCGTAATCATGTATTTAGTTTATTTTTGATAATTTTACATATAACGACCAGTCGATCAAATCGTTAGGTTTTTTATTTCTGCATTTAACTATATAAACGATGTTAAGACGAACAATTACTTTTGAAGCATATATATTGTGAATTTGGAAAAGTCAATAAACAGTCATAAAATGAATATTACATAACAAACGGTGAGACTGGGTGCACGCACTATTTTATTACTATTATCTATATGAGAAACAAGTCTGCTTCTTAAAATGAAATCAATCTATCATTTTGTAATATGGTGGATGATTAACTGTTTCTATGTTTTGCAATTGAATTCAATGAAGCGAATTAACTTACAGTTAAGTATGTTCACACAAAGATATTTCAATTCATCTTTTAATGTCAAGATATAATGCAAATACTTATTTCGACGAAGCAATGTTTAAGTTCGTCCAATGGAGATCCGTGAAGAATATATCTGTTGCATTATAAACTGTTCCGTATATAAAAATCAAATCGTACAAATCAAATACAAAATAACATCTGCTTGATAACTGAGATGGTTATATCCGAGCATGGCCGAGTAATAACGATATTAGGCTTGGAATTATTTGCCAGCTCGAATTTAACAAAACATGACACGTTTATTTCATAATCAAGAACAATAACATTCTTTGAGTGCAGCAAGTAACTACGTTTTAACTCGTTGGAAATTTAGCTAGGCCAATCGGTTTACAATTCTACTGTGAAGTAAGATATAGTAACTTCGACCTGTGTGTTTCATTAATTTGATATCATATGTTTTATAAACAATCAAAACAAGATTTGTTTTACTTTCATGGTGTTTATTTTTTGGGTCAAATTTACCTCAGTGTTTAATAATGTTAGAATATTCAGTATGTAATATGTGTACTAGATATTCCTACATTGCACGTTTATTTATTTGTTTGTTTTGACAAAATCTTTTACATAGTAAGACAAGGTGGCCATTAAGTCATTGCTCAAATACATTCCCTAGATATATACATGTAATCCCACCTACAGTATGCAACTACAATTTTCTCTACTGTCACTGTCGTTTATTGGTGTCCAGACTACGAACCAACGTATTTTGTATCTATGAACGGCGGCAGTGAGTGTGAGTCAAAGTCCTTAACCTCTCTAGCATACATTTAGATGGGTAACACATGTGCTAACTACAAAAGTGTCCTCAATGCGTGTTCGTATGCTATCACAAAAAGACATATCGCCAATTACTAGTGCATGATTTGGCTTACTTGCAGTATTATGTAAGATAAGATAAGATAAGATAAGATAAGATAAGATAAGATAAGATAAGATAAGATAAGATAAGATAAGATAAGATAAGATAAGATAAGATAAGATAAGATAAGATAAGATAAGATAAGATAAGATAAGATAAGATAAGATAAGATAAGATAAGATAAGATAAGATAAGATAAGATAAGATAAGATAAGATAAGATAAGATAAGATAAGATAAGATAAGATAAGATAAGATAAGATAAGATAAGATAAGATAAGATAAGATAAGATAAGATAAGATAAGATAAGATAAGATAAGATAAGATAAGATTATTAATGTCTCACTTCACATGTACACTATATATAAAACAATAGTATATACACAATTTCATAAATCATGTAAACCTTTCTAAAAAGAAATATGAGAGGCAAATTTAAAACAAAAAACATTATTTTCAATATATTGATAACAACTAAAACATTTTAAACATATAGTGAACATAGCTTTATTTGGTTTGCACCATTATAATTGGGTAGTGACCCCAACTAACCCTAACCCTAAATCACTTGATATACGTTACACAAAAACATCTATGTTTTACTATCATGATATAATGTATATAAAAGCGTAATCACAGTATAAAATACAGTTTGATCCTATTAACCGAGCGGTTTATAGTGTTGTATGATAGATTATCTGACGTTTTCATTTCATGAAATTCCATGATCATTATTGTTTTCTTTGAACACTTCCTTTTCATACTTTGATATGCTTACACATTTTTCATTTGTTGCTATCCTCCATTATTCATCTTATCAAGTCGCTTGAAAGTGCCTTTAAAAGACAGACTTTACGAGAACAACAAATCACAAAGATATGGAAACCAGAAACAAATTCTTGATAATACAATTACACGTGACACGTCAAGAAGAAACAAAACATGTCCTACAGACACATGTTATTTAATAAAACAATTGGTTATCGCAATTTGATTACTGCAAACATCTCGGAGAGACATTCTTTTAAAACAATTATCCATCTCGATGCGAACACATTTTTTCAAGCCTGTTATACATGTTGAAAAACTTGATATAAAAGTGTGATTGAGTGGTGGGCAGTTTTTACCAAGTCTGTTTTCAGTTATAAATCGTGAAACACTGATTCTATATTTGAACTGTTTTGAAAGTGGAAAGTTTTTAAAATAGAGATAGTATTCAAGTTGTCTTACGTAATGAATTACATGGAATGGCCATAATGCATCAGTAGAAAAATAAATACTGGAATAAAAACAACAGTGTACTGAAAAGAATGAAATGAACTAGTTGGGTACTAAAAGTACAGTAGTTAGAAATTAAGGTCGATTGTGAAATTAATACTTGCAACATAAATTAATGAGTCTCAAGTCAGATTCTTTTTTATCGTTTTAAAAACAATGTTCTTGCTCCTGGGACCAACGAAACAATGTTGGATGTAATTTTAGATCACGTAGAGCAAGCTACTATTATCTAATAATGTCGAACCCATTCGGCCATGCTTTTATCTGTAAAAGACTACATTTGTTACTTGGATATATCTTTGAGTACATTTATCTGAGTAGTGCAATTCTATCTTTTAAATGTGAAACTATTTGATCTTTATAATCATCCAATAGATATTTTACATATGGCATCATCAAAATATTTGCACTATCTCCTTGTGTATAAATGCTTTATAACTGTAACATGTTAATTAACCCATTGGCATTTCTCTACAAAACATAGAAGAACTTAATTAGGAAAACAAACTACGAGTTGATCTCGTTTTAGGTATAGCTATGTTGTTTTTACAATTAGGCATTTTTTCTGTCAAGTATCAACCAATCTGGTTTTTTTAAATATGTTCCACGATTGCCGAATATCGTTTAAAAATTGCTGGAAGGTGACTCCTACCAGTTGATAAAAAAACATGAAACAGAAACTAAATGCTCAATACCTTTCTAAATATACTTTATAGTATCTTTTCAGCCGATTGTAGCCAAGTATATTTAAAAAAATACGAAAAAGTAAACTCATTTTCCAACTAGATAAATGACAAACAGCGCACGGCAAATCATTACGTCTTACTTTTTTGTCAAATTAAAACTCCCAAGGAAACAGTTTATAATTGATTTCAAAAGAACATCTCAATCAACAAAGCTGTTCATTAACACCGCTATACGTTTACACAGAAGTTAAGTTGTTTAACTCACAGTCATGAATAAACATGTTCTCTTACTACTTAACCATTCATTTATCAACTGTACAATAAAACAAATAATGTAAATGTTGATATTATATGTTTTTGTCATTAAACTAAATGTTTCGTAATGATGCAAAACGTATTATACTGCGTAGAAGATACTCGATACTCTATTACTGCTAGTGAACCAAAGCATACGATATTTTAATGGTGCAAAACGAATTAGTCTATGTTCATGTTACATGATACTGCAAGTGAACCCAGCAATACGCTGATAATCAAGTAAACAGCGATCGTAGAGACAATGAAAAACAAGACAAGTGAAGCTACTCCAAATTACATCATAGTTAATCATGTTCCAGTATTGCTTTGGAATTTGTTGCATATCTGATTATGTTATCATATGTTAAAGATAGTACATAAATTATGTAAGAGTTTATCATAGAGTTTCTCTAGTTATATGTTTTATCTGACAATAATTGTTCTAAATAGTAGTCTCCGTGATGGTAACTGTATAGCAACAATGGTTTCACTTCAGGAATACCAACCTACCACGGTATTTTAATTACTAATGTTTGTTAGACAATAATGTATTTTAACGTCAGGGTTTATCTTTCAGGTTCTGTATTTTGTTTTGCTGATCTGATATGCCTTGATGTTTTGCTCATTGATAATAATGGTTTTCTAGATTAGTGAGTATAGTTTATATGTAAGTTTTGATAACTATTTGTATACGATCGTAGATAATGGCTGTATTATTTTCTATTTCATAAGATGGTTAAATATTCTGAAAGCATTTTAACGGAAACAGTAAGTGCAGCTTCCACATGTATCGTGTAACATGTCATAAAACTGTATACAATATGCAAAATGAGTTTTTCTAAAGCAAAACATCATTATGTTTTTTTTTTTAAATTCTAACGCCTGAATAAGTAATTGAATTATAAATAAGCAGACGAAAGTTATTTATGTATGGAAATGTGTTGCGTAAACTGATTTTCCAACTGTATGTTTTAAAACTTGTTTTGGTTTGTTTTTATACAAAAAGCTCTAGATCAATTGAAGTCTGTTTTATATAAGGAAAAACATAATATATATAATATAATGTAATAAGTTACATAATATTTATACAAAGCCTGGGAACAATAAAACAAACACCAAACAAGAAACATTTAATAAAAATACAATAAGATTGGGATGAACGTATAAAATTCTCTTGCTATAGTCGATACAGGTTCATGTAAATATTTCAAGTGTATCTTAGTCTTTATCAGTATTTATGGTTAAAAATTGTCAAGATAAATACTTTAACGTACACAATAGAATAAACAGTAAATGTGAATGTCAACAGCATTGCAATTTCTTGCAAGCAGCTAACAAACGAAAAAATTCACTCAAAAATGTTCCTACATGTCATTGTATAATAAAAGTTATTATAGTATATCAATTTAACTGTACTTTAAATGCATATATATGTATGTCAAATTTCTTATCTTAACAAGCACTTTATAGTATGAGATGTCGAATTATATAGAATTGTAAAGAACCATTTAAATGTATATTTCAGTAATATATTTAACAATGTCTTGAACACATGTCTGGCACGTTCCCATAGGGAGTGTTCTATCTAATAAATATTGCTCCATTAGTTTAAACAATAAAGTTTCTATATTATATCGTTTAATTTATACACTCATAGGGAATTAACGAGAAATAAAAATATATATTAAAACTAGTGTAATACAGAATAGCAATGCACTAGGTTTTGCATCATGGGAAATTCAAATAGTACGTCGTAGTGTATTATACTTAACACACTTTATATGACACCATCTTAAATGTCTAAAGTTATATTCAAAGACTACTGTTATGAGTTTGAAATTTTATTCCGATTTAGGCTTGTCTATAATATAAAATTATCTTTATATAGCTAAGCATTAGTTGACTAAGTGTGGGGATTTCAAGTGTTCAATTATCTGTTTGAAGAAACATTGAAATGAAAGCAATATAGAATATTCAAATTTATATATCATTATGTTTGAACACGTATGGTTTGTTTATACACAAACATGGAGATTATTACTAACATATAGTATTATTTCAAAATACTATCATATCTAAAGATTGCAAACGTCGCAATTATCATATCCTAATTATATGTTATGCTAGTGTTTTTTACGTTCGTTTATCATTACATATAACTGGAATTCTACAAAAACAACTATTGATACAGTCAGATCTTTAACATTATCTTAAGCTTTATATCCAATTCTAGAAATGTTTGAAGAATTAATGAACAAATTGCGTGATCGTTCACAGCCAAAAACAGGACATCACATTTTGTTCAAATATTCGTATTGTGTTTCAGTATCATAAAAATATGTTCTTTCTGTCTTAATTCATAGCAACCTTGCAGTACTAGAGTATTATTCTCATACGTTTTGCGTCTAGTTTTATCCGAAGTGGTCTTGTGGTTATTGCATTCCAAAATTTCAACCTTTTTGTTCTTGTTAACAGTAACTTGCGCAAATCATCGTGTAAAATGTCGCTTCAAATGCAAATAATAACTAAGGCTCAGACAAAACCTAATTCCGCCCATGTACTATATGACATACATCTTTTAATCTACTTGTTTGTTAAGTATATCTATTGATACAGCAAACTAGACAATTGATTCTACAGACAATGTTTATAGCATGTTTACAAATGCAAACACATATGATTGACATATTCATTCATTTTATAGCATGTCTTAAATGTTAAGAATATATAATATATATTTTATTTTGTTCTATGGTGTGACGTATGAATCAGACATTGTCTTACATGTGCTGGATATAAACTCAACAAAGCTTATATCATAAGTCGATGTGTTCATTGAATTCGGCTAGTTCAATGACAAAGTGAAGTGTGTGCGTGTGTGTGTGAATATAATATATTTAAACAAAATTTAGATGGGTCTATAAAAAAGTTTCAAAGCATTGTTGGTTTATCTTTACTTATCTAAGATAATCTAAACATACTCGTAAATGATTTTCTTGGCGAAAGTCGATCCAGATTGTCAGGTATCTGCCTCTAAATATGATTTGCGATGCACAATTGTGATAAAATTTATACGCTACGACATTTCATAATTATGTTTTCAGAATATTTTTGTTAATTTTACATATAACGACTAGTCGATCAAATCGTTTGGTTTTCTATTTTAGCATTTAACTATATAAACGATGTTAAGACGAACAATTACTTTTAAAGCATATATTGTGAATTTGGAAAAGTCAATAAACAGTCATAAAACGAAAATTACATAACAGACGGTGAGACTAGGTGCACGCACTATGTTATTACTATTATCTACATGATCTACATGAGAAACAAGTCTGCTTCCTAAAATGAAATCAATCTATCATTTTGTAATACGTTGACTGGTTAATTGTTTCTATGTTTTGCAATTGAATTCAAGGAAGCGAATAAACAACACAGCTTACAGTTTTAGTTAAGTATATTTACACAAAGATATTTCAATTCATCTGTTATTGTCAAAATACAATGCAAATACTTATTTCTACAACACCAGGTTTAAGTTCGTCCAATGGATTTCTGTGAAGAATATATCTGTTGCATTATAAACGGCTCCGTATATAAAAATCAAATCGTACAAATCAAATGCAAAATAACATCTGTTTGATAACTGACATGGTTTTATTCGAGCATGGCCAAGTAATAACGACAATAGGTTTGGACTCATTTGATAGCTCGAATCTGAACAAAACATGACTCGTTTATTTCATGATCAAGAACAATAACAAGGTATCAAAGTAGTCCAGGACTAGATAACCAGCAAGCAAACTAAAGATCAGTTAATCTTAGTTGTTATAACTTGTTCCCCAATTGACCTACATTTAGTTCGATTGAAAGACACTAAGCTAGTTAGCTATGAGTTAATTTATTTAATTTTCAGCGTTCTCTTGTCTCTATTCCTGCTTAATCTTTTGCTACTGTCGTGTCAATGCTGTCTACACTATGTACTATAGGATAAATGAGATATTTTTTATAACTTTGTCACATGAACAACTTTTATATGTATTGATATAAAACTGAACACAGACATGGAAAACCGCCTACTAATCCATCAAAATTTGTATCAAGAATAACAACATCTAAAATATGGCATGGACATATTTATCTCCGGAGAGGTGGATAATCTATTTAAAGGAATGTCTCTCTGAGTAGTCTGCAGTAATCAAATTGCAATAACCAATTGTTTTTATTAAATAACATGTGTCTGTAGGACACGTTTTGTTTCTTCTTGACGTGTCATGTGTAATTGTATTATTAAGAATGTGTTATACATAGTGTATCTGGTTTCCATATTTTCCAGCATTCTGTTACTTGTCATTTAAAACTATTTTTACACGACCTGATACAATATAAATGTTATTTAAAGATAACAGTATGAAAAACTTTATGTACACATATAAAGCATGCTAAAACTAACTTAATAAATGTTGTTGTTTTGGGGGGATCTCTGAACAAAACATAATATTAGTTATTCCGACGAGAATGTGCGGACAAGGAATCGGCTTATTGTTATACTAATATGAAGTATTCCACTTAACGAGATAAATCATAATTAAGTCTAAAATACTAAAAGTCAGTACGAAGATAGACCTTCTTCCTCTGTATTCATTTAGATTTTACTGTGATAGTTGAATGAACATTGTCAATGTGTTCTAGAGAGCTTGTCATTACATACTCGAGTCTTGTAGCATAAGGCAGAACCTTTTCCCGATTTTTTTTATAATCTAGCACGTGTACAACTAATGCAATGCTTTAAATGCATGCTTCTAATGAATATCACTTGTTTCCACAATAAATGTAGAACTGATATAGATGTTTGAAAGTTTAAAAAGTTATCCTGCGATTTCAAGATATCGTTATTGATCGACTTTTGAAATATGTATGTACTGCTAAAAATGAACAAGTAATAATTTTAAAATGTTTTGTTGCGTGATCTATGCATCAGGTATACTTGTACATGACAAAAATAGCAAAGTTGTTTATTTTATTTTGATGAAGTTCAATGTCTTAAACTTGAGAATTGAGGACACTTATAATTGATTAAACAAATTTACGGTTATTGTGTGTACAAAATAACAAAACGTGTTTGGGTAAACATTAAAAATGAAACAATCTATTTCAAAGGTAGGCAGTATTGAAATTGAAAGTTGTATAATTCATTTTAACAAAATTATCATGGCGGATAAACCCTCACCCCTTGGTCAAACATGCTTGTAATGGTAGACCGCTATATCATTAAACCAACAAGACACTCATAAAACATATTAACATTATATTAGATATTGTCATCCTGAACATCCCCTGTAGTGGAACTATTTTGTACGAACTATACATGTGTGCTGTTGAACTGTTCCAGGTGACTAATTATGAGTGCACGTAATTGTATTAATATGTAATGTAGAACTAATATAATTTCTTACCCAGATTAGGCGATGACATCTCTAGCAGAGTAACATATGTTTTATTCTACACTTGCAATTTAAAATACAAATTTTCACACCATAATGCTCCGAAATGTTTCTTTTGTTGTGCTTACATGCATTTACGACATACTTTTCAATTCTTCAAGTCATGACAAGTTCTTCAATCTAATTATAACATTGCATTAGAACGTTACATGTGGTATATTATACGCTCCAGGTTATATGGCTTGTTATTACATTTCATTTTATAATGTATATTTTTATATTGAATCTGTCTTGATGCATAATGTGTTTTAAATTCTTATTGTTGAATTCGATAATAATGAATCAATGACATATATTATTTTGTACTGTTACGAGAGACATTTCGCGTTTAATGTAATTAACGATTACTATAAAACTGCCACAACTGAATCGAAGAAAATAAGAAATCAATCGGCATTACGGAAAAGCTATAACTTTAAGGATGTTATGCCCGTTTAATGTTTTGTAAGTAAGTCTGATCTTGGTTAATCAATTCAATACCTGAATTATCTCTGAAAATCTTGTAACGTTATATGAGAGAAGAAAATCTTAACCATACTCTAATGGAAAAACACGAACTCAGCCCCGTGTTCAGTAACTACTGTTAGCTAACGTTACGGGTACGGGAGAACTCAACCCGAAGACAACTCAACCCGTGCATAACTCATAACAAAGTTGGGACAACTCTATCCGTTAGTGGGAGATTGAGTTGTCTCGAGTTGGGTTGTCTATGGGTTGAGTTGTTTCGGCACTTCCGTTACGGAACGTTTTGGACGTTTAAGGTAACTGAACACGCTGCAGATGTAAAATAGTGTACATATTGCTTCAGTCACTGAATTTCACCGCATTATGTGAACATAGACACTTAAATGTCTGGGTTACATCATTACCAAATCTCGATTGGAATACAGAGAGCTAAGATATTTTAAAGTATTATCATTTCTTATTACATAAGTTATTGAACTTCATCAAATATTATAAACAAATTGAAATGAATACTTGTTTTATTCTTAACAGTTTAAACATGTTCTAAATTAAATGATGTGTGTGTATCTGTAAACGTATTTAAACACTGCTGATGAAATTGTCCAGTATTTTGTATAGAGATGAAGTGACGGAATAAAAAAGTAGTTTGATTGCTGCATGGTGTACTATACAATGACTTATTTAGGTTCTTAGCCTGATTTTCTGTTTTTAAGACCCATTTGGTTTCCTTGGTGGCGCATCTGACAATGAATCCAGGCGTCATGGCAATCTTATTAAAACCCGATCTAAAATTTTCTACCCGCCTACTCGCTAATTTTAATCTGGCTGTTTCATTATGAGGGAGACTTCATGAGACTTTTTTTCATTATGATATTCATAACACAATCATAATGTTTTGTAATTTGTTTACATTATCTACGTCACGCAAGTTGAAAAAAAAACACCACAATTAAATTAGCTCTCAAACCTCGGTCTAAATTAGAAATTACGAAATCAAAATGTTATTAATAGTGTTTTGTCCAGATGAAAGCTACGTATTAATTGGTGGAACAAAGGTTATCTCGACGTGACCCTCCGAGAGACCTTTAGAGATCATTTACGACAGCGGTCTAAACGATATCTGTTTACGGAGATAGGGCGTCATGGGTCGATTCATGAACGGTACTTACAAACTTTTTTATAATTTGGTCATGAACTATTCATTCATTCTTCCGCTTTCATTTGTATTAAGTATTATTTGTCAGCTTTAAATAGACATGTGTTTTATAAATAGTGATAAGTATGATATACTGCTATATGTCATTTATTTCCCATGGAACAATCCAAATGTATAAATATTTGTATTAAACTAGTTTTAATTTATTCTTTTATACCTCTTTAATTTCACATACACAAATATATCAAACGATTCCTGTAGAACATTATTGTTTAAATTTAAATTTAAATTTATTGTTCCAAGTTAGTTAGATTATTTATCTCTATATGATATGACATACTGTTATATGAAGAAGTCGTTTAAATTAATTCGTATAAGGGGCATAGTATTAAATGAACAAATCGGTAAAATAAATTTTAAAGCAAGATAAACTAAACAATACTAAATATTGACATTGCTTACTAGTCTGGTGATAAGTATGTAAATCTTAATGTATTAGTAAGATTTAGTAACTTCAACCACAAGCATGGTCCTTTTATTTGACATCATATATCTAACAATCCTAACAACTATCCCCTATGTCTCTTAGTATCTATTTCTGTCTTCGCTCAATTTAATGATTTTATTTGGAGTTGTATTTGTGTGAGCTGTGTGAAAGATATTCCTACGTTGCTCATTTGTTTTGTTTGAAAGATTCGTTTTTATTTGACAATCCTTAATATAGTCATGTGTTTACATGTAATACTTTTATATTTCATCTTTATTTGGCATAAAACGGCATTACCTATGCCTTTTACATTTACAATATTCATGGCAATGACCCCACATTTTAATAAACCATCGCTCTAGTATATTCATCAGATGTATAATCCAATTTATCGTTAGTAATTACCTACTTTCTCAAATGAAGAACCACGGTCGTTAATTTGACTTCAGACCACAAACAAACGCCTTTCTATCAGTGGAAGACGAAAGCAATAATAAGTCAACAACCTATTTCTCAACCTTTGATGCGAAAGTAGAGCAGCACAATGTGCATTGGTATGTCATTACGCATTACAGATGCACATACTGTAATTTATTGTTATTCACAAAATATTGTTTTTAAGCTGATATAATTTAAAGTGTTGATTATGTACGCAAATATTAAACAAAATCTGTTTGGTATTCTGATCCATTATCTATCCGATAAAAAATATGATAATTAGTATTTAAGTGAACGTAGATATTGGAGCGGACTCATAAGTTTATTTTCATTTTGGGCGGAGGATGATCTTGAAGCAAAACTTTATCATATGGTTCAACATTACAATTCAGACAATGGAAACAGGGCGTTAAAAAAGGATGCAACGAAGTACTAAAGTATACAGACAATTATAGTTTCAAATACATTATGAAAAAGTTTTTGCTACATTTGAAACAAAAAATCAAGGAAAAGCAATATATAGTTTTTGTACATTTACTAAAAACTTGTATTATTTACATTAAGCTCTTTAGAATATAAATTATGTTGCTATGTTTTAACGAGAAATCCAGGAAATACTTAAGACATAAAAAAGTAAATACCTTAACGAAAAGTTTAAAAAAAATTACATTAGCCTATGTATTGAATATAGCAAACGAATTCAAGAAGCTCATCCCATTTTTTATTGTATTTTTATTCCATGAAGCTAATTTTCTCTTTGTTTCTTAATTTGTTGTTCCCAGTACGTACATTAATGTTTTAATGTTTCGCTGCTTAGGTTGTTCCTTACGTGAAAATGTAGTTCAATTGACTTAATGCATACGGTAAAAAACATTAAAATATAAACTTGTACGATTATTTTAACTGTTGTGAAATAATTCCATAGGAAATTAACCTTTCATGGTATTTTCCGTAACGCAAGAATATGTTAAAGAACTAATGCAACGCGTTTTTAACAAGCGGTTTCTTATGGGTTGGTAATACAATTCATATAAAATCCTCATTTCAAAATAAAACATGCTTCAACCATTATCTACGACTGTATAATCGTAGATATCTTAACTCACTTATAAACCTCACTCACAAATCTTGCAAGCCATTATTATCAATGAGCAAAGCATCAAGACATATCAGATCAGCAAAACAAAACACAGAACCTGAAAGATAAACCCTGACGTTAAAATACATTATTGTCTAACAAGCATGGGTAATTAAAATACCGTGGTAGAATCGTATTCCTGAAGTAAAACAATTGTTGCTATACAGTTACAATCTCAGAGACTACTATCTTGTTATCTAAAACAATTATTGTCAGATAAAACATTTAACTAGAGAAACTCTGTGATAAACTCTTACATAATTTATGAACTATCTTTAACATATGATAACATAATCAGGTATGCAACAAATTCCAAAGCAATACTGGAACATGATTATCTATGATGTTATTTGGAGAAGCTTCACTTGTTTTGTTTTTCATTGTCTCTATGATCGCTGTTAACTTGATTATCAGCGTATGGCTGGGTTCATGTGCAGTATCAAGTAACATGAACATAGTCTAATTTGTTTTGCACCATTAGAATATTGTATGCTTTGGTTCACATGCAGTAACAGAGTATCGTGTATCTTCTACGCAGTATAATACGTTTTGCATCATTACGAAACATTTAGTTTAATGACAAAAACATATAATATCAATATTTACATCACAGTGGTAAATATGTGTTTTATTGTACAGTTGATAGACGAATAGTTAAGTAGAAGAGAACATGTTTATTCATGACGGTGAGTTAAACAACTTAACGTCTGTGTAAACGTATACTGGTGTTAATGAACAGCTTTGTTGATTGAGATGTTCTTTGGAAATCAATTATAAACTGTTTTCTCAGGAGTTTTAATTTGACAACAAAGTTAGACGTAGAGATTCGACGAAAACTTTTAGTCTATGCATCATTTTGGTAATTAGTTCTATTATTATACCGAGAAATTATTCACAATCTATGCTGCACTCGTATATTTTAATAAAAGTTCAACGTTGTGGTATTGTTCATCATGTTATTGTTTTAATCTCACAGAAATTATATAAAAAAAAAAACTGTGTCACCTTGTATGAAAGGCTTACATGAGATCAATGTGTGCTTTAAACCTCACAAGACTCTACGACTACGCCTGGTACATCCTTAGCAAAAATAAAACATATCAAGTTTGTGGGCCAATCTATCCCATAAGTGTGAGAGCTAAACAAACAACAGTGTAATCATGATTATATTGGTGAAACAGAAATAACATTAAAAGTAAGATGTATGGAACACAGACGACCAAGTTCTATATCTAATGAATTATCACACCACATTAATACTGACAATCCTGGAAATCAAGTATCTTTTGCATTAGTGAACATATTGGACCGTGAAACCTCTTGTTTTGGCGACAAGAACGATAAGTAATTTACATCCGAGCGACCAAACCAACGCTAAACAGAGATGGGGGCCGGACAAACCATGGGACATCCTTTAACACCTTTCACTAACAGAGGTGTTGACTTTGATTAAATATTTAATCCCTTAAATATGCTGATGAAGACCAAGGTACATAGACAAAAGCTACATGTTAGCTTTCTTAAATAATTTGTGTTGGGTTCAAAAGTTCAAATTTATAAACATTTGATTGAAATATATATATATTTATATACACTACAATAACAAGTGTCTACTCTATTTTTTCTTCCTCCTCATATATATTAAATGTAAGAACATGCAGAGGTTTTTAATAAATGTCTTTTAGTTTCGCATGTTTAAGTTTATTGTATCAGCTAAGAGCAGTATTAACTTGTATTTTTACAAGTCTTGAAACAGTCGTGAAAATACAAAACTGAATACCTTGTTGATTGATACTTAGAAGATAAAAATTATCTAATCGTAAAACAACTCAACTATACTTAAAACGAAACCAACTTGTATTTTCCAATATTTTTTACTAATAGATTTTCTGTATAGTTTGTAATGAAATGCCAATACGACTAATTAACATGGTATAGTTGTAAAGTATTTAGTATATAGTTAAAATTAAGTATACAAAACACAAGGAGGAGACATCTTTCCTGGCAAAGTCATAATGCAAATATCTTAATGAAGCCATGTTTTATAATGCCAATTGGATGGCATAAGTGAACAAAACAGCTATATTTCTATCCCATTTTTGTTCTTAAAGTTCGATTGTACTAGTCAGTTTATATAAATTTAAAAAAGATAAGTGAATAACGGAAATGGTACAGCATTGCACTAAAAATAATGGGATAACGTGCTTCACGTGCTCTCAAATCGCATGAAATTGTTTCGTTGTTTCCAGGAGCTTGAACATTTTTTCGACCAAGTCAGTTCTAGGCAACAAGAAACTGACCCAAGACACCATTATCCTAAATAGTAGAGCTTTATTACATTCGATCTTTACTCTATTCAAATCTGCTGTACTTCCTTACTACATTTCAATGCTTTATTTTGTTTATATTTTTTTTCAGCGGTGAATTTTCTTCTTGTGTCTTATGACTCTTCTATGTAGGACAAAGAGAAAGTTTCTAAAGAGGCCACTTTACTAACATTCCAAAGATATTTAATCAGAATCCCATGATTTATTACTGAAAACAGACATGGTAAAAACACGTCTTGCTTTCCATAACAGGGTTTTCAACATGTATAACAGGCTTGGAAAACCTGTTTGCATCATGGTGGATAACTTATTCAAAGGAATGTCACTCCGAGAACGTTGCAGTAATTAAATTGCAATAACCAATTGTTTTATTTAATAACATGTGTCTGTAGGACATGTTTTATTTCTTCCTGACGTGTAATTGTATTATTAAGAATTTGTTACACACAGTGTTTCTGGTTCCATTTTTTCTTGAATTCTGGTATTTGTCAAGTCTGTCATATGAAGGTACCTTTACATGACTTTATATCAATGTTGTTTTATAAAGAATACATGAAGTGAGTATTAAAAAATATCTACGTATATTTAGAAAACATTTTGGAAATTTCTTTAAATAAAATAATGTTCATCATTGACATTTTAGACAAGAAAATACGAATGATTTGTTGTGTGACACTGATAGAAACGAATTCAGGTACCAGCTTTTTTCATCAACAAGCTTGAACATATGAAAGTGCCTTTATGTTTTAAACAAATTTATCGAAATACTTCAAACTTATGCAGGTTTTTTTAAAGGCACTTATGTTTAAAACAATATAATTTGTAACGTTGTCAAACAGACGCCATCAAATGACACACTCCTTTATCAGTCTGACACGTAAATAAAATACAACTTTCAAATTTATTGACATTCTAATGGTATATATAAATGTTTGATTGTTTCTGCAGAGTATTTCTCAAAATTTTAAATAAAATATGCATTATATTTGAAACTATGAAAATGATTATTTATTTGTTTTAATGGAAATCGAGAGCTTATCTAGATCCTTAAATGCGTTTTCATATCACACCAAATCATAAATATGAAATACAAGGTAAACATATTTAAAGCTATATTTTGCTCCTGATTCAATGGTGGGATTGTCCTTTTAGTTGTCCTCTTCTCTATGGTAAAATAAATGCAAAAGCACTGGACTCAAACATAAATGTTATAAAAAAATTTATTTCGTTATCAAGTGCAAGTGCACTCAATAAGAGAGACCACTCACTGCTAGTGATACCAAGATTTGAAAAATAGACATACTATTGAATTTATCACACAAGGTGGGAAAATGTCTAACAAGTAGCAGTAAGAATGAAATAAAGAACAATGCTTAGTAATTTGGTCGAAGCGATAAGTGAACATTTACCAAAAAGAGCGACACAATAAAAAATGGATGAGAATTATCTTCGTTTACTCTAAGAAATTGCAATGCAGCGTATAATTGCGTGAACAGATTGAGTTACTGATTGATTTATGCAAATATCTAAGACTTGATTACTGAGACTAATTAAGAGTGCACGAACTCGATTGAAGTAATATTGTTATTATCAAATAATTCCTTACCCAGACCAGGTGATGACATTTCTCACAGAGTAGCATATGTTTTATTCTACACAAATAAATGTTTACACTTTATTGATGCAAAATAATACTATAGTTTCTGCTTAGTTGCATTTTCGTCGTACTTTTGACTATTACGTCCATCTGGTTAAATTCGGTGCCTTCAGCTGATATCTATATTATATTATAATTATTTTCAGGCTGTTTGGCATTTTCATGCATTTTGTTGTGTACCTTTGTTATGTTGGTAAAATCTTTAGTAGATATTTATGTCTAATGAGCAAACATCAAATGTTTGGTTTCTTTGGTATTGAGCTTATAAGTTTTTATGTTTATTTGTGCTGTTATGTGATCAACTTAACATGCATGGTATCTCGAAGTATATCAACACAACAAACAAAAACTGAGCAATGCACAAAATTCGAATTTTTTTAATTTAGCAGGTATGTCATTCCATTTCATGATCTTAGCCATACATGTATAGACAGACAATTTATACACCAAAACCAACATTGAATTTCAAACCCGAGCTGATTAGATTGACAGCCGTGCTATTGTGCGTATTGTCTTATATTATGGTGTATGTTAAGTATACAAGTGGATATATTATTAGTATTTTGTGTTAAGGAAGCAAACATCATGATTGATTATTTGAAAGTAGAAAGTAACGGTATCAATTTTTCTACAGGAACAATATGTGTACATAAAGGAAGATACCAAATACATGCTGCAAACACTTTAGTTCTCTTATGAATTTTGCACCCAATAAATTGAATTTGTATATTTACTAACAACTTATTCGATAGCGTTTACTTAATATTTTGGACCTTATATTAGCAATACAAACATTAATTATTTCTGTATTATTATATAAATTATTTCATAGCATGAAAGGAAACCAAAATTTTGATGACCCTTGTCTTTTAAGTTTAAATGTAAAATCGTAAATACTTGTTTGAGCATTAACGAAGTTAAGGTACAATTAGATAGGAAATAACGATGAATAAAGAATTGATATTCTCCCTAATCAATGTGTCTGTACCACCATAATGGTGTCTATGTTTTAAATTTTACATTTGAAAATAAATTCTATGCGTAATTACTTCAGAATTTCAGTCTTAAAATAGAACATATCGGGCGTCAATCGTGTATATCAACTTAAATTAAAAAACTATGTATTTACAAATAATTTTATGTTGTATGTTTTGTACAACCTGATCAAGTCTTATTTCAAATTTATTTTCACTTAGTTAAGTCTTGTTATGTCTAGTTCTGGAACGATCGTAGTTAGTTGGTTACAGTGTTAGATAGGTTATCATTAGCAGCCATTTCTGTGTTAGTTCGAGCCTTATAATCTACATTTTCCGCCACAGAAGTAGTTTCTTACTGATTCAAAAGAACCATTTACATGTTTGATACCCAAATTCTATTTATATCATTAAAAATACGTTAACCCTGTATAATAACGTAATTATCATATTTTAACATTGTTATTCCGGCATTAAATTATCTTCTTGTTAATTTCAAGTGACGCAAGTGAAACTTGAAGAACACAAAATTTAATGCTATTTAAAGGAATATTATACTACACGTTTTTCACAATTTTTCTTTTCTAGTAACTATCGACTAATAAAAAAGAAATCTTATTATGCCCATATATCTTTATAGCACTCCAGACTATGTATGAGGCTGAAAGTAATATTGTAGATATCTTAACACTTGACTTAATATCAACAATTGACATAACTATCAATCAAACACTTAGTATTTAAAATTGTTATGTAAGGTCATAGACGATTATTGGTTTTATATTTTCTATATTTAAGACGACATTTACATTGTTCAAAGCAGGGTTAAGTTTATTGTTATGTTTAAACCGAAATCATATAACGCATTGAATAAATGTTTCTACGAGATAAGTTCAAATTTTCCCCCAACCGTTATACTCATTAATCAGTTTGTCTGTTGATGCTTACCTACTCTCAGACTCGGCAATATCTGATAATAACAAATACTGATAGGCGTATTTGTATAAGCTCTACGAGTCGTCTTCTTATTTGTTCGAAACAAAGAAGGCAAAGATTGTATATACAAAACATAAATTACAAAATCAAAATTAATGGTACCAGTATGGCTTAACATAATTATTATTCTATTCTAAAAATCAGGAAACAATTGAACCGAAAATAAAGATTTAATGAAATTATAGTCAAATAAACAATTTGATTTTCATTCTATGATGTTTTGATTAAACAAATCAATGGCATTTCAAATGATAAATTATCAGCACTTTGAAACTCTACTTTCTAAGAGAGGAAAACAACAGTATCTCTTAAAAGATAAATAGTTACAAAACATATGACAACAAAAAACTCAAGCCAATATGTTGTTCTCATTTATTGTTGCTATTGTATTTTTTCGATGTTTTTTATATTGATTATGCGGTTTTGTCGATGTCGACGACGTTGTTGAATTTTGTTCTTTATCCTTAAAGATAATGTCGATACTCAGTTACAAAGATTCATTTTAGAATGCTAAAATATCCGAAAACACCTAGTCGTAAGTTTCTCGTTTTGTCCATTATCGAAGATTTTATTTCTAATGATCTTATTCGGAGCTAGCTTAATTATACAAAACATATCACAAAATCACTGTGAACTAATTAGTTGACTGAAATTAGATATCAAAAGTAAAGCATACATTAATATTTAAAAATATGCACGAACTTTCAGAAGAAATTTGCAATTTGCAGAACGTATGTATCTTTTATTAGCATAAGATTAGCTAGTTAGATTTATCTGTTTAAAATTTGTTCACTAATAGTCATGTATAATTGTATTTAAATTCAATATTCGCTAGATCTATTTGAACAGAATGTGATGGTTCTTTTCCTGTCAGAATGGTAAAAAATGAAATTAGGCTAAGCAATGATTTATTTTGTACGCACAATGACAATGAGTGCTAATAAGTTCACAGATGGTAATTTTATATGCGATCACTGACATGCATAACTTACTAGTCTACTCCAATGAAAAGATAAACACACAGAAATACGGTAAAAGGTAGGGTTTAATTTGACTTGTATAAACAACTAGTTTGGTTATATTATGGTCAGGTATTACGATGTTTATTTTGTTCTTTACCAGAAACATGTTTGCAAAAACAAAGTAAAAACTAGAGAATGGGCTAGACAAAATAATGTTAGTTTAATTCAATAATTAATTGTTGCAATGAGATTAATTTTAACAACTATAACAATGACATTTCAGATAATAAATGAACATGTTAGTTTTTGTTTATTTCTGATTTCGGAGAAACTTTTCTTACCAATACTTTCCTATTGGTTATGTAGAATCAAGACAATCGTCTACCAACACGCAAAACATTTTATTTTGTATTGACTAACAACCAGCATGTGTTCTTGTGTAAGCGATATTTTTGTAATTGAAGGTCTTTTGTTTTAAAGTACTCCATTGCCCGTCATTGTTGGGTTAAATTGAGACTACTAATTGTGTCTTAAGGTACTTCAACCTCAATACTTATAATAGCCATTATTGTGAACATAAGCACATACTTAAGCCAGTGGTTGATATCTTCTCCCACTTGATATAGCAGTAGAAACAAAAACAATACATGAGGAAGAGCGTCCGGGATTCGATCAAATAAACAACCACATGAATCACTTTCAAACGAACTATCGACATAATTATCGAGCAATATTTTGAAACAAAGTCTTTTTTAAGGATTCTAATACTACATTGCAATAATACGTAATATTTCATTTATGTAAATTTTGGTGAAGCTCTTAGACTTTGACTATGATCAATGATAATGCAGATATATCAGACCAACTACAGTCATGTTTAATTCAAATAATGCACCAATACAAATTACGTGCAAAAAATCTGAAGTAAAAACAACGGCAATATGTAGAAATAATATCAAAAGTCAAAACACTACCATGCCGGTACTAGTCTAAGCTTAAAGGCGTTATATCAATATATTACCTTTCAATTGATTTTTTAAAGATGAATGAGGCAATGGTCCTTAGATAAGCAGATAACGTTAGACCAAGTTTGCACTCACCAAACTGTTTTGTCGTACATTTATTATGACTCCGTTACTTTTCAGTCTATCATGAATATTTGTACTATCATCGTTTGATAATGTTTCATTATCTTTGTCAAATTTGGTTTCTGATGTTTAAAATTTAAAAATTTGAAACACATTTAGAAATTACTTCCTGTCTGGTGCTTAGACACTTTTTTAAAATAATTGAAAGAATCGGAGATTAATTACAACTTTCATGAAAAATATTGTACTTTAAAACATTGTATGTAGTGTTTAGAAGCATTCATTAACCAAATGTATGATTTGCTTCTCTCTTAGGTCAACAACTCAAAAGTACGTCTTTCATTACCAATGCACATTTCTGTGAGTCTAGTAAAATTGTTGCCACCAAAATATGATTCCTGGTAAAGTTGAAATTACGGATCTCACATATTATATCACTCAGTTTTTACAATAAGGGCTGAGTCAAAATGTGGAATCATGTTATTTTGTATAATGAAAACTGATCTATGTTGACGATAATATACATTAGAAATTCCCACCATCTATAGTTCCTTGTATTAAAAATGAATACGAAATGTATATTAATCGAAACGCAAGCTTGGTTTACTGGAAACTGTTTCTTCTTTTACATAAACGTCTGTAAATTTCTCCAGGTTTGTTTTTGTTATTTATTTGTGTGTTCTAAGAAAATGGTTTCTTATGATGACAAATTAAGACATATTTATAAACAAATGTCTTAGATACTTGTTAGAAACATATGCTATAGTCTAAAATAATATTTTGTCAGCTGAGAACGAACAGATTATCACCTACATTAAACTCCATGTTTCAAATATCAAAACAAGTGTTAGCACTTTTATATCAAATGTGTGAGGGAAGAAAGTTTTATATTTAAGAAAATCGATGTATATTTTTATGATATAGCAATGCACTTTTATCAAACACATCTTTATTTTTTCGATCTACATCTGTTTCTTGTACAGTTTAGTTATGAAATAACTGTTATTATACTTCTAACTTACAATTTTAACCACAGGTGTTTTGAAGGCATGACTCGTGAGTAGACAATTTCTTAGAATACTCAGTGTAATCGAAACAGCCCTTCATCGAACCAGTTTATAACCTATATCACAAATATCTACTAAATTCTAGAGTCGTCCATATGTTTCCATATTCTGTCGTTAATATCTCTTTTCTTCTGGATAAGTGTTAGTATGAGAGTTCCTAAAATGTATTGGTTTGGCCTGATAATGCAATATATTGGATAACAATACAATACTGAAAACAATGGCGTGTATGAAATAGAATTTGGTATATATTTTCACTTAGAAGATATCGTCACTTACTATTTCGTGCAGACAATATAAGTACAGACAACAACTGTCTGGAGTAATGTCTGTCTTTATAATGTACAAAATTAAAGCATGTATTGGGTTTAGACTTATGATTTTCAATTCATTATTGATACATAAAACAAGTACATGTATATCTGTACTATCGCTGCGACCAGTAATTCTAATTGATGGTAAAAAATACATTTAAATTTAAATGACTAAAAACAAGACTTATAAAATCAGACAACATTAGATATCATGACCGTAATAAAAAATGGATTGATAAGTTGCTACCTGCTTGTCTGATACAAATTGTTCAAACCTTGAAATCCTTCAAAACAGTATACCGATATGTACAACTTAATCTTTTTTCTTAAAATAATGTCATACTTTAGGTAAACTTACACTGCATTACCCTGCAGATGAGGAACTGATTAGCTGAATTAAAGGTTATCATAGCTTAAGCCTTATAACAGAACCTGCTGTACTCAGTTTAGTGCACATCTGTCGTACAAGTAAAAAGCATTTCTGAACATATGCAATGATACAGTTTCATCTCACTTTTTCACGCGTGTCATAATTGGGGGTAATTTTATTATTTATATTATTTGAAAAGTTTGTGTTTATTTGTTCATCATCAACTCAACAAACTCGTATTTTACATTTAGACTGATATTTGAAATATTTGTCATTTTTATGTGTGGCACGTGGCAGATAGTTTTCATCAAACAAATGCTAAAGTATACTTGCTTTACAATCTTTATAAATGTAAGGCTTAAATCCGAAACATGAAATCGTTCAAACTTTTAGAAGCATCGTGTCAATTACACGATTGGGTTGACCAGTAATTATAAAACGAATATAAATAACGATGTGGGTTTTAGCATTAGTTAGTACTTGAAGAGTAAAGAAAATAAGACTATTTGCTAAAATGTAAAAACATTCAGTACTACCAATTAATGCATATATTAAAATGGTAAAGCTGTTGGTGGTCGCTATATAACTAAATTAAATAAATGATTCAAATGTATATATTATAAGCAAACAAATAATACGATTAGGCCAATTTTGGTATAAAATGTAAACTTCGAGTTCAGTATTATTCAATTACTGTAATTTGTTACAAATACAGGTATATGTAAATATAAACTACATGTGTGGGCGCGATACGAATATGATTAGATAATTTTTAGTCGATTAATCACAGTGTGGATGTAGCACGCCTGTTTTATATTTTGATACCTAATGAACTTTTAAGATTAAAACATGCTCGAAGAGTAAGCACCATTGTAACAGAATACATATCGACGAGTTAATCTGTTAACAAAAACGTTATTATCACTTATCTTAGCCGGATATTTATACATCTGAAACTGTAATTAACTATCATAAACGACAACTGTTTAAATGTTTTAAAATTTTTAATAATCCGTTTATCATAATTATAGGTTATTTATGGCAAAAGTCTGAATACCTGTTTTGCGTACGAACTTGACAAACTTTTAAGATAGATCTAGCTAGGAAACAAAAACATGCATACAAATAAACGATGGCTTTGAAACATGTAGTATGAAATATCAAAGTCATTTGGTATCAGAATATACACTTGGATAATTCTCTGTGATACAAAATTATTCTTGTATGTTCTGATATATATTGCAGAACGCTTGTTTTTTACATTTGAATAAACTTATAACTAAAATGTGAACTTGTTTCGAAAACCAGTGATATTGTTACCATTATATGATCTGTTGACCGATTGATTCAAAGTAAAATCTTATGTTTACCAAGTAAGTGGCATTTAAATATGTGAAGCCGATTTCTTTCGTATGTCTCATCTTTGAATGGCTATATACTGACCCATTTAATCGCTTGAGTAATGACAAAAGTCACATATAATGTCCATCTTTCCCAAGCACGACTAAAATAATAATTTATATTCATTCCTCCTAAACGACAAGTTAAACAACTTTGTGAAAACCTGCCAGACGAAATCGACTGATTTTGTACGTGACTTTGTTTTATTTTGTTCTCAAATCAAATAGTAAATACACCAGCATAATTGTGTTATAAAAAATGTAAACATCCTCATTTTTGCCTATTATCGAAGAGTTTGTTTCTAATAATTTGGTTCTCGAAGCGAACTTGATTAATACAAAAACATCGCAAATACTATGAACAAATAAGTTATATCTCAGATAGTTGTATCTAAGATGCCATAGTAATATATGAAAGTGTGCGTATAGCATAAACTTGCACGAGCAGTACAAAAATTGAGTATACTATTTTAGGATCTTTTATTGGCTTCAGGAGGTGATTAACTTATTGATAAATGTTTTGCTACCAATCTATAGACCAATAAATTTGAAACTTTACAGTGACGTTTTTTTTCATTTTCATGCTCATTCAGCATATCCTCTAAACACAGAAATGTCTTTAAATAGCAGGACATGCGAATGACACAGGATTATATGTATGATTTGTTGATTGTCAATGTATTGAGTCATCTTGCATTTCACCATGTTCATTAGGGGTATTAGTTTTACTATAAAATTACTGTTGCCATTTCATTTACCTTACAATTTCATCTGTGTTCTACATTAAGAAGGCAGTACAAATATATCCTATGTAATCAGACTTTTTAAGAGTAATGCAATTACGTAACCTTTTCATTGTATTACAACAGTGAAGCAATACATCGCCTTATTAACAAAACGGCTATACGTATTATTTTTCGTAAATGAATTGGCGCTTTTAACATGTCAGCTAAAAGTAGGAGACAAAATAATCTAATCGAGAAAGTAATGCTGGTTTAATTAAATACAGTAAAAAATAATTACATTGAAGAAATGAAACAATGCTAGATTAGAATTAAATGTTCCAGCATTTGTAATACAAACTGTTTTTCTTTCTTTTTTAAATGCTTAAATTCGGCGCGATATGACCTTTCTGTTTTGGTGCGCCGAAAAAGAACCCAAACAAAGAAATGCTTAAATCAAATTATACAATTTTCAAAACTTGAGTCATTTTGCTTGCCAGACAAGACACGTTAGTATGCATTTTTTTTACATAGGATACTTTTCTTATATCGTACATAAGTAACGACAATAACTTTATAGTATCGTTTCTGTCTGTCAAAAATGTGAATGCAGTGCCAATGCGTGCATATTGTTTTTTAAAGAATGGTTGCACTTCATCAGAACGTTTCCCCTTGAGATATTGGTGAATTGAAACACAATTTGAGCAATGGTTATATGCATGCAATTTACATGATTGAAGCAAAGTTTTAACTTATCTGACATATCGAGTTCAGGCTACACCAAATCATTATGATATGTACCAGATACAGTTTTAAATCAGAGGTGAAATCACAAACAAACGCTTGATTAAAATATTTTATATGAAAAGCAATGTTCAATGCTTGCTTTAATTTTATCAACCAAATTAGCTTAATTACTTTCTTGCAGCGCAGTGTAAACGGCCATTGTACGATTTAATATTAAAAATACAGAGAATCGTTTGTTAATTCTACGGACTTGTCCTTCACAATAATCGTTTTATCAAAATATGGAATTGTATTATATATTGGCAGTACAAGATGCATTGATAAATTGAAAACACTTAAGCATTCGCGCGATCGGTAGATTTATCGAATACGATCCATATGCAGGAAGTTGCTTACGAAAACTTTGATTATTAATTACATTTAGTTTATATTATATCAGTAAGGCTTAACCAGTATGCTGTAAAGTTTGTTTAAGTCCCAATTATTATTAAATACAACAAATTCTAAAATATTTGATAGTCAATGGACCAACTGCTGAAATAAATGAACATAGAAACTAATATGATAAAATTACACTGCAAATGTAAGACAATGTCTGATACATACGTCACACCATAAAACAAAATTAAATATATCTTTTTATTCTTAACATTTAAGACATGCTATAAAATGAATGAATGTGTCAATCATATATGTTTGTATTTGTAAACATGCTATAAACATTGTCTGTAGAATCAATTGTCTAGTCTATTGTATCAATAGATATACATAACAAAAAGTAGTTTGTAAGAAGTATATCGTGTTATATATGGATGGATTTAGGTATAGTCTGCGTTTGATCCTAAGCTGTTTTGTGCAATATTGGAAACGATATTTTTCTCGACAGTTTTGCGCATAACTCTCAGAATACTACAAGACCACTTGGATGCAACAAGACCGCGTGACGTATGAGAACAACATAACATGGTTGTTATGGATTTTAAAGGAAGACGGATTTTATGATACTTAAACAAAATTAGCTACTACTCGTAGAGCATGCTTGTCATGTTTGAGTCAGAGAACGATCACGCAATTTGTTAATTTATTCTTTAAAACAAGTTCTAGTCTTAAATAGAAAGCATATGGTATTGATATATATCTAAAGGTGTAGATTGTATTTAGAATTCAAGTTAAATATTATGTTCAAATTGAAATCACAAGGCAAATAATATATGATAGTGAGAGGTTTTCACTGTTTAAATTATTATTTCAAACGATTTCTGGTATTGGATAAAAATTTGAACGTGTTGATTGTTTTAGAAATGAAGTAATATATGTTAGGATCAAATGAAAATAACAAAACATAGAATATATTTTGGTGAGAGGTGTTCAATAATGAAATGATTGATATTTCGTAATAATCTAGTTATGATTATTTGGTGTCAGAAGCAAGCAAGCAATAGGATTTTATCAACGCGCTTAAATATAAATAACTTATTCATTGACAACATTCTTTCAATATTAAAACATTTTTACATTGTGTCATATAACTTGTCATAATATAATATCGTGAACTGCTGAATTTCTCCTGATTCAAACCAAATATTTCTATCATTTCTATCTTAAACTTGTTTTAATTTATCCATATTAAATTCCACATACCTATATTAATCAAACGATTCCTATAGAAATTATATTATTTAGACTATGAAATTATGATACAAGGTAATGTTTTCTAGAAATTGATTCTAGTGGAATTGTTCGTTTGAAAGCTGCCTGCAAGTTATTATAACTGCATATGTACTACAAATATTCAGCGCTCTTAAGTCTAATTTCCAGCATTGTCTTTCCCACTTTTACAGCATGGCTGTTCTATGCCATGTCCTTATAAGACCAAAAATGATTCTGTCACAATTTTATGAATAAGCCAAGTTACCAACATTCCAAATATTGAATTGAATATCAGAGTTCCATGTCTTATAAATGACAACATTCATGGTAAAATCATGTCTTGCTTTCTATACCAATTTATAACAAGTTTTCCACATGTATATCAGGCTTGGTGGATAATCTATCTAAAGGAATGTCACTCCGAGAACTTTGCAGTAATCAAATTGCAATAACCAATTGTTTTATTAAATAGATGTGTCTGTAGGACATGTTTTGTTTCTTCCTGACGTGTCACGTTTAATTGTATGATTAAGAATTTGTCTCTAGTTCCCATATTTTTCTGAATTCTGGTACTTGTCATGTCTGTCAAATAAAGGCACCTCCTCGCTACTGCTACTCAACATTCTTGTTTTTTAAAAAGAATACATGTAGTATTATTTAAAAAATATCTTCGTACAATACCAAATAAATGAAAAGTCCAGACATTTCTTTAAAGAAAGCAAAGCTGATCATGGACTTTCTAGACAATAAAAACAGATGATCTGTCGTGCGACAATGGTATGTGCGAATTCAGTAATCGACTTTTTAATCAACAAACTTGATAGTATAAAAGTGTCTTATATTAAAACTACATCTATTAAAATACTAGAGACTAGTGGATGTCTCATTGGAAATGCTCTTATGTTTTAAACAATAAAATTTGTAACGTTGTCAAACAGACGCCATCAAATGATATCCTCCTTTATCAGTCTGACACGTAAATAGGATACAATGTTCAAATTTATTGACATTCTAATGGTATATTTAAATGTTGCATTGTTTCTGCAGAGTATTTCTCAAATTTTGAATAATACATGCACCATTTAAGAAACTTTGGAATGAATAATTTGATTTTTTGCAGTAGCAAACTGTTTATTGTACTGAAACGCAGGGTCGTATCCAGACCCTTTAAGAATTTTTCATGCACATCTTATAGATCAAATGCAAAGTAAAAATATTTGAAACTACTTTGTTTCTGGTGTGCAATGATATGACAAGTTTAATCCATTAGCCTCTCTCCTATGATAAAATTGAATGCACTCACTATTGGCTCGAACTGTCTATTTGTAAGTCATAATTCAGTCGTGATATGGTTTTATTTTAAGTTAGAACAACATGCTGTGTTGATCATTCTCTGTCAGTTTTTTGTCACACTGTTGTAATAAAACACACACCTAAAGAAATTGTTTCTCGAGTAGCATTGCTAATGGAAATAAGAAACTGCTCGGTTAATCGGTCATAGCAATAAGTTGACATTTGTTAAAAGCGGCGACAGAATAAGTGATGGAATAAGAAATCATGTTCGTTTACTATAAGTAATTGCAATGCAGAATATAATTGCATGACCAGGTTGGGGTACTGATAGATGTGTGCAATTATCTAAGACTCTACTGCTTATTGTGACTAATTAAGGGTGCACGAACTCGATTGAAGTTATATTGTTATTATAAAATAATTCTTTACCCAGACCAGGTGATGACAATTCTCGATGACTTACATATGTTATATTCTACACGTATAAATGTTCATACTTTATTGCTGTAAAATATTACTTTTGTTTTTCTTACTTGCATTTTCCTCGTACTTTTGTCTTTTTCCGTAATTTTGTCAATCTGGTTACAACCGTCGTCGTGAACAGATACATATATTGGTAAGTGTATGCATTCTGTATTGTACATTCTGTATGTTCCTTGTGTTCTTTGAATGTAAGATGGAGTTTTTATGCTTAATGAACACACAACAAATTTGACAATCGATAAACCATTTCTGTGTGGCTTTCTTTAGCATCGAGGTTATCAGGGTTTTTATGTTTTCCATGTACTGTCATGTGATGCATTCAAGATGTATGGTATCTCAAGTTATATATCAACACTGCAAAGACTATGTATCTGGTTGATATTAACATTGTAGACATCTTAACACTAGACTTAATATCTAAAGTTGACAAAACCATCAATTTAACACCTTGTAAGTAAAATCGTTACGTATGATAATAGACGATGGTTAGCAGTATCTCATCTATATTTAAGAAAATATTTACATTTTTCAAAGCAATGTTTTGTTTCTTGCTAGTATTTAGACAAAATTTGATCAACTCGGAATGTTACTTATTTGACAATTTATTATTACATTGCTGTGAAATGCGAAATTCGTTAACATTGATAATATTCATAAATAAAAAAGTATTTTAATGTTCAATAACATAATTTAGAAGAATAAATTTTTCTGCCTAAAGTAATGCATTTGAGTATACAAAAAGCATACGTCTATTCACTTCACTTCTAAGTTTTTTACATCACAAATTTGGCGTTTTTAATGTTTAAACCTTTTTGCTAATAACAAGTTTTGGTTGATTCATGTACATTTGATCAACATTTTTCATATAAATAATTGACAAGAAGTGTGATATTTAGTCTTGCTATTAATTCATGAAACCCTTTTAATGGTTAAACAAATTACTAAGTAGAATACATGTACATGTACTGTGTATATGAAAGCAAATGATATATAAGATTTTCAGTTTTTCCAACCATCGAAAATACTTAAATCTAATCAAGATGTTTTCGTCAAACTAACATAATGAATACATTAATCCTTTTTTCAAAACAATTACACAAACATTACTTCACTGAATTTTGGAAGAAGACTAAGTAATGTTTGAAAATAGTGTGTATTGTAAGGCTGCACAAGACGTACGAAAAAAGTATAAAATTTAATCAACAAAATTATATACAAGCAGTGTTACAGTGAATCGTTTTGGTAAAGAGAAGTTTAATCCATGACAAAATTGCTAAGAACCAACTGGTACACTGCAATATTAATATGATTTGGGGTATTTTAAGTTATTTTTCAAAGTACATTAAAATTGATATCCTGAGTCTATACCAGTGTAGTGATTTCGGGTAAGGCGTTAATTTTATGTTTGACCAAATTGATTATTCCACAATGGGAAGTGACAAGTATTACAAAGTAAAACTTATCACCTGTGACATTTACATTTCTGTCTTCAAGCTGTTTGTAAAATGAATTAAAAAAGACTTATCATTCAGTTTTTGCCCACATGAACTTTATTAAAATCATCATTTGTTCCTAAGTCGTCTAAATACACAGATCATCATCAGTTATGGCGTCCAAAACAATCAGACGTGGTCATAAAGGGAATGTGCTTTTATTAAAAAAAACTTCATAAAATGTTTTTGTCTGGCACCCTTAAGCGATTGGTTGAATTGATTGATACTTACAAACATTCATTTTGCCGTTAGAGAAATTAAAGAAACACGCGATAACAATATTGTCGGATATTCTGTTACTATATCTAGAAGAGAACTTTTCGATGCACTTATATCGAGAGTTATTGCTCTTTAAAGCAATGCACTTACTGTAGTCTTGTTGGCAACCCTCGTCATTCATTATGTCGATCTACAGACGTTTTAGAAACGAATTTATAGTTTCCGTCGCCGTGATACAATGTAATAAGTATGCTCGACTATCCGGCTATCCGGGTTTTGTCCCAGTCTCGGCAGGTCATATCCGTTCATGTATATATTTGACATTAAAATCAATTTTCCTCCGTATTGAGAAAAGGTGAAGAATTGGTTGTTGAGAATTAAGTTTGAAAGGTGAGTAGACCGCTGTTTGTAACAATAAGTTGTTAAATGACGAAACTCAGAATAAGGAATAAAAAATATACCATATTAACAGTTTATCAATCATTAAGTATGTTCATCTATCAAAGTAATCAAAAGTAAAGGTAAATCGAAATTGCATCTTTACATGTATGTATGTTAATGTATACACATGTTTTGATATCGATTAAATTGCTTAAGCTTAGCTTTTACAGAAGAAGTCGATCACACAAAAAATTTTAATTTAAAGAACACATTTCGACTTGCTTAGAAGTGAACGTAGATTAGAAGAGTACATTCTTTCATCATTAACTGTAAAGTGCGTCTCATAATACATTTAAAAACAAGTAATTTCTTAGAGCTACGAGAATATACCAAGTTAAAGTATAAACAAACGGGAAAAAGATATTAAAAATTGATATTCCACTTGATGAATGTGTCTGTACCACCATCCATTGTGTCTGTTTTTAATTTATGTTTAAAATAAATTGATTACGTAATTACTTAAGAATTTAAGTCTTAAAATAGAACATATCAGTCGTCAATTAGGTAAATGAAACTGAATTAAAATTGCATATTTCCAAATAATTTATTTTGTTGTATGTTTGATAAATCCTTATCTAGACGAATTGTAAAGTTTTTAATCCGTTTTTAATTTGGTTAAGTCTAGTTCAGGAGGGGTCGTGACCTATTGGTTACAATGTGGAACAGGTACTCCTATGACAGACAGTTATAGATTGTTTCGAACCATATAACCATCGTTTAAGTGGACTAAAATCTGCGTTTTCCCAATGATTAAAAAGAACCATTTCTGTTATATCAGAAATCTTATATCATAAACCAGTGACGTAAAATCTGTATATTAGAGTACTTGTAATAGTCAAACATGGTCATTCTAGCATTGTATTTATCTTCAAGTTATTGAGGATTCAAGTGATACTTGTTGAGCACTTGTAACATCCCCTCTATGTTTTATTCATTGATATAATGGGTACTTTTGAAGGAATAATATCCCATATATTTTGTCGCGATATTCTTTCTCTAGAATCTTAATACCAGTAAATAAGATTTTAATAAAACTCCAGACTATGTGTCTGGCTCAAAGTAACATTGTAGATATCTTAACACTAATTTCAACAGTTGACATTACTATCAATCAAACACCTTGTATTTAAAATGGTTATGTAAGTTCATGGACGATGATAATGGTTCGAGTACGGATATGAGTAATTGTAATTGTAAATACTCATCAGTTGAGGTTATTATTATTCAAACACCTTGTATGGATTACAAATATATATTTTATTGACTTTGCTAAGGAAATACTAATGACCTAATTTTATTGAGATTTCAACTGACTTCGGTATAGCATGGTTGTAAAAGACCATTGACATTGTGGTATCAAAACGCTTTTGTACCAACTTGCACCTACCTTCACGACAAATAGAAATTCCTCAGCATGTCATAGCATTTAGCACTGAATTAGTGATTTTGCATATCAGCTGATATAAACATCATGTGTCTGATATTTGCCTTAACATATTTTAATGGTTGGAAAAACCCAAGCCGTAAATTCTGACTTTTTGTCCATTATCGAAAAGTTTATTTCTAGCGATCTTTTTCGCAGCTAGCTTGATTATACAAAACATGTCACAAACACTGTGAACTAATAAGTCGAAACTAGTAGGCAAAAGAGAAGCATACATAGTTATTAAAACATTTGCAGGAAACCTCATCAGATACTTACAATTTTCAGAACGCACAATATTTTGTTACGATTTTATTCATAAAGGGTAATATATAATTAGAGTTTAATTTATCATTAGTTGATTTACAAAACAGGTTTGCAATGGCGAAATTCCTGGAAAAGCCAAGTTATGGATGGTTTGTATCATGATAAATTGTATTAATAGAGTTACAAATGATATTTATATTTGCCCTTACTTAATTCAATTATTAACTTAGCTACACAAAGTAAACCAAAACTCACAGATATAATTAATGATATGTATCAGCGTTATGATCATTTTATATACATATTGATAAAAGTGGACGTATACTTCTACTAAAACACAAATTTGGTGACATATTGTCAGTTTATTAGAAGTCAATTTTATACTTAACAAAGTACTATTATTTTCGACAATGAAATTGTTAGCAGTAGCAAGACAAAAACTAGAATATGAGCTAGACAAAGTTAAGATTAAAAAATTTCAATAGCACGACAAAAAATATTTAATACGATTACTCTTGACAATTCAACAACAAGAAACTCGAATCTGTTGTAGGAAGAATAATGTTTGTTTAATACAATTATTGATTATTCCAATGAAATTACTTTTAACAACTAAAACAATGACATTTAAGTTATTAATGATCCAGCACGTTAGAATGTGTATTTTTTTTTATTTCTGATTTCGGAGAAAGATTCTCAAATTAATGAAATAAGAAATTTTCAACTTTCAAATGTGTACTTATCTCATATCTACACCAGTGGTTGAATCTTTTCAACCTAATGCAGTGGTAAATAAGAAAACGTTCATTTGAAAACTGCAAAAGAATCCCTAGCCTTTATTTTCTTGATTATCTGGGAATCGAATCAACAATCACAGGAATCACTCTCAAACAAACTAACGATGGAGGTATCGATAGGGAGTTAATTGCAGCATAGGCTTTCTGTAAGACTTTAATTATAACATTGTAATGATATTGGCATAATTTTATATTATATTAACATCTTCATTACAGGTAGTGCTCTTAGACTTTGACCTTAGTAAATTATAAGTCACAAATACAACAGAAAGATAAAACTAGCACCATTCATGTTAAAATTCAAACAATCTAAGTACTGACTTCTACAATCCGGATTATCTGGAAAAATATCAAAAGTCAGAACAGTACCATACCTGTACTAGTCAAAGCTGAAAAAAGCCTAATCTTAATATAAAAAATTATCTTTTAATAGCATTTTACGTGAATCAAACTTAAGTATAAACTACAGCATTCCTAGTTATGTTGAATACATATAAAATGTCAAAACACTACCATATCAGTACTAGTCAAATCAGAAAGGAGTTATCTCGATACATATTTAAATTGCTATTTAATCAAAAATGAGTCAAATATCACCAGATAAGCAAAAGTTTCCCCTTACCAAACTGTTTTGTCGTATATCTAGTATGATGCCTTCTATATTTTTCAGTCCATCATGATGATTTGTTCTTTTGTCGTTAAACAATAATTCATTTTTTGTATTCATTGTGTTAACAATGAATACTCTGTTACCAATAGATTAATAGTGGTATTCCGATCGGAGTCCTATATTTAATTAACGAGACCTAACAGCATCCATATCCGGATAATTCCGCTACAATAAAATAGTTCATACTGAAACTGGTACTTTATGTATTTCTGCGCGAGAAAATGACCAGACGCTCAATATGACGTTACAGAATATACTTGAAGCGATTAACTTGTAACAGAGATAAGACTGCCCATAATACTCGTGAGAGGTGTGTGGCAGTACTATTAGATAGATGTACACTCGACGGCCTTCGCGGTCTATTTATAGAAAGTCACAGTCTAAACCACTGACGAAGACACTGTGGCTGACACCATAAACAGAGAAGAATTATCAGTCCATCACTGATAATGATCGTTTTATATATTGTACATTTATATATTAAATTATCAAACATGGTTGGTTTAATTAACGGTTAATAAACATTTTTTAAAGAATTTTAATGCCTCACTTATAGAGATCACAGACGTAAGCAGTACTTTCGTGCTATTAATTGTTTGGGGACCTTTGATGCTTTGCCTCAATATTTTCTTGTAAAGAAATATAATCTTCGTTCGATTAGCCGTCGAAATATGGGACAGAACATGTTCTTGAATCGAATAATCTGGATTGGTTATCAATAAATATAATTTCTTGCCAAATGGACGGGTGAATTATAAAGTATACCATAAAAATGAGTTTGTATGTGCTCGGTCGGAACATGACGAAATTGTTTAACTCTGACACATATATTGCTTGAATGCTTTACTAAAGGCTAATCGACGATTCAAGCATTTTAGAAATGCTAATACTTGTACTGTATACATTACTATAAGTGCTGATTCCCGCGTATTGGGTTTGTTTTAAAGATAATTATTTCCGGACTGTAGCTGTTCGGGTCGTATGCAATTAAACCCGAGGTGTGTTCAACAATGCGAGCGCTCGAGCGAGCGCCCGCCTCGCGAATTGTTAGGCTATTGAACGACTGCGCTCATTCCATAAATAGGTGAAGATATCGGTCAGTCAGACCGTTTGTGTACAGAATGTCGAGCGCTCGCTATAAAATCCAAGATGATGTCAAACAGCACATCATTGAAAAAGCGGGTGGGGGAAACAATTATTTCTGTTGATACACGAGATCTTTCATATTTTTTTACCATACATAAATCATAGAGACAATTTACTGAACCAAAAAAAGGGTACATTTAGTATATTTTATGCATATATGCGTGGATATTTTATGTGGAACAAGTAACACACAAGTTTGCGTCCCACTTTTCAGAAAAATTCTTTGATATAAAAAAAAAAATTTTTCCTGCCACCATCTTTGGTACCTGTTATAATATATATTTTCAATGATATATTAATACAGTACCCACAAAAAAAAACTACAACTCATTAATTTTGATGATTTTTTTGTAGAATTACTAGTTTTTTATATTTAAATATGGTTGTGATAAAATGAAAACAAATTTCAATAATGCGGCACATGAATAATATTCAGCATCTGACACCCTAGCTTAAGCCTATTTATTGTAATCATTTTCTATAATGTATTTTGTTTGGTATTTTTGTAGACTCAGTTATAAGTAAAGTGATAAACTTTTTTAAGTAAGCAGTTTTCAAAATTTTGGACAAAAGCTATTTAGTAGGCCTACAAAGTGATAATGTCTCCGCACTTTTGGTGGGTATTGTATATAAAATCTAAAACAACATTATCTTTAATAGACAAGTTATGACCAATGAACCGTATGGCTAAATATGTTTGAATTAGTAAAGAAAATAAAATTAATTGGCATGTGAAGTCACATTTGCTTAATTTTTGTAATATATAATATATGTATATATATAAGTAGAATAAAATAATCAAGATAGCCTCAATAAATTGAGGCTATCTTGATTATAATGAGGAAAATAAGCTAAAATCAATAATCTAGGTATTATTTCTTGCATAAAGGTCAAGCTCAGGTTAATTCTGTTGGACTATATCAATGTTTATATGAAAAAAATCAGGGGGGTCGATCGTGAACTAATTGTCGAAATTTTAAGTTGAAAATCAGGTACAAATGTAATTGATTTTTTCTTACGTCGACGTCAGTTTGAAATGTTATAATTTACAAAGTCTAACAGCGTAATCATTATGGTAAAGCATTGTTTTGGAATACATCTGATGTAATGATGACACTAAGACACACATATCATGGTACTGGACTAATACAGAATATTGAACATTTTTACAAAAAAGTTTGATGAGATTATTGAGAATTCCAGCCATGATAACAGCTAAAGGGTCAGAATAAAAATCACAAACTAATCAGTATCTGGTATGTCCACCTCTAGATTGAATGACAGCCAAACAACGTCGTCTCAATGAAATTATGAGTCGCCGGGTGAAGTGAGCAGGTGTCTGTGCCCATTCCTCGTGCAATGCACGCCCCAAATCACGTACGCTATTGACGTCATTCAAGCTAGAGGTGGACATACCAGATACTGATTAGTTTGTGATTTTTTATTCTGACCCTTATGCTGTTATCATGACTGGAATTCTCAATAATCTCATCAAACTTTTTTGTAAAAATGTTCAATATTCTGTCGATTGATTAAATTTTGTTACAAATCAATTTTTTGTCAATAGAATGGGGTTTATTATAAAATATTAAATGAAACATTCTTACTGACTAAACTTTTTCCTCTCAGCATATATCTCAATATGTCAATGTTACCTCTTAATACGTAACTATTATGATATCCGAGATTTATCTGCATAGAAGATCGCCGAGGTAAGTCCGGTGGTAAAGTTATACATTCCTCGATCGACCTCTCTCAAAATGCCAATATTTTTCCGACAAAACTATTTTAATGGTTTCATATTGTTTGCATATTTTTGAATATGAGAGGCAATGCATTAAACTGACGTGACCCGGGTGCGAAGAAATTCATTTTATGTTTTTTTTTAATATATTTTAGTTTATCATACTGCATTTTGACCATGGCACTCTTCCTGTCTTCGATTATAGGAGGTTGGATTTAAAACAATATGAATTTAACGAAGGGGTAGTAAGTACAGACATGTATGAAATGGACATAGGAAATTTACCACTTAATGTATTCATTAATATTTTTTTCAAATTTCTCTCAAGATGAAAGAAATATTAAATCATTTTCAATATAGTTATTTATTTAAATATAGGGAGGCGAGACAGGATAGAGCGCCATGATCGTGCGACCACATGCACGACTCATGCAGGTTGTTTCGTCATCTCACGATGACGAACGCAGAAACAAAGCGTTTGACCAAGTCCTAGCAAAACATCAACAGCTCTGGTAACCATGCCATATTTCCCTTCTCTAAGAAAAAGGAATGACTTGGTATTTGGGAACGACCAGAGCCAGTAAAATGCTTCGTCAGAAAAAGGCAAACGCTTGACAAAGTGAACAGACGCAGCTTGTCTGTTTGTTACAAGAACGTCTATAGATATATATACAATATATTAATTACAAGGTTTTTAGTTAAATCATACCGCTGTACATAATTTATTAGTATGTCAAATAAATCGTACATGGGATTATTTTACTTGAAATTTCATAACTATCATTAATACGTTTAATTACAAATCAGAATTTAATTGCTTTTTTAATTTGATAGTGCAGTTTATTTGTATTTGATAACAACTCACAAAATTTAGGATTCATCTTCCAAAATTATCTTCCCCATATTTAATGTCCTTTTTACTGTATTTAACTATTGTTACATGCTCTGCCCTTTAGGACCCGAATAGCTCAGTCGGCTAAAGGGAAGGAACGGAAATATTCATTGAAATGAAAAGTTCAAGAGGTCGCTGGTTCGAAACCTAGCAAAAGCATAAATTTTTATTTTTATATTTTATTTTTTATTATATTTCTATATTTTATATTATACATATTTACGTATTAAGAGGTAACATTGACATATTGAGATATATAATCTTATGAATATTTTAAAACGACTAGTGTTGTGTTTACGTTTTATTATAGTTTCTTTAAGCTGTACATGTATTAGACTTATACAATAACACAATCATGTATCTTTATTTGAATTATTGAAATACAAAATATATATTTCAAAATTTATAATATTAGTCCAGTACCATGATATGTGTGTCTTAGTGTCATCATTACATCAGTAGATGTATTCCAAAACAATGCTTTACCATAATGATTACGCTGTTAGACATTGTAAATTATAACATTTCAAACTGACGTCGACGTAAGAAAAAATCAATCACTTGATTTTCAACTTAAATCTTTGAATCAGAATTTTATGAAACTATTGAACCATACCTAAAAATATTGATCATAACTTAGCCTCATATGAAACTGTATGATATTAATTATTGAACAGACCCTTCAGGGACTCAAAATATTGATTACTGAAAACAAAAGACCCTTAAGGGACCTAGATTATTGATTTTAACTCATTATCCTCATTAGCCTTAATAAATTGAGGCTATCTTGATTATTTTTATCCTACTTCTATTCAATAAAGAATAAAGGCTTATGATGGAAAAGTTTCATTTCACCAAAGTGTAATCTGACAAGATCTGGAGAGATTAAGGAAAAATTCCTGAATAAAAAATGTTAATAAAACATACTCATTTAAAAATACAATAACTGCATTTAACTTAAATATATTAATAATATGAATGATAATTATTATACTATCAATTAATGTATTGAATACATTATTTGTACTTGTTGAAGTCATCAACATAATTAATGTTTGGAACATATATCACTTTTTCTTCAAAATAACTAGTTTGTGTGTAATAATGAACTCGGGTATTAAATCTTAGTATAACACTTTGAATCTTAACATTTGTTTATTTTCTTACAAGATATAGATAATTTGTGCATATAAAACACTTTCAACTATTTTCCAAAAAATAATCCCATTCACTTGACTACATTAACCTCGTTGTTAAATCAGGTAACCGAATGAAAAAAAGAAATATAATTTATCAAACAATTAATTCTTAATTATATCTGTAAATTTTAACCTTCGTCATTAAACACCATCAGTGCAGGTAAAATTAATTTCTAAGACATTTATGATAAGCAGAAATGGGGTTTAAATACATTATTTTCTGTTCAGTTACTATATAAATCATAGAATAGCAGCAGGGTGTTAGTCCAACTTAACTCAAAAATGTGTACTACGTAGCACACATAACAGATACCAATGACATAGTTTTAAATCTCTCCTATATTAGAGATTTTTTTGACACACAGGCTAATTAAACAATGTGATAGTCATATTGTAACAGTTATAGCTTTGACTAATTACAGCAGTAGTCATAGTCAACAGCTAAATCCAGAGATAAAGCCTCTTCAGGAACAGTGAGTAGGTGGACTGACCGCTGTGATATAACCTTTATAAGGTGTTTCTACAGCATAAAACCAAACAAAAATTGAATAAATCTAAACACAATGAATACCCCAGTACTTTCAGTGCTTTGATTTCTGACAAGTATGTTTTTGTGTATATGATATGGAGAATTTTGAAATACCTTAGAGAAATTATTGTAGTCTGGTGCCTTTAAGCAATTTTTAATAATTGAAAGAGTTGAAGATTTTATATTTTTGTAGAGTTTAACACCGTAGCAACACATTGTATAGGTTTTATAACGGCGGTCAGTCAACCCACTCACTATTCCTGGAAAGGCTAAATCTCTGGATTTAGCTGTTAACCAACTACTTAGCACATACTTTCGTCAATGACTGACAACTGCCTACATAATTAAGAATCATTAGTAGGAGAGAGAATGGCCGTAGAAATAATTTCATAACCAAGCTCCACGAAAGTATGCTCCGCCCGGGAATCGAACCCACGACCCCTCGATCAGTAGACTTGCGTGTTACCAACAGAGCTAGCCGGGCGGCTTGAAAGAGTTGAAAAAATGACAACACTTTAGAGGGGATTTTGTTCTTCAAAACATTGTAATCTTGAATTAAAAAGCATCTATGAATCATGTATGTACTACGTGCCCCACCCTCTGGTAAACAACTTAAAAGTACGTCTTTTGAACTGTACATTTATGTGAACCTAGTATAATAGTGTCTTCATAAATCTGACCAGTAATAAAGTTGAAATAACAGATATCCTGAACTATATCTCTCCGTTTTTCAGAATGGTGGCTGAATCAAAATGTAAATTCTAGTTATTATGTACACTAAAAACTATTCTATGTTGACGATCATATAAGTTAAAGATTCCCACCGTCTAGGATTTCTTGTATTATAAAATAAATATGCAATATATATAAATCGAAACGTAAGCTTGTAAGCTTGGTTTACTGGAAACTGTTCCTTTTCTTTTTAAACTTCTGTAATTTATCTAGGTTTGTTTTTATTATCTATTTGTGTGTTCTAAGAATATGAGTTATGTTGTTGACAAACAAAGACTTATTTATAAGCAAATGTCTTAGATACGTGTTAGAAACATATGCTAAAGTCTACAATAAATATTGTGTCAGCTGAGAACGAACAGATTATCACCTACATTGAACTACGTGTTTCAACTATCAAAACAAGTGTTAGCACTTTTATATAAAATGTGTGAGGGAAGAAAGTCTAATATATACGAAATTAGATATGTAGTATAGCGATGAACTTATATTGATAACATCGTTTGTTCGATCTACAATTGTTTCTTGTATATTATAGATATGAAATAGATTCTCCGTTATTTATATATATAACTTACTGTTTGTACCATTGGTGTATTAAAGGATGTTACTCACGAGAGAACAAATAGTTTGCCATTCTTAAAATATGTTATTTTACTACTCTTTGGTGTAATTAAATGACCTTTCAGCGACAAAGTATATTTTGAACTACTTGCATATCACAAGTATAATTTTAGATTCCATATGTTTCCGTACTGTCATTGATATTCCTTTTCATCTTGATAAGTATCTATGTTAGTAAGTTCCTGAAATGTATAAGTTGGGCCTGATGATACAATGTATTCCCCTAGCAATACAAAATTACAATAAAGTGCATATAAAGATAGTTAGAACATACCTTCACTTAAAATATATTTTCACTAACTATTTCGTGCAGACAATGATAATAAAAGTGCAGAAGAAAACTAAAAATTATTGTAATAAACAAAATAATGATATACAAAACAAATATGTCTGAAATATCATCTGTGCAACCTGTCCTTTTAATTTATTTAACTAAGATTAAACTTACTAAAAGAGTCTTTGAAATCAGACAACAATGGGTCTCATGATCATAATATAAAATCCATTTACGAGAGTTTAACACCGCTTGTCTGATACAACATTTGACAGATACGTACAACGTATTTTCCCTATTTTCTTAAAATAAGGTCATTCTGTGTTACACCGCATTATTTAGCATATAACTTATTACCTAAATAAAGTTTGTTTGTTGTTTGTTTGTTTGTTTGGGTTTAACGGCGCATCAACACAGAAAAGTTATATCGCACCGAAAGCAATTGATGATACTATTAATGCAACAGAATTATAATGGTTTAAGTCCTATATTTTATGATAAATGTTATTTCCTTCAGATAGTTTAGTATCGCATATGCTAGTACTGACTGAAAAAGTTCTCTAAGTGAATTTACCTTAAAATGTTTGTCACGGATGTATTTAAGATCCTGACAGTCAAGGAGAACGTGTTTTACATTAAAATGCTCGTCACATGGTATACATTTAGGTCCTTTCTCTCTTTTCAGAAGGTATAAATGTGTTAATCTGGTATGACCAATTCTACATCGCGTAATCACTATTTGATCTCGTCGATTAGAAAATATTATTGAAGAAGATGAATTAAGGGTTGGCTTTATGTCATGTAACATAATAAAAATAGCATTATTCCACATTGTTTGCCATTTTGACTTAATTAACATAAATAAAGGTCATTAAATCAAATGCCTTGTGATAGAACGTGCTGAGCTCAGTTTAATACACACCTGTTATTCAAGTAAATAACATTTCTGAGCATATGCAATGTAACATTTTTTATCTCATGTTTTCACGCGTGTCATAATTGAGGTTAATCTTATGATTCATAATATTTCATTCGTTTGTGTTTATTTTCCGCCTTGTTTTTTATCGTCAGCTTAGCAACATTTGATTTTCATTTAGATTGATAAAATCATACCTCAAATATTTGCCATATTTATGTTTGGCACGTGCCAGATTGTATTCATTCATCAGGGTAAGTAATCTGCTAGTGAACACTCAAAATATAGATAAACTTCAGAGTCAAACTCGAAACATGGAATTCACAAGATGCATCGTGTCAATTACACAATGAAGATGACCAATGAAAATTTAAAGTATGTGAAACAAAAATCAAAAATTAGTTACAGCATTGATTGGTAAATTAAACCAAGAAATGATATAAATGGATAAGATGTTGAGGCATGCATATTCACCCCTACCGACACTTGAGATATACATATGGCAAGGTCTATTGGTGGTCGTTTTTACAAAGATTAATCGTGTGGGTGTATATACATTAAAAGCAAACAAATAAAACAATTGGGCTAATTTTTGTATAAAATGTAAACTTTGAGTTCAGTATTTCAATTATTGTAGATTAATTAGGCCTTGAATTTGATACAAGTATATAAACTAATACCTACCTGTGTGGGCACCATACGGATATGATTAGATAATCTTTAGTCAATTAAACACTGTGTTGATGTAGCATTTCTGTGTTATTTTGATACTTGTGTAACCAATGAGATAAGAACATGCTCGAAGAGTAAACACCATCATATCAGAATACATATCGATGAGTTAATCTGTTAACAAGGAGGTTATCTTATCTAATCATGATACACAATGTAGATATCTAAAGATTATTTTTATAGAACTATCATACAAGATTTGTATAGTGAAACAACAACTGTGAACGTTGGATAAGTAAAAAACTGGTTTTAAAAAAGCAGATAAATGAGTGCTTAGAAAGATGAAGTATAAAACAGCAAAATATCTGGTATCAGAATATACGCTTGTAGGCCTATGTTTTATCTTATGAATTTGTATGACCATACTGTATGTTGACCTATTAATTCAAAAATGAAATCTTATATTTACGAAGTTGGTGACTTTTATGATGCGAAACCAATTCCTTTTGTTTTTATAAATCTTTTAATGACTAAATAAAAAATGACTTCGGAGTTAGTTTAGTTATTCACTGAAAATTTGACATTTTTCAGGCATACAGTAAATTCCTTTTTCGTAAAAATCTTTGTTTTGCAAAAAGGAGATAATATCATGAACATATTTGGTAGTTAATGTATATGACGGTATATTAGTTGTAAAACTGATAACAACTTAAGTGTGTTAAAATCATAATATAACATGCATGAAGAAATTTTTAAATCTAAGTGTATAATACCTCTAGTGTACAAAAGTCTTGTACAACTTCTTTCTTTCCCAAACACCATGAGGGTATGTTATTTCCTTAAAGACATGTAAAACAACGTTGTGAAAATTGCTAGATAAATTCGATTGATATTGTAAGTGTTTCAGGTCTTTATTTCACGATTTTTACGAAGAAATAGTTACTTCACCAGCATAATTATGTTATGTAAAATGTAAACATTCTTATTTTTGCCCATTATCGAAGATTTTTCTTATAGATTTGTTCGTGAAGTGAACTCGATTACTACAAAAACAAATACTATGAACAAATTAGTCGACTGTATCTAAGATGCTATAGCAATATTTTTATAAGAAAGTGCGTAAAACTGCGTATCGAAAAACTTGCAAGAACTTAAAAAAAGAAATCGTACCATTTTAGGATCTTTTATTGGCTTCATATGGCTGTGGTAAATGATTTATTGTATAAGGGTTTTGCTACTACTAATTCTAATATTTTAACTTGCATTGGCGCTTTTTATTTCCATGTGCATTCAACACATCCATTTGTTAAACAAAGCATTATACTAAAATGATAGGGCATGCAAATGCAGATACATATTTGTATAATTTACGGACTTTGCATTGAATCTCTTGCATATTATCCCGTTCCTTTTGGAGTTACTAGATTTACTATTACTATATAATAGCTGTTGCCATTTTTATTATCCGTCTTAACTTTATCAACTTTTTACATCAAGGAGGCTTTACAAATATCTTAACAGTAAAGCAGTTGTGTCATATTTTCAGCGATCAACAATAATAAGGCAATACAGTGCTCTGCCATAAAACTATTGAATATATCATTATTATTGCATGAAACCATTTAACAAGTCAGCTAAAAGGAGATAAAAATATCTTAGAGTAATGCTGGTTTAATTAAATACGCAATTAAAACGAGTACTTTGAACAGATGAAATTGTCGCAGTTCAGATTAAAAATGATCCAGCATTTGTTAGTATATTTTTTCTTTCAGTTTCAACAATTTCCAACCAATTACAAACACAGGTTTTCTTTGCATGTTGGACAAAGATATTTTAGTACTCATTATCTCTTTTGTTAACTTCTTTGTTTTTATTGCTGGTACTATCTTTTTTTCTAGAAATTATAAAAATAAATTGATAAACTTTTTCATTTTGTGATATCTTACATGAGTTGCGACAATTACGTTTAAGTATCGTTTACCTCTATCTACAATTATCTTGGACCATGTGGTTTATACAGGTGATATTGTGTACGTATTACGTTTTAATATCGAAGCCCAAAAATCTTTAGAAACGTTTTCCTTTTGGAGATAAAAACGAATACGTAAACAAACTTGACCAATTGTTAAATGCAGTTCATTTACGTGACTATACCAAATGATTTTACTGAATTGACGTCTGATATAAACGCTGTACCGAATAATGAAGCTATGTACCACATACATTTTCAATTACGAAATGCAATCACATAGAAACATTGGATTAAAATATTTTACATAATAGTATATTTTACAACGCCTAATTCTTTAATCAACCGATAAACCCTAATTGCGATCCATAAAGCTAGTAGGTTCTGTCGAAATTTACAGCGCTTTTCTAAGTTTTGAAGGTATTGATTAAGTGTCCTAGTTTAGTAAGGTACAGCTGGGTAATTCTGCCATTGAAATATAGAAGAACGGAATTTTAAAACTGAATTCTAAGTACATTTACAAACGTCTAACTAATGCGAAAGCTTACATGGACAGAAAAAATATAAGACGTTCAACCTTTATGGAAAGTGACAATTTGACAAACGAGCCTGTGAATAAAAAGACAAAATTGTAGATTCATGATTATGATTTTGATAGTTAAATACGTTCTCAAAAGAAATTATAATGTATACCCCGATACACACATTTTCATTTACTAAGAAGTATTATCATTACAGTCACTGCATGTCGAATAATACGTGTATCCTTGAAAACTGTGAATAGTGTATATGAAATATTGTATGTTAGGGTTTCATCCCACTTGTCCGGATGTAGTTGCTTTCATTCTTTTAACGTCTCTCTGATTCAAATATTTACATCACATTTACAATAGATTCAATGGAGACATTATCTTTATCATGCATACAAATAACCTTCAAGTCCTAAGTGATGTTTTCATCTATTTTATGTTTATATGAATCCTGAGTTAAAACTTTTTTTCACAATCGAGCTGAAATAGCGAATCTGCATAGTTCAAAATTCTTATATTAGACGTTTCACTGTATAAATCTACAAATATATTTACATTACTCTGCTACAATCGTTGATATCTGTTAACATTATCTGGCTTAGATAAGTTATAAGATAGCCTTCCTGTAAGAGAGATTAACCTGTCATGTCATTATGTATTATGCTTTAACGTTTTTTGTTCTCTTGGAATATCTTTAACCCGTTTTATTTCCATTGTATCAAAATATAACACTGTGATGCTTCACTCATGCAGTGATAATTGACTCTAATATATTTACTAGTTTATGTAATGATCACACAAGTGGATTATAATATACTTGAATGTGTATTTATCTGAATTCATAGATAAATATTAATTTACAATAATGTAAGGTACACATCTATGTACTAACAAATAATGCCCTAACCGCCTGGCTAGCTCAGTCGGTAGCGCACTAGTCAAGATATAAAGTATTAGACCAATGAGTGCAAATTATTCGTGAAAATATGCAGTTTTATCTACAACCATGAAACAAACTGATGTCTGATCATTTACTATTTTGATGGTATATATTTTAGCAAAGTAGAAATCAATTTGTTACAAGACATTAATAAAACACAGATTAGATCTATAGCGAAGGTGGTCCAGACAAATCTATGTAGTAAAATGTTACTTTAAAATTTATTGTCAGAAGTCATTTGAAACTAGAATTATGTCTGTACTTTACAATGCTATAGCTTTCCACGCACTCATTTCTTTGGAAAAAAACATACTCTAAGTTGTAATGGATAATCGACTGCACGGAATGATATCGTTTTGTCACTCTTGAAATATTCTTAATTGTTATATAAATTATTTTGAAGTTAGCTTCTACTATCAAAATCTACATTAATCTCACAAAACAGCGATAACTATCCAGTATTTGAAAGCAGCAATATGTTTCAAGAATCACAACAAGCTAAAAAATGCGTAGTGGTGAAGTGCGGAGTGTTCATTCCGGGGGTCCTGTGTTCGATTTCCGGCAAGTTCAGTTATACACATTAACTTAATATTTTGATTTTCCTTGGTTGCGAGAGAAACTTTGACTACATGAGGGCGGGTAAGCGCATTTCGGCAAACAAAGCTGTCAAGCAGTGTTGTGTTAGTTGGCCACCGTCAAAACATCACATTATGATACAGATAAATAAAGTAAAATTGGTGACATTGCCATATAACCATTGAGACAGCAACTTATACAGTAAACCTGTAAGAACATTGTTTGTTTCAAAATACTCATTAATGTTTCTGTACTTTTGTTTCTTAACTTTCTAGTAATTGCAGGAACATAGTACGTTTGACGTTTTTAAATAAATTAGATAACCATTGATGTTGCCATATTAGGTTGATTAGATTTTTAAAAAATGCTATGAACTACTAAAGAAAAAAAACATCTTATGTACACATCTAAACAAATTAATGCGATGTGTTCTAATAGTCCTAATCAAGCATTCTGTTTCAGAAATGTTTTATTAAAATGCGTCACCTGACATGTAACAACTTATGTATCGATAAACACTATAAAAAGATGTATAATATACAATAGCTTCAAATAAGTCTATCGACAATGTCAACTCATTGCTATTTACAGCCTCAGCGTTATCGTCATAAATTAAACGTAGATATGTAAATAAAAAAGAAATAAGCATTCCAGATCAGCAACACTGATAAAATCTTTTTCATCAATAAAGCATGTACTAAATTGGTTTTCAATTACAACAATGCAGTTGATAAAGTATTTTTGTTACACCAGGTATGTTAACATTTCTTCATGAGATATTCGCTTTAAAATATCTGAACTCAAAACAAACAAAACCTTAGATTCTAACACGCTGGATCATTTATCATCAGAAATATCATTGTTTTAGTTGTTAGAAGTAATCTCATTGCTATGATCAATTATTGTTAAACAAACATTATTCTTCCTACAACAGATTTGAGTTTTCTTGTTGTTGAACTGTCAAGAGTAATTGTATTAAATATTTTTGTCGTGCTATTGCATTTTTTTAATCTTAACTTTTCAAACTCTTCAAAATGATGTAACAAATATCTACTTTTTTAGGCTTTTCATTGCTCTATCAGTATCATTGAATACTAAGCATTCGGTCTAAATAATGTTGAACCTTATATTGACTGTATTTTAACGAAAACTACTACGAGGAAATAAAGTCAATCACCGTCTATGACCTTACATAACCATTATCAATACAAAGTGTTTGATTGATAGTTTTGTCAACTGTTGATATTAAGTCTAGTGTTAAGATATCTTCAATGTTACTTTGAGCCAGACTCTCTGTCTGAAGTTGTATAATATTTTGACATAATAAGAGTTCTCGTTTGTAGTACGATAAGTACAAGACGATAGTGTTGTATAAATTAAATTGCAATTTAGTGCGTCAGTACAGTTAAGATTGCATATTTTATTTCTTTGAATGTCGAAAGGAATCAAAACCCCATTGGCATAAGCTTCTCAAACCCCTTTGCTTGAAATAAAAACAATGAACGCTGTGAACATAATTTACGTAAATATTAATTTTTTGTGCAAAACAATTTCCTCTGCTAATTCTTTTTTATTTTTCCGTGGATGATATGTTGTGTGCCATTGGCGTCTCATTGACATTAATTTAATAAAATAACAGTTACAAAATGTTGCATATTATCATCTTTCACAAACAACATGTTCATTCCAAAACTACACCATAGATGAATTTTTAAAAGCCTGCATATTAAAATCGGATGATATTGAAAGTGATTTTGTTCTTTATTTCGTGAAAAAGTAAATGCACCAACATAATTATGTTATACATGTATAAAACGTAAACATCCTCATTTTTGCCTATTATCGATGATTTTGTTTCTAATAACTTGTTTCTAATGTTCTCGAAGCGAACTTGATTAATACAAAAACATCGCGAACACTATTAACAAATTAGTCAACTGTATTTAGGATACTGTAGTAGTATAAGAATGAAAAGGATGTATTAACAATACAAAAAGAGTACATGCTATTTTAAGATCTTTTATTGGCTTCATTATTAAAGGTGATGGACTTATTGTAAAAGATTTCTGCTACAAATCCAACTATAAAGCAATTTGAAAAATACCTAAGCGGTTGTCATTCCCATGTGCATCAAGCATATCCAATTGTCTAGCAACAAAATGCCTTGAAATCACAAGATACGTGAATGACACATATAATGTATGATTTACTGAGTCGGTATAAATCTGTCTAGTCCATTTTTATATTACCCTATTGGTTGTGGGGTTATGAAAAAGATATTGCCATGAAGAATGCAGAACACATCTACCCTTAGTAATCGTTTAATGATAATTTAAGAAAAGTGCTACAATAAGTGTGCTACAATAATTAGACAAAATATGATAGCTTTGTTAACAAATCCACCATTTAAAACATTGTTCGTGACAAAAAGTACATTTTATAAGTCAGCTATAATTAAGAGGCAAAGAGAATCTGAACTAGACAGATACGCTGGTTTAATATAATTATCAATAAAAAATGAAATTACATTGAACAACTGAACCAATAGCTGTTCAGATTAAAAATGGCCCAGCATTGATTAATACATTTTTTTAATTTCTTTTTCCAACATTTAAATCAAATTATATAAATGTCAAACACAGATCTTTTTGCATGCTGGAACGGGATATTTTAGTATTCATATTTTATGTTTCACTTCGTCGATTGCTGACACATTTATGTTTTTCTAGAAATTAGAAAATGAACAATCGTTTTCATTTTGTGATAACTTACATGAGTTACGACAATTACATTAAAGTATCGTTTACGTCTTGTCAACATATACATACTTACAATTATCATTAAGTAACTAATTGTACTAACATGACTGTAGCAAAGGATTTTACTTACCAGAAACATCGAGATAAAACTGCAACGGAAGCATTGAATTATGTACAAAATATACCAGTACTTTCAATGACGAGGTGCAAGTACAAAAATCATTCTATTAAAATATGTAACATAATAGTGTATTGTACATGTATAACAATTGCTTTATTTCAATCTACTAATTCAGCATAGTTACAAATCAGCAAAGCGTGTAGGTTCTGTTGAAAGTGATTTATTAATATTTAAAGTCTTAAAGATGCTCAATAAATTCCCTACAGTGCAAATGAATGGCAACATGCTTGCATCTGAAAGTCCGGGTAGTTGCAAAGTTGATAAAGAGGTTCTGAGCGCAGAAAATAGCTGTGTTACATGTATGGTTCTTTTATAAATGCAAGATTATATTAATACATAATTTCAAAACAAGATGTAACAGTAGACTAACACGCAGGAATTTATCCTATTTTAAAACTTAATGGACTCCCTCAAATATGACACCCGTGGAATATTAAGATAAAACGATTTTAAATAATGCATTAGAGAGAAGCATATCATAATCTGAAATATGCATGTCTACGACAAACCTGCTTTCCACTGACTGCAACAGGTTGCAGACGTCAGCATATAACTGAAATAATCTTTATCTCGGCAGATCAGTTTCTTATCTGCTGCAAAATGTGATAGAAGATGCCCTCGGTCTGTGACTCTTTATTTATAGAGCTTTTAAAAATATGCTGATGCTGAATTATCCGATGAATAATTGTAATATAGTTTCATCATGTACCTTCTCATGGTAAGCTCAATCAGTAGGGCGTCTGACTACGAATCCATGGGTCGTTGGTCGACATCCGCTCGGAAACAAAAATTGTCTTGGGAGTTATCTGATGAAATGTATTCTTCGGCCATTCTTCTGCCTAAGTTTTTTCAAGTAGATCAGACCACTGATGAAGCTTTTATCTAGATATCTAAGCATATCAATAAATAGTAATTTCAAAGACTAAGTGTCGTGATGTTACTGCAAACAATCTTGATGTTCGTCATATAGTTCCTTTAATTGCACAGCTTCTTCATCATCTACTTGGTACATTGCTGTTACATATTTCTACTGCGTAAAATCAGTCTGAATGTAAATGTATCAGTCGGTAGAATACAAATTAATATGAGAAATGTATTTTCTGTTTACACTCATGGAACCAATTGATATTAAATCATTTAATATTTTGATGGATTATATCTTTAGCATTTTAGAAATCATTTTATTTCAAAGCATACATTTAAAATACAGACCTACAGCGATGGTACTCCAGGCAAATTTATTTATTAGAATGTCAATTTTTATATTTACAGTCAGCATTCATTTTTTAAAATACAATTTATATTTTATCTGTACAATATTTTGCTCTTGAAATTAGCTTCTTTAACCGTAGCGCCGACGTCGCTGTCCGGACGTGGGTTCAATAGGGAAGAAAAACCTGCTTAAAACAGTCCGATATTGTAATTAGTGAGACCTAAATTCATATCGTTGCGTTTAATCTGACTGCGCATGGCCGAATGTAATAGTCCGCAATTTGTTTTGATACGTTTCGAAATTAAAATATTCTTAATTTTAAGTCAAACTGTGGTGTATTTAGCTTCACTAAAAACGACAATAATAATTAAGAACTCGAAAGATATTGCATGTTTTTAGAACACGCAAATAAATACATGTAGTAGAACAAGCCTAAAGGAGTTTATAGGAGTTTATGTAGGATATGGAATTGTTCTCTGTATACTATGTTGCAAGCTTGACTTTTATTTATTATAAATACGAAGATAAAACAATTTTTAGCATAACAATGTACATGTAATAAGATTGACTTTCAGTTTCTTTTAACTTTGCTTCCATTCTAGAATACAAAGGCTGTGAGAAGTCTTCAACTAACACAGTTACCAAATGATGCATACAAAATCATTTTCATCATTCATATTATTAGCCTTCTTTATGGTTTTACATCGTATGTAATATCCTCGTTTTCGGAATAACTTAATGATTGACCTGGCATAAAACAATGTTGACGTTATTTGGTTCAAAAACTGTTAATCAATTTAAATATTATAGGTTATTTAATATGGTTTAAAGACGTAAACAGTTTATCTATACACAAAAATGTAATTACGATTGCAAATGCCGTCTAACCTTGGTCATTACCAATACCAAGAAACCAAAAACATATTTCTTCTTCATAATATCTAAACTAATGAGACTAACGTCATCACATCAATATCTGTAGTAGAATATAAAACAGCAAACAAAAGAGAAGAATAAGTTACAAAGATAAAATCGACAATGTAAGGAGGAGTTTATTTCGTACTCTTTTTCGTGTGATACTAGATGTCACAGGCTGCCGACACGGTACCGAATAAAAACAAAATATATACTCAAGAGATATATTCCTAAACAATATTTTTTATTCTAATTTCAATTAAGATGCGGCCAGTTTTTCTCTATCATATATAATTGTACAGCTTAGGCTTTACTCTATCGAATGACACGAGCACCTATATATTTTATGCCAATTTGAAACACCACGATAAAAACAGATGTGGTGAGTCGGTTCAAAGTCGCAAGAACAGAAAACACTATTGACAACTGTAACATCATCATCTTCATAAAACTTATACCACATATTATTATTATTATCTCAGTAATACTAATCTGCCTGTTTTGTTTAAGTTTTAAGCGGTGGTTCAAGGTTCATCATTTAAGTGTGATTCCTTTTCTGAAATCGGAAACAAAAGCATTCTAGATTCTAACATGCTGGATCATCTATTATCTGAAATGTCATTGTTTTAGTTGTTAAAAGTAATCTCATTGCAATAATCAATTATTGTATTAAATTAACATTAATCTTTCTACACCAGATTCGAGATTTTTCTTGTTGAATTGGCAAGAGTAACAGTATTATAATTTTTGTCTGTCTATTGTTAACCTTCAATTTTAATCCACCAGAATGTTCATTTTGTTTTCCCTACTTCATTTTGAACTTTCATGCGTGATTCAGTGGTTTTGCACGCGCAACTTCAGGTATGACGATTTTCAAAAGAATCAGATAGTCCTTATTAAGATCAACAAAAATATCAATATTAATTCAGATAAGGCAAAGCTTGTGTGCGATGTATAGACGTTAGGGTGTTGGTAAAAGACGAAAGCCTAATAAAATGGCCAGCCAACCGGTAGCCAAAATTATGTAAGTTAAGGATAAACTCAAAAATACCTTTATATATCCTACAATTAACATCAAAAAGGATTACTTGCAAAGTTCAATTATTACACATCAAAATTAGTTTTCAAATTATCATCACTTTCAATGGTAGTCCAGTTTTCAGATGCATACTTCTGACAGCGAGAGAACGGTTGTAAAATTAATGCCCGCCCGGGAATCGAATTAACGACCCTTCGATCAGTAGACTTGTTCGCTACTCACTGAACCATCCATGCGTTTGATAGCTTACTTCACAAGCATCATATTTGTGAATCTCACTCACATTTTGTAAACCCTGAGTTTCATGTTTTCTCTCTGTATATGGCATGATGTATTTAAAATAGGCAAATTTTCTAACATTTCTTTGGCTTCCTTATTTCAATCGACTAATTTGTCTCAGCAGTTGAGATAGTTTTTGTTTTAATCAAGTTCATTCGGGAGAAGGATTAGTAAGCGAATCTTCGATAATGGGCAAAACATCAGAATATGAACATTTTATGTAACATATGCAGGTATATTGTCTAATCGATTTTGTACGACTATTAAATAGTGTATAATGCAATGTACATGTATAAGGGCCAAACTTGACTCGCATGTTATCAGAAAGAAAAATGAGAAATCATGAGAAAAATACAACTAAGAAAAATACATTGATTTAATTTTTTATTCAGGAAGAATTCAAACTAAAATTGTCATATTTTGCCCAAAATCTAATATCAATCTAATATTTGTTGACTGTCAATTTAATCTTGATAAATGTTATGAAACTGTTTATTTGATGTTCATTTTTTGTTCGATTTCTATTATTTTTGTATTAATGTTGTTTTCGTTATGTTCATCCATTTATTTGTATCACATGCACTATTATAATGGTTTGTGTAGGTGACATTTAAATGCCGCATTCTCAAACAAACTGTACGAGTATAACTGCTATATCTTATATGTTTGAAACATAAATACTTATTTCTATCGTCGACTGTTTAAATCATTTACTTTAAGGAGTCTGAAAACATATAAGGTACCATTCAGAACTACTCGACCCTTCATGAATGAATAATATCGGCAGGGTTCGTGGGGGTCTACCCTGATGGCTTGGGTTTTTACTACCTACGCGAGGAGAAGCACGTAACGGTTATACAAAATAGTTCTTGTAGTATACACACAGATCTTTGTCAAAATATATTTCTTTGCTATGTATTGAACTAAATATTGGTCAGCGATATCATTGAACTGTGTTGTTTCAAATTTACGGACTAAAACGAAACATCACTCATCGTGATGATTGTGTATTTGTTTACTTCAACACTGGTAGTTTCAAAATGGCGTCTAAATATGTTTGAGGTTATTCGTAGCAAATGGCCGAGGAGTTCCGAATGGTAAGGTACGTCTGTTGAACCTCATTTTTCACAACCCGTGTTTTTCACAACTTGTGAAAAACGCGTACGCAATTTTCACAACTTGTGAAAAACACGTTAGTAATTTTCAGAAGTTGTGAAAATTGCGTACGCGTTTTTCACAAATGAGCAATGTGAAAATTACGTTAGACATATTTTGCGATTTTTAGTCCTAACGCAATTTTCACAACATGAGTCAATATCATAGTACATTGTATATCTTAAACTATATGATAACCAAAATTAATGTTGTTTTTTTTCAAATATTTTATTTAAATGGTTAACGTCGCAAAATGGACACAAGCTGTCGCAACCACCATAAGGTCTTCTACAAGCCCGTACTTAGCCTTATTTAACCACCTTTACGTACAAGCAACCACTTTAGCACATTGAGAAGCCATCCTAAGGTATATAGTAAGCACACATGTCCCATGGTACTATAATAATGTCCGTATTAACAAGTTTCGCATTCAAAGTAACCTCATCGAGGTCCATAGCAGCTGCTCAAGCACACTAAGCAACAGTTTCATTGTCCATAGTAGTTACTCTAATGCTTCTAGCAAACACTTAGGTCCTAGCATTCTACGTTACGCTTCCTACATTGTAGCAACAGCACGAAAATCCATGGTAACATTTATGCCCTTAGCAACTTCTATCGAGCCTTAGTCGTTTAAGTTGAGGAGAGGGATTCAAACTGGCGACTCTTGGGGCACGAAGCATGAATCACATAACCCATTATCCGCCCTGACACTAATATTTATTTATTATGCATAGATGGCAACATGAAGATTCTACAGTATTTCATATTTTGGTAAAAAGTTCACATGTTGGGAAGATGCATGCATATAAAACTTAAATGAATATGATTATAGCTAATATAATTGATATATAAAAGTACAAGTCATTGTATTTTATTATGCAAACATTTGATAATTGTGAGTTATATTTTGTGATTTGTAACTCAGTGGTCAATTTCAGAGGTACAGATTTCATTGTCAGATTTTTTACCGTCGCTCAATACTGGAATTCATATGTTGTATGAATAGTAACAAATTTGATGTGAAAGTGTGCCGATAAAACCTCGAGGCGGGCAATATATTCCAGTATTGAGCAAGCTTGTCATGTTGAACCTTGTTTTTCACAAACGTGTTCTTCACAGGTTGTGAAAAACGCGTTCTGTGAAAAATGAGGTTTCAACGTTGAACCTCATTTTTCACAAACCGTGTTTTTCACAACCTGTAAAAATTACACTCATGTTTTTTCAACGTTTGTTACAGCCTTTTTTAATAAAACCCTAATTTTAAGAATAATTTATTATAAACGGGTTGGTAAGTTCAACCACTTTTGTAATAACTCGTTTTGCAATAAAATTTGACAACTTGTTTTTCTGTCGAAATCTTCAAATTAACACGGCGAAATGTAAGTAATTTGTCTATTTGAACATTAATGTTTGCTTGTTAAACATTTTTTTCTTTCTTTACCAATAATTTAAAGTATCTAACTATATTTTGTAATACAATTAATACAACTAGACACTTTCTTACATTTCGGGTTTTTATTGCAAAATGCGTTTGTATGTTTGTAATAAACCATTATGTAATAATTATTACAATTCGGGTTTTTTATTACAAAACGTGTTGTAACAAACTTTGAACCTCATTTAAAAAAAAATGTTTTTTACAGGTTGTGTTTTTTTACTCCCACTTGGTTGGGTGTTTATCTGTAAATACTTTTCAAGTTGTTTCATGTTTGTAATATTGTCATAACACACGTCACGTCATAAATAATTTACTTACTTACTTAATTACTGGCAACTAAAAAAATACATGTGTGAAAAATGCGTTAATACCAAAAAACTCAATTTTGTCAAACACTTTTTTCGTCACATTCGAAATTGTGAAAAATGCGTTTCTATGCTCGTATGAAATTTGTATGCTAACGTGTTTTTCACACAAGTTGTGAAAAATGCGTACGCGTTTTTCACAAGTTGTGAAAAACACGGGTTGTGAAAAATGAGGTTCAACAGAGCGCTTATGGCGCTCATTACTATTATTATTGTAAAAATGACGTCATTGGGGTCTACAACAAAACATTGACCACATCTAGAGTATCATTCGGAACAACCTCGTCGATCATCTACGAAGATGTACCTCGGAAATCAGACGTAGTAGAAATACAACCAGGTTATAAGGTCCGGCGATTAACTCCCTGGCAAGTAGTACTATTATTGTTTATGCATCGACGTGTAAAATCAATATCATCTTAAAAATTGTATGCTACAGGTCGTCCACGTAAACATTGCGTATATAAGTATGGCCAGTTTAATTACACACCAATATTTAAGGGTGAATTATTAATACAATTTTATAGTTTGGTTTGTTTACACTTGTTTTAATACACATGTTTATAAAACATTTACAAAGAAGATATACAATTTTTAAAATAAACATTGCATATCAAAGTGGTGTGTTTAAATCAGCAAAATGCTGTTCATGCATCAACGTATTCACCTATATAGTAGAAAATTCCATTATTTAAAGTACAATAACACGCATGACCTAGAATACGACTTGTAGTTTACTAATTAGCTAAAAATACAACATTCAGAAGTCATTGAAAAAGGCCCTAGACTGTTTCTATATACATTAAAACACGTTCACTTGTTATTTTCACGTTACCATTTAAGGTATGACCATCCTAATAGTGATGTTCTAGGAAATAAGTTTGACCAATACAGGATGTTAGTGTATTGTATGATACATAAGATTATGCAATATAAAACAATTTTACCGTTTCGTTTTCAAAATATTTCATTTTTAGTGACCCCACCCCATTTTTCTAAAATTTCCAAAATGGCCGCCACTCCTCGAAACTATAAATGCTTTTTTTTCACTAAAAAATAATAAAACTGTAGTTATTTTACATTTTTATTACTATCCACACATTAGTTACCATAAATAAATAACAAATGAATGTATTTCAGAAGATATATATGAATTATAAGTATTTAAACATTGGCACTTGGCAGATTAAATGGGACAATTTCCAAAAGGCCGAGGCATGTGTGTTGTAAGAAAACTGCTCTTTTGACCTTATTTTTCAAATGCCACTCTTAAATCATACATCAAAATTTTCCTTAATACATTCTGCATCAGAAACAATGAGAAAAAATTAACTTCACCGTCATATTAGAAAAATATTTCAGACCAAAAACATGAGACCCTGAAATTTCAAATGACCTGTTTTCATTGGTAGTAATTATGGGAAGTCCAAAGTTGCAAGACTTCTTAATTTTTACACAAATATCTTGTAGTTTTACAGTAAACAAAGTAAATAAATACTCATAAAAGACAAACCTAACACTATTTTACACAATTAGGGTTAAAAATTGTAACATCTTTACAAAGGGAGAAGGAAATATTGAGTCATATTTACTATCTACCCATGTGCAACATGAGATAAAACATATAATAAAAATTCAAAGTCATATTTCCTGGATTCTTACTACAATTGTGTACGTAACTGTGTATTTTACCTTGTTTTATATATCAAATAACCATATATCAGACCTATAGGCAAATCATGAAGTATCAGAAATAAGTAGTGGTAGACCATCCATGATGAATTGGACTGATGTCAGGATCAACAGATTTGCGTTGGTTCAATTTCCATTCAACAACAATGTTCACAAACCCTTAAACATGAAACTTTAACCTATTTGAATATTACATAGGACCTGTGTCAGATAATACTTAACCTTTTATGGTCTGAGTTCAAAATATTGCTAATGAGATATCCATTTTATTCAGTATTAAACTTTACCCGAATCAAGTTCCAAAATGCTTATATTGAGTATACAGGGCTTGAAATTTGGTTAGATATAGGTTCATCACTCATATGAGTTTTGAGCTAAGAACAAAAAATCTTGACATTGACTGATCAAAGAAATGTAATGCATGTATAAATGTGTAAGATAGTATATTCTGATAAATGTGTTGAACTTGTTTCACAACTGACCCAATTAAATTTGTGAAGACTTATTCAGGTTATCTTCTAAGATTTTCAAAGGAGTAATAGGTAAGTAAAAGTAACTCTTGGATGACCAAAACAACTTTTCATAAGAAATTCAATGTAGAGTCAATTCTCTCTATTACGGCTATACCTAGTTATTGTGGTTGTAATTAAAACCTGAACATGCAATATTTTCTGCAGTGTAATATACACAGTTCTGTACACAGTACCACACATTTTGAAAACTCTGCCACTTATCAAATTTAGTAAGCTGGGAAAGTTTTTTTCCTTATGAGCCTTCTATTGTCAGATGAACACCATAAAATGGAAGAAAGCTCTTCCATATAACACTTATTATATTAACTTGTAAGATATATAAATAATGCTGTAAGACTTGACACATCATCTTCTGCTTTGTGAGAATTAGATTTTTAGATTGAATGAATTTCTAGTCCTCTGGTTTATAACTGTCCTGATGTTTTACAACTGTCCTGATGTTTAATAACTGTCCTGATGTTTTACCTAACAACAAGAGCACACACAGTAGAAACTTATTTATCAGCTGAAGAAGGCACAACAGAATCTAGTCTTCGACCAAAGTGAGCCAAAACTAAAATATTGTTTTCAGAGCTTAGTCAACTCAAATATAAAATAAGCACTTAGTAAATATCAACACTTTCAACACCATTGACCGTCATTTCTGTTTTATTCTACATGCAGATCTTTGTTACTCACTCAGCAGATGGTGCAATAGGTAATAATGGTATCATATATTTAACTTTGCTCCTTATAGTACTTTCTTGGCGGCTATTTGTGTTACACGAGATACTTGATCTCTTCAGACTGAAATAATATAAATATGATACATTAGAATTTAAAATATGTAGGTTTCAATTCAAAACAAAAATCTCTTAACTACCAGACTGAACAATGGGTTAATTCTCTACCAGAATAAAATATCAATTCATGGAACTACAGCAATAGCTTCATATAACAGAATCACATATAAAATTTGATAAATGCATATACACAGGTATAAAAGTCTACAGAGCAAAACAAAATTTACAATAAACATTTCACCCCAGCATTAAACTAAAATGTATCTATGAAGGTATAGCCAGGATTCCAACCTGTACCTCTTTGCAATTTCATGCCATGCTAAATTCCCTAGACCACTGGGACAAGAGCACTAATGTAATATTTATAGTTTACTTACTCAAATCTGTAGTTTCTAAAAATATAACCACATAATCATGTTGGAGTGTCATCTATAGTCACCGGCTTGAATAACACTTGTTGTACAGGAATTGGAATGGTTTCTATGTTGGCATCATTGTTGTGACCAATTCCTGAATAATGAAATTGATACATAAATAACAAAATATTGACCAGCATTGTAGGCAGAACATTGTAGCCTTCACATAAAATCAAACATTTCAATATCTGCAGGTTCCCCCAAAAAATCCCAAACAAAAATATAATATATATTGGGTAAATCCACATTTTTAATTGTTTGAAAAAGTCAATCACATTTTACCAAAAAATATTAATTTTATGTCTAAATTGTATTTTTCAACCTATTCTGAAGATCATATTTACACATTTCACTTCCAGGAGTTAAAACGCCCCTTAATGTCCAATGTTAAGAAATAGTCTGTATCGAATTTACTTACTTGTTGTCAAGCAAGACAGTAGCCTATTGTACATGTAGTAATGAACTATTTGATATAGAATGATACAAGTATGTTGAAGTGATTCACAGTGATGGCAGAATTGGAAATTTGCTCAGGGTTATTTGCATTGTAATTTGTAAGAAAATCCAGAGTGCTGCATATTATCAATTCAAATGATTTATTAATATTTACAATAAATGTATTTTCATCAAATATAAATATACTTAGCTAAGTAATAACTGTAATACTCACAGCTATGCTTTTTTTTTACAATCCTTCTTTGTCAGCATCTGGCATAGATGAATTCACAGCAAATTCAGCAAACTGACCAGCATCATTCCATCATATGGAGATTAACTAAGGGAATTGGTTTGATATTCAAAGTTGCAAGAAGGTTGTTCAACTTCCCAGATCCACCAATACTGTCATTCATTGCTAGAATACAAATGTAATGATGGTATAAATAAATAATAACTTGTGCCAGTTGACAATGAAAAGAATAAAAATACTTTAAAATACAGTGTATGATCTTACCAGGAATCTATAAAACTGTTTACAATTTACTTGCCCTGAATGGATTGATTGATCTCGTCATACATGATAATATGTTGAAATTATCAACTGCTGGCATATTTTATGGAAGCAAGATTGATGAGGACATAGTAACAATTCCACTTTGTGTTGAATTTTCAAATGAAAATAACAAAACTCATCATCTGCATATTGACAAGAAATTCTGTTTCCAGTACTTCATGGTTCATTGTGCTATGAACAATGTATAGTACTCATACTAACCTAGCTTTCTGGGACCCTTGTCTGTAATCAGTACTCCCCTACTCTTCCAAAAGACCCATATCTTATAAATGGAGGAAAATTGAATATGGTCAAATTTTCATGGAAGGGAATAACCTTCCTGGGCGGTATTTGAACCTGTTCCCCCTTCCGGACACAAAATTCCAAATCCTGGCCCGCTACAAACTGTGCTACCACCCGAGTAAAAACTCTGTTTAAAATTCAAAAGTGTTCATTATATTCATTTTTTCCTTTGGCTAAGGGTGACAAACTAGGACCTCTCAGTCCATTAGTATCAGAATTTATTTCTTTAAGTTAGACCTTGTCATTTTGTTCACAAGAATTTGAGTCTATACATTTACACAAAAGATAAAAAATTACCTACCTGCACTATGCAAAGTGTTTGCAGCAACACACAACCATCCATGTCTCATAACAATATGGCCCTGTGTTTTTTTCCATCTAAAAATGACCCTTGATATGAAGCGTATGTTTACACATGTACACTCACTCATTGTTCTAAACGAACGTAAAATAGACACACAATCATTTTCTAGGCTCTCAAGTTATGTTGAATTGTGTCAATGGAATAGGTCCAGAGCTTCACATATTGCAAATCTTTTTATTCTCGAAGAGAACACCTAGCTGAATTTCAGCGAACTGTCACGAGTAGCATAATTTGGAATAAATACATGATAATAAGTGTCACACTGCTTCGTCCGGTTTAAATCGACGCAGTTATTTGTAATCCCATCATAATTACGCTAAAAGCTTAAATAACAGGCTAAATAAGGCTTCTGTTGACATTTTTCCTTGGCGTAATCTGTCTCTGCCGTCTAGAGCCGCCATTTTGATTATTACGTTAGACTGCGTATCGATTTTCTGCGCGGCTGTACCACACCTTTATCGACAGCAGTATACCAGTCAAGTTTACGAATGATAACGAATAACTTTACGAACGGAAGCGGAAAATACCGAGATATGACGGTGAATCCCGAGATCTCGGAGCTCTATTAGGATGGCCATACCTTAATAATAAACTTAATATAATAATAATAAACACGTTTTTCTCATAATTACATCAGAACAACTTCTCACACGTCGTATTTCTGTGCAGTTCAGACTACATTACTACAGAAACTAACTTCGTAGATCTACTTTTTCACCTTCGTAGATCTACTTTTTCACCTTATGATATCCGAGATTTATCTGCATAGAAGATCACCGAGGTAAGTCCGATGGTAAAGTTATAACTTTCTCGATCGACCTCTCTCAAAATGCCAATATTTTTTCGACAAAATTATTTTAATGGTTTTCAATTTGATAGTGCAGTTTATTTGTATTTGATAACAACTCACTAAATTTAGGATTCGTCTTCCAAAGTTATCTTCCCCATATTTAATGTCCTTTTTACAGTATTTAACGATTGTTACATGCTCTGACCTTTAGGACCCAAATAGCTCAGTCGGCTAAAGGGAAGGAACGGAAATAAACATATGAAATGAAAAGTTCAAGAGGTCGCTGGTTCGAAACCTAGCAAATGCATAAATTTTTATTTTAATATTTTATTTTTTATTATATATCTATATTTTATGTTATACATATTTACGTATTAAGAGGTAGCATTGACATATTGAGATATATAATCTTATGAATATTTTAAAATGAATAGTGTTATGTTTACGTTTATTATGGTTACTTTAAGCTGTACATGTATTACACCGTACATTACTTTATAACGAAATTTTTATGGAGATATAACTTTAAACCATCAATACTTGGATTTTACCAATGGCTGAACGATGCCTAATTTTATGCTGTAGTAGGCGGAATAAAGATCGTAGAACATTTTAGTTCATAAAACATGAAAGGTACATAATTACATTAAAGTATATCATATAAAAGGAGGGTTGCTCTCAAGACTGTAGTAACTCGCTCTCTTATCCAAAGCTCTTACTTCAGTCTTGCGGGCAACTCTGAAAATAAACCTACAATCATACTGATAAAGAGGACATTTTTTATATTAACGTAAGATATCTTTATAACATTGTAGATCTACATTATAAATATAATGATAAAACAATAATGATAAAAAGTCATTCTTTTTCATTTAAAATATTCCTCATTTTCCACAGAATATAATTCAACCTATTTTCTCACAATTCGTAGGAACTCAGGTAAAACAATATTAGTTGAGCTGCCAAAACTGCATTGTTTGGACAGTGAACAACAATGGATAACAAGTCATGTCTCTGAAATAGACAAGCGTCCCTAAATAGCTTGCCCAAGCCTTTCTACGGCTATTCTTTCTCCTACCAATGATTTTTAATTATGTAGGGCAGTTGTCAGTTACTGACGATGTGTGTACTTAGTAGTTGGTTAAAAGCTAAATCCGGAGATTTAACCTTTCCAGGAGGAGTAAGTAGGTTGACTGACCGTCGTCATATGACCTATACAATGTGTTGCCACGGCGTTAAAACCAACAAACTATCAAACAAACAAGCATGATATATTAAAAAGTATTATTATAAACTATAATAAGATGTTGGTTTCTGTTAGAACATGGAACCGTGAATACGAAATAAAATACAATACCACATGTTAACCGAAAAGAGGAACTGAAAACGACCGATGATATTCGAAGTTTTTGACTAAGTTATCATTTGGAACAACCTTGGCGATCATCTACGAAGATATACCTCGGAAATCAGACGTAGTAGAAATACTATCAGGCTATAAGGTCCGACGATTAACTCCCTGGCAAGTTGTTTATACATCGACGTGTAAAATCAATATTATTAAAAAATGTGTATGCTAGATTACTAATTAGCTATACAAACAACATCCAGAAGTCATAGAAAAAAGGCCCTAGACTGTTTCTATATACATAGATACACGTTCATTTGTCATTTGCATGTCGCATTTAATAATAACCTTGTTACACGTTCATCTCATCATCACATCAGAACAACGTCTCACACGTCGTATTTCTGTGCAATTCAGACTACATTACTACAGAAACTGACTTCGTAGATCTACTTTTTTAACTTATGATATCCGAGATTTATCTGCACAGAAGATCGCCGATGTAAGTCCAATGGTAAAAATATAACTTCCTCGATCGACCTCTCTCAAAATGCCAATAATTTTCCGACAAAACTATTTTAATGGTTTCATATTGTTTGCATATTTTAAATATGAGAAGCAATGCATTAAACTGACGTGACCCGGTTGTGTAGAAATTTATTTTATGTATTTTTTAATATATTTTTGTTTATCATAATACTGCATTTTGACCATGGCACTCTTCCTGTCTTCGATTATAGGAGGTTGGATTTAAAACATTATGAATTTTTCGAAGGGGTAATAAGTACAGAATTGTATGAAATGGACATAGCAAATTAATCCATTTTAAATTGTACATGTATTCATTAATTTTTTTTTTTCAAGATGAAAGAAATATTAAATCGTTTTCAATATAGTTATTTCATTTAATATAGGGAGGCGAGACAGGATAGAGCGCCATGATCGTGCGACCACATACACGAATCATGCAGGTTGTTTCGTCATCTCACGATGACGAACGCAGAAAACAAAGCGTTTGACCAAGTACCAGCAAAACATCAACAGCTCTGGTAACCATGCCACATTTCCCTTCTCTAAGAAAAGGGAATGACTTGGTGTTTGGGAACGACCAGAGCCAGTAAAATGCTTCGCCAAAAAGGCAAACGCTTGACAAAGTGATCAGACACAGCTTGTCTGTCTCTTACAGGAACGTCTATGGGTCTATATACAAAATATTAATTACAAGGTTTTCAGTTAAATAATAGCGCTGTGCATAATTGATTAGTATGTCAAATAAATCGTACATGGGATTATTTTACTTGAAATTTCATAACTATCATTAATACGTTTTTTATCAATCACAATTTGATTGCTTTTTTCAATTTGATAGTGCAGTTTATTTGTATTTGATAACAACTCACTAAATTTAGGATTCGTCTTCCAAAGTTATCTTCCCCATATTTAATGTCCTTTTTACAGTATTTAACGATTGTTACATGCTCTGACCTTTAGGACCCAAATAGCTCAGTCGGCTAAAGGGAAGGAACGGAAATAAACATATGAAATGAAAAGTTCAAGAGGTCGCTGGTTCGAAACCTAGCAAATGCATAAATTTTTATTTTTATATTTTATTTTTTATTATATATCTATATTTTATATTACACATATTTACGTATTAAGAGGTAGCATTGACATATTGAGATATATAATCTTATGAATATTTTAAAATGAATAGTGTTATTTTTACGTTTATTATGGTTACTTTAAGCTGTACATGTATTACACCGTACATTACTTTATAACGAGATTTTTATGGAGATATAACTTTAAACCATCAATACTTGGATTTTACTAATGGCTGAACGATGCCTAATTTTATGCTGTAGTAGGCGGAATAAAGATCGTAGAAAATTTTAGTTCATAAAACATGAAAGGTACATAATTACATTAAAGTATATCATATAAAAGGAGGGTTGCTCTCAAGACTGTAGTAACTCGCTCTCTAATCCAAATCTCTTACTTCAGTCTTGCGGGCAACTCTGGAAATAAATAGATTATATGTTCTGTATTGTTGTTATGATCATAATTTTGTATTAATAAGTTTCACAAGTATTGTTTTGTTATGAATTTGAAACATATTCAGGTGTGTCAAATATGTAAATCTTCACAGACCCAACCATTTTCATCAATTTTCATCATACATGTATAAGCCTGGAAAACGTTCAGTTAGTCTGTTTATGTAGTAAAAGTATTGTGATAATGTGAATGCATTCAAATTAATTCAGTGATTACGTAAATCGATATTATTTCAATTTATGTTCCGTAACAAGCTCTCTATGCTCCGTAACGAAATGAATTTTCATTCTTAATGAAAGAGACATCAACAATTTTTCTTTCCACTCAAATTAATGAGTCAATGGAAGTAAGATTAATTGTAAAATTGAAAATCTAAAAGTCATCCATCACAATTTTTTCAGCTTTATGCTTCATCCTGTACCTGCACTAAAATATGTTTTTCTTACACACATACCGTAACTGTTAGTGCTAAGGCCTAATTTGCTTTTAACATGCTCAAGCGATCAAAAGAGGAATATCAAAAACAAAAACAGTTTGTTTCTTCCATAAATTATATCATATAGCATGAGAAATATATGTTACGGAAAATAGCCGTTACGGAGCACAGGGGTTTCGTTCCCTCAATAAATATAGAAGTAACAATAAATGTACGCGTAACTTGATCACCCCAATGTACAGTGGCAAACAACAATTCAATGTAAAAACACCTATATTGTCGCTAGCAACTGCCCTAGCAAAATATTTCTTTTGGACAACCAAATTCTACAAACAAGATATAGTGCTAGCTGCTGAAATGAACTGTTAGGGCAACCACTTTCGTGTTCTTATTTCGTAGACTGGATCAACTTCAGCTGAAATTTGTAAATTTTGTTGTGAATGAAATATTTCAACATTTTGGAGTGTTCGAAGCTCTAAATTCTTAATGTTTTGATAAAATACAAATACTTAATGACACGAGACGGACTTAAGAAATACACTGTATGATTATTATAGTGTGACAGGACATTATTAAAGTGACCTTTACAATATCTTATCCTTCATGCATAAACAATTATAGGTCTTAACATATACCATATTGAAACTTGGTGAGATTTTATGATTGATTTAACGTTTCCGTTTTCAGTGGTCCATAATTATAGAATGACTGTACACGTTGGTTAGCTATAAATAAACGTTATCTGAACTCACACATTTTGTCAAACTGTAATATTATAAGACGAAAAGATTGAAAGATTTATTGCCCAATCTCAATGATACATCTATTTGACGTGAACCTAACGTTTTACTGCAGTTTGTTTCCAAAGAAAGGAAAGTGATTTATTTAAGAAGGACTGACCATTAAAAACCGACGCTGAAATATCTATGGTTGACATTTTTGATACATCGTTCCCTTACTGCCTTGATGTAATTGTACCCCTAATGTCACTGATGGGCTTGATAATCTCTTATTTCAAATGCTGAACTCATGCCCTTTATTATACATGACAAAATATATTGCCATGTACTCAGAGGGCGATGGTCGACAACGATTAATTTGACTATTCGCCGATGTTTTATTGTGAATAAACATTTTTCAAATTCTCATTGATACTTACATTTTGTACGGGGTATTTTAAATGAAAAAAAACATTTTATAATGAAAACAGTGTGCTATAAAACGAGAAAGAATGTATAAGTTAACCAATACATTTTATCAATCTATGCATGTAGGTAATAGGCATTACTTACAGGTTGCAGTCAGTATTCAGAAGGACGAAGAATCGGGCACTCTGTACAATAGACATTTCTTGCTTACTGATGAATCAACGATTAGATATTCACCAGGATGTCTATTTCGATGAGAATTGAACTTTGACAGCATCTATTGACATTTAGAAAACCACTCTGGTAATTCCGTAATTATGACCATTTCTTTTATCATTTTAAGGAGTAGATCTGAGGAAATGAGTGTTTAAGAGTCCTGGGAGGATGGTGTGACCATTGCTCGTTATGTGGTCACAGCGGTCATAAATTAATGGTTTAAAATACATACGGCTAGGCAGAATGTGGAAATCCTAATGAAAACAAAACCACCTCGGACTTAAACCAGCGTATTTAAGCCTTCAAGACGTATGCATGAAACAAAAAATGTTCATACGCCGTATGTTTATAATGTCCAATTATTATCATATAACCAAAGTGAAATATAAAAAAAAAACATCTCGGGTTAACAAAAAATTGAATATTAAGCCGTTGAGTCATAACCTACTGCAACCAGATGACTAAAAGTTAACAAACATATCTGTTTACAATCTGTAATTAGCTAGAGTTGATATATTATGTCGTTCATTTATAACAATAGGCAAGTAAATTAGATAAGACTCTTTTTGAAGTTGTTATTCTGTTTGAAATGGTTTACACAATGAACTAAATGACCTTAGATTAAAATGAAAAATTGGTACTTGTTTTTGTACCATTTAGCTGCTGAAAGTTTGAAAGCAATTCAAATATAAAGGCACTGTCACACTACTGTGTTTTGATACGTATTCATGAAACAATCGTTATATTTTGTAAAAACATGCTAAAAATACTAATGAAAAGGTATTAGAAGAATCCCAGTAACGATCATCTATTATATTTTATTGGAGTCCAATTTATTGAATTGGTTTTTCATCGCGCGAAGTTCAAATATGATACCAAAAACTAAAGAAAACTTATATAGCTGAAAAACCAAAATAGCCACCAAAATAGTAAACTTTGAATCGTTTTCTGAGTTTGATTGTATACTGGCAATACAATATAACTAAATGACTATATATAATCCGTTTTTTCTCAACTGTCAAAGCTTGAATAATTTCACGGTGACTGAATGCATTGTTTTTGTACTAGTGGTCTAATTTTTAATAAATATATCTTGACTAAAACATGTCATACGGCATAAGCAGCCTAACTCGATCATAATACACACTTTCGGAAACTCATGAATGTATCACGACGATAATTCTAACAAACGCATTCACCGTGAAATTATTCATGTTTTGACAGTTGAGAAAAAAAACGAACAATAGCTCTGTAAAACTGTTAATGTCATTATTTAAACTCGCTGATGTAGATTACAATAATCGCTGTTTATTCTTTATCAACTGGGAGCTCGTTAATTATCAGTATTTCGTTCCTGTCAAGTAAGGTTAATTGCATTTAAGGGCAAATAGCTTGTGTATGTCAGATATCTTAATCCTGGAGTTTATTGTACCAGATATCCGTGACACTCAGTGTTGACAGTGTATACCATTTCCCTTATTCTACGCGTATTAGTGTGTGTACTATGAATACAACACCGCCGTTGTGCTGTGATGTTTTCCTAACAGTGTGAAAGGACCTTTAACATAAAAATGTAGAATGTACATAGTTTATGAATAGAAAACATTGTTCAATCAAGATGTTTATCCTCACAGTCACTGATATCAACTTTCTATATAATATCATAGAGTATGGCACACTATAACTGACATATTGTAAATGTCATTGTTACGTGCAGAGGTTATACATCACTAGGGTTGGTACTTTAACATCTAAATAACTTTCTGTCATCCAGATTAAGGTATTCATTTTCTGATATTAGTCATCCTATTTTTATGAATATGTTCCGACCTAATTTAAGTCTTATAGAAAACGTGCCTTGAGGAAAGGATATATCTCATTATTTCGAATCCCGGGATCCTGGATTCGATTATCGGCTGTCGTAGGTTAAAACAATCAAATTTAAATGAATTATTAATTTAATATTGACTTTTCTCTGCAGCGGAGAAGTTGTCGGTTTCTCGTGGAAGTAGCCAGCATTTAACGAAACGTGTCAATGAATGTTGTTTAGTTAAAAGAGTCCGTTCAACATAACCGGATAAAAAGTGAGAGGAAAAATGAAATATAAAAGATGTGAATCACTCTGAAAAGCTTGAAACAGTAACTGACCTGACTCATATCACATGGTATGATGTGTTCCACAATTACCTAAAAACAAGATGTAAAAACCCGGTTTGTTCCGCAAGCCCAGGATTCGATTCCAGGCTACGGTATGTTACATCCTAACATGAAAATCTATATCAATTTTTCTACGTAGATAGAGACGTTGATGGCATCCTGTGATAGAATAAAAGAGTGCTAGTAAGAAAATGTGTTCTAAAAAGTTGATTAGAAGACAGTCGTCCGTATATTAGTCAGTAAAAAGTATCGATAACCTCATTAAATAGAAAAAAATGTCTTACAATCTGAAAAGCTTAAAATTATTACCTGGCCTGGCTGTACATACTATCTGACAAAGTACGTTATGTTTAACAATGTCATAGAAAATATATATATGGACAGTCTTGTCGAACACATGAATTCAATCGGAATGTGGAAAAACGTCGCATAAATGTCCAATGTCTTTTGGAAAGTCTAACATGATTATGTTGTCTTTAAGATTTACTTGTAGTCATTTTATTCAACCTCTTGCCACCAGACGAACATTCAAAATTTATCGTAGTATCGATGCATGCAAACTTTACTATTTAGTAATCGTAAACATTGATGATATTGATCGTACGATTATTTAAATTGATAAAAAAGCTGTTGTATGTAAGTAAGCAAAAAATGCCTTCTGATTGACTGGCATGTTTTTGCGCAGTATTGACATTTAAATAACAATTGCCGCAAGGATATGGAATTGTAAGCTTTTGGAAATTTCTGAATTAGAACTACAATATAATACCCATTGTTATCAAGGGAGACAATTCCAATCAATTATTAGCATAATTACTAATTAACTATCATGGTTGTCTCTTTTTTTCTTCTTTATAACGTCGTATTCAACACATAATTAGGTCATATATACGACGGCCAGCTCTTCCTACTTCAGATTTCCTGGACACTTTTCTATCACCAGTACTAACTTACCCTACCACGAGGCCGACAACTCATGTACAGATTATGACCTACCGTGACCGGGCTCGAACCCGCGATCTCCGGATTCGAGGTCAGACATGCTAACCACTACGCCACGGCCGCGGCTATGGTTGTCTCCCATTACGTCCAAGGAATACCTTAACTAACAGTGAACCATCGAAAGCCAGTAAGGAAATACTTATTAAAGTTTAAACGATGAATATTGCGACTTTTCTGGCAGAAACACTATCATAAAACATTCACCGACGCTAATTTTCTCCTTGTAATGACTCTGTAAGACACCGTGTTATATTTGGCTTTCCTGTCTATCCTTGTACGGTGTTTTAATTTAAGTTTTCATGAAAGTGTGTTTTTAGTATTGGACAAATTACAGGAATTCGCAGCTCGTGCGTTTTCACATATTCCAATTAAATTTACTCGAAGCAATTTGTGTCCGATATTATTAGTTGTTTTGTTCCGGGTTTGTTGGTGAAGGTTAAAGTGTATATATGTATTTCCTTATCTGGTTACGTACTTAAAAATTGACGAAATAATATATTCTATAAATGATAAGAATGATAAGTTTTTTTTAAAGCTCTAAATTGAGACAAAACCATTGAACACGCCGTTTACTCTGATTTCACTATACAAACAAATAAATGTGAATTATATTTACTTATGTTATTCTATATACTAAGTTAAATTTATGTTGCATGTTTTTTAACATCTTGATAACGATTGAAACATGCCCAAATAGAATTTAAACTATGATGTAATATGTAACATTAGTTAATCATGATTCAGATTTACGGTTGACCACGTTTAAAGAGGGGTTTTTTTTTATTAAAGTTTATGTGCGGTTTAAAGTCTGCTTCTATATACATGTTCAGCCGACTCAACAATTTTGTACTATAACGTCTGATAATTGAAACCATCCCCAGGCTGGTGATCCCTCACAGTACCCATTTACACCTTGGTTGAGTGGAACAATTGTAGGTTCATTTCTTGGTCAATGAAATTATTAGTGTCCTTAGTGGGGTTCGAACCCGGGACCTCTCGACCCATAAGCGCACGTCCTACGACTGGACCACTGCTCCTAATAACTATTATTTTCTAACCGCTTGTCGGTCTAAAAAACAACTTATTTGTCTTATAAGTATATCCAGCTTGTTAATTCAGTCGATAGAGGAGAACTGATCAAGGTGTCTAAATTTTACAGAGACATAGATAAAAAGGGTATCTATGTCTCGGATTTTTAACAAAGAAGCACTATCTCGAAGAAAGCCCTTATTCATTAATGATATTTAATGTTACATATTGTTCATTCTCCTACTTATCCGATCCTGTGTCATTAAATCAATATCCCAAATAGCTTAAATATTAGCATACTTTACTTAAACCATGTAAGAGATTATGATACTATAATTTAATTTTATTTAATATGTGTGTGTGCCTATTTCTATATAGATATATTTGTATAGAGAAATGTATAATACGTAAGTAGCTTAATTAAAACTTCTTATGTTTGTTGTGATTATGTAAACAAGATTATGTACTATTTACTTATCTGAAATAAATTATCAGTTCTGTTCTGTTCTGTTCTGTCGTATCCCGGATCGTAAATATCGTTCAAACCGGATACAAATTAAGATTGTTTTGCTGAGATCCGTTTTTAAAATTGGTTTTTACCGGCGTAAACTAAATTAATAGTGTATGCATGAACTATGGAAATAAAATTATTGGCTTGACCTTACAATACAAAATATGATCATGGCTCACGTTTAATTAAACAATAGCTGGATTTTGTACATAATAAAACAATGGTAATTTGGCTAGGCAAAACTTACTGTACATAAATCGTGCCTTATAAATATAGTTCGTTTTTTCTCAACTGTCAAAACATAAATAATTTCACGGTGTCTTCGTGCACTTTGTGTAACACACGTGATATTGAGATAGTGTGTTATCATTCACTGTGAAATTATTCAAACTTTGACAGTTGAGAAAAAATGGTCTATACATATTCTAGAACATTTCGAAAACTATCAACATTTAACGGAAAACTCGTAAAATTCACAACTGGTACATAGTATATAATGTCAAGAATTTGAAGGGAGATAAACCTTAAAATACTTTATATTGTAACATTCATAGTTGTTCCTCTTTAAGACGCAAATGATACCGAAAGGTTTATTTCATAACAAATTGAGGACATTTAAGTGATTGCTCTATATTTCTTTAACCGCAATGGACGTTATACACATAATTAATTATATCCCTTAATATACGCTGTGAATCGGGCGAACGTTTGAGATAAGGAACAGTTTGTCCGCATCGAACGTTCCGAACATAGGCGAACGCAATTAAGTGGTGATTTTCTAAGCAAACAAAGATAGGGGTCAAGTTAGAACACATCACCGAAATTTTGTGTGAGGAATTAGCCGTCTTGGATGTTTGCTAGTTTAATGCAAAATTGTTCTATAAGTCGTTCGTCTAACTGTAATTTAAGGCGGTTAATGTTGTTGTTTAGGAACGCCGTGCTGTATTATGCATGTATACCTTCGCTAGTGACTTCTTACTTGCAACAATACTAAAAAAGAGATTTACCATTGAAAATACTCCATGACCCAACTTAACCAAAGTATAAAGGTCCAGCTTTGGAATCGAACTCACGACCCAGGATTTCGTTATAAGACTAATTGGTCATGTCGTGAAAATATATCTAAAATATTTGCTTACCGTACCTTAACAAAAGTCAGTCACTTTGTCTAATTTTTAGGCATTTCGCCTGATTATAAACTTGTGAAAAGAAGGAACTAATTAGAGAAGTTCCTGGAATTATTCCTCGTGTAATTAAATCATAGGAAATACTATTGTTAATTAGGGTGATCTTGAATAAGGAGAAAAATACATGTAAGTGGTAATTAACTGACGATCTATCAAACAGTATCGTTAAAACGAAGTTAAAGTTTTAACACAACAGCTGTATTACCGCAAATTAAAGTCACGTGAAATTAACGCTGGTGAGTGATGCATTGTGGAAGATTTGCTGCAAAGTTCATCAGTCTGAAAGCGTCGATTGCTAATTTAACTTATTACATAAGGGTTTAACTTAAAGTAAAATGTATTTCGTATCTTAAACAAGCTTTCACCTTAGTTGTTTGAGCCTTATTCGTATAGGAAAGAAAGTCGCTACATAGTGCTATTAAAATGAGTTTATACAATTAAGCGATATTCTGAATGTATTAAGCAAGCAAAATTAATTTTGCTAGGTAATGCTACATTGTAGCAACCGTTTTATTAGGAAATCACAATGCAGTGTTATCATTCGGAACTCCTCGACCATTCGCTACGAATAACCTCGGACATATTTAGACGCCATTTTGGAACTACCTTTTCGTCACATTCTAAAACAAAATGCTTTGACTGGTGTTAAAGTAAACAAATCCCCGATCGTTTCTAAAGGCGATGTGTAACGTTCGTTTTCTTCCATGAATTCGGAATGATACAATTCAATAATATCTCACAATATTAAGTTAGATATGAAACGCAGAAATATGTTTTCACAAAGATCTGTGTGTATACTAAAGAACTATTTTGCATAACCGTTGCGTGCTTCGCCTGTCTTCGCTTCACTCAAGCCGCCAGGATAAACCCGGCAAAACCTTCCGAGATTATTCATTCATAAAAGGTCGAGGTACTCCGAATGGCAGTGCTAAATGTAGAGATAACTTTACGCAACTGGCTGAATTTAAACACCTTTCCCTAATTTTACCAATCTTGTGATTTATTCTGATACTATTGGTATTACAAGTATTAGCATTTCCAAAAATGCTTGAAATCAACGCTCAGCCGTGTTTGATTTCGTCTCCATAGATGTATATATTTTGTGGTTAATATTCATTTGCTAACGGGGCGGATGTTATGAATATAAAATACATATTGATTTCGATGAACAATTCTATTTACTATTCATTAGTTATCTTTGTAAATTTTACTTATTTCCGATCAAAAATACTTGCGTGAAAATGTTTATGTCCACTAAAATATTTAGTGGCGTGTAGCCTTCCTAAACATACAATAAGTATGGGGAGTATGTGGTAAATCGTTCCGCCGTCCGCTAAAATATTTAGTAGTGTGCAGCCTTCCTAAACATCCGCTAATGCCCGCTATTGACTATGCGCTAGCTTGATTATAGTCAACAACTTGACGAGTCCATTATCACACCCCTTTTTTACGTTTTGACGACCATTTTCTTATCATGTGACCTCAAATGCATAGTTTTGATTGGCTTAAGACAATCGGTGTCGACTACAAAATGCTCAAATCTTGATAATTGTTTATATCAACGCACAGGTGCGTTGATAACAAAGCATGTTGAGCTAAACCATACGATTTATTTATCATAAGGCCATGCCAAATTAGAATTCTGTTAAGCGTCAACTCAAGTTTGACAAACCTAGGTACTTATTCACAAAAACACACAAACAGAAAACAAAAACAAATATTTTACATATTAAATATTTCAATCACTTTCTATTCTCAAAAAGCGTTCATGACTCTGGTCGTTCCAAAACACCACACCAATCCTTTTTAATACAAAGCAGGGAAATAATGTATGGTTACAAGAGCTGCTTATGTTTTACTGGGGGTTGTGATTACGCTGTTGTTTTCGTTTGTCTTTGTGAGAAGACGAACAACCTGCACGAGTCGTACATAAGGTCGCACGATCATGGCGCATGGTCCTGTTTACCCTCTCATAGTAGAAAAAATTAGTAAAATTTAACACCACTTTTTAAATTTACTTTAGCTCTATATTAAAAATTCATTTGCCTTGTTTTACTTAAAGAGTCATTTTGGTTAAAAAGTAACTTTATCTACAAACGAGTCATAATTATTTCATATCCATTTTCATTTTATAGATATATAAATTTGGACATTATAAGTTTCCTAAAAAGTTTGTAGAAAAAGTTACTTTTCAACCAAAACGATATAAAGCCAAAGTTAATTTAAACGTGGTGTTGCCTACAATTAAGTTGCATGTAGTGGTTTTTAATTTTACTAAATGTTTTTATTTAGATATATAGAGGGGAAGACAGTTTAGCGCGACATGATCGTGCGACCTTATGCACGACTCATGCAGTTTGTTCGTCTCCTCACGAAGACAAACGAAAAACAACAGCGTAAGCACAACCTCCAGCAAAACATCGACAGCTCTGGTAACCATGCCTTATTTCCCTTCTCTTTATGAGAAAGGATTGGCGTGGTGTTTTGGAACAACCTGAGCCATGAAATGCTTCACCAAAAGATGGTAAACGCTTGGTAGTGTGTATGACTGAATGTCAACAGTACAATCCTTCATTGCGTATTGTCATCTTTTGTATTACAGATAAAAAACTATTCAGCGGGTTACGAACTTTTTAGATAACCATGTCTATTAAATTCAAGCTGACTTTGATACAAGTAACTTTAAGTTGGTATGTTCAGTGTTAATAATTTTACAAGTCACACAATTTTTATGCCAATTAAGGACTTAAATAACTCATTAGATCAATATTTCAAAATTAATATACACTTTAAAATTTTCCCTCTTATAGTTTATGCTGAATATTTAAAAGATATATATGCCCTTAGGGCATTCAATTGAAATATATACAAAAGAGTATCTACTCGTATAAATATATATGCAAGGGAGACAATCTAGTCTAGGATATGAAACACAACGGTTGCTTCCCGTGGCGTTTGAATGAGGTTACCATGTATATAATAAGGACATGCCAAATTGGAATTTTGTTAAGTGTCAACTCAAGTTTGACAAACCTAGGTACCTTTTCACAAAAACACACAAATTGAAAACGAAAACACATGTTCATTCTAGCTAGTATTCACACAAATAAGTACTTGGTAGTACATGAATGTTTATGACGTTAATGTGAGACTAAAGTAATTCTATAAATAAGTAGATACAACAGACGCATGTACATTTTCATTTTTCAATTACACAGAAACAAGTAAGTGGCAGTTTTTCCTGAAAAAAAAATCAGTTATCGAATCCCGGAAAAACAGAATTATTGAAGAAAAATTCAACAACAATTTTGAGTTATTTTCAGATTGAGGACTATAAAACCTACGCGCACGCGGACGCTTAACAAAATGCCGATATGGCATGGCCTAATAATGTGCAATACTCATTCAATGCGCAAGGGAGTTGACTCAGATTGAATGTTTGGCATTGTTGCCTCCCTTTGGTTTTGTTTTAATGGCGAAAACAAAACGTAAGAAATGCAAATAGATATCGGTATTCATGCTCTTTATAGATCTTGTATGTTTATTCAAAATAGACATATTACGGGGTTTAATACCGTGTCAACACAATTTATGCCATTTTACGGCGTCCAGCGCACCTAACCTAGCTTTCCTGGACCCTTGTTTATAACCAGTACTCACCTACCCTTCCACAAGGCCGGAAACTTCTCCTTATTATCTAATCAATGGAGGAAAATTGACATTATTGTCAAATTTTCATGGAAGGGTATAACCTCCTCGGGTGGGTTTCGAACCCGTAGCCCCTTCAAGACACGAGATTCCAAATCCCGGCGCGCTACCAACTGCGCTATCGACCCGGGTTTTTCTTTTTCTTTGCAATCCTCTGAAAATTGAACAGTACCTTGAATGTATGGAAATCCTTCGTCCTATGTCTAATTTAGGCGTAAAATTACCATGAATAGCTATTGGTAAATTTTATTTAACTATCAGTGACGCATACAATAATAGCGCGGATTGAAAAACTGGATATTTAGATATTTCGTACAGTAATACTGTCGTAAGTATTAAAATCAGCGGGTTAATGTTTGTGCCACTGATAGTTGGATATCGTCCGTTTTATCTCAAATGCCAAAGCTTAAATCATTTCACGGTGGCTGAATGCATTGTTTTTGTACTGGCGGACTAATTGTTACTAAAAATTTGTTGACATATCATACAGCATAAGCAGCTATACTCGATCATAATACACTTTTTCGGAAACTCATGGATGTATAATGTATTACGACTATAATTTAACAAACGCATTCACCGTGTAGTTATTCATGCTTTGACATTTGAGAAAAAACGAACAATACAATTTATTTATAACATAATTAAGTTAGTTCAAACATTTGATACATAAATTCAATTTACAACTACGGTCATTAGTTAAACTTACAAGAAACTTTAAAAATGATAGTTAATTCTTGGAAAATAAATTAGAATAAACAACAATATGCAAGCTAAGATTTAGTCATACATATGTCGGTAGGAAGTAAACAAGTACGATCAATGTTATTTGCAACTCGTACATGGTACGGCTTATCCTTCGAGCCGCTAGCCACGGACGTTAATTATGATTGCGAAATAACCGCGCTTCATTCAAGTAAACACACAACCCTCAGCCAATCAGCGTCGTTTATTTTACTTCATATCTATAATTACAACTTTGGGGAAAAGCAACACACAACATTTACTTTGAATTTGACGTCACGGTGATTGCTCGCGCGTGACCAAGGTTGTCTATACATAGTAACGCTTAGTTAACGTGAAATTAATGCTCTTACCGTAGTTACCGCGTTAACGTTCCGTTAGTGAGTTTAATTTATAAAAGCTTGTGGTAACTTGTCAATTGTTAATAAAACCGGTTGTGTTTAGTAGCGTGTTTATTTTTTGCACAACTTCGAGCCATCGCATGGTTTGTGGTCGGATTTTTTAATTAAAAAATACCTAAATTGGTGTCGTATAAATTCAAGTGTTTTGATACATTTTTCATAGTAAATAACATTTCGTTGCTTAGGAAAGACCTACAAAAAATAGGTAAGCTATACAGTTAAAGTGTTACTTAAATACAATGTTTTTTTTCATAGTACGTTTGTTCTTTGAATTCTTTTTAAAATTGTTTGTGAATATATTAAGTATTATGTGATCTGTAATTATATATTAGTACATATAAAAGCCTTGTGGATCGGTGTCCGGACATCATTCGAACTTTCAAATCGTTTGTTAATAGCTCATTATATTTTAAGCATGAAATCACAAATATAGAAATGTTGTGTGCTTAACAATGTTCTTTCTATGCACATCGACAATGTGTCTTAGGTGGTACCTGATTCTGACTTTAGAAAGACAAAATATTATTATAATAGGACATTGGTATTTACCGGTTAAAACAGAATCTACGTTACTTGTAGAGGCATTGAATGGCTTCGTCATTGCCAGTATATAAATATGAAATTCGTACTTCTGACCATTAATAGATTGTATGGATACAAAAATTGTCCGCTTTATAATTATTGTTCTGTTCTGTTCTGTTCTGTTCTGTTCTGTTCTGTACTTTATTCAAGGGGTATACATTAAGTCAAATGTTAATAAGTCAATAGCTTTTATTGCAACTGCATTGTCTTGTGAGCAATAAAGTATTGTAAGACGTATGCGTTGAGTTGCTTAAAGCTACGCGTGTGTCGTTCTCTTAGTTGTAACGATTTAACGATTTTTCTTTGACATTGTTCAGAGTTTTGAGTTTCATTGCAACAGTTTTAGTCGTACATGTACTACAATGACGCTAAAGGTAGCCGAACAGGTCAACTTTGCGAAAATGAATATTTTGCAGTCCAAAACTGATATGCCGGTAATTTTTAACTCGTACCTATGTTTGAGAATTAGTTCTACCACATATAAGTTGGTTTCGGGTATTTTGATACTATTTGAAAATGATAGATATTTACAAGTATGCGAGTAACAAAAAGGCTCGTTGAGTAATGAATATAACATTATGGCTGAGACATTCAATTAATCATCATAACGAGTTGAGTACTACTCATTATACACACACGACACTTTTATTGTCTTTGTTTACTTGTTTATTTCATTTTGTTTTTGACAAATGCTTCGGTTGGTTGACTTATTAAACCAAGACTTTTACGAATATACCACAATATACAATAGAACATTATTATATAGCATGCAACCACAATACAGCAGACATTATTATGTAAAATGCACCATCGTGCACGACCTTTTATACGTATGTCCCATAATTGTTACATATTTGGAATGAATTCAGTGCGCATACACCAATTAACACAACTTTGCTTATCTGTTGATAAATCATTTGTGAATAAATGTATGTTCTGTTCGTTCTGTTCTGATGACAATATCGCATGTTTAAACAATGAACTTTGCCATGATACTTAGTTACCGACGATGCGATTTTCTTGCGTTCGGTCAAACTTCAGCTAAATTATTGCATTATGTTTCAATACCGATTACTGTAACAGATCTGTGAAGCATATATAGCTAATGTAACAAGAATTCGAGCTTTAAAACCACTTCAAAAAAGCTGTAACGAAATCGAATTGGCGCTAAATAGAATATTTGATAAACTTTTGGTGTGACACCAAAACAAAAGAGTGGAAATGAGTTAGTTATGGTATATAATTGACCCCAAGAAAGATTGTATTATGTGCAAGTTGTCACATAAATTAAATAACTAAACTGTTGATAACGGCGTATAAAATTAAATCTAACCAAACCAAAATTTCTCCATCTCAGATATACATAGTTTTGAAATTAATCACAGCCAATACAAGAAGTCCCCCAATTAATAAACCAACAAATATGTTGTTGCGAACGTCAGTCCAATCGCTGACATGAAAACATTATTTGTGTTAGTTCCTTTCCAATGAAATGTTGTAAATGACTAACTGAATATCAAGTATTGGTAATTTTTAAATTGATTATAACATAACTTCACTTCATGACGATGGTGTTGACAACATCGGATGCCTTTGGCAATTTGTGAACTCTAATTGACATAAATATTTATAAAATAGTTAACCATACTTACTTTTGCTGTAAATATTATTGGTTACATGTCAACAGTTGCATGTGGTTTAACAGTGTCCGGTATTAAATATTGTCGATGGCAGAAACAATAAAATCACAAGATGGAGTATTTCCCGAAATGCAATTGGGCTCTAAATAAGGAACTCTTCCTTAGTGCTGACTTGTTCAAAGGGGTTAAGTGGTCTTTTGGCATAACAATCATAAGTCGTAAATGTAGAGTTTACAAAATTTAAAAACGGGTTGTCCCAAAAAGATTGCAACGAAAAAGTATTGTTGCTGAGATGTTCTATGATTTACGTGGAATGCGATAGGTGACAAAAACATTGCATTTGACCAATTTCATTTGACACTATGATCTTATGTTTCGCTTTTTATAATGCTCAGTGGGCATATGTTTTATAGATATCAAATATTTTGCCAGGACTGATGACATCTCTGAAAAGTCGTGAACCTTTGATGCCGATTTCAGTTCACGGAATAGCCGAGTTTAGTTACGATAGGTCTCTAGATAAACGTGACGTCAAATATGACGTCATTTCCTGTTTTTGTTGATTTTTGTTGAAATTGTGTTGCTTCGTATGTGAATGAAGATTTGAAAACCTTGAGACAGTGAGATTATATAAAATTGTTTTTAACAAAATCAGTGAGAAACAAGCTGAGGCTACAACAAATAGATGATGTGTTGTACGGATTTTTCAGGAAAATAATTGGGCGAGCGAGCGAAGTTATAAAATTCAAAAAAATCTTAATTCAGTTGCTTTATGTAGTGGTTTGAACACATTTTATGTGCGAGCGAGGAAATGAAAACAGTTTTTGGTAAAAATCGTCATAATTAAAGGTGCGAGCGAATCTATAGAACATATCATCAATTTGGTATAGCCTGAAACAAAATTTAAACACTTTTTGTGGTACGAATATATACTCGAGTATAATTTACATGATCATAATTTGTTTACAGTTTTATGTCAATTTGCTTAAAAATTATTATAAGAAGCACTAGCTTAGTACTTTATAAATGTTTCTTTAAATTTTTGAGAGTTTTGGAAAGGTCGTTGTTTACGTTTAAATCTGTGAACAAGCGCGTTAAGTTGTACGTACAGAGTTGGAGTATTTTACCTCTAGGCTGTTTTTGTTGACTGTTTTGATTTATTATCGTGAATCTTGACACATTCAATAAATCATAAGATTATTTACTAAAATAGTTAAGAAAATGAAGTTTTTTTGACATCAGAAAAGAATGCAGCCATGTAGAATATGTACTCTACGTGTAACTATTTTTGGTGCTAAGTTCATGGCTATTGTAAGTGAGGTGTACCGGATAAACAATGTCTGGTACGATATTTTTCCTCCTATTACTGTTTCAAATAAGACTGTAGTCGTGCATTCGTTAAATTATATGATCGGATTTTGTTGTTAAAAACTTAATGCTAAGATCATTGTCCAGAAAGAATGAGTTCAATCCGACAATCAGCAGATACATTTGCTATGCATTATTATCCAATTTCATTTAAATGTCAATGGTGCATACATTGACCCCGCTGGTTAAGATACTTATAACAGTACGTATGTACTCACTCTTGATGAAAATATATCTGAATGTATGTATCAAGTATTTAAATCAACGGGGTACTGATGATTGATAAAATTTACCAATAACATTTATAGTAACTCGACAATGGTCTTACCACCAGCAAGTAGAATGCATGCGGTAAATTGTTGAAGGATCTCTTTCGTCCTAGGAAATGTTAAGGTTGGTGATAATTCTATGTAATATTTTCAATGTATTTACAGGTGATTGAAATAGTGGTAAAGACAGAAGACATGGGGACTTGTGTACGAAATATTTTGTACGTGGCCACAGCTTATATGTTTGTGGTTACATGCACTGTTGCAGAAAAGTAAGTCATTTATGTTTCAACTTTTACATTTTTTTACATGTTTATATTACAAAAACAATGTAAAACATACGGTGTTAATAAATATAAATGGCAAATTCGTTGTTGGATAATAATTTGTACATCGTATTTGTGCATAGGACCGCAATGTGAACTATTTCTTATTGCAAATATTCAACTCGCACATTTTACAGATTTATGTAACGATGAGATGAAAGTTCAAACTGTTTAGAGACGCATACATTATCAATGATCATTCCAAAACAACAATAATTTAGTGTATGTGCCGTTTAATGCATTCATTAACATAAATCTTTAAGTCAATAGATTTTGAATTCAACAGAGGCTCATCAGTTGAACCAGTTTCAAATCCCCATTCTCGGTAACCGAGGGTATTATTTGTCAACGATAATAATGTATGAGTGCCGTGGGTTTCCGACGATGCAAATCCATTTACCATAAAATCCCAATGCCGGTGTTTGGTCTGTCCGACCTTATTGCCTATGCAGTAAATCTTAAGTTTCAAAATACATGTATGAACCTTACGAAAGTCATTAGTCAATGTAATAGTCCCATTCATCATTGTGCAGAATGTATGTGATGTTGTTTTTTGTCTAATTGATGTATGTATGCAGTGTTTATAGTCAGTCACCAATCACTCTGTAACGTGTTCTACATTTTGTCCACCTCATTCAACAAAAGGTAAAACAAAATATCGTACCACCTTCGAGAAAGTTGCATTTATCATAAATAGGATTTAGATGTATATGCTATGGTGGCATATTTCTGCCATCAGATAACCACATAACTAACTAGTTTATTAAGAGGTTAACTAGTTACGGTAACTAGTTAACCTCCTAAGTGAATTGATTAAGTGGTTAACTAGTTACCATAACTGGTTAACCTATTAATTAACTAGTTAGTCATGTAGTTATCTGATGGCAGAAATATGCCACCATATTTTGCTACAGTATTTTGATGTTTGTTATTGATTTTCTTAAAGTGTATAAAGCTATACCTGATGTTTCATAATGTGACAAATTAGTTATGCATATATTGATAAGAATCATTTCTAGAAAAAACGCGATTATACACACTATGTATTTCGACTTTACTTCACAAACATTTACACTCTTCTTCCAATGATGTTACTTTGTATATGTGATATAACGGCGGTCAGTCAACCTACCCACTGTTCCTGGAAAGGCTTAACCTCTGGATTTAGCTGTTAACCAACAACTAAGTGCATACTTTCATCAGTGACTGACAACTGCCCTAATCAAAAATTATTGGTAGTAGGGAGAATGGCCATAGAAATAAGTTCATGACCAAGCTCCATGAAAGTATGCTCCTCGATCAGTAGACTGAGCTAGTCATATCGCATGTTACAATTAAATACTCTTCAATACAAAATGACGTCATACAGGGTTTTTCTTACTTTAAATAGAAACCAACGCACATGTTTATTTTCTAGAATGATTGCATAATTTTATTGGCTAGTTTTCCGCAGTGGTTTCCTCGCGGAACCAATGAAACTGCCTCATTTATTATTCATGATTACGAGATTTTCCTAACTAAATGGCACATGGACACAACGCAGCATAGCGGAGTAATGTATCGTGGGATTACCGACGCTGGTCAATTTATACTTAAATACATTCTGTTGACCAATATTTTTTGCCATAATTAACTGAGTAGATTAAATTACAGATGCATATTTCCGCATTTCTGAACCATGAGGCCAATAACGATGTATACATTTTTAAAAATTATTTGGAACAATGCATTAGGTGTGATTTCGAAGTATTTTTGGCAAAGTTTAGCAAGCAAAATTTTGAATTATATTCAAAAGAAAGAGTGTGGTTGTTTTAAAACGACACCTAGCATTGCTCTTGTACATTGTCAGAAATCCTTAACATGGCATTCTCGTACCCAGAGGTTATCAAGCTAGTATTGAGAATCTTGATAGCCTCTGGGAACGAGAATGTTAACATGGATGTTTAGGCTGAACATAAAAATTATTCCTTTTTGTTGTGTAACTGATTTGATTTCGTTTCATGACTTACTTAAAACAAGTTTTGCTGTTAAATTTTACAAAATTCTATATTCTCTTTTCTCAGTACATTCTTGTTCATTGCTCCAAAGACGATACGACCAGGTCATGATCTCACTATTCAGGGGTCACTCTTAGTTGACCCTTTGACCCCGGTAGAAGTAACAGTAACGTTAGAGAAATCTGACCGTAGGGACAATTTCTTCCCACCATGGGGAATGCGTCCATTGAGCCCAGATGTAACAACAACAACAACACCAGCCCCTCCGGCCCCGGAGCCCCTGAGTACAGCATATACACAACTTAGTAATAAAGTGACACAAACCATAAACCTTCGTGTAAGTATGACTATTTTTATTTACACAATTAAGCTGAATACATGTACATGTATATACATATATATCAATTAACATCAGCCTTTATTGCTTTAGTTTTGTGATCTGTCGGTTCTAATTGAGTCTTAAGACGGCTGGTTAGTTTCATAAAGCCAACGAAACGAATTAATAGTGAAAAAATCATATTTAAAATCAATGATATGCAGCTTTACAAACACCACTTAATTGATTCATCTTCTATTGCTCTGTAAACCAGAAACATGTGATTCCTTGTTAGTCAGTTATGACTATAAATTAACTATGAACATAATTTTCTCCTTTCCAAAAAGTCGAAGTATTTTTTTAACGCAAGACTCTGCTTCATTAACCCAGAGGGAACCTAAATGGGTACTTGCAAAGATGGTATAAACTTTTCCGATGCTCTTATCTTTCGAATGTAAATATGTGGAACAATAAGACTACCAATGGAGTATATACCACTTGCCCTGTGACCAGACCTCGATAGAATAACTGTAGAGTCTGTGAGCATGCATCACCATGAAACAGTAATTATTTACTTACTTACATATTTACTGCACCGAAGGAGGTACAGGTTTGAATCCCTGCCGGGGAGGTTATACCTTCCCTTGAATATTTGACAATAATGTCAATTTTTCCATTAATAAGATATATGGAGAAGTTTCTGGCCTTGTGGAAATATAGGTGAGTTATGGTTATAGACAAGTGTTCAGGAAAGCTTGGTAAGAAGCGCCTGTCGCCGTTAAATAGCCTAAAAGAATGTGTTAACATGGCATTTTACCCAGTATAAATAAATCATATATTTACAGATCCCAGAGAACCTTCCAGAAGGAGATTATAATTTACATATTGTTGGTACCGGTGGTCTACAGTTTGATAATACTACTGAATTAAGTTATGCTGGAAAAAGTCACTCTATATTTATACAGACTGACAAAGCTATATATAAACCTGGACAAACTGGTAAGTCTTAAAATTACTTTACTGACCAGACTGACACGCCTTTGAGAATTTGGTCATAAATATTTTATTACAGCCATTTGCCTTCACCCAACCCACTGTGGGAGTAGTTATTCGGTGGAAGGACATGCTCTTACAAATCGAGAGGTACCGCGCTCGAATTTACCAGGGACACTGCTTATTTCCTCGTGCACGTTTACTCGTTATTGCTTCAGTCTGTGTACCTGTAATGGTGGCAGGATTCCTTGCGCAAATGTCGGATTCACATGAGTGGAGTTCATAACTTCCATAGAGATTGATAAATATTCAGATACCAGTAGCCCAATGACATTGGGTAATATTTGTAGGTGAAGTAGCATGGAACTTTATAAAATGTGGCTACATGTACTTCCATTTGACGTACATACATATTAAATGGGGGAAAAGACCACATCTGGCAAAAGATTGTCACTTTTATAACTCAGTACCGAGTATAAGTTTAGGTCTGGAGATGTAAGTTTCTCCGGGAACAGTAAGAAACCGCTTGACCACACTTGTTTTAAGAATGACAAAACTTTGCATAAATAAACAAACACTCGTTAAAAGTATGTTACCTCTCTGTTTAAACAATAACACCAGCGTTGTTTATTGTAATTAAGGCAACAACCCCGTCTCGCACAATGTCATACAAGCATTGTCTGACTTGTAAAGTTGCTGAACTCACAAAATACAAATATTTAAGAACAGGAATGCTTGACTGATAAATGAGTGTATGTCGCTAATTGTTATTAATGAAGTACTAGTCATATACATATGTAACACAGTATGTAATTTGTGATATATATCATATTTAGGTCATTCTACTATATGACATGTGCTAATTTATAACTAATTGGTGCTGTCACATAGTCAGGGCATACATTACATTGTAAGTAGACTTATAAAGAAAAAAAACATCGTGGTTAAGATACATGTTTACATTTCTACTTCTAGAGGTGCATGCATGTTTGTTGTGTCATAGTCATAAACAACTTCACAGTCCAAATGTTATGTTTTTATATGTCCAGTCGGTTTCTAATAAGTTCAATTGCTAAGTTTTTCTAATGTTCTTTTATCTGTAGCTTTCCTATCATTTTAACTGTGATGTTTTTATAAGTCCAGTCGCTTTTCTAGCAGTTCAAATGTTATGTGATTCAAATGTTTCTTATTTAGTCGCTTTTCTGTCAACTCAAATGTTTTTTTCTTCAATGCTCCCGACTTGGAAACATGGCATAGAGCACATGTTTTGCCTGTATCGATTTTCTTAATTAGGCACAATTAATATCACTTTAAGTTAGTTTATTAAAAGTAATATTTAGAACGTTTGGTTTTAGTTTTGCAACACAGTTAAACTTTTAATAACATGTCGTATCATAACTCCTTAAATGTAAGCAAAAAGACACATTTTACAAACACATGAATGACAAATAAGAAAAACTGAAATGGCCTTGGATTTATACAAAACTAATCATTTAAAGCTTGTTTTTAAATGAGAAGCATTCAAGTAAGCTCCGTCATTAAAACTTTTAACAAAAACATTCTGTCCGAAAATTTACAACGTCTGCCATCAAAGGGATTTACATCTAGTATAATAAATGTTCTAGAATAAAATACAGATTACATACTCACATTAAAGGCAGCATGTTAGCTTTGGTGCAGACGACAACTCAAGAAGACTTTTGAGATAATATTTTGCTTACTACAAATTTAAATAATTGCCATGTTCTGAATTTCAGCATACTTGCTCCAAAGAAGGTGATTTTCAATTGAAAGTTTAATGCGTTTTGAGACGGTTTGTTGATAAACTTAAGTTATCAGCCAATAGATTCAAAGTGACTAAAAGTTTTAACTAATCAGATTTTGTTCAGATGAAGACGTAATCGTGACGTTGCAAAGTTAAATCTAAAACCCGCGTGAGCCGTACTGACTGTACTGTCCGTAAAATCTTGTTTTCTACAAGTTTCCAGCGGACTGTACCTTTAATGTAAACTTATATTAACAAACGCCAAAAGAACTTTAACTTTTGTTATTACCTTGAGTAGCTCTTATCAAACAATTAGATTGATGTTCATTTATTGTATAACATCTTTTTGCTTCTTTTAACAAATGTCATTAAAACCGCATTCGTCGTATTTTAAGGGTTTTTTATTTGTATAATCTCGAGTTATCCGTCAATTTGGCTATTAAATATTCCCACTAACATTTGTACATATTTTTGCATTGATTACGCGAGAGTTTAAAACTTAAATCTTAATAAAGCTTCACTTTTATTGTTATGCTCGTAGGGGCGGATCCAGGATTTTTTTCTAGGGGGTCCAAACTCTTTTTTATGGGGGGGGTCCAAACTTTCGAACCACATTATACACTGTTAGCAGAATAACGTAACATATTAATAATACAAACTACTTATAACCCCCATAAGATTTATGTTACGCACAAGGGTGAGCGATACTCGTTATCAAAGTAATTTACTTCAAATTAATCTGTTTAAATGTTTGATGAATTATAATTGTTTCCCCAGCAAAGTTTTCCGCACCAAGAGACACAAATAAAGAGTACTTTTTTGTTTTAATTTCTTTTACAAGAAATTTGTACTTTAACTTTAAATTCGGCGCTCGCTCTAACACATGACTGTATACACCCTTGTTACAAAATTATTATAATCAACACATTCTAGAACAATTAAAAACTCATAACCGACATAACCTTTAGTTTGGAGCACTATACTGGCGTCGATCTTATATAAAAATTCACTATGTTCGAAATAAACATTGTCTTACAAATTAAACCATATACTGAACCCCTATCCAGAATAACTCCACAGTGATTAAACTTAGGTATTCCTATTATCAAATGACACTCTAGTGCACTAAACAAATTGAAACTATAATAACCATAAAGAAAGAAAGCTTCCTTTGAAATGAGTGTATATTTTGTCAAAGTGGCGCTCGTCACGGTGTCATACACATCAAATAATCTTTGAAGTAGTCCATCATTGGATATACACTTTAAGACACATGATATCATGGTTCAAACAAACATGACCCACGAGCCAAAGTTTGAAGATTATTTCCCGGACCACATGTGTAATAAAGAGGAAAATCGTATGCATGTGCAAGTAGTCATCATTAACTTTGCGAACGCACATGTAAATATGTTTTACAATACATACATACATACATCTTTTATTGGGAAATAAACAATTTGAACATTTCATACATGATAACATTATTGAAAATTCTGTAAACAACAACAGCCAGTGTTATCAACCACTATTTGCAAAAACTGTTAATTTAAAAATTCATTCTTTGTAAAAACGGTGCCATAGTGGAACAAGTTAAGTGACAATATTGTGAACTCTAAGTCAATAGAGCAGTTTAAAAATAACATCTCGGTTACAAGTGTTTAATGCGCACCTCCCCCGTCGAGTTAAAGCCATATTTGTCACTATCGACGTTACCATTCAGATTCAGATAACGGCATTGACATACATGTGTGCCTTTGGCCATTTACAATACTAGATGTATTAATGGAAATGATACAGCTGTGCTATGATTTAGGGTACAAAATTGGAAGACAGTTCTAGTATTGTTACTGATGTATTTAGTCAACTAACATTGTCTCTATCTTGTATTTACAGTTCATTTTCGAGTATTTGGTATAACTCCAGATCTTAAAGTATTGTTTGATAAACTAGATGTGGACATTTATGTAAGTAGTTTCGATCAGCTATTTCACTTTCAGTACCCGTTCTCTCATCTAAAGCAGCATCAATTCTGACAGTTGTTTTGCCATGTGCTTAGTATTTGGTAAAAAACTTGGGTCATGAGATATACGCCTATCCAAGGACCGTTACTAGGATAAGTGATTGATAGTTTGTTTTTGTTGGGTTTAACGCCGTAGCAACACATTGTATAGGTCATATAACGGCGGTCAGTCAACCTAGTCACTCCTCCTGGAAAGGCTAAATCTCTGGATTTAATTGTTAACCAACTACTAAGCGCTTCCTTTCGTCAGTGACTGACAAAGTTCTGCCCTACATAATTAAGAATCATTGGTAGGAGGGAGCATGACAGAAATAATTTCATGACTAAACTAAACTGATCGCTGTAATATGACTGACAAAAATGTTCAAAAGTGAGACATTATATTACTGTTTCTGATCAAATATTTCATAAAAATGTCTTATCATCCTATGCGTGTTTAAGGTAAATCATTTTTGTCATATAATTATATATCGTCTCAACTAATCGAAGTGGTATTAAAGAAAACGAAAATGAAATACTAATTTACTTGACCAGCAAAGTATATGGCACAAAGTCTACTACGTGCAACTAAAATTATTTAAAGATAAAACATGCTCGTGTCCATTTAAAGCTCATTGTTAATTTAGCATCATACTTTGCGCATTATGTAGAACAAAATATGAAAAACAATTCAAATATAGATAAATATGTTTTCATTAATTGATTTGTAATTCATATAAGACATGATAATTATAAACTGATCATTATATTATAGGACCCATTAGGTAACAAGATTAGTCAGTTTGATGTAACAGAGAAAGAATTAATGGAGAGTGGTGGAATATATCAATCTGAACTACCTATGTCTGATAGTCCTGTACTTGGTGATTGGAGAATTAAAGCTTCATTAGGTGTATGTATGATATGAGCTACATTCTAGACCCCGTACTTTAATATCTTAAGTCGTTGGTCCTTTTATAATTGGCTTTATACAATGTATCATTTGATGAAAATGTACTTTTAATAAGTATTTTGCTTCATCACCTAGTTAACAGTAATGTACGAGATGATTTGGCGAAGAAGCATTTTGAAACTGTAACAGATCTAATGACAGAGTAAAAAAACCTGATCTTGAGTTTTGACTCCAACTTCATGACAACCGTGTTTCACTCAGCTAAATAAACACTTCCCGCTCTCTTATAAAACTGTGTTGTACTCAACAAAGTAATGAAATTTAGTTTTGCTTATCCAATGTGTCTTTAAAGTTTCTCTAAATGGCCTGCTACAGAAATCGAGTGTGTGTCAACTAAATGAGAAATGATTTATTGATTTACTTTACAAGATAACGTTATTGTCGTCCCTCAAGGTTTAAAACAGAACATTTACTTTGTGTCATAGTTGAATGACAATGCATAATAACAAACCACTTGATCAGTTTTAAACTGTTGGTCTTAAGATGAATAGTCCACAGGTTTGGTTTCATCACTTGATTAATCTGAAATGCCCTTAAATAATAAAAAGAGTTAAGTATAGTTCAGTGATAAATGATTTTAAATTATACGTTATATGTTTGTTTTAACAGAAAGAGAACACAGAAAAGACAATAACGATTGATGAATATGGTAAGTCTGATAAAACATTATGTATATTTGTTGCTTGCCCAACATTAATATAACTTTAGAAAAAGGCTTTTTATTTTTACATATAGATAATTTGACTTCCCATTCAATATCGCCTAAAATCTCCAGAAAAAATTAAGTTCAAAATGCTGTTCCCAGACACAAGACCGAATTAGCAGATATGTCCATAAGAATTGGTCGAAGGCTCTCCCAAATGGTCTTGTATTTTGTATCACTGCAACACAACTTTGATAACTATGATAAGCTCATGAATACACAACATGATATTCATCCTCATGACAGAACTAGAAGAACAGGTCCTGTTTCCAGTTAGCAAAACCTTTATACCGGTCTTAATCTGGAAAATATTCTTCGAATTACTAAAGCTTTGTTAGATAAAATCAATGACATTAACATCTTATAATGAAGACTTTTAATTAAAAGTTGCTGTCCGATATTTAAATTAATTTCTTTTTTTCTTTTTTTTAAGTTTTGCCCAAGTTTGAAGTAAAAGTTGAGTTACCTTCATACGGTAAAACTACAGACAAAGAATTTGAAGGAAAGATTACTGCTACGTAAGTATACATTTTACATTGTATAAACCTACTGTCATAAGTGTATACATGCATTGATTTTGTGCCCTCTATGTCGACTAAGCAGGATGTTAGTTGGTTGTGATGTTTGGCTGATGCAAAAGATGTTAGTGTCACTCGGGGGTGCAAAGACTAAGAAATGCACGCATACGTACATCTGCACAATAATGATGATTTATAATTGAGAAACTGTATACTAGAATTAAATAAAGAATTTTTGTCTCGAAACATATATGGTCACCTATGAGCCAGCCACCTTTAATATCAACAAAAATTGTTTATTGACTAAGGCCACTAGCTCATTACATAAATAACATTAATAGCAGACGTAGAATATTGTACGTGTACTCCCATACCTTCACCAAGCTTTTACGGCTCACATAATAGTGTATCCGCTAAAGACTTGGAGGGTCATTGGTTCAATTTAAGTTAGGAACACAGATTTCTTTATCGGATTGCACAATAATACATACAATGACAATAGTAATTTGGTTAAATACACTGTCTGGAAAGAGGATATTTATTAAGATCAATTATGAATGAAATTATTGATGAAAGAACATGCAGTGAGTAAGTTATTCATATGAGGCTTACAACTTCTCTAAAAGTTGATAGTTGGCATTATTATTGTCATTTTTTATTTGTAGATATACATATGGTAAACCTGTAAAAGGTATAGCTGATCTAAGAATTAAACCAGAATATCCTAGATTTAACTGGATCAATAATACAAGAGTTAAAGTTAGTGGTGATTTAGAAATGCAATTACCAGTAAGTATTACACCTAGATACATTATTTGTTCTGGTTGGTAAATATGGTATGGGCCACATGTGATCTTCATCTCTCGCTTTTATCACCTGTGGTTTGGGCTTTATAGTTTAATGTGATACAGGGGATCAATGCAATAGCTTAACCTCAAGTGGAAGTTCTTCTCTTAATTTCTATATTTTCAATATTTATCTTTGTTTAGGAATGTGGCGAGTTATTCACAGAGAAATGCAAAAGTAAACGTAACCACTTTTAAAATATTATGTTTGGGTATATTTTAATCAGTTAATAAAAATTATTACATTTTGGAGAATTTAACTATTTTCCTATTCAATTGTGGGGACGACATTGTTATGTCTACAGGTTGATTTAGCGAGTGGTCAGTCTAATGGTCTAGTGTCTTAAATATTATCATGTACAACTGGATAATTTTAAGTCTTCATTTGAAATTGCACTACTGTCATAACAATCTTTATGAATCGTCATTAAACATATATGCCTTATATTAATATTGTTGTTGTTTCTTTATAGATTGATGGAACTGCAACATTCACTGTTCCCATGAAACAACTAAAATCTATACAAGAATATTTAGATAGAAGTTACCTTGTATTTGAAGCTAATGTCACAGAGTCACTGACTGGTACCACATTGTCATCAGAAGATGCTAAAGTTCAATTCTTTGATAAAGCTCACAAGATAGAGTTTCCTTCATCTCTTCCTAACAATTTTAAACCTGGATTATCATACACTGCTGTGGTAAGATTAAAGCACCTTTATTATAGCAAATTGAGAGTCCAATGAATAGGCTATTATAATTATAGGATATGTCACAAAAAAGGTGAATGGCGCTTTACACCACATTTCAATATTTTAATGCATTACACGGAATAACTGAATATGACTTAAAAGTTTTCAAATTCAACATAAATTTACATACATTTAAATAACATTATACACGAAGACATTTTACTTTGTTTACTTTGGGTATTGATTTGGATACACAATAACTCTATGGAAAACTAGTCATGGCAACAAGTCAGTTGTATAAGTTTTTTTATATTGCCCACTTAATGTAAAATTTGTCATGTCTCATCTTATCTTATCTTACAGCTGAAAGTATCAGAACAAGATGATACCCCACCCACTGTAACAAATGGTAAAGTATCAGTAAATGTAACATTCTATAGTCCTATAGTTACCACGACAACAACAACAACTACAACAACAACAACAACACCTAAACCTATTTTTGTAAATGGTATGTATAATATAGTTTTTTAGATGATGTACCTAAATATATACCATATGACGAGCATTTCAATGACAAAAACGTTCTCCATGACTGTCAGGATCTTAAATACATCCGTGACAAACATTTTTAGGTTAACTCACTAAGAGAACTTTTTAAGTCGGTACTATCATACGCGATACTTAACTATTTAAAGGACATAAATATATATTATAAAATATAGGACTTTAGATCATTATTATCGATTGAATTAATAGTAACATCAATTGCATTCGGCGAGATATGACCTTTTTGTGTTGGTGCGCCGTAAAACCCAAACAAACAAACAGTTTAGATTAAACTCAATGGATGTGACTAACAACCAGTAGTACTAAGCGAATGACATTATGCCCAACCTCACTCTTCTAAAATATTTATATGATCCATTCACCAATGAAAGGTTATAGTAGCCTCAGCATATTGTTAATTATGACACTGTTTCTTGGTCAAAGGAATATCAGGGTGCATTTTTGATGGGTTTGGCCAAACTGAGAGGCCTTTAAACCATTTAAACTGCTTAACTCTGTTTAAATAGTGCATGACTGTACACTTTCCCAATATTGACTATGTCTTATGACGCCATTGATCAAGTGGTAATTGTCACTGACTTAAAAGTACTAGTTATATAATCTCTCACTGAAATAGGGTTTTGGATTCAAGCATAAATATAAAACGTTTTTGTTTATGGTTAAAGAGGGAGCTGTTGTTTCCCAATGATTGGAGTCTGACTACAACAAGTGATGAGTCAGAACTTTCCTGACTGGTTCTTGTCCTGCTGCATGAAAAACTAGCACACAAGCTGCCAGATCTACACATTATACCACTTTTACACTTAATTACAGCATTACCTCAGAACAAATCCTTTGCACAACATCTTTTTTATATTTCCCTTAGGCATAACTTTAATTGAATTTATTCCGTGCAGAGCAAGAACCTCTTAATAGTAACACTTTTAATTCCTCCCAGTGAGTGTTGTTAAAAAGAGGTTGTTGTGTTTCCTTATTTTTATCAAGACATAAAAATATTATAGGTACAAAGCTAGAACTAGAAGTAATAGAGCCTATGATACAACCAGATATAATAGGACGTGGCTGGTGGCATACACCTGAACAGGAAGATAAACAACCTGAAATGTTTTATACTATACCTGCTGATGGTTTCATAGAAATACCTCTAGATATCCCTGCTGGTGTCACTAGAGTTGATATTGCTGTAAGTTGTTTTCATCATAAAAATACCTCTAGATATACCTGCTGGTGTCACTAGAGTTGATATTGCTGTAAAATGTTTTCATCATAAAAATACCTCTAGATATACCTGCTGGTGCCACTAGAGTTGATATTGCTGTAAAATGTTTTCATCATAAAAATACCTCTAGATATACCTGCTGGTGTCATTAGAGTTGATATTGCTGTAAAATGTTTTCATCATAAAAATACCTCTAGATATCCCTGCTGGTGTCACTAGAGTTGATATTGCTGTAAGTTGTTTTCATCATAAAAATACCTCTATATATACCTGCTGGTGTCACTAGAGTTGATATTTCTGTAAGTTGTTTTCATCATAAAAATACCTCTAGATATCCCTGCTGGTGTCACTAGAGTTGATATTGCTAAAAAAATTCATCATAAAAATACCTCTAGATATCCCTGCTGGTGTCACTAGAGTTGATATTGCTAAAAAAAATCATCATAAAAATACCTCTAGATATCCCTGCTGGTGTCACTAGAGTTGATATTTCTGTAAGTTGTTTTCATCATAAAAATACCTCTAGATATCCCTGCTGGTGTCACTAGAGTTGATATTGCTAAAAAAATTCATCATAAAAATACCTCTAGATATCCCTGCTGGTGTCACTAGAGTTGATATTGCTAAAAAAAATCATCATAAAAATACCTCTAGATATCCCTGCTGGTGTCACTAGAGTTGATATTTCTGTAAGTTGTTTTCATCATAAAAATACCTCTAGATATCCCTGCTGGTGTCACTAGAGTTGATATTGCTAAAAAAATTCATCATAAAAATACCTCTAGATATCCCTGCTGGTGTCACTAGAGTTGATATTGCTAAAAAAATTCATCATAAAAATACCTCTAGATATCCCTGCTGGTGTCACTAGAGTTGATATTGCTAAAAAAAATCATCATAAAAATACCTCTAGATATCCCTGCTGGTGTCAACAGAGTTGATATTGCTATAAGTTGTTTTCATCATAAACATACCTCTAGATATTTCCTCTGGTGTCACTAGAGTTGGTATTGCTAACATTTACTGACAATATGTTTCCTGACCAAACTTGATATGTACATATAACAAGCTTAAGGTCTTCATCGAAACCGTGTATAATACTGTTAATGCCGCATCTGATGAATATCAAAGTGTAAAAAAGCGGTTTATAAAGTTTTGGAAGCCAGAACTAGTATCTAACCAGTATATTTTATCATTGTTTTAGGCTGAGTTTGATGGTGAGAGATCTTTTAAAAATATACAGAAATCACATTCACCCAGTGATAGTTATGTTCAACTTAGATTATTACATGAAAATCCTAAGGTATGTATACTGTATTATATAATTTTATATTTCGGGTGCATACATTTGCATTATGATGTTTTTTTACAACGGAGGGTTCTATATTTCACAAAGTCAGTGTCAAGTCCCTACCTTCATTTAAAAGGTCATAATTAAAACAATTCTAAAAAGTTCAAGTGAAAGAAATATTGATAGAATGATAATCAAAATATTGATTCCCTCTCTGTGTAACCTGTATATTTTAATGGTTTTACATGGCAGTCTCTAATATTTATTTTTACTTGTCTTTAATATGTGTTAATTTTTTTCTACTTGCTTGAATTAGTTGTACAAAGAAGTGTACATGTATTACAATGAAATCTTGTTGCGTTTTAGGTACAGAGTCACATTGTCTAAATTATAATGACTATATGAAAATAGTTAAACCAATTATAGTATGTCATTTGTGGGTAGAGATGAAAATATTAAGTTTTTTCCATGTTGCACTACAGTGGTGGATATCGTAGCTGTCGAACATTTTGCACGTTGTGAAAACTGTGCATTTTTTGTGAAGAAAATGTTTTTAAGATATGTATCACGATGAAAAATCTGAACATTTGAGAAAACTGGACAGTATTGTCAGTCCTGACGCTGTGTGGTGTTTCTATCTTTAACTGTATTTAATAATCAATATATTTGTATAAATTTCATACAGGCTGGTGAAACTATTGGTATACAAATAAGAACTACAGACAAAGATCAACCAACTGCTAACTATCATGTAAGTACTGATAAAGATTATATACATTGGTAATTGGTGTTAATTTAAGGTTGTTGCTAAAAGTGCTTATACATTAAAAAGGAGCAGACATAGCTGAGTTGTTTGACTTGTAATCATTGGATATTCTGTTACTCAATCAAAATATTTAACCACTTAATATAGCTCCGTGATAAAGGGGGATAATAACACATATCACAAAAAGCAACATTCGAATACACAGACCTTCCACGAAGCCCAAAAGGCAGAAGGCGAAGTTAAAAAAATCATAAAATGTATTAAAATTATATCAAAATAATTTTTGTTGCTCAATATAATATTCAACTACTCAATGAACATCTATATTGTATATATTATATTCCAGGTAATGTCTAAAGGTACAATCGTACTATCAGGTGAAGCTAATCTACTCAATGGTATATTAAATATACCAGTTACAGCAGATATGGCACCTAAAGCTAGAGTTATGTTATATTATACTAAACCTGATGGTGAGGTCGTTGCTGATGGTCTTACATTTAATATTGATGGTGTCTTTGAAAACCAAGTAAGTATTATTATGATTATATAGCATTACAACTCATCTTTACAGTTCACATTTATTTATAGTAAACTCAATGAAGTGTTGTGACTAACACAGTGGGGACTGCGTTAACTTTTTACCCAATATAAACAGTGGGCCCTGTATACACTGTGTAAATTTTGGACATTAAATGACTAGTGGAATCTGTTTGAACTGTATGAGCCGTGTGTCCTGTTTCTCAGCAACTAGCCTGCAGTCTTGTTTTAGACTGAAGTCAATATTCTTACTATCAATCATATGGTTACGAAAGAGCCTAAGAAAGGACAAGTTTATCTTAAACACAAAAACAATGAACTAGTAAACAATATTTAATATAAGTATCAAATGTTGTTTTACACATTCAGTTTTCTCCTCTGATCATTAATTTTCATATACTGTATATTTTAGGTTAGCATAGACTTTGATAAAGACATGGTACAACCTGCAGATAACATTAAGCTGACAGTAAGAGCTGATCCTGGGTCAAAGGTAAACGTTCTAGCCGTAGATAAAAGTGTACAACTTCTGAAAACAGGAAATGACATCACAGCTGATGATGTAAAATCTGAACTGCAGTCATATGATTCTACTTCTGGTTTCTTTCCTTGTGATTGGTTCTGTTGGAGATGGCCAATGCCTGCCAGTGGAGATGATACCACTGATGTTTTCAGGGTAGGTATTTTTATTATCTTCGGGGTATGTCTTTTATTATCAATTTAATGAATAAATGAATTCAATCATCTATATATACCATTTAAATGTATGGCTTTTAACTGTGGTATAAGCAAACATATTCCATTCAGGTGATGGCATTAAACGTCGCCGATTTTTTTCTAGACCTATTTTCAAATTTTGGCTACCTGTTCCTGCCATGACAATGAAAACATGTGTACATGGAACATAATTTAAATCTACAGATGCAATTTCCATCATTTTGGTATATACTTGTACCGACACAAAGAGCGATATGAAATTTTCTGTATAATATGTACAGTGCCATCATGAAAGAACAGTTAGAACTAATTCTAATGCGTGATTTTTGAAGTGTAAAAAGTTGTTTGAAACTCGTCAGTGCCTACATGATTTGTTTAAGTAATGCAAAACATTCAGCTAACAGTATAAATTCAAGTTTTCATTACAAATTTCAGAATGCTGGACTAGTTTATATAACTGATGCTCTTGTGTATGATCATGTTGAACGTAAGTATATTATGTTAGAACTTGTTTCTTAGTAGTTTAGGCCACTGGCACCAGAGTCCTTATTATTTGAAAATGAATATTATATTTATACTTTTATTATAAAATATTATTTCAGTTGATAAATAAACACATCCTTGTAAAGGTCTCGTATATGCTATCATAAAATATAACAATATAGGAACGATTCATACATATATCGTATATATAAGTATAATCATATTGAACAGTTTTTTCAACAAATTTGTTTTAAGCATAAATACCAATGTTTTTGTCTAATTGTAAGCTAAGTCTCTGTTGCCAGTGTTTAAGGCACAAAAAAGTTGATATAATATTTTTCTTGCTTTGTAACAATTTTTTGACTTTGCTCTATTAAAATGTTGATTTTATCAATGTTTGGAACAAACTATGTCATGCAATTATATAATCATATCACATCTTATTGTTTTTAGTAATTAATTACTAATTATGTCTGTTAAAGAGTATGAATCTATATCTAATGATTTATCATATCTTTACAAAAGAAATTATATGTTTATAAAAAATAATTTCAAATGATAAAATGGCGACAATAACTATTGAATATACATAGTGTTTTGTGAACATATGAAGCCTAAAACAAAGCTAATAATAATCTATACATACAGGATAGCTACATTTCTGTTGATCATTGTTTTATTATTTTGCCACAATCAAGTGTGTTTATTAAACCAAATGGTGCTTTAACAAAGTCTTTAAATGTAGCCAAATAATGGGAGATAAAAAATATTCGTATTTTTATCAATTAATGTGGGCTTTAAATTTAAACCCTGAACAAATCAGAAGCATAGAAATAAAAATTAAATGGAGTTCATCACTATAGACTTAGGTATAACTATATGAACATATTTCATATACTGTTCAGTTTTCTTAGATTCTTAGTTCTTATTAGCTGTTTGTAACAATGACACTTGCAAAATGTAATGAATACATACAATAGAGTCAATGTCTATGCTTTCAATGTGAGATATCGGTTTCCATCATATTGTACATTGAAATAAAACAATGTAATTCCCCAAAACATGGCTATGATGATCTGTTGTGGCTCATTTACCTTACCTCTAACACCACTCTTTCTGTTGCATCTTCATACATTTTTACATAAATTTCTAATCCTTTCCAAGCTTTCTTATTTTTTTCTTGTGCATGGCTAAAGAATTGTAAACTTCCACTTGACTTCATTGTTATATCTAACATAGATGTAGTAACCAAATACTCCAAATTTCCCTAAGCCTCTTGGTCTTTACCCAAAACTGTTCCATGACAATGTGCCTTGTGCTAGTTTTAAGCTGTACTAATATTTCATTCTGAAATCAATTTTTGTTATAATATATAGCTTGGGGTGGTCAAGTGTTTGCAATGCCAATGAGAAGAGGAGGAGCAGTCATGGCTTTCGCTGCTGGCTCTGGTCCAATGCCAGAAATGAGCAATATGAAGAAAGTTGACAGAGTACGAAAAATGTTCCCTGAAACATGGATGTGGCAATCTGCTGTATCTCCGTATGTTTGCTTTATTTTGTTTGAATTGAATAGCATGGTTTTGGTTTTGGCTTGGGGAGTATAGGTACAGAGGTTGGTTCAAGAATGGTGCTTGTGGCTTTTTGTTTGTCGTTATGGTCTTGATTGGCTACAAAAGCATAAGATTTGATGTACCTTCATACGTTTATGTAAATGGTAGCCCTGTGTTTGTGTTTGCTTTATTCATATACATTGACATTTTTGCATGATTACACTGTTTACTTGCTCAGCTGCTTATTATCATTCATTTTTGGGAAACATTCCACATTTCACAAACCATAATCTCCTGAAACGAATGCTACTTTTCCATGTCTTTCCTTCCCATTACTGTCATGTTACTATTGAAGAGATGCCACATACCCACGTTGTTCAGGAAAACATGTTTTCTTGCTTATTGTGAATCACATCCATGGCCATGTTTGTTTTTTAAATGTCAAATTTATATTACATATTACTCCTTTCTGTACTCTTGTAGAACACATGCAATATTACCTAGTTAAGCACATATCCATGTTTCAAAAGGAATCTTCATGACTCTAAAAATCTCAATCTATTTAACTCTTGTTTAATTCAAAATCATAAATCTATAACTAATTGATCAAGCCATTTGTAATTTATCAGTATCACATTCAAATAACCAGAGTGGTTACTTTTTTGTAAAAGTATTTTTCTGTAATAGACACACTTGATCATAGAATAATTATTGAACATTGACCTTGAGAAATTTAGAAGACATAAACTACACTTCACATTTAAAATGTTTGTGCAATAAAGTTCATGGTGTGTACTGTGTAGTTAATGTTTTGTCTCAACTTTAGCATTTAAAATGATCCATATCAATACATGTATATGGTAAACAATTTTGTCAAGTCTTTTATTATCAGATATAATAGATTCATACACTTAATTTATGCATTATTTGGTAAGCTTTGTAAACAATTTTATACCATTCCTAAACATAGTAATTATTTAGTAATTGAATAATTATAATGATTAACACTAAGAATTGATGTTAATGATCAATAATAAATGATGAATTTAAATGATTAATTCAAATAAATAATTCTAATTTTGAAGTTGTTATTATCATTATACAAACAATTAATTAGTCAAATGATGTATCCTCAGATATAGATTCATTCACTTTAATGCATAATTTAGTAAGTTTTATACGCAAGGTTATTCCATTCATAAACATAGAACTAATTGATTATTTCTTATGAAATTTGTTTTATGATTATGCCTAAAGATAAAATTTAATGATTAGATATAATGATAAATTCTAATGATTAATTATGAATGATGATAACAGGGTTCGTAGGAAGACCAATGCCAATGTTTCGATCAATGGCTGCTAATGTTGTGTTTGATTCACCTATGGCTGATATTAAGATGAAAGGAGGTTTCCAGACTGCAAAACGTGTCAGAAAAATGTTCCCAGAAACTTGGCTATGGAAATCACAAACTGTTGAGTATGTAGATGTTATGTAGGATGCATTGTATATCAGTTTATTCTTTGTTTAAGGTTTACCATTACTAATTCTACAAATGTACAGTGACCTTCAAAAAATCATTGGACAAAATTTTGTTTTTAGGGTAAATATATTAACATATACCCATAAAAAGAAACAAAGAGTCATTTGAGCAAATTCCAAAATCAACATTAATTAGTTTATTCATATGATTTGAGCTATGTAACACGAATAAGCATTAATTATAGCATAATTACTTGTGGTATGCGTGATGAATTTTTCTCAGAATTTCATTTGTTCAAATAGTTTTGGCAGACATTTCATAAATCTTGTTCAATACTGTCAGATCAGCAATAATATAATAATCAAGTGTACAATCTGGCTTTGATAAAGTTTTTTCCTCACAATGTCATTACTAAAAATGTTAGCTCGGAAAATGTTGGCACTGATTAAGTAACATTAGAAATGGTAGACCTTATGTTAAAATAGAAGTTGGTGATAGGAATATATAAAACTATTATTATCTCTCACTTTTACGTTCCACCTTCATGCAGCAGCAATGTGGTTAGAACGTCATTCTATGAACTTTGATGGTGGAATGGTTATGGAAGACATGGTAGCTATGGGAGGTGGTTTTGGAGGCCCGTTGCCTGCTCCTCCTGGTTCCATGGGTAACTTAATGCCTGTTAAGAAAGTGAGAACATTGTTTCCAGAGACATGGATGTGGCAATCTCAACAAGTCCTGTATGTCTTAGTATATATTGCATAGTTTTATGTAGCAAATATCACTGTAGCATTTGATTTTCACATTTTTAAAAGTGCATGTATGCATGTTTTACTATTAGTCTGCGCAAGAATATGTATAGGATTTATAAATTAATGAGAGTTTCTGTTTATATAAGGCTATAATGGATATTTTTATCTTAAATTTCATGTAATGATGTAAAATTTTAGAATGTCTTTTCAAAAGAAGGTTTTGTTTAAATAGTAGACCTAGTTGTCTGTATGGAATTCTGTCCAATCTCAGATTGGTCCCTTTCCAACATTAGTTTTGTAATACACATTATTTTTCCACCCTGAACTCTGTTTGATAAAAAACAATTCTTCTCATGCATACTTGCTTATTTTGAAATTGCATATCAGATTCTGTTTGTGAGGGTGCCCTGAACTGCCCCTCCCTGTTTTATTTATGAAGTTTCTTTATTATGTGTCTACAGATATTTTCTATCAACTTACATTTTATAAAATTAACCATAACCTCATGTTTGAAACTAATAATTGTATTATTTACCGCCGGCCTGAAGGCCGGTGGTATATTGGAGTCGTTCAGAAACTGATGACCATGGTAGGAGCAGTTCATGTTTCTTTTACTTGCGTCCTCCTTTTTATCATTTACAAATATTGACAGTGCTAAATTGTATTAATTTTTCGTTTTATAGTACTGCAATAAAATTTCGTGCTTTTTGGGGGCATTTTAAAAAACATTTTATCCTTAATTTATATTTTAAGCCATTGTAAAATACCTGCTCCCATAAATTGAGGTTCAGGCTAAAAAAAAACACGTACCGTACGTATTTCACCCACGTCTCCGTGAACAGATTTGCTATAGACTCATGGTAAATAAACAAGTTTATCGTATACGAAGCGCTAAATGCATGATGTAAAATCTGGCAGGTTTATGTATACATAAATTTCATTTCTTAAAAACATTTATATATCATGTTTAAAAGGAGTTTCTCAGAGAAGTTGCTAATCATCTTCTCTTTTAAACCCTGGTTTAGACTAAAACACGTAGACATGCGAGTACATTTTAGTTAACATAAATTTATTGCTGTAATTAGTGGCCAATAAGCCATACTTTTTAAGTTTGTAAAAAGGAATAATGTATTAATTAGATAATGTAGTAAATATATAGATTTATAAACTGTGCCATTTAATCATGGGAACACTTCACATGTTCTGTATTATACCTCAGAATACAGAATTTTGTACTTTTTTTGCCGCATATATCTTTGTTTTCTCTTTTGATTTATGTACACTTAATATAACCACTATCTGGCGGTATTTAATGCTTTGCATTAATCTTTTCTTGTGTTAATCTTTCTTTTGGTCATTTGCAAAAACTATACTAACTGAGCACTCTGGTCGCTTCTGAAATGTATGGTAGCATTTAGTTATTTCGTGATTGTTTTTTTTTTCATTATTTGTTTAAAATCTTTTATTTGTAATATGTTTACTCACAAACCCTGAATAAAGATTATCTATAAGGTAATTTACCTATAAATTATACAATTAGCATACCATTTCTCCACAGATTCTCAGTTATCATTGATTTTCATTATCTTGTAAACCATTAGCAAATACTGAAAACTTAATAAACAAAATATTTTACCTGTATAAATGATGCCTCAGCTACATGTTTTTTTAAGTAATTTGCTTGATAAATTCATACTGGAATCCATGATTGTACCAAAATTGGTTTGGTTACGTTGAAGTAATTTAAATGTATAGAGGTCTTTTATTGTCAAAATAAATGTTGCAGCCATCATCCTACTCACTGTCCATAGAAAGCGCTAGACTCAAGCTTTTAATCTAGTAATAACCACAAGTCTGCTCCCTGACTGACTACTACCCTAATTAATACAGAGGTAGGTGGAAGAACGACCATAGAAAATATTTCATGACTAAACCTCACCTTGCATGCAGGTCTTGCCCAGGAATGGAATCCACGACCTAATGACTCCTGGTCAGATGCACTATTGACTGAGCCAAACTAGTAGTTCAATGTAATGATAATCATGTTTTATATATATTTGTCATATAACAGAAGTAATGGTACGGTAGAATTTCAAGATAAAGTTCCTGATACAATCACCTCATGGATTGCAACAGCATTTGCTGTACATCCACAAACTGGACTTGGTGTCACCGAAAATTCTGCTGTGGTAAATAACTACTTTTGATTATACTTTTGTTACTATAAATAGTATCATGTAACTATTAATAGAAACAAGTTACTTATAATAGTAACAACTTCCTATTACATGTAATAGGAATTACTATCTATAAATAGTAACATCTTACTATAAATAGGAATGACTCTCTATTAAGTAATCTATTATATATTAATATAATATATTAAGTAACTTATATATAAATTATTTATATATAAGTTGTTACTTAATAGATAGTCATTCCTATTTATAGTAAGTTGTTACTTTTTATAGATAATAGTAAAAAATAGTAAAAACTTAATATGAAGGGAAACAGAAATGCTGAAAATTCTATTTCATGATAAATACAAAAAAACTTAACATTATAGAAAATAACAGGTTATAGATGTTTGCATCTGAGTGTAAAATGTTGCAAATATTTTAAGGGAATTTGCCTCTGACATATTTTGTGCTAGTTTAAGATTTCTTGTGAGAACAAGGCTTTGTTAGGTGTTCTATACATACCAAATATTGATCGTTTATATATGTCATATTTTTATAGTTGAAGACGTTCATGCCATTCTTTGTTAGTGTACAAATGCCATACTCTGTTGTAAGAGGGGAGAAAGTTGTATTACAAGCTAATGTATTCAATTATAGTCCTAACCCATTATTTGTAAGTATACTTAATTCATTGTTTTGTATTTACTTCTAATTGTTCTTTGTATACTTTATTCACTGTTTTATATTAATTTTTAATTGTCCTTTGCCCTATTGGTAATATCTTATTGTAAAGTTACAGTTATTTCAAAGCTATTTCAGCCAGACAGGGGATATATTTTCTAATTGTTCCTACTGGTTGTAGAAATAGTGTTTATTCTAAAGCTGAATCTAAAGCTTGACCTACTGCATGCATATTGTCCCAGGTTTTCACTCCTACACTTTTCTACTATTCCTTATTTAGAAAAAGTCACTTTGAAACACAAACATTCTGATGTCCCCCAGTCCCATTTTCTGCCACACTATCCTCAACTGAGTTCTTAAAAGAGTGTTTGCTTGCATTACTATAATTCAAAGGCATGGGATCACTCCCGGATTCTGCGACTGTGGCTTCTGGTATTTGGTTAATTTAATATGATATTCAACAATTCTGCTATAATTTACTGAATTTGTTTATTATGAGGGACAGAACATGTGTGATAAAATGTTTTGTTTTCTTTAATCATCATTTTGAAATAGTGTGAAATTGCAAGTGTAAACATAAATCTATAGATAGATGATATGAAATATTTTTTATTTATGTAAATATGTATATTTCAGGCATATGTTTTATTAAAAAGAAATCCAGATTATGATAATGTACATATAACATCATGGTGGACAAGTACATATCCTGCTGATGTTGCTAGATTTGTTAGGGTAAATATATCTTGTTATGATACAGAAAAGAAATAAAACCAGCAACAAGCTATAATGAACAAAACAACAAATTTATTTAACAACAAAATTTTATTAAAAAAATGCAGACAGAAGAAAATGTATAATTGAGTAATACGTTCAAGATTCTTCCAGAATGTTCTTTCAACAAAACTTAATTTAAAAAACGATGCAATAGCATATAACAATGTATTGTATACAAGTGAGACAAGTTTATGACATTTTAGAAATTTCTATTGAAGAGATCATGTAACATTGTTTTTGTATATCATATAGTGCATAACAATCTAGAGGCTATATTGTATTCTTATAATAATGACTTTGTAATTCTTGTTAAACATTTTAAGTAACCGGAGCAAAGTTTGCTGATGTGATGTTCTGTTTTATAAATTATACAGCTTGATCTATTGGCTCTAAATATCATTTGATTAAATATTTCAAAGAATCATTCACTGCCATTGGTATAATGATATAATAAATTAAGTGCAAGGCATCTAGGCCATTTTCTATTTCTTTTTCTTGTACGATTAGATAGTAATTCTTTTTATTTCTTTCTATTTACATGTTGTTTTTATGATTGAATTAAATATGCCACGCCAATATAAAAAAAATCATATTACACAAAAGAATGTGAAATTGCTAAGTCATTTGCCTTTTTTTTTTAATATAGCCCATATTTATTTCAACTCTCTAGCTCAGACAGTTATATGTTGTTTCTCTATATATATTCAGATACCATCTAATGGAGCAGCTGCTGTATATTTCCCTATTATACCAAAGAAGATTGGTAAAATACCTATACAAATACATGCACAATCTTTATATGCTGCTGATGCCATAGAGAAACAATTATTAGTTGAAGTAAGTATAAATTGTGCTCTTTTAGGGGTTTGACAACCAAAGATTAGATTTTCTTCCTAATTGGAGTTGAGTTTTGGATAAACTATAATTTTAAGCTTATTCACTGTTATTATCATTCTAAATCATAAATATTTTACTTATAAAGACCCTCCACCGGATGTATTGATTCTGTCATTAGCATTAACTGATATTGCCTCAAAAAGAAGATACATAAATGTTTTCTTCACAAAAGATTTATATGTTATAGAATTAAACCTGCGATTATTGCACTTGCACTGCCTTGCCTTCAAGCTACCTGTTATAGTGACATGGTAGATTGTCCACTTATGACTTGAGAGGTGGAAGGTTCGAATCTTAGTTCAGAATAAGGATTTTTTAACAGGTTACACTTAATTTCTTTTTTAATTTATATTTTTATTACAGCCTGAAGGTACTGCACAAGAATACAATGTACCAGTATTAATAGATTTAAAACAGACACCAGACTTTAAAACAACAGTACCAATATCATTCCCACCAGCAACAGTGAAAGGTTCTGAAAGAGTTAGAGTTACTGTTATAGGTGTGTATAGTTATCTTACTTATCTTGAATACATGTCTGAATCTAAACTCTGTATGGACTTGTTGAAGACCATAATGTTGTAGGTTTGTCTTTCCAAGAAAAGCCTAGGAGCCTGTATAGATATATGGTTACTTGTGGTATGTTTTCAGTTTATACTGTTGTCTGGTATATCACAGGAGCTTGACGTTTTATATCCTTGTTTGAAAAAAGAATGTCAAGCTCTTGTGGGAACATGTAATCCACTTGTTTTGTTACCATATAAGAGTATGCTGATAGTGCAAAGCCTTGACATTACTGTTGCTGCTTTGTCAGGCATTTATGACAGCCATTGATCTCATGGTCATTGTATGTACCTACCCAGCTATCATTCTCGTACACAGAGGTTATTAAGATTCTCAAAATTTGGATACAGGAATGTCCTGAGATAAACCGTTGTATTGTAAAAAAAATGTATTCGATACATATGTATTATAACAATTTATGGCACCAGTCCTTGCATTTGATGAAGACATACAAGCTGCATAATGGTGATCCTCTTGACAGGATTACGTGGAGGACATATGATAGAAGATCTAGCTGGCTGCTGCCTACCTTAGTGCCTGGGACACTGGGATCTGATGACAAGTAAACTATCAGATTTGATTTGATTTATTGATTTGTCTTTAGATTTGCTAGATCACCATAATATGATTCACACACATATATATATATTTCAGGTGATTTGATGGGACCAAGTATCAATGGTTTAGATAGTTTGTTAAAGATGCCATATGGTTGTGGTGAACAAAATATGTTAAATTTTGCACCAAATATTTATATCACCAAATATCTAGAAACTACCAATAACTTGGATCAAAATATCTTTGATAAGTCTAAGAATTATATGGTAAAAGGTAAGACAAATATATTATAAAGTTTGAAAGTATTACATTATATTTTAGAATTATATGTTTCATTTAAGAATGATATAGTTTAAATTATGAATTATATGACTGAATATAAAAACCTTGCAATGAAACATAATGATTATGAGATTAGATTTTGAATTATTTTATTAATTCGAATAATTATATGATTAAAACTGAGAATTATTTGAAACTTTTATGATTAAATAAGAAAATTATATGATTTATTATAAGAATTATATTATTAAATCTTAGATTTATTTGAGTAAACATGGGAATTATATTATTAGTCCTGAGAATTATATGATTAAACATGTGCATTATATAATTTGACCAGAAAATTAAATAATTAACCTGATAATCATATAATTAAATCTCAGAACTATATGATTGAATCCATGAATTATGTGATTTAGCATGATAATTTTATAATTACATCTAATGATTAGATGATAAGTACTTTTTATTGATGTATGAAACTTTTGACAAAAAATGAATGAAAATAGATGTGAAAATGTCAGCAGGGACTACAATTTATGATACATATAGAATATATTTACAAGAATGATAAATATATATAAATACTCTATTCTGTTTTTAGGTTACCAGAGAGAATTAACATACCAACATTCAGATGGTTCATTTAGTGCATTTGGTGAGAGTGATAAATCTGGTAGTACTTGGTAAGTTATCTTTATTCTCATTGGTGGACCAATAGTTAAATATCCAATCACAACTCTTGTCTCTTTGTATTTTTTTATCTTTTCCTTAAATTTTTATTACCTCTTATCTGATTGGTCAAAATAACTTAAACTCACTAAATACTAAATTCTGATTGGTTTTAGATAGTCTCCAATGTCTCCAAAATGTGATTGGTAAGACAGAGCAGGAAGAGAGAAAACTTCAGGAATATAATATCTTTGTACATCTTATTTCTACCTGACATTTTGTATTGTTTTCATTTTGCTTGTCTTGAAGCATTATACAATATACAGTTCAACTGAACACCAACCATTTTTATTCAAAATATAGTTTCAAAAGCTGATGAATCACAAACAAATAAAAACATCATCATTTTGAGACAAGTTTTTACATTTTTCATCATTTATGTATCATTACATCACTTTCTTGTATTGACTTTCGTTGGTGGTCAAGAAATTGTTATCAAATGTTTTGTGAAACATATAATTCTAGCAAATCTTTGGTTCAGCTATTTTGATATATTATTTGTCCTATCTTGCAGGTTGTCAGCTTTTGTATTGAAATCATTTGTTCAAGCTAAACCATACATATTTGTTGATGATAAAGTTTTACATAAGACTATCTCATGGCTTCTACAACAACAAAACACTAATGGTACATTTAATGAACCTGGACGTGTTCTTCATAAAGAAATGCAGGTAAGTAAACCAGGAGTGTATTTGTTATTTATACTATATGTTATTAAATAAGTAATTTGATATAGGTCCTGTTATTTTCCAAGAGCAATTATATTGGCAAGATCCAGGCTGAAGGCCCTTAAACAGATTTAGGCCCTGTTTTCAGTTTATTTAACAGGTTTTGCAGTATTGTGCAGTGAATTTGCCATTTGCAGGGCAAATAACTCATTGTTATCTAGTAAAAAATGATATTTTATTTGAATTAAAGTCTTCTGTCCTATATGGAGGAAGCGTTAAGGATTAAAGTCATTGTAATTCATGATACTTTTTATATTCATAAATTTCTGGAATTATGTCCCCTAATATGTTATTGCAAAAGTAGTTTCATGGAATTATCAATCTAAGACAATGTTTACACCATTTGCCTTTAGATTAATGTATGCTGTATAGTGTTAACATAAGCAATTTTAAGCTTTTGATTTTATAAGACTAAATTAGTTTGATTGAGGCTTACTATAAGAAAACAAAATATAATGTGTATTATGCTATTCAAATATAACTATTTATATTCCCATTTTTAGGGTGGTTCTATTGCTGGTGAGAGATCATTGACAGGTTTTGTATTGGCTGCTTTATTAGAGGCAAGATCTGTTGAAGGGGTAAGTGTAATATTGATAGTATACATGTAGAAATAGATATGTCTATTTATGATGGATTTGCCATTTAACCAGCTAAACAATGATGTGTGATTGTTAATTGACTTTAACAGGATAAATCAAAGCAATATGCTTTTTACAAATTTTTACCTTGTGGTTCTCTTATTTGACAAATTTCACCATACCTACTATAATTTAAATGTATTTTACTTGTTTTCATGTGTCATGAACAATGTTTAATTTTGAAAGTTATATATTTTTTATTATTACTTCTTCAAAATATGATATAAATATACAATAGTAAATTATTTAATTAATGATTTAATACAGAATGAGCTTATATTTTTTATTTTAAACTGAGATTTTAAGAATAAAGTGTGTTGTTTTGTTACAATTATATTATTGTACTGTAAACATCTGCTATTAGGACCATCAAAAACAATTTTCTTAACAATAGAATACTTTTAATACAGGAGTCTTTTTCTTCTACAATTAACCATAAAAAATGTCATTATTTTCAATAGCCATGGTCTTATAGCTATTTCCAGAATGTACCTGTCTATTAGTGTATTTCTTAAATCATTTTTAAGTAGCATGAAGTAATTTTTCTCTGGGCTTAACATAGATTTAATGGTTATGTAGTTTTTATTATTAAAATGTTGCATTATCCTGCATAATGTGTATAATGTGGTTATGGTTCGAAGGTTTGGTTCCCCCCACCCTAGAAAAAATCCTGGATCTGTCCATGAATTTATTGTACTAAGACAATCATAACTTGTTTGATTTATTGATATAATATAGACTATTTGACATATTTTCAGGTAAATGCTAATATAACAGACGCTGTAGCTTTGTCTACACAATATTTAATAAATGAACTACCTAAGATGACTGATGTATATGAGTTAGCTATGACAAGTTATATCCTAGCATTAGCTGGTCAACCAGGTAGTCAGGCAGCAATTCAAGCACAAAATGCCATAGCTAAACTTCAAACACTTGCTACCACTGAAGGTATAGTTCATATAGTCAATATTTTTACTACTATACAAATTTTGTATTTGCTCAATCCATCTTGAAATAAGTCTTTAAAACTTAACTATCTCACTCTTAAGTCCAATTCCTGGTCTACCAGTATTAAGCAATGAGGATAAATTCCTTGCTCAAGGTAACAACAAAGTGATTTTTTGAATGTGTTTTGAACCAAATAGAGGTACTATGTTTGTAAACCGATTATTTAAAGTAGTAGCCAAAATCTTTTAATGGGTGTCTTGAAAAAATATCAGGGTCTATATCAAATCACTTATTCAATAACATATAATATTATCTTAGGTGGGTCAAGACAATGCTGTTCACCATCCGTATAAACATTTGCTATAATATATATGTTAATTATATTTTTATTGTTATAATTGTAAAAATCATCAGATTGATATGCAGTATAATAATAAAGCACTTGTCACCCGGTGGCTGGCTCACTCTGTATAACACAAGTCTACTATCTATTATCCGTCCTGTAACTCATTCTAATTCATGTAAGAAACTTGTCACTCACTAGCCACAGTATGTGCCTGATGACTGATTAATGGCTAAATCTAGAGATTTAGCCTTTACAGGAACAGTCAGTAGGTTGACCGATCCTTGAAATATGACTTATATAACTTGTTGCTATGGTGACCCAAAAAAAATACAATTGGTATTTTCATCGTTTAAGGTGGTATGAAATATTGGAAGAAGACAGATGCCCCAGTTAAACAGAACTTACAACCCTGGGAGACTAACAAAGGACAAGCATTAAATGTAGAATTAACAGCATATGCTCTCCTAGCACTGGCTGCCACTGACAATAGACAAGATGGTATATTAGTTCTAAAATGGTTGACTAAACAGAGAAACCCTGAAGGTGGATTTGCTTCAACACAGGTTTGTTAAACCTTGATTTGACTTATTGTACTTATGGTGATGGTGATTTACGTAGTTAGAACAAAGGATAATAAACATCAGACACAGTTACAGGATTGAAGTGTGCGGTTTTTTTTGTTATGCCATTACCAACAGTTTACATGTATGTTATAGTAAAGCAGTTATAAGAAATTTAAATAAGTTGAACAAACATAATAATAATAATAATAACGACTTTATTTATTGTGGATAACATATTTGGTGTAAACCAATTTTCAATATGGTCCACACAGATATTTACAATGTACATACATAATAACAATTATAGAGAAACAATAGAATTAAACATACTGAAAATTTACATGCAAATTAGAGTTCAAATATATAAACATACAAGAGAGGTAATTAAGTATCTTATTAAGAGAAATTGCATCTGCATCACTATAAAGGTGTATTTGCTTTAACACAGGTTTGATAATCTTCATGATATTAAATACAATGTATACAATTTAGACAAATTGAAACAGATTTAAAAACTGGAATAATCCTGATAAGGAAATTATGACTATGATCCGGTGGTAAGTACTTTGATATCATTATTGATTGCTAGTGAAACAATGTAATCACTTGACAACATTGCTCCTTTATTAATCCTTTGATTATGTATAAATTGAAAATTAGCCTTATATTATATTTCACTATTTCAGGACACAGTTGTAGCATTACAGGCTCTTGCAGACTTTGCTTCATTGGTATATTCTAAAGATTTTAATTCTAAGATAACTGTTACTGGACCTATAGAATCAGGAATATCTACCAACTTTGTTGTCACTCCTGAGAATGCATTAGTTCTACAGAGTAGAGAGGTAATGGCGGGATCTTATTGTACTACAAATCGGGGCTTAGCGCAAAACGGTCACATCTCACTCTTTTTTAACTTGAGTTACAACTATTTAGTGCTAAGCCTCCCCCCCCAAAAAAAACATTAAATGTTAGAATAAATTCTTATGCAGAATTTCTACACCACTATAGATATTCTACAAAAATTTTACATTGTACATATTATTTTGTTTATTCAACATCTGTCCATATGTTAAAAAGAATTGTCTCTCCTGATTGTGTATCCTAATCTTTAAAGCTTGGAATCTTAACAGGTTTTTGATTCTTTAAAACTGTGGTTTTGAAATATTTCAATATACATTTACTTAAATAAATTAAGTATATTTTCTTATATTATCATTTTATACCACATTCATATAGCACTCTTTTCATATTGAAAAGTATTATGTTCAAAAGTCTTAAAAGTCTTTTGTATCTGAGGATTTTTTAACATTTTATAATAGCATTTGTCAAGAAAGTTCATCTAATGCATTTACTTAGTTAGTAGATAAATTCACTTGCAATAAAGAGAAAACTAGTTCCTGCCACATTTTAATACAGCAAGGTATTGAATTAAAAGAACATTTTTATGTATTTACACTTTAAGTATTATTTTAATTCTGATATGTATAAATATTTATTACAGTTACCAAGCAACATAAGTGAAGTAAATATAGCAGCCACTGGCACTGGTCTTAGCCTAGTTGAGGTTTGTTATACATATTTTCATTTTCCTACATGTAACAATGCATCATTATTTTGATTAAATTATCTTTTGCAATTATACTAATTTTCAAGCAATTAGTAGAAAAAGCTCTTGAAATAATTAAAAAAATTAACTAAAGTTTTCAAATTGTCTGTAAATGTCATATATTTTTCAAACATGAAATTTTGTAATAATTTCTTCAATGATTCCTCTTGATTTTGGTACTTTCTTTTTCTAACTAGTGTTTTTATGTTTGTAAGAGAAATTTCATCCATTCCCTCCAACCTGGTAGACTATTTAATGATACAACTCAGTTGGGCAAGCCAAGTCTTCTCTGTGAGCTTCCACAGTATTTACAATAAAATTATTGTACCATAATAATATATGATATGAAAATGAAAAGTTTCATAAAAAATAAGTAAAATAGGTACAAAATTAGTAAGACTGCTGCAAGTATCTGAGTACTCGGATATTTGCGATTTCGACCAGAAAATTGAGTACGAATATTCGTCACATCCCAAATCCTACCACTGAAAACGAGCCACACTTCTAATGAAAACTTTGATTTATGTAGGGATCGTAATATCTTGTGTCAAAATTTTTATTGAAACACATTTAAACAGAAATGTTATCACTAAAAATTCCCATAAAAGGTCTGGTAATAGAAATGTTTAGAGTACATGGTTATCCATATACTAAAAGCATCTGTAATTTTTCACTTATTTTTGTTATTATATGAGTGCTACTCCATTAACAAGTGATTCGTGGTTCGATTCGTGAATCGCTTCACATGAATCTATTAGGATTGGATTGCCACTAGCTCGACAATCCACAGCCCTAAAAATTAGGCAACAAGAACAAATAGAGCTTGCCATACAATTGGGTAATAGTAATGTTTACATGTACAATATTTAAATGTATATATTATAGGTTGCTGTATTTTATCATATTGATCGTGATGATGACGTTCCAAGTTTCAATGTTAAAGTAACTTTACCTGAAGAATCAATAAATCATTTTATTGTACAAGTTTGTACAAGGTATGTAAAAGACTTTTATGTAAAATCACTTTTTGCACTTTTATAAAGAATTTAATTCCATAATCAACAAACTATTACATGTATTAAAAAGATTTTACTAGGTTAGAAGTTTTAATGGCCAAAGTGAACTGATTGGCACTTTTCTCTGACTGAAAAAGATTTGTTTTCTTTAATGCACACTTTAGGCGTTCAGCAAAGGCTGAGTTATAGTCAAAAGAGTTGTTGCTTTAAATCATAAAGAAAAAGAAAAGAGATATATGCAACAAGGCTGTTTATATTTTCATGTATATGTTGATATGTTTGTTTGGTATATGCTAATCATGCCCTTAAACCTGAGTTAGGTAGAGTGACTGACATGCAAGCAGGAGGTTATGTAGGTCTATTTGTGCCAAGCAGTTCTGTTTCCTCCCACTCCTCCTATTACCAAGGAAACAAACCAATATTTATTATATTATACTATTATATTATATTTCAGCTATATACCAGAAGGTGAAACAGGTATGTCAGTTATAGAAGTAGGTTATCCCTCAGGTTTCTCAGCTGATAAATTAGGTATCAAATCAACTGATGATACTATATTAAAACGTATTGAAGATGGTGATAAGAAAGTTATATTATATCTAGATATGGTATGTTATTTATATCTTATTTTAATACATTCTAAAAAATATAAAATTTGGCTCCATGGCAGAATTTATTAAATTCACCAACTTCAAATCACTTTGGCCTCTTACTGATAGATGTTTGTAACTTTAGGTTTGAAGATAGGGCTGCTGGGATGTGTCCACCTCACCATTCAGTTAAAACTGTAAAAGTGTATTTGTTCTCTAGAATTAATACAGGACTGGCTCAATAAAATAATGCAAGGTATTTGATTATGTAGAATTAACGACCCATAATATATATGTAGGCCATATCAAGAAACGTTTATAAATGTTCATGTTTTATTGGTTTAACTCGCATAATTATATCAAACATTACATCAGTCTAGGAAATCGGATATGAAAGTGGTTTTCAGAACATCATTTTAAGAGCAAGCTCTTTATCTCATTTTAGAATTTTAGTGGCCGAAATGAATTTGTTGGCTGCCTGAACTTAAAAATGGTTGTCCCTAGCAACCTGACATTAATTAATTTTGAAGACTGTTATGTTATTATGTATTCCTATATAAATGTTTATATTACAGATTGGTAAACAAGAACAATGTTATACTATACCTATGGAAAGAATTGGTATGGTAGCTAGTGCTCAACCTGTACCTATCAAAGTTTATGATTATTATGAACCAGGTAGGTTACTTCTTACATATTATTAAAGCCGCCTTGCTATCTCAGTTGGTAGTACACAAGTCTACTGGTCAAGGGGTTTGATTCCCAGGCTGGGCATACTTTCATGGAGCTTGGTCATGAAATAATTTCTATGGCCATTCTCCCTTCTACTACTGATTCTTTATCATGTAGTGTAGTAATAAGTCACTGAAAGAAGAATACGCCTAGTAGTTGGTAAATAGCTAAATTATTTAGCCTTTTGCCTCCTGGAACAGTGAGTATGGGAACTGACCACAGTGATATACCTATTCAATGTGTTGCTAAAGCATTAAAACCCAAGAAAGCAAATGATCTTAGATATTAATGTATAATGAACACTTCATTATTAGAAGTGAGGACAACAATTGAAACAGGAAAATTTTCATGTCTTCCTTAGCATTGTGCTTGTCATAGACAAGAATTTTATATGTTTTATTCTAATTTCTAGACACATGCATTTTCACATTTAATGTGACATCATTTAGATTCGCACATGGATACATTGCTGTTATAATTACCCCCTTGTTTATTAACTTACTGGTCAAATTATATCTTTTCCTATATTGGAATCAAAATAACATACAGTTTTTCTATGTTTTATTGTAGAATCAAACTTATACACTAGTTTTGATGTGCTTATTTAAATGACTGGTGCTAAAGCACTTGGTATGTAATTATAGCACACAAAACTCATGCTTATGTTTTGTTATACATCAAAATGTAGACAACTGAATGTTACTTTCCATTAATATATATCATTTCATATACTTGAGAATTCAAATGTATGATTATTTCATTCTGGTATAAACTCATTTTTACCGTTACAATAAAAAATATTTGTACACAAAACCTTAAGAAGAATTTTGAACTTAGTGATTTTCAGCAATAATGTAAAAATATTTTAATAATAATTATATAATAATAATAATAATATTAATAAAGACTTTATTTATAGAGGCAACACAGTTAGGCAAAGCCCAATCTTTTCTGTGAGCCTGTTTGTTTTCATCTGTGCTTCCTTGGTAAGAAAATTCAAATTATATTTGCAAGATTTCCAAATTTGCAAACATACCAAGCACTATGTTAGTGATATATCAATGCCAACCCTCCCCTTTCTTAGAGATATCAAGTTTTCAAATAAATTTATACTATAAATATTACAGGAGATCATGTAACAACATTCTATGTACCAGAAGCTTTACGTAATTCTGATGTATGTGATGTATGTGGAACTGAATGTGATTTCTGTCAACAAAATAAAAGACCATGGGTATGTATAACAACTAATCTTGTTTCAACATGTCCTCATAGCTCTGTTTGTACCTTATATGGCTAGAATTCCAGGAATAGTGATCTCCATTCCTGAAGGACCTTCACTAATTTGTGTACCCTGTAGTTTGGTCCATTATTGCTTTCTGTGGCCATTGTCTTGCCTACTACTTGTGTTTCAAGGACTGTTGAATTTGTCAGCCAATGGCAAGATATGTGTATATGATTAGTACTGGATTGAAATCTTGGGTCTGTAGATACAGACTTATCCAAAGCCAGGGAGTAGGATGACTGGGTCCTTTGATATGAATAAAAAATGCCACAAAAGCGTAGGTAGCAACCTGTATGCAGCTAACACCATAATTACCAGTTGTACATACATTTGATTAAGAACCTTCATAAAATTAACATAACACAGACTAATTTTATGATAATTATTGTTTTCACTCTATTCCAGTGGTCAAACTAGATGTCATCATCCATGCTGAGATTACATAAATAGATAAAGGTAATATCAGGATGATCTATCGCTTTCAAGATTTAAGAGTATTTGATGCCATGGACCTAGTATATAACAAAGGGAACTAACCCAACTTTAAAAGGAATATAAATGTATTGAGTTAACTCCCTTTGATATCAAATAGTAATTTTGTGTACTTTTTCATGTAAATCTAGTCATAATTAACATGTTTTAAAATAAATGTGTGTATGAAATTGTCATTAATTTTCCTTAGCATCATACATGTATCTTATGTAATTCAATTTTATAATTGTTTTTTGTGTACTAACTATATTGAATGACATATACATGTACAATAATCAACATTGATTGACTTTATCTTGTTCGTGTTTTTATTTCAATTATTATAAAATACTGTATAATGGTTTACTTTCATCTGTTGCTTTATTTGGTAGCTTTAAAATTAAATCTAGAAAGTCAGTCACATAGTTTCCATGTATATACTAGTATATATATATTTGGAAAAAAAAACCGCCATTGCTGTTAAATTTACTCAAGCGCTTGCCAGATTTATCATTATATAGCGACGGGAAAAATTACCTACTAGCCCAACTGTATGAATTAAGTAATTACTAGCCTGACATGAAATAAGTAAATTTCAATTGCATATTCAGTTAACAATAGTCTTGGGTTGCAGGCAATGACTGAAAAGGGTTTGGTTGATGTTTAAACCTTGACAGTGAGGTTTATCATAATATACATATTATTTTATGTGACATTTAATTCTTTTGGTAAAAAACCACAAGTTTTTATATATGAAAGTAACCCTTTACACAGAATAGTGTTTCAAATAGAATTATATAATATTATTATTAAAGGTGTGAATTTTAATATTCATAATTTTATTTTTTTGTACAATTATTTCTAAAATAAAACTATAACACTTGAATACAGCACATCTTGTTTTCTATTCACCAATGTTACCAGTAACTTCAACATAGGATGAATACTTCTTATATAGAAGATTGATACAAAATTTTTGTGGAAGGGTATGACCTGCTATGGATGAGAATATATCAAAATGTCCGATTTAAAATCAAGAGGGCTAACCACTGCATCATGTCTGTGACTTCACATTGCCTTCTTACATAAAAAATGCAATCTAATACTCAGTTTACACAGAATAACATCTATAGACAAGGAGATAGTTGTGTATTGGTTTTGCTATCTATAATCTAGCTAGGAGCAGTGGTCCAGACTGCTGTATTGTACCAAGTTATTTCTATGCACTGGTATGCTGAATGGTGCAAAAGGAGCTCTCCTGACATCTATGGACATATGCTACTTTGAAGCAGGACAATTGCATAGTACTTTATTAACACACACAAGTGTTAGGTATGGATTTCTTTACATAACCGACTCAAGATTAATTCTGGTGGGCTCTATTTGGACAAAAAAAAATACAACAAAACCAATACAAGTTTTCACAATTTAACAATTTATTAGTAGTAATATGGCCATAACAAATAAATATAATAATAATAATAAATGACTTAAAATGATACATAGTACTGAGTAAAAACAAATCTAACTTTACATGACTGTACCAATTTATGTAAACCATGTAAATTCTAATATTACATAAGATGACTTATGTAAATTCTAATATTACATAAGATGACTTATGTAAACCATGTAAATTCAAATATTACATAAGATGACTTATGTAAACCATGTAAATTCTAATATTACATAAGAAGACTTATGTAAACCATGTAAATCCTAATATTACATAAAAAGACTTATGTAAACCATGTAAATTCTAATATTACATAAGAAGACTTATGTAAATTCTAATATTACATAAGAAGACTTATGTAAACCATGTAAATTCTAATATTACATAAGAAGACTTATGTAAATTCTAATATTACATAAGAAGACTTATGTTAATCCTAATATTACATAAGGAGACTTATGTAAATAATGTAAAATTCTAATACTCCATAAGAATACTTATGCAAACCATGTAAATTCTAATAATCACATTTATCAATCCTTGGGAAATTTTAATTACATATAATTCCCCTTTAAGCATGTTAATTGAATCCTTACAAATATCAGTCCATGTAAATTCAAGGGCTGAATGAAACACTATTGTAACTCTATTGGAAAATAAGGGAGTTACAATAGTGTTTCAATCAGCCATTGAAATAATGTAGTCATGTTAATTCATATTTAAATGATACAGTCTGGCAATGATCAAATTAGAATATTCTATATAAATTATTCTAATTATTATTATTATATAAAGACTATATTAATTACTAACATTTATAACTTGATGGCATTACATGTATAACATGACATAAATATGGCAATTATAGAATTATTGGTTAAAGAAATAATCAAATAAAAGATCTAGCAAACATTAGATTATGTTTACATTTATCATAATTTTCACTTTATTCTCAAAATGAATAAAAAGTCACACTTGTCAGACAACTATCAAGATCCCCTCCAAGGCCACCCGTGCTGAGTGGTAAAAGCAATGATTCCAGCTCTATGAAACAATAATGTAGGTTTTGAATATAATTCAAACCAACGTGAATATCGCTCTCTAATGATACATGTACTAGTCCATTGCTATAACCACTCTGCCACATTAGCTGGATCAAGTAAGTTATTATCTATTTTAAGTGGCAAACAGCAATATGTCTGATATTCTAACTAACTAGTAAACATAATTATGGCAGATTAATAAAATTGAACTTAGAAAAAAAGTGAAAATTTTGGAATAGAAAAATTACCTAATACATGTACATGAAATATTAAATCAATCACACAGATAGATGAGATGTTTAACTATAAGTATTATGATATATAATCGATGCATTATAAAATGAATTAGATTAAAAAACATTTAACAGTTGGAAACATTAGAACATTATATATAGATTATTTAACTGTCATCTTACCACCAAACTCCATATTCAACATTAACTTCCCTGGACCAGATGCATAGATATTGGTATCTATGTCTCTGCTTGAACCTATTTTATTAGAAAAAAATTGAATCAATGCTCCACATTGCATACAAATCTCTATGAAATTGTTAATACAGTTAGAATTTTCTTATAAATTATTGTAACAAAAATATCATGTTTTTCAGCAAGGATTACTAAGACCATAATATCTGAATACATTACTGTATCCTAGCCTGCAATTGACCATATTTCCTAAAGCTTACATATGTCCTTATAAGCCTGTTTTCCACAAAATAGAATTGCTTAGTAGTTATATAAATATACATTTCGTTTGATGACAGAGACTCCAAATGGAGTTAATACCAGCATTAAATGACTGCAACCTCAGCCACTGAAATACTAGTTTTAATTGTACACTTGGGTCCAAAAGTTTCTTTACTCATTTTAATTATGATATTTTTGTGTATACTTATACATAGATAACAAGTAAAGAAACTTTTGGGCCCCAGTGTATATACATGTCTTCAAACCCTGTGTTTATTATGTGTTTTTTATCAAAGAGCCCCCCCCTGTCCCACTGTTCATCTCTCAGAAAAAACAAAGATGACAATAAAATAATCAATACATAATGTACTAATCAAGCATCAAATTACAGTCACAACTAAAAACATATCTGTATGAAAATATGCCTAAATATAGCTATATAAGATACAAGAAATGTAATGTGGAAACCACATAAAAGCCAGATTTAAAAACTTTAATGCAAAAATTACAAAGGGAAATAATTCATAATAAAGCCAGGTAGAGTTGTGGTTACTTTCTAATTCTGTTCATCACATGGTATGTTATTATAGTATGAAGTTTCATAAAGATCTGACCATAAATGACAGAAATATATGGTAAAGAAAAACTTTTACACAATTGTTAGCGACACCAGACACATTTTTTGCCCTTTTTGCTCCACCCTAGCATTGCCATGGTAACTGGGATTAGGGTTTTACTTGCTTTTTCTGAAAGGCAGTCACCCAAGGAATAACTTGGCCAAGTTACATATCTGTCTATTGATTAGTAATGAAATTAGAGCATCTTGAAGTAGTCCTTGCGTGTCAAGGTGAAAAAAGGCTACTTTTCACACATGCTACCAGTAAAGGGTTAAAGATTACATGAAATTTCTGTACAAAAATACAAGAAAGTATCTACAGCTATTTTCATATTAGATAAATCTTCTGTCAATGAAAATACTCATGAATTCAATAAAGTAAATATTCACTAGTATTCTTACGAAGCAACACAACTGTAACAGATATGATTATGATTGGCACAAAAAGCTAAAATTTAGCTTAGAAAGAAATCATCAGCTACAAGTTAAACATATACTACACTATCATGGAAGAAAAGTAAAATGTAGAAAAATATGAAAAAAAACTATTATTTCTATGCTTAACTAAATATGTTTATTAATCCATCAGTACTAGAACATGGATAGAGATACAGTAACCTAAAACTTAACAGTCATCAGTCAATAACAGCTACAGTCAAAGTCATTTATCTATAAAAGTACAGTCATTTTTTAATAACAGCTATCTGGAAATGAGAGGTCCCTTGCAATTACAGTCATCTCTCAGTAACAGTCATGGGAAAACAAACAATTACCTTTCAATACCAGCCATTTTCCAAAAAGCTATCCATCAAAAATGGTCATTTCTGAATAACAGTCAATTATCAATAACAGTTATCTATCAAAAAAGTAAATTCTGAGTAACAGCTACGTTGCAATAACAGCCATTCCTCAAAACTGGCCATCTTTCAACAACAGCTAAAGTTAATATCTTACATGTTTTCCAATGAAAATGTCTCTTCACACCAATCTTTAGTCTTTAAAAGTCAATTTAAAATTATCCTGCTAGAGGGTTGTCTAGACCTCCACTGTATATTTACCAATGTAATACATATGCACCAACAAGGTGAAGAAACAAAATAACATGTATTTGAGTATTATATTCCATGATCATACAGTAAATCAATTACATGTACATACAGCTTAAGTCATAGTTTGTCACAAATGGAACTATAAAAAACTCTAAAGATTTGTAAGAAATATAATTCATTTTTGTTCACTGGTATTGCATTCATACATACATCCTTTGACGCTTTTCACAAAAAATCTTTTAATAATAAAAAAAAATCATTTAAGTCATAAGCAAGAAAAAAATCATTTAAGTCATAAGTCAATCAATTCCAAATATGTTTGAATTATGTAGAATATTGTATGCCTTTTGAATATCATATATGTGTAATAGTTATGCTAACTATCCTATTGAGTTTGAATTGAAAATTTATGAAATTGACTTACGATCACTTTTTCTTCAAAATTTTTGTGAAATAAACATCTGACATTCAGAGCAAAAATATGTCAAATATAAATTTGTGTCACCCTTCAACAATAACAGTTAGATCAATAAAACAACATACAGCAGAGGAAAGTTTAACATAAAAAAGTCATAAAAAATAAAATCATGCATAGTCAATTCTTAAAAACAAAATGAAACTTACAAACTTGTTTTTATAACAATAATAATCATAAATACAAAAAAACAATTAAAATGACACAACCATAAACTGAGTGATAACAACATACATAGGCTTATTGGGTTTGACAGATCTCGTTTACTCGTAGATTCAGGGCTTGACATTAAAGATTGTCCTGTAGTCCCTAACGACCTATATTTGGGTTCTAGCAACCTATTACTACTATTAAAGATATGGAAAAGTTAAAAATATAGCTGGTTGTTCTTTCGGGCAAACTAGTTTTAAAAAATTAGTGTCAAGCCCTGAGATGGATACAGTAAAGTAGAGAAGAGAAGAGGGGCTGGGGGTGCACAATTCTAATCAATTTTGTATTAAAGATGCATTATACTAATTTAAATTTAACATTTTTTGAATAATTGGAAAGGAACATCAAAACAAGAAAATTAAACCAAATTTTGAAATTTGTAAAATGCATTCATTGTTACTTTTATAAACCTTCATGCAAAATACAATATACACTGAGTAACTAAGTAACATTGGTTCACTATAATAATAATTAGACCTTTTTTAACAAGACAAACATAGAGATAAATTCAATTTTCCGCATGGAGCTCTAGTTCATGGAGTAGCAAGTATTTATATAAAGTTGTGACAATCAGAGTTTACTCCCTTGTTACAGTGAATATAGACTCAGCACATTCTCATATAATAATTGCATTATATCTCACAACATATTCAAACATAGTAAAAATTCAAAAACAAAATAATGATAAAAACCATGAAAAAAATACATATACTATACAATATAGGAGGAAAAATATAAATATTATTGCTAACTGAGGTCACATAGTAATGTATAGCACAAGCAACTAATATTCATATTCAAAAATAAAAGTGTATGTAATTCCAATCTATTAACCTGCCCCTATGAATGTCAGGGAAGCTTAATAAAGTGTGGTGGTTTTCAGTGTCTACAACACCAATCTATGTCTATGTACTTATTTTAAATGTCATCCATCTTCAATTGACGTAACACTGAGGCTACTATTATATAACCCTTAGACATGTGGCTAATTTGTTTAAAAAATTACTCATTTGTGTCCAAAAACATGTGACTATGCTTGTCCAAGTATACACTAATCCATTCATTGTTGTATAGAATATGAATATTCAGAAATGGGAGTTCCTGCATAATGTGAATTGCGGTCCTGCATAATGTCACTTGCGCAACCATTAATATAATCAAAGCTATATACAATATAGTGCTTTAATTTCACAATTGCTTTATTCCACATTTTCTATTTGCAAAAGAATTACCCTCCCCACCCTGAAAATTACCATCTATGCAGTACTCACAAACAGTCTACCAATTAGTGGGAGTCTGGTTGCCAGGAACAACCATTTTTAGTTTGGGGGACCAACCTTTTGAGCAACCAAAATTCTGCAAATGAGATATAGTGCTTGCTCTAAAATGATCTGTTTGGACAACCATTTTCATATCGTAATTTTGTTGTCTGCACATACAAGTCACCAGCCAAATGTCTGTAGGATGAAAAGTATCTCTTAAAACTTTTGTACTAACAAACTTAAAATGTTGGAAGCTTCAGAATTAATTTTTATATATAGTTTTAAAATACTGACTCATTTTTTCTAATGAAACTTACATCCCAGCATATAAGGTGTATCACCCATGAAGGATAGGTTAATAAATAAAGACAATTTTGAAGATAAAGGTAAAAAAGTTAAATAAAAGCCATACATGGATTTATTTTAAGTAAAATAGAGTGTTTGTACACATGTATGTAACAATAATGTGGTTTAATTAACAAAAACTGTTGGTGAACAAGGGAGAAACAATCAGCAGTAATGATATGTTAGTTACAGAAACAATATGGTTTAAATAAAGGTTAAACATTGCAACAATATTCAAATACTTGGAAGAGAAACAAAAAATACCTGGAATAGAAGTAAACAAATATCTTAATTTTAAATCAGAATAAAATGGAAATATAAAAAAGGTTTAAATACAATATTAATACAAAATTAATGATTAAAATAACAAGCACCAAACTAAAACATAGAGTTATAACATATTTATAATTCTTAACAAGAAACAGTTCAACTATCTATACATGTCTGTATCTTATATGTACATTAGTGCACAGTACAAACACAATAATTACATTCAGGCAGAATTCACCTAACACAAAACTACACTTAACGAAACTTCTAATACCCCGATTTCAATATTGTAGGAAATGTGTATTTTTTAACATTTATGACTGATCGATGATGGAAATGTGTATATGACAATACTGACCTTAACTTGCATGGTTTTTATGCTACTTTATCAATGCAAAATCGACTTTGTGGTGCATGTGTTGATATGGGAAGATTTCTAATTGCTTTGATTAACAGAAAATTAGAAATTAAAAATCTTATCTTGCAGGTGATGCACTGCCTTGCAAAAGACCTATTGCAATTTCTTGTTCTTGAAGTGACATTCGAACCATTTCTTGATATTTCCTTGTGCATATCAACACATTAATGATTTTCACCAAAACTAACTACGTGGGATTTTTGCACGAGAAGCACATGCCCATTTCAGCTCTTCAGCACATGCATGACAAAACCAATTTTGCATCAAATAAGAAGCATATAAACCATACAAGCAGCAGACAGTATATTCGTACACACATTTTTATTAACGATCGGACATAAATGTTGAAAAATAAAAATTTCCAACAACATTGAAATCTGGGTACTTAGAAGTTTTGTTAAGTATATGTTTATGAGCACAGAAAATTCCTCAGAAAACTGGTATGTAATTATACATTGTATTTGATATGTTATAATGATTTCTTATATAACTTTTACAGCTTATATTCCAGTAATATTTCAAATTCAAGCATCACTGAACGTGTTAAGTCCCCTGATGCCTTGGATAGCCAATGACGCACATTTTAAGCATACAGAAAACAAGAATATAACATAATTATACAAGTAATAGTCTGAATAATACAAAAGGAGAGAATTCAATATTTGTTCAAATATCTTGAGTATTATTTTGTTTTGTGTATAATAAAATCAACAGGTTTATTCATAATACATCTATGAGGTAGCTTTCAATAATAAATAGTTATCACCTTTATATGCATCTACATTGAATACTGAGAAGAAATGGATAAGCTGTATAGATTAGCCTGGTATTCTAACAGAGTGACATCTATCAACTGTGGAACCAGATGAAAGTACCAATTTTACAGGTTTCTGCATTTCTCAGATTTTTGAAAGATTTATATTTTATCATTTTTATATGAAAGAACAGACAGCCGTTCTTATAACAATGCTTTAATTGGTAATGATTTAGTTCTTTTTCTTATTACAATTCTATATTTGGTAATAAATCTGTTCTATTTCTTATAAAATGACATGCAGTTGGATATGTTCCACAATGTTCAATAATTGTTTCAAAGTTGTTCCGTATAAACAGAGAGCTTTCAAGAATATATTGGACATAGTGATTTACTTCACTCAAACACAGGGCTATCACTGTTTATGTTACAATGGAATTATATCTGAGTATAAAGAATCCAAGAGGGTATAAAAGGAATTTAATTTAATTTTTGATATAGTCACCAACATGTTTTGAAGTATAACAACAGCCATTTTAGCACATTTGGACTGTCTAAATAATTATAAATTTTTACAAGCCATAATCATTATAATTGTAACATACCTAATTATAATTCTTTATTCAGAGCTTTCAGTGCTTTGATTTTGTATAAAAAATTCTGAGAATTTCAAATTTTTCAGGTTATTGATTTTTATGGCTGTATTAAAGGGTATAGATTTACAACTAATGAATCATATCACATGCATTTTGAAGTTCTCTGTCAATCTTACATTGTAATGTCTACATTGTGAAGCAATTTTTGTAGAAAATATGTCTCTGTGATTAAATAGACACACTTGACCAAGGCAAAATAATAAAACATTGACCAACAGAAAGTTAATCATAAGAAAATGATGATTTACCATGATGAATATAGAAGAAATAGAAACCTACTGAATAGACTACAACTTGAACTCAAGTTTACACTTTTTTTCAAGTATGATTATAAAGACAGAATGTTTCTACACATTTTTCACAGAAAAGCTCCTGACTCAAAATTAACTCTTTAAAATTTTTACATGCATACAAGTGCATGGGAGAAAGTTCAAAATTTCCAAAATCTTGAATTTCATGACTTCAGCAGCTTTAACATTGAAAAAACCCCACCCATTATCAGGTCCATTCCAAAGAATCATAGCCTTCAGAATCTTTCATCCATGCATTTGTTGTAGCAACAATAACAGTTTTAATGTAACTATAAGAAACCCATATAAACTTAAGTTCTTGACATAGTCTATTTAATTTGCAAGCACTTGGATCAATGTAATGAAAAAATGTGAAATTACTATAAAAATTTCATATGTAACATTTTCACATAATATCAGAAGTAAATAAGTCTTCCATATAATATTAAACCTAATATTAATATATCCTCCTACCTCCCTTCTTCTCCATTCAGTCACCCTCTTAACAATTTGAAAAGTTATCACACATTTTATAAACCAATAACTATTTTGCTTAAAGAGTTTTTCTCAAGTCTTCATACAAGGAAACTACAAACATCAGCAGGGGCCAGTATCATCAAACCTCTTACCACTGATTTTAGTCGTAAATCCTTCTATATTGCATTGTTAAATTATCGTTAGATTTTTGATAATATGCTGCCCTAGTCCATATTATCAAAGACCTTAAACCTATTTAGTTGTAAATCCTTCTATCCTGTTTATTAAAGATTGTAAAGTATTTGATAACATGCTACCATAATTCTTAAGTCAGTTTTAAAATGCAACTTCTAAGAGTAAATTACTTAGTAAGATCTGACTTAAGTTTTTGTAGCTTACATGCAACTCACTAAACTTTTACAATGCGTCTTAAGAGAAGAACAAACCTCCACAACTGAATAATCATCGTACTAATGCATGTTTGTAGCTTTACAAAAGCCCACTGCTATACATAAACACAAATCAAGTTTGTTCCATCAACAAATATCCAAACCCATGTTCTGTTCCATTCTGTTCTGCTGTATGTCTGATACATATGTTCCATTCAAAGCCTCAGGAGAATGTAATCGTGAAACATTAAGTAAAACACTGTTATAAGATATCATGATCTAAATAATAAATAGTCTATTAAACACACGGTATTGTAGTAGTTGATGTGTTGACCCAGTTGCCATGGTTACCCAGTACCGTTAGGTATGGGTGGAATTGTTTCCGTTGTCTCTGCGTCATCATCCTCATTCTCAATTGCTAAAACTTCTTCGAATGTCATTCTAACCTGACTACCACCACGTTTTAACTTTATTAAATTAGAAATCTTTTCCCAATGGTTTTTATTATCATTAACTCTATCAGCCACTTCATTTGCAGGATCAAACATCTTAGCAAGTAATCTGAAATATAAGAAAATACATATGAGGATATTCATTGACTTTAATGTGAGTTCCATTTACATTTCAGAAAGATCTCAGAAAGCATATTATCATGAGTGGCATAATTATTACAGTGATTTAAAGTCAGCAACACTAACCACGTGGTCATAGAAGCAGGCATACAGTTACGATAGACCTAATTCGAAACTCAAATTTGTGGGCTTTTCTGTCCATGCGCAGGCAGTACATATAGAGTTTGTTACATGTTATTTACTGAAAGAATGAAATACGGACTCACTTCTATTGTTCTTTGTTCACATATCATTATTGTGACTGTAAAATACTGTACTGCAGGGGAAAACCAAAATATTTGAATTCTGGTTATATTCTTTTAGCTAAAGACAATTTCAATGTAATTTCAAATCAATAAGTTTACAAATATGTTGCAGGGTAACATTGCTAAAATGATAATCTCCAGTTTTACATTTTTTGAAAATCATCTACACCTCTGTTACACAAACTATAACCTGATGACATGATACAAGTGTCCATGTAGAAAACAAATGTATGAATTATAAATGTAAATTAACTTGATTTATTTATTCTTCAGTTTAGATGACTTTTCCGGACAAAAATACCAACAACTACATTGGATATCAGATTGAGATTAGTTACAACAGTAAAAGTCTATGTCTATATATTGTTGGTTCATGTTACAATTAAGTAATTAAACATTGAAGTTCTTGCCAAACATTCACCCACAGACTAAAGTAAGATTTCATAATCCTAATCTAAAACATTTCCTGTTTATTGTTCCATAGTTGATACAGTGATCTGAAATTGGCAACAACTCTATGTCTCCAACCAAGTAAAACAACAGCTCCCAACTAACTGACTTATTCAATTTCCTGATAAATTGATCAGCTTACAAGATTTTGGTAGAATGGATGATACACAGTGTAAGTAGACAAAGATATTGTTAAATGATAGACTTTTGTCAGTTATCTTTTCTTGATAAATTCTGAAGCAATCCAATTTGTAAGTAGGTCCTATCAGTTGGAATCCTCGGACTTTATCTTTGAAGTCATATGTAAGGATAATAAAATATTTCATCTAATATCTTTCTTGTTAAATAAGATATTAATAGCAGTAATGAAATTTAGATAGTTCTTTACCCTAACAATACTTCGCTTGATTTTCAAACAAATTGAATGATTACAAAACAGTTATTTAAGATTAATTGTGGCAAATTGACAAAAGTAAGGGTAAAATCTGAGTAATCCAACTGATTGGACCTACCTATTTGAAGAGTATTCAAGGGAAAAAAAACTGACTAATGTCCCTTATTGCATTCAACTGTCTGAGATGCATACAATAACCCCACTGATCTAAATACTCGATATTTGTTAGATAATCCTTGAACATAAATACAGATATCTATTCTCATCAATCATGAAAACAGACATACTGTAGTGAGTATTTAAATCAGCAGGGTTATGTATGTGTCACTGACAGTTTAATAAAATTAGCAATATGTACCTATACACTGGTAATGCTACATGATCTAAGAAACCAATCTGTAATGCTGGTATCTGAGCTCTCTCTCTATCCATCATGTCTATAGGTTGTAAACCTTTAGATTTCTCCATATCACCTTGAGAGAAAAACTCTTTATATATCAAAGCCTGAAATATACAGTAGTCAAATAATAAACAACATAATTAGACCTTATCACTGTATAAGGGTGATTTTATGCTCTACAATTACTGCTCCCTAATTATTTAGTTTATTACTCTATGTGAGTAAAGGTCGAGCGCTATGATCAAGTTTTATTTGTTTGAGGTTATCTACCATTATTTCAGCCTCTGTCAATCCAAAGGTACAGAATGGGCAAGTAGATTTGGCAGTATACAAATAACAATTCAAATAGATTGTTTGCAATGGCAGGTACAATAGTTTCTAAACATCAGACACCAACAATTACATGAGCAGAGCTAATTCTCCCATAAATGTGAAGAGTTTCACATCTCAGTAGAGATATTTATATGGTCTTATGTACTTAAAAAACTGACAATAAATAACCCTATTAATTACAAAAAAATCAAACTTCAACAATACATACTGCAACTTTCTTGGTATTATCCCATGGTCTTGTTTGATCGGATAAATCACATGATGTCATCAATAAACATAATAAATTCTTTCTTTCTTTCACAGATTTTTTGTCATAACCTCCTGTAACCATAAAGCAATGTGTTAAACATACTGAGCTTCCAAGAACAAAAAATACAAAATACAAAGTTCATAAATTAACTAGATCATAGAAACATAAAACATTTCTGTAAGTGTCACCACTTATCACATTTTGCCTGCAACCTCATAAAATGTATGGTCTGATGAAGAAACCCAGTGGTTCTTAATTGGGGTATCAGGTTCCATGAAAAGATTGATTGAGCTTCCATAAACTATTTATCACTAGTTGTGCATTTTTTCAGCACGAATCATTGACCTTCGGAAGGAATCTCTAAATAACAGACTACGCTTTCTTTTGGTCTCCCTGGTAAGTACAGTAAGTGAGAAACCCTGCAACAACCACCACTTACATCTCAAAGACTGGACCTGTATTAACCAAGCAGATGTTACATATATAACAAAAACATAAAATGAAGGAATAATAACTTACTTTCCGACATTTCACGTAATTGTTTCAATATTTTAAAATGATGAGCAAGATCTGTAGCTAATATAATGTCTCTCATGAGATCTAACACCTGTTGATAATCCTGAAATAATACAGAGAGAGAAATATGTACATTAGATAATATATAAATCCTAGACCATATTGGCGACCTCTGTGTATATTTCATGTCTTTGTATATATGTAAATGTATTTAAATTATATTCAATTAATTGTATTGCTATAAATGTGTTTTTTTCATTTTATGCAATAAAGTTACATGTATGTTATCTTAAAGTGATGTATACTTTTGCTTTAATAATATTTGTAAGACAAAATGCAAATTTTCTCTTATAAATTGTATTTTCTGAAACTCAATTTCTAAGAAAAGTCTGAAAATACAAATATTTTACAAATGAAGCAGTCTTGTTTTAACAAATTGTGTATGCATCTGTAGTGAAGCTACCCTGATATGTCATTATCAATTATAATGTCACCTTACAAAAAAATCAGTTTGAAGTCTCTTGTTCAAGGTTTGTTTATGATATGTAATATGAAAAGCTAAATGTTCTTGTTTTTTTTTAATTCATCTAATCATAAAATTCTTATAGCTATCACAGATGTGGTGAATACCCCACCTGCCACCATGATCAAGGTGAAGGCTATTTGACCTTTAACAAATTTATTTGCCACGCCCTTGAAGTATCAACAGGATTATTGCAGGGTACAAACCGTTTATCATTTATGCCAAGTAATTTCAAAATTCATCAGTTATTGGTGGAGCTATCGGCCAGACAAGTTTCTGGATTGACAGAAGGACTGACCAAAACACAAAGTGACTCCTATATAGCCCCCACCACTACAAGTGGTAATAAATATAAGCCATGTATAGCTTTTGACCACAGTTTTGATATAGAGTAAACTAATAATTTTTTCGCACAAATTAAGTATTTCAATACTGCTTTTTAAGAATTTTGTTAAGTCTATTTGGAACTGTTTTCTTTCAAAATTCCAGTGAAATATAATGAAAACCATATTCGCCGACACCTACTCACAGCAGTGGAACATTATACAGATATCTGACACTTTTCCAGTGCTTTCATATTTATTAACTGAGAAAACTAGTAATATTACTACTTTTATTGTTAATATTAGAGGACACAGGTGGATAAATGTATGATATATGATATAATAAATGAATCCAAATATGATATTACCTTGCTACTCAGGTGTTCGAAGACATTACAACCTTCTGTATTCAATATACACATTGTCTGTGCAAAATGATGACGCTGAAAAAATAAGAATATGTCACCTCTCTTATTAAATATTATACATCATAAAGTAAAAACATACGCTTAATAACATGTGCCATGTACACACGATGGCTTCATGTAATAATTACAATAAAAAACTTGTTAGTTTTGAAATTATGAAATGAAATATACATAGCTGTCACATGTATGATACATGTGACTTAACAGGAATGAACATGGCAAAAATACAAATGGCAAATTTCAAATTACATAAAATGCCATATTGTTATTCATGTACTTCAATATTGAGGATTGAACAAAGATAAGAATAATATCTCTTATTTCAGCTGTAATCATGATGTCTGTTACATTTTCTAGGAACTAAAGATCATAGATCGAGAGATGACATTCATATAAATAGAAACATTGACAACGTTCTTTGTATTTATAACATGTATGATATCAGTACTATGTACATGTTTACCAAATAAAATTCTCTTCTGTTCTAAATTTCCTTAGGGTTATAGTCAAATTAGTGGATTCATATTTTTTTTCAAAGCAATGGTAAGGAAACAAAAAAAATCATTTTGAGCTCCATTTTCAATACTTTATTTTTGCAAAAGCTAGAAACTTGGAGTGGCCATGACCTCTCTCACACTGGAAATACAATAGCAAGCTATAACTCATAAACATATCAAATACATAGTTACAACAATTCATATATTGTACAAGCTAAAGTAAAGTCATACATTCAAATAAACCTACCTCTAATACAGAACCTTCTGAACTATACAAGGCAGCAAGAACTGATTTCTGTAACATAGGACAATCATAGAATCAAGTTTCTAATCATTGTTGATACAAAATTGAAGTGGTAATGGTAATTATAAAGGATGATATTCTTTAGAAAATTCAATACAACATTTTACTTTATGATTGATATAATGTTGAAAACTTCAAATACAAATCGAGGGTTACCCGCCAGACTGTAGTAACTCGATCTTTAATGCAATACACATACTACAATCTTGCAGGCAACCCTTGAAATACATGTATGCACATAGTTAACAAAGTATATTGTAAAAGAAGACTTGAATACACAGCCAAAGGCAGACTTGGTGAACCTTATTTACTTGCTAAACATTGTTGTAGGATGTAAAATTAAAGTACAGTAAAAGACCACCTCTGTTATGCACAATAATACTAATTCTGATGACTTTTAAAGTCTCAAATGCTTAATTTGAGAAGAAAAATGTCCCTACATTTAGACTATTGTGATATTAGAACCATTCATAGATGATTACTCCTAATAGTTGAATGAACTAATCTGTACAATGCTGCTAAGGCCCTCAACATGAATTCTAACATTGTAACCAACACTAAAAGACTTGTTCACAACATACTGTCCATTAAAAAATCAAGCTCATCTGAATTCTACAGAATTACAATTAATGTTTGTAAGAACAGTACAAAGATTTCCGCATTTTCAGATTTGAGGTATAAAGTATCAAGGAAATTCTAAATTTTATTTATTAAGTTTTTATTTGATTACAGTTTTATGTCCCTTGTCAACAACCAGTGTCAAACAAAGCATCTACCAATAGCAAGAACAAATGTAATATAAATGTATATACATGTATAGTCCAACAGAATTAACCTGAGCTTGACCTTTATGCAAGAATATATTAAACTTAGTATTTACAGTCTATTTTTGTCTTCGTTTGTAAATCGAGCTATATCGGAAGCTTTTGGCAAAATACACGTACTAAACAATAAATGTTGTTTTCATAAAAATAAATACTTTGAAACTGTGCCATACTACTGCTGACATACTTGTTTACCCAAAAACTAATGTGTCCAAAATTTAAAGTACAATAACATGCCACTTTTAATAAATTGATTTATTCTCACATCGGTTGTTATAAACACGTGTATAACCGTATACACGCATACGGAAACTCACGATTTAATGTAAGTGAAGTGTGTAATTATTATAATTAGGCAGTTCAAGCTCAGGTTAATTCTGTTGGACTATACAACTTACCGAAGCATTCTGGAAGGAATTATTTGTACCTCTATGATCTATATCATGACATAAACATGATACAAACAATGCAAATAATTCTATATCTCTGAAATATACAAATATACATGTTTTATTACAATCATTATAGTGAAATATGAGGTCACTAAGACATTAGATTCAAAATATATCTATTTGTTTTAATGTCAAAATAATTATGGTAATTTTAAGGCAGTAAGCAAGCCTGACCTATCTTTCCTAGACCTTTGACTATAATCAGTATTCACTTACCCTGCCACAAGGCTGAAAACTTCTCAATACAAGTATAACTTACTTATGAAGGAAAATTAAGGAAATTAAAATCCTAGATATTTGCATACAGGTATCACTTTCGAAAAGTCAATTTCTGATGGGTCAGAGTGAGGTTTTCCATTGCATGGTTTAAATAGAATTCATTACCAAATAACTTTCCATGATGCAACTTCAGATCATTGTTAACATCTAAGTGTTATGTTACAGGAATAGTAAATACACAAATAAAATAAAAATACACTTACTCCAAACTTTCCTCTAATTTCAAATTTTTAATAAGTTGATAACAGAATTGTGCTACAGTATATGCATGCATCCAATTATGATAGGGTGGATTTCTATATCCTTTCTTTACCATTAATACAAATCTGCAATAAACAAAGAATATAAAATTTATTTAAATGGTATTTAGATATGAAATATCATGTAAATGTTCCTGGACTCTGACAAAGGCTGGAGATAGGCATACTTGTTTGGAGAACTGCACTTACAAGCATGTGTGTGCTTTCATGCTCCTATTTTAAGATCATAGAGACTAAATCAGTTCCATTCCTGTCATCTTGTTCTTGTTAAATTTAATTTCAGTTGCTCTACATTCATTGGGAACTTGCCTTTCACCTTGCCATTATCTTTTTACAAAATAATTATGTTTGTGTGTTTTTGCACACAACATTTTCAAGTTGAAGTTTGTTCACCAAGAACATTAGTTATTGTTCATTCTAAATGAACCTGTTGGGGAAAAATTAAGATTGGTGCACACAAGAACCTAGCAATTGTTTTTCTAAAAACAGTTCTTAAGTGGAAAGCCTTTAGGTTTTGATTTTCCTTACTTGAGAACTTAAAAAATCCACTCTGCATTGTGGCTGGGTAGAAAGTATTTTTTTACTGTTGCTGTTATGTTTTCACAATAGACTGACCAGTCATGTATCAGATCACTAGTGTTGGTAGTACATGTATATAAAATGATAAAACAATTACCTAGCCAGAGAGTCTCTTCTTATTCTCCATCTTGATATAAAATTTAAATCTTCGAACATAGCTAAACATCCCTGTAATAAAAACATACAAGTTAACAAGTTTTTTTATTAACATCAAAGACCTCTACTGCTGCTCTTAAAGATTTCATACAAGCATTTTGTTGGTTTTCCATTTGTATTTAACATGGTTATCAACTTATAATAATAAAATAATCAACTTTTATTTAGGTTACATATGCAGCCTCTTTTGCCTAACCAACTTTTTCTTCAAAAATTCTAGCTTAGCTTGACAAGAAGTCAACAAGTTTGCCCTTTACAAGTGCAAATCAATATTGTTTATCCAATTTCCATGAACACAAATTACAAATGGTACCATGTCTTTTATCCATCTCTCTACATCAAATGAGAATTTCATTGGACAAAAAGATATGGTACAGTAAATAGTAAAAGTTAAAATATAGGTCAAGAGTTGGCTTAAACAGCTGCGCGGAAAAAAGTTAAAAAACAAAATATTACCAATAAAGTTTTATCTTCGTCAAGACTTCTTGGTGCGTAGGAAAATTTGATAAAATCAGCATCTAACATTCTAGGATGTGGTATATCACATTGTGATAAACTTGTTACATCATCTGGACTAACCTACAATAATATATCATTGAAATATTATACTGGTAAACTTTATTCAACTAACAGTGGGGAATACATTAACCCCTCTAATTTAAATACTCATTATAGTACTTCTGCACTCACTATCGATTAAAATAGATATCCATATTTATGTACTGTAACTATTTTAAAGTATCAAATATTTAAATCAGCAGGGTTAATATATATATATGCACCACTGATAGCTAAATAAAGTCATTAATAAAATGTTTTATTGTCAATTATTAAGATTTTTTGACTTCAATAAATTGTATTTTTTAACATTTTAATATTTTTTAACATTTCAATATATTTTTTGACATTTTATCATGTTTCTAAATGCACTTTTAACAATTAAAAAACAATGCATTTATTGCACTGAAAACTCATTGGTAGGAAAATATTGGACTTTTTTTAAACATTAAACTTAGTGTATCAAATAAAGTTGACAAAAAAAAACAGTGTTTATTCAAGAAACACAGTAGTTTTAGAAAAAAGAAGATTATAAATTTTGATAAATATTTTGAATATACAGTTGCAGTGACTGGACTACTATGTGTGTAGCTTGACATTAGACATTAGAAGCAATATTAGAATTTTATCAAATACAGAGACAATTCAGAAGATAGGGTAAGTATACTATAGATGAAATGTATTACCTGATATTTTATTTACCTAAAAATATGTTTGTCAAAAAAGGAACAGAAAAATCGCCAAACTAGGAACAATAAATAAATGTTCGTAGTTTTATTATTATTATTCAAACAGACACAGATAAAACATCAGTCAAATTATAAGAACTTTTCAATGCTAGATTACAAAATTGTATGTTAGATCATTTGGAATATTTTTATTTATTGTTTGTTGTTTGTTGGGTTTAATGCCGTAGCAACACATTGTATAGGCCATATAACGGCAGTCAGTCAACCTACTCACTGTTCCTTGAAAGGCTAAATCTCTGGATTTAGTTGTTAACCTACTACTAAGCGCATACTTTCGTTAGTGAGTGACAACTGCTCTACATAATTAAGAATCATTGGTAGAAGGGAGAATGGCTGTAGAAATAATTTCATGACCAAGTTCCATGAAAGTATGCCCCGCCCGGGAATCGAACCCACAGCCCCTCAATCAGTAGACTTGTGTGCTACCAACTGAGCTAGCTGGGCAGCTAAAAATCAGATCAGTGCTTTACAATTCATAAGTTTTAGAAAAAAAGATGATATTTAAAGTTGAAATCAGTAAAAGAGCAGCTCAAATTATTGCAATTTAATCAAGTGAACATCATCAATTGTTATATAAACATAAGATGAGAATCTGTGAACTGTAGTTAAAGGGCAAGAAAATTCTTCTATATATTATAAGTCTGGTAATAACATACATTCCAGGACTAACAACATTCTAACAACATCATCGTCACAGTAACATAACATGCATGGGTCAGTCTAGCACTGAAAGGGGTTCATATATGATATATTATATTCATCCAGGAATGATACTGTATGATATATTTAGCATCCATCCAGCTATGAGACCTCTATTTTCTAACATTCCAGGCATGCAATTATATTTGATTCAATCAACAACAACAAAATCTTAACAATGTGTCTTAACAATGGATTCACTCTTCAGTTATGAAACAGCAGCCTTTTTTCCCCTTATATAACAGAGGCCGTTTACAGGCGCCTTCCCCTCTTGAAACTTTTTTAAAATCATGCTATTTTCCCTGAATTTTTTGTTCCCTTATCAATCAAATATCCCCAAATGTTCTATATAAAATAAGACCCAGGCCCTTCCCCAAATACTTAAAAAAAATCCCTGAACAGTATAAATTAAAAATTACTGCACTGCCCCTTGCCCTCTTAAAGTATGTTTATATGCCAATGCATGTAGCAGTAATTTGAAGCCAAAGATGAGAACAGATTATCGCTTTTTAGAAACATAATTTATGAATATATTTGACTGAAATTTCATAAAAAAATTATATTGGTTTAAGTTTTTCAATCAAATGGCTTCTAGAATATTTAAATCTCTTGAACAAAATTTGTTACAATACTTTCCCTACAGTAACTTTTTTAACTCTTCAGTATTTTTTGTTTTGTTTCATTAGGTTTCACATTATTTCAGTTATTTGGGATTTCCACCCGTCGACGATCTGCCAATAACTTCACTATTCGTGACAGAAAACCAACAGCTGATCAGCCTAACCTGTTTTAGGCATTTATTGGTACACCCTTGGACCAGTTGTTTAAACCTCCAATGACATTTTATGTCCTTTCCAAGGCAAAAACCCTTAAGAATGTGGTTTTGACTGTTGCTATTCTTGATAATTGTTTGTGTACAGCTTTGTGCATGGAATCAAATCTGTACCTCATTATTTAAAGTACAAGTGTACTTTAACCACAGTAACAGGACAGAAGCTCTCACTTACCATAAGAAAACATAGACTTAGCAAGTTGGCAAGTTGAATATTACCCCCAGACTATATAGAACACTAACCTGCATGTAATATATCATTAATTCGTTAGCAAGAGATTTCCTATGTTGTGATTCCAAAAGTTTTCTGTACATTAGACTCTGTAAGATTAGTAAAAGAAAAAAACACAAAGGCACACATTAATAAATGATTGAAAAACAACAAAAACTATAAATTGTGCTAGGAGCTAGAGCAATAAACTGTGTGTGTGAGAGGGTATAATGTAACTAAGTTATATAATACATAAATAGATTTAGATATATATCTTGGTCATTGAATTAACTTTTAATTTGTCTGCCTCCATAAGATGGCTATCATTCGTCTCATAAAAAGAAAATTGTACCTAATAGTCTGTTTCGTGCTCACCGACTTAACTATTGTATAAGTACATATCGCGGGCTTAGTGTAAAACGGTTGTAACTCAATTTAAGAAAAGAGTGAGTTACGAGTTAAGACTGTTTGGTGCTTAGGCCACAATATAGTCTGCAGAGGTCATAGTCCCTTGCTTTCTCAATATAATAAAATATTAACAATTCCATGATTCAGATAAGCCATATTCATTACATCCCCTATGATCAATAAAATTACTGGACCCACATAAAATATTTAAGGTTCCAAATATGTAGCAATATTAAATAAGTCAAGTCCTATTATCATTGCTATAAGAAGATTAATATTCAGAATATTACATCTCAAAATGAAATCTAACCCATGATAATTTTGCACACAAATTGTGTGATTTGATACAAAAAAGTTAACAAATTATACTTGAAACTTCTTTCACGCTTTATACTGGTATTTTGACAAAAAACTAACACACAGTAACTTTTGTGATTTGATGCAAAGCAAGAAAGTTCTAAAATCACAACTCTTATCTCCAATTGTTTGTAATGAAATTTTGTCAATTTTCAGATTGCCATCACGCAGTTGTAATAAAAGTTTAAAAATCTAAAACATCTCCATTTTGCTTTTTGGCTGTATGGAAGGTCTGCAGTTTGTTTTTACTGTTGCAATCTTGATATGTTTTAAGACCCCTTTTTTAAAAAGGTCAATAACCAATACTACAGATTCTAGAAACATGTTGAGAAATGATGTAACTAAGACTAAATCTTGAGAAAATTCCTGACCAGATATATATCTCCATCTATTAAACTAAAACAAGCATCTACTATCTATATAAATCTACATAATGATATTGGTAGACAACTAATAGGGCAACATTTGACATCACTGAAATATTTAATTGCTGTTAGTTTATCAATACTCCTAGTTAATAAATAAAATATCTATTGCCATTGTTGCCAACTAAGCTTCCAACTGAAAAAAGTGCTTCTCTGGCTATCAATCTCTATGGCAACTTTAGAGCTGACCAATGAGAGAAGTGCCTCTAAGTCAAGATAACTCCTCAGCCATGGTTAACAGGAGTTAATTGTATATTACAAATAGCATCTATATTTCCAAAGACTAAACCAATAATTGTGAAAAGTTTGACTATATGGCAACTGAATTTCATAATTTTTTTCATTTTTCATTTTTTTCCCATCCCCGCAAAAAAAGGGAGCAACTTAAGCAAACATATTTCAACTATAGCTTGCTAAAGCCCTATTAGTAAGTCTACCAATATGCAACAAAACAAAAACAAAACTAAACAAGAGCTGTCAGAGGAGACAGCATGCTCGACTTAGTAAGTGTTTGTCACAGGAGATGTGGTTGATGATAAGGAACATACATATTTTAAAATTTTAAAATATAACCTTAACAAATTAAAATAAAAAAAAAAATAAAAAAATAGAAAATTATAAGTTCAAGGGGGATAACTCTGAAAAAATGTATAAGGAGTTATGAATCTTGTCACATGAGATGTGGTTGATAATAGGGAACATATATCTAAAGTTTGAAGTCAATACCTGAAGAAATAAAACAGTTGCAGTAAAAACAAACATTTTTTAAAGAAAACTCTAATTTCAAGGGGAGATAATTTTGAAAAAATATATTTGGAGTTATGAACCTTGTCACATGAGATGTGGTTGATAATAAGGAACATATATTTAAAGTCAATACCTAAAGAAATAAAACAGTTGCAGTAAAAACAAATATTTATTAAAAAAACCTATAAGTTCAAGGGGATAACTTTGAAAATAATGTATACGGAGTTATGAACCTTGTCACATGAGATGTGGTTGATAATAAGGAACATATATTTAAAGTTTAAAATCAATACCTAAAGAAATAAAACAGTTGCAGTAAAAACAAATATTTTTTAAAGAAAACTCTAAGTTCAAGGGGAGATAATTCTGAAAAAAATGCATTCAGAGTTTTGGGCCACGTCACATGAGATGTGGTTGATAGAAAGGAACATATATTTAAAGTTTGAAGTAAATATCTTAAGAAATAACAAAGATACAGAAGAAAGTATTTTACTGCACAAAAACTTTAATCTGTGCACAAAAACTTCAATCAGTTCAAGGGGAGATAATTCTTAAAAAAATGTGTTTAGAGTTATGGACCTTGTCACATGAGATGTGGTTGATAGTAAGGAACATATATTTTAAGTTTGAAGTTAATATCTTAAGAAATAACAAAGATATAGAAGAAAGTATTTTACTGCACAAAAACTTTAATCAGAAATGTGGACGCGGACGCCGGGGCGAGTAGGAGAGCTCTACATTACTTCGTAAAGTCGAGCTAAAAATAATACAGCTGACAGTATAAACTAAAATGTAAGTGCATACGTGACAATCTACTTCTGAAAATACTATATTATATAATCAATCCACAATTAAATTCATTATCAAAATCATCATACCAGACATTGTTTGTCTCCATTTCACTTATACTTGGAGACAAAAACTAGAAAAAATACACAAATTTCAGACCTTATCTTACTCAGGTCTGCTAAAAACCACAATTTTCTCAGTCATTTTTGAATATGAAAAATCTTATTTTACATTCAATTTGTAAACAATTCACAAAAAACTAAAATTAATTAAAAAATAAATCTGACCCAGGCATGAAAAAACAGACATGGAAGCTCCAGGCAAAGTTTATTAACATAGGCTAAATCAGTAATTTCATTACAAGGGCAATTTACAGGCCCTTTCCCTTTAAGAAATTTCTTTGAAATCGTGCAATTTTCCCAAATTTTGGAGTTAATCATTATTTTCATGTCCCTTGTCACTGAAATTTCAATTTGACTCCCCAAAAAGTTCTGTATAAGGTAAGACCCCCTGCCCCAAATACAGAAAAAAGTCCCAGCAAGTAGAGTTTGGGAGATGACAATTGAAAAAATGTTGACAGTGGACTAGGATGAGCTAGTTTTCATACAAAATTGAAAAGTCGACCGACTTTTAAAAGCAGACTTTTAACCGCACTACAACTTTTTTTAAAACAGCCTTGAACAAAATTATACAAAAAATTCTATTGTCTGGTATGATAGTTTTAACAATGACAAAGGGGTGTAAACAAAGTGATTTTGAAGGAATCAACATTTCCATGTGTACGAGTATATCATACAATCTAACCTTCATATGATACATCATTAACTCATTAGCTAGGCTACTCCGTACTTGCGAATCATTTACTTTTTTATACATCAATGACTGAAATATAACAGTTATATATTATTAATACATAGTATATATTATACACTTCTTTCACTGTGGTGTTCTTTTGTTAGTAACATCTCTTGTTCTTGTCGGAAATTTCACATTGGTTGAGTCATCTTACCAGTTTTCTTTGACTGTGCTCTAACAAGCACATAGCTGTCATGTTTTAAACCTCAAAACACAAAGCATACATTTATATATACCAACATTTTTCTTACCTACCTCCATAACAGATACCCTTTAGACTGCCGGTCATAGGATCTACAGACATTGTGCAGGGGGTCATGTACAGATGACCTTTATGTAGACCAATAAAGGCATAGCTTTTGTCTAGACAAACCTGTACATCAATAGCATCAAAATTTGGACATTCCTACTTTAAAATCAGCTTTCCTAGCTATTTTGATAATGAACATTTTTTACAAAAAGGTGATTGGGCAATTGGTTGCGAGTTGCAAAATGAATATTAAAATAGCAAAGGTCAGCTGAATGACCCCTAACTGGCAGCTTGTCAGATGTAAAATATGAGAGAATGTGAGCAGAGAATTTTAGATTGGGTTTTATTCAAATTGCTTTCAAAAAAAAACTTCAATTTATGAATAAATCTTAATCTTAAAAAATATGAAAAAAAATCATTCTGGACTAACTGACTTTAAAAGACTCATAAACAATACCAGTTATATGCTTAATTATCTTTAAAATCTAATATTAAATATTTTGAAGACAAAAAATACTAAAGAAGTTTAAGGCAGGCTCATCAATCATATAAAAGTGCACTATTACGGTAAATTAGGTCAACTTCTTATGAAAAATGAAATTAGGTCAACTAGTAGTAAGTGAACAAGAGTCTCAATTCTACATGAACATGAAATAATCATCATCCATCTTCATCATTTGTCAACCTAAAATACAATATTTTTGAAGGAAAAAACACAAAACTATGAAATATTACACTATATTTCAAAACTAATTGCATGATAAATAAAAAAGTTCTGAATATTTCCATTCTAAATTCAAGAGTAATTAACTTTTAAGAGAAAAAAGTTGTTTTCTAGCTTCAAACTTGAACAGAATTTATGAATGAAATTATAAATTTAAGTATAAACATTGATTTCTACTCATTTGGAAAAAAAATCTGAAAATAGCATTTTTTTAAATACCCTTCCTTGTAAGTTTTTGCACTCCAAGAACTAAGATATTATAATTTCTAATTAAGATGGTAAATGAATAAGTTATATCAGGGATTGCCATTCCAGTGTCATTTTTACATAACTATACAGACTATGCAAAATAATACATGTTCAGCATATATTATCATCTTATATAACTCCTTAATATATAAAGCGTCTTCAAGCAAAAGACACTCATTACCAACTTACACCTGAAAAAAGCTATCATAAATATAATGATACTTTTAACACAACTTTAAAAGGGAATTAAATGTGCCATTGGCTTAAATCAAACTCAGAATTCTTGCATACCTAAGTCCACCTCCCACCATCAAACTACAGGCTGCACCCTACCACTTAACTACTGCTCTAATACTGGCTGCAGTCTGACATTAAAATGATGGCAGAAGTTGTAGAAATATACAATCTCTCAATTTCCCCCCTCAATTAATATTTCCCACACATTCATAACAAAGTTATATAACCATTTTAAGACTTCTCTCTCTTTAATAAACACTTGACAATCAAAATGAGAAAAATAGAAAAAAACAGAAACAACATCGTCATTTCTCGAGTCAGCAGAATTTAAGACGATGAAAAGTGTTCTCTCTTCTGATGAATAATCTAGGAAACTACACAAACTGAAATCTAATATCAATATAAAACAAACAAGCCAAGAAAATGACAATTAAAATTTCATCTAAGATTATAACATGAAATTGCACACAATCATTATACAAATGTAGTTCATTAAAACCTAAACTACTGAACAAGTCATCATTTAAATGAAGCATCTGAAAGTTAATATCACAAATGTATCAGAATTCTTACGTTTTATAATTCTTGCACTTGTAAGCAGAAACCTAAATTAACACTGATGCTCAATTGGTCATGGGGACCACATTTTCTTAAGCCTCACTGTGGTTATTTACAATGCTGGTAATCAGAAATAAGACCACAGGTATTTTTTCTAGTTGGTTTCAAAGTCATGATACAATGTACTATTATCACATACTGGGTACTTGTTATTTGAAATTACTCCAACAAAACATATTAACCATCAGAATAAAGTGTCACTAAATTAATTTTCAGCATTAAAATTCTAAGGTGCCATAATGATTTTCACAAGTTAATCAAAAGTCATATTCTAGTTTTAAAGTTGGGTTACTAGTATGGAATAACTTCGAGCAGCCAAAATTTGAACATTAGTGGTCCATGTGGCGACCAACTATGGGTACTTAGCCTATGACCCAACTTTAAGTACAATGAAATAAGTATATCAGTAAAATAAAAGTGTTAAAACTTACATGGCTAATACTTATACAGCAGTATATACCAAAGGCAGTGGCTATCTCCTCATCAAATGTTGTAAAATAAGCAGCATTTTTCTTATTACATAACTGAGCCACACCTAATACAGTCCCTATCATAGTAGAAAAATAAAACATAGATAAAATACTATATCATTCATTTTTCTCAACTAAAAAAACACCAATAACTTCATGGTGTCTTAATGTGTTAAAAAGTTTTATGTCTTATAATCATGATAATTTGATGGCATATTTATGATTGGGTAGGAAGAACAGGTAAATAGCTTAGGAGTTTAATAACTCCTTGCTGAGTCAATGTCCCTTTATTTTTTTAAAAGGAGAACATTTTCAGCCTCCATGAAATCATCATTATTCACTCAAATTGGCAAATGATGAATGGTACCTGCTGGAGAAAGCTAAATATCAAATCAATGGTAAATACATTTGATAGGGCCAAAATGATTTAAATTAACTTTGATTTAATAAATGCAAAGTAAAGTATTTTCAGCATAAACCAATTTGGAAATTACATTGTCTATCATGAAAGAAACCTATGTTCAACACACCAAATATTAAGATTAATTACTGTTTCCAAAAACTTGTACAAAATTGAAATCAAAATAACTATCCACATCATTTGGATCTACATACCTTTTTCATTTTTTATAGGAAAGCATAGAATATTTCTGAAAGTAAAAACATGGTGATGATAATATATAATCGATGTTAAGTATCAAAGAAAGCAGCCAAAATAAAAGGTCTTAAGTAAAACACCCTCAAATTGGTCCTTAAAAGAAGGTTGTATCTGTGAATTGCTAATTATTGATGTTCATGTAAATATTTTGATGCTATACTGACTCAAAGTTAGTCAGTAAAAAGAGCATTTTAATTATGACACATAATTAACATTATAATTGCTTTTATAATTTTAACATTTTAAATCACAAACAACTTTTTAATAAATACAAAATGCATAGCATTGTTGGCAAAAGGTCGTAAGTGACAGTTACAACCTTTCATAAATACAGTTACAACCTTTAAGCCATACAAAAGGTGTACCAAAACATCAGTCTTAAAAGGTAGTTTTAAATTTTCAGTATATTTTGTTCATTTACACAATAATTGATACATAATAAGTCACTCATAGAATGTTTAACTGAAAGAGTAAGAAAAGCAGGAAAATGTCATTTGAAAATTATTCACAGTTTTTTTCTTATTTTCTCAAAAACATATTTTTGTAGTTACGACCTTTCTATTCTAATGAATCATATTTTCATACAATAATGGCTTATTCAGACAAATACAAAATAGAAGACAAACACCTTTAGATGAAATAAATATTACCTAGTTCTGAATCCAGTGGAATCATCAATACCTCTATAGAATAAAGGATGGGCATACGCATCTTTAATGTTGAGCAATTCTCCTGAAATACACAACAATCACAATAATACATAACTCATGTCTAGCAAAGTTTTTTATCCTTTTATTTCCACAATGGGCTAAATTTAGGCTTTCAAATTTAACATGAGGTTCAACAATGCTTTCTTGTCATTGGCAGATCCAGCTAGGGGGGAGATGGGGTCCCTCTGAAATTTCCAAAATTTACCTGTCCATGAGTGCATTTTTTTAACTGTAAGCCATTTTTAAGTAGCAAGAAGCAATTTTCTCTAGTATGCTTTTGTGTTTAACATAGATTTAATGGTTATATAGTCTATGTTGCATTATTCAGGAAACAGTGTATAATGTGGTAGTGGTTAGAAAAATTTGGACCCCCCCCCCCTAGAAAAAATTTGGACTCCCCCCTAGAAAAAATTCTGGATCTGCCCCTGATTACTTTCTTGTAGATATTACATGACAGAAATGCTATTTGATATTCCTTAACTATGTTCTAACCATGGAGTACAAACTACTACTCCATGGTTAAACCAAGATCACTAGGTGAGAATTTTGTGTATAACATTGAATAACATTCGCCCAAGCAATTGGCTAGAATACTTTAAACAGATGCAAAATAAGTATCTTAAAAGCCTTGAGATCAAAACAATTCTGGTTTGACCCTGAAAGAACCAACAGTGATCTGAATTTGAAACTTAGTAACTAACATATATACAGGTATATGAAGAGCAAAAATAAGTAAAGCCTTCCTCATTTAAATAGGCACCTACAATATCATTTTAAGTTTAACTAGAAAGCCTTGAGATCAAAACAATCCTGGTTTAACACTGAGTGAACCATAGACACACATAGTGAACTTGCATTAATCTAACTAGCAGGCCTACAGGTATATGAAGAGCAAAAGTAAGAGAGATAGATATTTTAGCCAGCTGCTGCAAACCACTGCAATAGGTCAACTGCAGCAGAGTAAATTAAAATCTAATTGCAGCAAATTCAAGTTCATGCAACCTTTAACAATCTCAGTACAGTTATGTCATATAAGTAATAGAAGTTTCATGTATAGTAATGTCACAGACAATATTAGCATCATAAAATATTTATTGTGGAATAATATTAGAATCTTAAATGAAATTTTAGACATTAAAATGTAACATGAAAGTTAATGACACAATAAACTAGTGTTAAAACAAGTAAATCTGTGAGCTAATGCTCACTAGTGATACCCCCGCCAAAATCTAAAAATATGCGACAAACAGGAAGTAGATGAGTAAGGAGCATGAAATCGCTTTACACCACATGGGACTATAGGATGAAGCAATATGCAAAGTTTCAGGCTGCTGCATGGTATAGTTGCTGAGAAAACTGTGACGGAAATTTTGTAACGGACGGACGGACGGACGCACACACGCACGCACGCACGGACAAGGGTAAAACAGTATACCCCCCTCTTCTTCGAAGCGGGGGTATAATAAACACCGAGGAGATATTGAATATAAGCTTATTATAACTGTAGCTTTGTTACATTGCATAGTAAAGTATTGCATAGTAAAGTATGTAGGAAACCACTTAGCTGTCTATGATGAAAATGTTAATAGTTAAAAAAATGGACAAAGGTTGTTTGTAGAGACATTCTTTTATAACTCTGTGTTTTAGGTCAATTTGGAATTGATATTTCAGCTTTTAAACTACTACAGTACAACCTCTCTTTAACAACACCTATGAGGAGGGACTAAATGTGTTGCTGTTCAGAGGTTGCTGCTCGGCAGAGGTTAAATTCAATTAAAATTATGTGTAAGGGAAATATTATAGGATGTTGTTGTGCAGAGGATTTGTTTAGTAGAGAGCAGCTCTACCAGATTTTTACTGTACTAACAACATACCCTCACCACTGACCGACAGCTGCTTTTATATAAACAGAGGTATATGGGAGAATGGTTGTAAAACAAATTTATGACCAAACTCCAAGAAGGTATGTATAAAAGGTTGGCTAGGGAATAAGACCCTTAACTCCTGAGTTCATAGTCAGACATGCTAATGACAGAGATTACTGGCCAGGTTAAGTAAGTAATAAATTTAAAGTTTATAATACCTGAGGTGGCCACTTGTCCTGCTATACCCTGAGTGATTGGCATTCTGATCTCTTCTTGAACCTATAAAAGATAGAAATAAAATTATGAATACAAAGATAAATGTGGTAAGGGTTGCCAGCAAGACTGTAGTAGCTCGATCTTTCATGCAAAGCACTTACTACAGTCTTGTGGGCAACCCTCCATTTGTTTATTTGGTTTTTACAAAATAACCAGAAATCCCTTTAGGACACTAAAATGGTAATCCTTCACAAAGCCTACTGAGCTATGAACCTGGTTTAAGAACTGGACAGTAGGACATTAGTTTACATGCATAATATTAATAGGTTTAAAAAAAAAACTTCTTTATATTAAATTAAAATACAGTTTAAAACATTCAAAAGATAAGCTATCTCAACAGAATTCAATAAGTCATTCCAAAACTAGTCTACATGTACATCCATTTTTAATCATACATACTTAGACTAGTTTTGTACAAAAACCCATCAGCCAGAAATCTCAATGAATAAATTCAATACAAGTATTTAAGTACTCTAACCCTATAATGGAACACAAGTTAATTAAAACTAGAAACTAAAAGCCTCTGTTTCAATCATAAAACAATTCAGAGACACCAATATTCTGTCCTGAAAATTCTCTTAAACCATTAAAAGCCAGTAAAAAACTCTTCAATGTGTAGTAACAGTAAGGCAAAGTTTTACAAAATCAATACGCAACCATGATGCACCAGTCTACTACTACAACAACAACAACAGTTATGTCATCGTTATCATATATCCTAACAAACTTAAACTAGACTAAAAACTGGTAAAATGGCTTTTATTGTGAGATATCATAGAGAAATAAGAGAAGTCTATTTCCCCTACAAGTAGAAAACACATTGACTAGTTTTACTGAGAGAAGTTATTTTTACAAGTGTCCTATAATTGCCTTCATCATCATTAAAACCTCATTTCAACTAGACGCTAACATTCTAGTCAATGTATTATTTAAATCATTCATACAGAAAACTAAATGACAAGAATTCATCAGAGATAAATTTTCTCTGAGACTCCATCTTCATGTATTTTTTCTCTCTCCATCTTCATGTTTCTATCTCTTTTTCTACACTTTCCTCCCTATTCTACCATACTCCCTCAATTCCTCTTTCCAATTCCTTTCAACCTCCCTCCCTGTCCTTCCTTCTTCCTCTATTCCTCTCCTCCTCCATCCCTTTCCTTTCAACCTCCCATCTTCTTCCTCCCTCTTTCCCACCCCCTCCATTTTCTTAACTCACTTTCCTCCCTCCCTCCTTCCCTCCCTCCCTCTCTCCCTCTCAGACCTCCCTCTATCAGTTTCACACACATATACACACACAGCACACAGCACACAGAAAGACTACAAGAAGTATTCAGATCTCTGTCATTGTCATATGGTAATTATGTTCAATTATAAGATCTCCTGTTCTCAGAGAATGGAATTATTCCCTTGGACACAATATTAAGGTCTACCATTCTCTACACAAAACTCTCCAAGTGTCAAATATACATAAAATATTTCCTGAAAATACTTCATACCATCTGTATAATATATAACATACTAAAAATGTAAGCCAACTTTTAACCACCATTTATACAAACCCATGGCTTGTAAATTCATTGATTTTTCCATGATATTTTAGGCTCCAATGGGAGCTAGGCTTGTTTCAGCCAACACTGATAACAGCACAAACAAAAACAGGAAATTGAGCAATCATATTAAGCAGTTATAATGTAAATAAGCAATGATTTTGTAATAGAGCACATCATTCTGTACATGCAAACTTCCCCATTTTTTTTACACAAACAAGACACTTCAGGTTTTATAATTATTTCAAGGACATTTTCAAACAGCAATTGACATTAATGTCAAATTTTCAAGTTGAACTCAAACAGCAATTGACATTAATGTCAAATTTTCAAGTTGGACTCAAACAGCAATTGACATTAATGTCAAATTTTCAAGTTGAACTCAAACAGCAATTGACATTAATGTCAAATTTTCTAGTTGGACTCAAACAGCAATTGACATTAATTAATGTCATATTTTCAAGTTGGACTCAAACAGCAATTGACATTAATGTCAAATTTTCAAGTTGAACTCAAACAGCAATTGACATTAATGTCAAATTTTCAAGTTGGACTCAAACAGCAATTGACATTAATGTCAAATTTTCAAGTTGGACTCAAACAGCAATTGACATTAATGTCATATTTTCAAGTTGGACTCAAACAGCAATTGACATTAATGTCAAATTTTCAAGTTGGACTCAAACAGCAATAATATTGACATTAATGTCAAATTTTCAAGTTGGACTAATGATCTAAGGTGGGATTGGAACACATACCCCCTCTGGAAACTAGATTCAAAATCTGGCACTAGCAACAGTTACTGCACTACAGACCCAAGATCCAAGTTATTTAATGATCTACTTACTTCGTTGTCCTTGTTTGTTGTTATACCATCAAATACTTTGGCCACTAATTCATCTGTATCAGGTTCAATAAGAAACACAGAACATCTACAAATATATCAAATAATCAACATCTTACATCATATAATATTATTATAAAACCTTCACTTTAAGTACACAAAAAAACGGAAAGGCCATCATAAATGTAAATGGCAGGACATATGGCCATTGATCAAATACTAATTGTGCATATGTATGCCAGATGCCTTGGTAAAAATGTACATGTAATAGTTAAGCTTAAGTTATAACTCAGTTCAAAAAGGTACCCAACAAAAAAGTCCGCGTCTTTGGAAATCTTAGACAATGACTGATTAGGCCAAGCACAAACAATTAAAAGAGTTCCAGAACAAATACAAAACATACAAACTAATTGAAATTAAGGAAACATTAAGAGCATTCACTACGAGTCAGTTATTTTCAAAAATGACACATAGAATAAGAAATCTCAGATCAAATTTGAGCCTATACATGTACATTTAACACAACACAAGACAATCCAAAAACACAAGCCAAAAAACTCTTGTTTTTCATGGAAGATAATATAGAGATGAATCAATAAATAGAAAGCAAGAAGAGTTCTCTGGTCAATTGTGACAGTTTACTGCTGGGATTTATTGGTGTATTAGCATAACAAGTCAAGTTTATGAGATATATCGGAGGAAAGAGAAAGGACTTAAAACAGACTGAAATTTATAGGATCACAATACTGAATACTATCATTATCCAAGCAGAAAATATTGTATAGCTGATTCCAAGAATATTTGTAGTTTTACAACCAAAAACTGTACTATTAGATTTCAAGGTTTTCTTGTTTAATGCCTAATTTTAACAGTGATAGTTAAATGAGGCAGACAATTCATCTAATCATTGCTCCAGAGATAAAATAGTGCTAGATATTTCCATCTTCTGTAGGCAGTAACCTAACTTAGATTTTCCTTTATTCATTTTTGCTTCATCACCTCTTCAATGGTTGTTTGTTTCTGTTGGGATTAACGCCATAGCAACACATTGTATAGGTCATATAACGGCAGTCAGTCAACCTACTTACTCCTCCTGGCAAGGCTAAGTCTATGGATTTAGCTGTTAACCAACTACTTGGCACATACTTCCGTCAGTGACTGACAACTTCCCTACATAATTAAGAATCATTGGTAGAAGGGAAAATGGCTATAGAAATATTTTCATGACCAAGTTCCACAAAGTATGCCCTACCTAGGAATCGAAACCCACGACCCCTTGATCAGTAGACTTGCATGCTACCAACTGAGCTAGCCATGCGGCTAAATGTATATGCTATATGGATGAAAGTTTTAAGTATAAATACTGATTTCAGTATTTTGAGAATAAATTACTCAAGTATCTCCTACCTTTCAGCATTTGTAAGATTTCTGGCTTGTTGCATAATCTCTCTAAGTAATTTGGTGAGGTCATCTGTAAAATATCAAACAGTAGATCAATATATAGAGAGACATCCTCTGTTCATCTTACATTTGTCTATACTTGTAGTTATAAATCTACATTTGATGATATATTACTTGAAAAAATTCATTCTTGATTTAATGATAAGACTTTTAAAAAGGCCTAATTTGAGACAGAACTTTAATAGTGTATCAGTATTTAATACTGTATAAAGGGTAATTTTGCAGGGTATTAATTTTGCTATATTTGCGATCAACAAAGAAAGAGTAATTCTAAACCCAGTAAATATGTTTGTTTCAATACAAATTATACTTGTAATTATACGGTATACATAAATGTCCAAACCTTGTACCTCACTAATTCAAACATGAAATATAGACCCTACGAAACAAGCACTATACAGAACATAATGAAATTAATTCAAATTTTCTAAATATAATGCTGCTTTCAACCTTTATTTTTAAGTCCTTAGTATTTAAACATTAACCAATAAAAATAGCTTAATTGTTAACCAGATGAACAACATCAACTAGAAACTCACTTAAACTTGAAAACAAAACAGTAAATAAACATCAACTTGAAATAAAACAAAATTGAGCAATAAAATTAAACCCTCAATATCACATGCTTGAAATGTCCAAACTTGAAACTATAACTGTGAACTGGAACACACAAACTTGGAACTATCAACTGTATATTCTTACTAATATCAAGAGCTCCAGCTAGCTCACAGCTTGTTTCAGGAACTTGCATTTTACCAATGTTAGCATCACTTACAGTCACAACTACATCATAGAGTTCTTCTTCAGTGTCCTCCTCCACCATTGTCACATCAGTATTGTTTTCTACTGTCTCGTCAACATTATCATTGTCTAGGTCAGTATTGTCAATATCCACTGGTTTAAGATCAGTATTGTTGTCTGATGTCATTGTTACTGTGTTATTTTCAATTGGTTTAAAATTATCATTGATACCCCATTCAACTGATGCTAACTCATCTTCAACTCTTTTCTGATTAGATATGTCTTCTTTCATGTCAAGTGAAATATTATCATCTGATATAAGCAAATTTTCATCATAATATGCCAATGTAAAGACTTTATTTGTGTCATTTACCTCACTTAATATACCAATAGCTGATCCAGTAGCAATATCTTCTTTATCAAACATTGATTTACATTGTTCCTGTCTTTCATCATGATACTGTTCGACCAACTTTTCAACATCATTGTTATTTAATATTTTAGTTGCAGTCCAAGAACTTTTTGAAAGGTCATTGATTCCATCATCAACATAAAATGCTTCATTCAACACATTGTCAGTATCATTTAGAATGGTAGGAGATGCCAGGCAACAGTTTGGGTCACTCCTGGATCTACATATTCCAGTATCAACATCATCAAGTTTCTCAGGAAATCCTAATATATCAGGTCTGCCAGATAATAACACTTTCACATCATCAGGTATATAAGGATCAGAGACATCAAATGATTCATTACAATCATAAAAGTCAATAGCATTTTGTACAGAAACATCTGTATCGCTATTGGCTGTTAAAAATGACAGTTGTGAACTAGAATGACAAAGGCTTGGCACTTCTAGGGTGTCACACTGGCAAGAATTATGAACACACTCTGTACAGGCATCATTATCATCAAGTATACAGTCATCAATATCTCCATTATTCATACAGCAACCAGAAAGTCCATTATTTAACTCTGTTACATCAACAAATTTTACATCAATTTCAACTGTTTGGTCCTTTTCTTTATCAGCATCTTTCAAGCATTCACAAGTCATTAAGTCAATCTGTTCCTTGTTTTGTAAACACATACAACAACCTCTAGTATCAATTATAGTACAAACATTCACATCATTCCCTTCATTACTGTTTTCCACACATGATTCATCCACATCATTAGAAAGTTTCTCACTTAGTCCTCTATCACTCAGATTACAAACATCACAACCACAAACTTTATGATTACAGGTTTTAATACAAGGACTACCAGGTTCTTTGTCAGACATAGATTCATCTGATACAACTTCAGTACTATCAATAACCTTATCATTAACTACATCATGTTCAGTATCTGCAGCATGACTTTCCTCTTCCTCTACCATGAAATCATTGTCACTTCCATCTATTTCATCAATAATATTGTAACCCTCAATTATAGGAAGATTTTGATGTGGTTTACTATCAGCTAGGTTATCTATAGTGACTTTTTTAGCTGTACTATTAAGATAATCATGTAATTTTACACATAATTCATCTAATGGTATGGTATCATTTATATTTATTCTATAACCTTTAGACTCTATGATAGGAAATTCATCATCAATATAGTTATACCTTTTAAATGACTCACCTAAATTTGTAAACAGATCCCTAGCTACTTGCAGTAAAGCCTGAAATAGACAGGAAAAAATGTTTACATATTTTGTTTAATAAGACAACTAAAAATGTGGAAATCAGTTTAGAGGAGAAAAAATATTTCCTTTGTTTATGTTTGTCCTTTCAGTGCCATATGAGGCTTACCATTGTTCTTGGGACACAATCTCTGCAAATCAAAGCAAATGCCAACAGATCAAGATCCTGCCCACCCAGTCTCCTGACCACTCACCAGCACCCCCAGGTTTGGCCAAACTATAAGCCGAATTTTTTCTTTGAAAAATCCGGCTAAAAAGGAGCTGAGAAAAAGTTAGTGAATCAACCATCCTAGTATATTTATAGTGATCATGTGACCTTTTATTTCAAATTAATCAAACAGCGATACAATTGATGTATGATATTTATGATTTCCTAATTCCGGCAATAATCTGACAAGTATATTGATTACATAGCTGACACTAAGAGTTATATCAGTAAATATATCATATAATAATCTTCTTGTATGTTAAAGCTACTATATGAAGATATATTCATTAACAACAGATATGAAAACTCTTACAATTGTTAAGTTAATACAATATAACATGCATTAGAGATGCAATACGCATTTGAAACCTCTTTAAAACGAAGTGATTTAAGTCAGTACACTAGAATGATATGCAGTTGTATACATGCTCAGCCTCCCGTTTTACTCCAATAATGCCCTCCATCCATCACTAAAGCTTGGATGGGGGCCATTTTGCTTACTACGTAAAACTTTGCCAAAGTTCCCATTTTCGCTAAAAAGCCAGTCCTTTTATAAGAGAACTCAGTATTTACTTTTTTGTTAATATTGACTATATATGACCCAAAATGGTTTTAGAGCTTAGTTATGTATTTTAGGGGAAGTTTTTTTCTATCTCAAGACTGCACCTTAAACATACTGTGATCAAAACTATTGTTGTAAGTATTGACAATCAAATTCTACGTTAGGTTTGGATCTTTCACTTTGAAGTGCAATAAGATAAACATAATTTTGTTAAGCGATAATTGGATTTTTTTCATGTTTAAAATAAATATAGGTCCATTTTCTTTGTAGACAATGAACAATGTTACTATTAATACTGGGGCTTTAAATTTGACATTATGTCTATATTTATCAATAGATCAATGTCTGATGTAGAAAGCAACATACAGAGAGAGAAACTATAGAATATAGAGAAACTATATATTTTAACATACCGTTTATCAAGCTTACATTTGAACATAGCATATATCATTTTATACTTTATGATCAGATTAAAGTTTGATCATGCTGCTAGGGTGGGACAATAGAGAAATGGTTATAACATGAAATTATGAATGAGCAGTGGTCCAGTGGTTACAGGACACGCCCTTAGGAATCAAGGTCCCTGGTTCAATCCCTACTGAGGGCATTGCTAATTTCTTGAGCAAGAAATAGCCAATGATTGTTCCACTCCACCCAGCTGTAAATGAGTACTGTGAGGGGTCGCCTGCCTGAGGGTGATTTCAATGATCAGAAGTTACCATTCAAGATTGTAAAGTAGGCTGTTTGTTTGTTTGTTTGGTTTTAGGCTGTAGCAACACATTGTATAGGTCATATAACGGCGGTCAGTCAATCTACTCACTCCTCCTGGAAAGGCTAAATCTCTGGATTTAGCTGTTAACCAACTACTTTGTCAGTGACTGACAACTGCCATACATAATTAATTAAAAATCATTGGTAGGAGGGACAATGGCCATAGAAATAATTTCATGACCAAGCTCCACGAAATTATGCCCCGCCCAGAAATCGAAACCACAACCCCTCGATCAGTAGACTTGTGTGCTACCAACTGAGCTAGCCGGGGGCTAAGCTGAACATGTATATAGAAGCAGACTTAATTAACCACACTTTAACTTTAACTTTTGACTATGAAATCGAGGGTTGCAAGCAAGACTGTAGTAACTTGCACTTTTAGGCAATGCACTTACTACTGTCATGCGGGCAACCCTTGAAATGGACAGTGCTGTATGCCTCATTTCAACACTTCATGGTGATCAGTTATACTACTCACTGACCCTGAAATGCCGTATATTCCCTGTCGAGAACTTGATGAATAGTTCATGAATTGTGCATGAACTCGGTTCATGAACAGTTCATGAATTGTGCATGAACAACAATTTGTACAAATTTGTTCATGAACGGTTCATGAACCTTGTTCATGAACCTTGTTCATGAACCTTGTTCATGAACCAGATTCATGAATTAATTTGTCCAAATTGTTGTTCATGAACTGGAGTGTTCATGAACTACAGTCAAATTGTTGTTCATGAACTATTCATGAACCAAAGCTAACTAAATGAATCATATACAAATCAATAAACTTGAATTACCAGTAACATAACTTTATTATACTATGACCATCTCTGGTGCATAAAATACAAAACCACAACCCATTTTACTTGATGAATTAAATAATTCAACATATTACTAATTAGTAGTTAATTTCATTTCAAGTTTCAATGTCTCTCTGAAGATCAATCCCTAAAAAGTACTAACAATCTGGTCAATGAGCAATCTCTCATGCTGACTTGTTGATCCTTACAGTGCTCTCAATCTCTGTTAACGTCTCTGGTTTTACAAGATTTTTTAAAAATTTTGTAAAGTCTTATATGATTATAGACAAAATCCTATTTTTAAAAAGCTATATTTACAGGAACTATTATTTGTGAAACGTTTTCCTATTCCGAGTAAATTGGCTTGTTTACTCATCCGCTAAAAATGTCAATATTAGATGCAATTGCTAAAAATTATGACAAAAATATTGATATAAGGGACTGTCGAAGTCAAGCTTTGAACATCAACAAGACAACAAAGGTGATCTGTGAGTTTGTTTGCCAGTTGGGTATGGAAAGAATTCAAAAATTGTCACATGATTGTTTTAAACAATCATGTGTTTGGGACTACTTTCAAGACGTTAACAGAAATTGAGAGCATTGTAAGGAAAGACAACTCTGTATGAGTGATAGGTCTATGAGAAGTCATAATACACAATTTCACAAGAAAATACTGATGCAAAGTATAAAAAAACACTAACAATTAATAACATGAAAGTACTCCTTTATATATATAGATAGATTGTTTATTAAAACCACGCCTTTCAAAATGTCATGAATGTCTTCCGTTAGTTTGGGATGAAAATCAAGGTTTCGATGTCAGTGTTCAATGGCGGCTCCATGGTCATCTGAGAAAAGTGTGCTGGGCAGTAACAGCCGAGAAGTTCCACATGCACAGACATATTCAAACTCTTTCCACATAAAAGGGCAGTCTTCTTCTGCAGCTGTGACTTTTCTTCACTTACAGTATCTGAAAGCAAAAATCAAAAGGATCATAGAGATTAAGATATGTGAAAATCTAGAAAATCTTTAAATTTATTTATATTTATTGGAGTTAATGCCGTACCAACACAATTTAGGTCATTTCACAGCGTCCAGCGCACCTAACCTAGCTTTCCTGGACCATTGTCTATAACCAGTAATCACCTCCCTTCCACAAGGCTGGAAACTTCTCCATATTATCTAATCAATGGAGGAAAATCAGCATTATTCAATATTGTCAAATTTTTATGGAAGGGTATAACCTCCCTGGATGTGATTCGAACCCGCACCTCCTCGGGCACGAGTATCCATTTTCCTGGCGTGCTACAAACTGCTCTTTCGACCTGGGTTGAAAATCTTTAAAGAAAAAAGAAACAAAATAATCTTCAAAAGTAACAATTATGCCATCAGTTTACTTATAGATGCATTTATTTTGCATGAGTTAGAGTTCTTTTATGTAAAACAACATCGTTCAAGCTATTTTGATGTTATGCCATGCATTTTTGTTTTTGCAAATCATTGTTTTCAAAATTTTGTAACCAAAAATCTTTTTAGGTTTCTGGACAATAAATACATTAGCATGGTATTTTAAGAAAATATGAGGCTAGATCCATGCTCCATAGCTTGTTTTTCGAAGAAACAACCTTAAGATAAACTTACATTATCACTAGGATAGCCATGTTCCCAAAAAATACAACACATCTTCTCACACTCATATAATTAATCGTTGCATACTATCATCTGAATCTGAATAAATATGTTGAAGTAACCAGTCTTGATTGGTTGTATGTTTGTGGTAAAACCCTGAAAATATATACACAATGCAGTTAAATCAAAAATGGATGGTACATAAGTTCAAAGTTGGATAAACATTACTAAAATATTAAACAATTAAACAATTTTTTACGTAAATAATTTTCAGTGAATTTCTAGGGGCGAAAATTATTGAGTACGAACTAGACGAGGGACGAATCTTGAGCAAAATATTTCAATGAATACCTGTCAAGTCTTTTGACAAAAGATTGACAAAGCTACACCGCATGAATGAATAAATATATGAAGCTTGGAGTATATATTGCGTAAAATATGCATATAAATGGTTTAAATTAAAAGGAAAATGCTTTAATAACAATTGTTTACAAATAGCGATGTCGCGAAAATATGTTACGTTGTAAATCTCACAGTCACAACAATAAGCATACTTTATGACACAGACGCAGGTTTCCTATCAAAACTTCAATAACATCTATTTAGTTTTTATTGTATATGTATAATTCTCCTAAACGTACTTACATATGTCCGAATGATTTGCAAAAATATCTTCTGAATTCCGCCGTCAAACAACATGGGCGTTGCGCGCGAATAACGTTTACCGGTGCGTCGGTAAAATCGTTACATTGTAACATTACACTCACGTATTCCTGCAGTTCCTGCATTATCAAATCAATAGGTACCAAAGCGTAACGTCGTCACTGCTTCGTCAAATACGAAGTCAATAATTACAAGTAAGGTCTAATTATTTGCTGTGTGTATGTATGTCAATTTGTAGAATTATGAAGTAGTCAACTCCATTTATGGTCAATCATGATTGACCATGGTCCAATGTAACTGACCATGAACAAATAGGTTATATATATTTTTATGAATAAAATAATACTCAGAGAGATCTAAATGACTTTTTTTTACTTTCTGAACTTAATTTCTAAAAAATATTTTTTACTGATCCAAGGTTCATGAACTATTGTTGATGAACAGTTCATGAACTCTCTGGTTGAATACTTAGTTGATGAATTGTTGATGAACAGTTCATGAACAACAGGTTCATGAACTTATTGATGAACCAAAGTGATGAACTTTTGAAGAACAATTCATGAAGTTCATGAATAGTTCATGAACGTTCATCAAAATTCATCAGTTCATGAACTTAATCTCGACAGGGTTTCTGGACTTCAGCTTGTATCCTAGCACTAAGCACATATTGTCACAAATGATTGCCGACAACTGTCCCACTTGATATAGAGGTAGGTGAAAATATTTCAGGACTAAACTCCAAGGTACATAGATCTAGCCAGGGAATCAAAACCTACCACCCCTGAATTATTTATCAGAGTCACTACTGAACTGAACTAAAACCAGGCAGATATAAAAAGAAGTTGAAAAAGTCATTCATGATTTATCTAGAAACTGTGCTTACATGACTGTGTTGAGCTGTGAGATTAGATATTTGCTACATGGAAAAAAGTTTAAAAAATATATTAAAAAATACCATACATAAGATTGACATTGATTCTACACCTAATGATTCCTTTAAACTATACTAAAAGTGTATCTTACCTGGGTTTGTATCTTAAGTTTTCTTTCATTCTGAAATGCCAGTGTACTGGTTAGAACTGTAGCAGTATATCGGAAGCATTGACGTATACATGATATGTCTCTTTCATTAAACCTGAAATACATAATATATAGCTTTTTTTTAAGATAACATTAGGAGGTTGTCTACATTAAAGATCTCTCAGTTTGTCTCAAATTATCATAAGCAACCTGTAACATCAAAATTACATGAAATGTAATGTGGAAACCACATTTAAGCTGGATTTAAAAACTTTAACGCAAAAATTACATTGGGAAATAATCCATTATAATAATAAAGGCAGGTAGAGTTGTGGTTACTGTCTATTTCTGTTCATAGCATGGTATGTTATCATTGTATGAAGTTTCATAAAGATCTGACAATAAATGGCAGAAATATATGGTAAAGAAAAACTTAAACGCAATTGTTAATGAAGCCAGATGCCCAACCGACCACCGCCCGCCTGCCCACCTCGGTTTCACCAAACTATAAGCCGAATTTTTTGTTGAAAAATCCGGCTAATAATCTGTATGGAAAGATTTAGCTGTATATGTGAGTTCAGCTCCTTCAAATAAGCATTTTATTAACAGATACAAGCTAAAATTTGTTTGACTATGACTAAAATAGTATAAGATATGTTGATATTGAATCGATAACAACAACAGATCGAAGATGACCTTTATCACTAAAAATCAGCAGGGAAAATGTTACGATTATCTATTTAAATTCAGAGTGAGAAGAGTAAGAATGTCATTTGGACTACTAAACAAAACAATTACAACATATAATCACCTAACACTTCTTCCTTCAATAGTTTCCATAAGTTATATTTAGGGTAGAGTGGGGAAACATGAAAAAAATGCTTAAGATATAATTAAGACTCAAAAGTCCACCAACTAATGCAATCATCTCATTCAGTTCCTTCAAGAGTTCATTAAGACCAAAAATGATAACAACAGAATAACATTAAATATTAGATTTCAAACCCTCCATGGTATCACATAGCCATTGCCATAACAATTTCATAGGTAACCCAATCCCCAGTTCAGTACAAAACACACAGAGGCAGAGATAGGAATAATATTTTAGGACATTAAGATGTCACACATCCTGAGAAAAGTATTAATAACTTGAGGATATCAAACATCAATAATCATTGTCACAGATTGAAATCCCTTGAGCAAACAGACATCTCATGGTTTCACCAAAAAATCAATTTATCTCAATGACAATAACCTTATTACCTAGTTTACACTTGATTTCCCACCAAGAATACAGAAAGGAGAACTATGTGACAGAATTTAACATCTGAATACAGAAAGGTGAACTATGTGACAGAATTTAACATCTGAATACAGAAAGGTGAACTATGTGACAGAATTTAACATCTGAATACAGAAAGGTGAACTATGTGACAGAATTTAACATCTGAATACAGAAAGGTGAACTATGTGACAGAATTTAACATCTGAATACATAATGGAGAAAAATGCAACAAAATAGAACCTAAATACAGAAAGGAAAGCCATGTGACATTTTTAAATCCTGAATACATAATGGTGAACCATGTGCTTAATTTAAACCTGAAAACAGAATGATGAACTACATGACAGAATTTAAAACCTGAATACAGAATGGAGAACCATGTGACAATTTAAAAACCTGAATACAGAATGGTGAACCATGTGACAGAATTTAAAACCTGAATACAGAATGATGAACCATGTGACAGAAGTTAAAACCTGAATACAGAATGGCGAACCATGAGATAGAAATTAAAGACTGAATACAAACTAGTGAACTATGTGACAGAATTTAAAGCTTGAATATAGAATGGTCAACCATGTAACATAATTAAAAGACTAAAAACAGAATAGTGAACCATGTGACATAATCTAAAGACTAAATACACACTGGTGAACCATGTGACATAATTTAAAACCTGAATATAGAATGGGGAACCATGTGACAAATTAACAATCATAATACATAATGTAAAACCATGTGAATGACTTAAAAACCTGATTACAAAATTGTGACCAATGGGAGAAAATTTAAAACCTGAATACAGAATGGGGAACCCTGTGACAGAATTTTAAGACTGAATACAGAATGGTGAACAATGGGACAGGATTTTAAATCTGTATACAGAATGGTAAGTAATGGGATAGAATTTAAAACCAGAACACAGAATAGGGAACCCTTAGATGGATTTTTTTATAAAACCTGAATACAGAATGATAAACCATGTGACATAATTTTAAGCCTAAATACAGACTGGTGAACAATGGGACAGAATTTAAAACCAGAACACAGAATGGTGAACCCTGTGATGGAATTTTAATTAAACCAGAATACAGAAGATGGATCATGTGACATACTTTGAAACATGATTATAAGAGAATGAACCATGTTACATAATATAAAACCTGAATACAGAATAGTACACCATGTGTCAGAATTTAAAACCAATCATCAGCTGGCATGGATATCATAGAAATTATTCATAAGAATCACATATCTATACACGATTACTCCAAGATCTCGTTACCATAAAAGTGTGATTGCAAAACCTTTTTTATTGTTTATAAGAAAGTAGGAAAATATCACAAGAAAATATTGACTATTTAATGTTTAACACCTAAATGAAAATGAAGCTTCATGATATTTTCCATGTCTGGCTCCCCTTCTTGAGTAAATAATGTTGGTTCGTCCCAGATTCAATAAACCTTGAGATGTACAAATTAATATTAACAGTATACCATTTGTTGTTATGTAACCTTGTAACCATAAGTACAAGAACAACAACTAATAACCTACAAGCCAATAAAATGTTTACAAACTAGTAAATCTTATTACAATATACAATGCCAACCAAAAGTTTGAAGACAATTATTCAATTATGTAGGCCTACTTGAAAAAACTTTAGAAAAAAATTATTACTTTTTATTTTACAATTGTCTTTTAGTTTTGCTTTATTATTTTTGTTATGATTGTATTTATTGAAGGCAATGCAAAAGTAGCTTAAAGCTATGTTATGGTAAAGAATTACTTTGAATATGATTTGATAATGAATCTTACAATGGTTATGCATTCATGAAATTTGTTTTAATTTACCACAAGCCATACTTAATATGTTAAAATAATAGTTTTACAAAAAATAATTGAAATTTTAGAGTTCCAGTAAATTTCTTTGTCTTTAAACTTTTGGTGGGCACTGTAATGTATGTATTCATATCTTGGCACTCAATCTTAATACCGTAGCATACTATCAGCAATCCTGACATTTCATACTTTAAATCTTAAGCTGTAGCCAAACTCTAGCAGGAAAACAAAACCTCAGCCAAACACCTTGCACACAAAAACAAATCCTTGTGTCTGAGACAAATGACAAACTAAACTGGAGCCAAACATACACACAAAAAAAATCCTCGACGCCATGGAAGCAGTAGAAATTTTACTACAGAGAATTAGAAAACAGATTAAGATTATGAATTGAGACAATCTATGACCAGCTGTACAGAAAAGATGACAAAATAAATCAATACAAACAAAATATCATAAGATGACAGGACAGGCTACACTAGTATTGTACAAATAAGATAGTGTCAATCAAAATGAGAATTTCATATGTACCAAATTGGTCCAGGATTTAATCTGTTACATCTTTATAGCTCCTCTCTCTCTCATTGTATCTTTTTCTTGCAATTTCTTTCCTCTCTTATACTCCCCTATGTATGACTCTCACTGTGGCTCTTCTCTTCCCCTCTTTCCCACTGAATTTGTCCCCTCTCTCTCTCTATTTTTGAGAATCTTTCTCTCTCTCACACATTGTATCTCTCCCTTGCATTCTCCCCTCTCTCGCACTCAACCACCCAATGACTTTCATTGTGTGTCTCTCCCCTTCCCTGAAACTATCCCCTCTCATTTTGAGAGTCTATCTCTAGCTCTAACTGTGTCCCCCTTTTCCCCTCCCTCCTCTCTCTCTGATTGTCCCCTCTCTTTTTCTCACTCTTACTGTGTCTCCCCATTCTATTTCACTGTGTTTCCCTTCTTTTTCCCTTTCTCCCTATATCACTGCGTCTCCCCTTCCATCTTTCTAACTGTATCTGCCCACCCTCTCTCTCTCTTTCACAGTAACCCCTCCCTTACTCTCATAGTATCTATCCCCCTATTTCATTTCCCCTCTTCACCAGTCCACTCTCACTGTACCTCTCTTCCAGGAGTCCCCCCTCTATCATAATTTCTCTCTCAGTATTCCTTTAACTCTCTACCAAGCCCTCTCACTCTCAACAATGTTCTCCAAACTTTTCTCTCTGTCTCTCTCACTGGTTGATGGATCAATACAAATCTATATAAACTGCTCAAGCAATACATACAATGTGTAACTGTACCGAATACTTTCTATGTACCATCACAAATATTGATCACAAATATACAATAATACATCAACTATAATCATCAAAATATTTATCAGTCTTATGTTGATAAACAGGCGCATGTTTACAAAATGTGAATTCAATTGCAGAAGACAATTTAATACAGAATATTGCTGTCTTAGTGACTTGAATAGTATGTTGGGACTACAGTCTCACATCTTAAAGGTCCCAAGTTCATAATGGGTTCATAAACGATAAATAACACTGCCTTAGAATAATATTAAACATTTAATAAAGCATTTTGCTGGGTCAGCACAAAATTAGCCTTGTGTTGGAATTAATAATCATTTGATGGGAAAGTAAGTTATTAATACTCAGAGTCTTTAATTAAGTTTGTGAGTACAATACCTTAGGAGGACTCAAATACCTTTGTATATTTAATTTGAAATCTGAATTTTAATCTGAAAAATTTCTTGGGCAAAAAATTGGCATTGATCAATTGCTGAATCAAGTAATTTAGGCTATATTGTCAGTGAAAGGCCAATTAAGTAATAAGTGCTTAAAATAAGTACTGGTTATAGGCTTATGTCTAAGCCTCTTCTGGAACTGAGTGGATCTATTGTAACAAGCAGCTGTTAAATTGTCACAAGAGCTGCATTTACCACCATAAATCCATTAACCATTGTACGTCCAAATTACAAACTTGCATCATTTCAAGTATTAAGCAAATAAGCAGACAAGGCCAAACAAGTTGATCATGTGTTCTATGGATTCGCTCCTTAATTTGGAAGGTTTTTACACACAAAAAATATTTCCTCGCTTGTTTATAAAAATTTGGTCTAACCACTATATAAAGCAACTGCATTAAGATCTTTTTTTCCTTCACTCGCTTACCCCATTTTTTCCAGAAAAATCAGTAGAACACATGCTCAACTTGTTGTGGCCCAAGATATTAAAACTGTTTCTCACTTTAGTTAACAAGTAGATGAGTTCATGACTCAAGATTCATTGTCCTTGGATATCTATTGATTAACAACAGGCCATTAACCTGTCTTCTCACCATCAATATATTTACAGTCACAAATATGTCACTACAATCTGTCATTATCATACAGTGCCCTCCAAAAGTGCTTACACAAACTGCTAGGATAAACTGCTTCAATTTTACTCCAGATAAGAAGCAAATGGCTATTCGAGCAAAATTCAAATTCAGCATTTATTATGCCTCAGTCCCATAAAATCATGGCTTGTTGCTGACCCTTGTATAAAGACAGCCGTAGGCCATGGGAAGCCTTGCATACTAAGGTGGAGGAATGACATGGCACAAAACAATACACCCGTAATGAGCTGTAGCAGGAAGATATGCAAGTTTAATCCATACTCGGCCACGATTTTGTTAATGATTTGACTTTGAAATTGATACATATATCCACGGCTCATCTCATGTACCCTGGTAAAAACAGTAACAGTAACAACAGTAACAGTAACAGTCGGTACAGGTTGCAAGAGTTTGTACGAGTCCTTGCGGAGCTTGATTCACGGCGCCCGTAGGTGCCCTCACAGCTTATTGTATGTTTATGGGACTGTAGCATTGGTTCATCAACATAAGGATTAGCCAGTTACTAGACCCACATTTCCATCAGTGTCCTACATGATTAAGAATAAGTGGGAGAATGGCCATAGAAATCATTTTAACCAAACTTCATAAAAGTATAATGCCCTGCCTGAGAATGGAACCCTTGCAACTGTGTTACATGAATAAGCTTTATTTATAATAAAGTTACCTGCTATATGTGTGAACAAATTTTTCTCAAAATGTAATTTGTCCAAGAACATTTGAAAGGCACTGTATACGACATTAAAATGACAGTCACAAATAGGATAAACAAATACCATGCAGTGCCAGGCAGAATAACATTAGGAAATCAAACAACGTATGCCATACCGAAATGTCTAAAACTGTTTGCCATTATTCTAAATGAAGCCAATAACAGACTAAGTGTGACATCAAGAGAAGGGATTTTATGACAAAACCAGTAATAAACCAAGCAGACATACAACTGGTCAAGACTACACAATTTACAGAGCTTAAAGCTGTTAAAACATAGACAATCTGTATTAACAAGACATAAGTCCCTGGAAACAATTTCCTGATTAGAATTACGTTACCACTACTGATATATACTGTAAACTTGATCACATTTGCGAGTATATCTAATTTATGGTGCCCTCCAAATGTTCTTGCACCAATGAAATTTTCAGAAAATGATCATGCAGACTGTAAGTTATTTTACTATAATTAAAGCCTTTTCATGTGACATGATTTGAATTGTATGTTGTTAAATTAATGCTCATTTCTTAATTTTCTCAACTCTTTATTTCTTTTTTCAAGGGTTACTTACGTGAATCTGTTTTCCCTGAAAACAGGATTTTTGGAGGTCACTGTATATTGCCAAACAGTGATTTCACCTTGTCATTTAACAGGGTACAGCAGACCATATCTTATCAATGGAAGAAAGTTGAAATTATTGTCAAAATTTCATGGAAGGGTATAACCTCCCCGAGTGGAATTTGAACCCATACCCCTTTCAGGACACCAGATTCTAAACCCTGCCTCGCTACCAACTGCGCTATCAACCTGGGTTGATTTCACATTGCAATTATATCCAATAAAGAGCCATATTTCCCAAAAATATCATCAATAGGATGGCCAAGATTTCTGCACACACGCACTGCAGATATAGCAGTTATCATCTGCTTCACATTCAGTCAGCATATAAAACAATGCAAGCATAATTTAAATATTCACCAAGTGTCTACTAAACCAAAGGAAATTTTTAGACTGGTACCAATTTGCTTGATGTAGTAATAAATCAGTAAACCAGTCCAAATGATTTCAGAAATGTCAGCCAATGGTTCCAGAAGACTAAATATTATTGTAAACTAGAAATTATAACATTTCCTTCATATAATAAACTAGTGTGGAGAGTGCCAAGTTAAACAAAGAAACCTACATTATGTTACATTACGTGGGTTTAGCACAAAATGGTTGTAACTCAATATAAGCAAAGAGGGAGTTATGTTCATATTGCGCTAAACCGGCGATTACTAAAGACATTATATAGAGAGTAAAGAAATTTTACCATCCAACTAATCAGTTTAGAGGCCAATAAATAAACAACGATTATGAACCATTTCAGTTGAAGTAAATATAAAATGATAAGCCTATGAAACAGTATAGTAAATTTGTATTAGAATTTACTGATCCAGACCAAGGCACAGAACTAACATTTTGTCCTATGGCCCATGAACACTGAAATTTCAAATGGGAGACTAAAAATTTTGAAATAAAGGCATAGTATTGTATTCAAAATTGAGACTACAGTAGAACTTGGTTATAACATACTCGGTTATAACATACACTCGGTTATAACATACCATTTTTCCTGGCCCATTTTTGTACTTATGTACTTAGTAATGCTATATGGATATAACATACCTTGGTTATAACATACCTTTTTTCTTTGGCCCAGCGAGTATGTTATATCCAAGTTTTACAGTACATGTGTTTAAATTGATGCTTGTATAATAACTTTCATTTCAGCATAAATTGCACTCATCCATTCAGCAAGTCCAACTTTTAAAACAAGAAAGAGGAGCAAATATTAGGTTGCAATGGCAATATGATTCAGTATTGAATATGGGAGTAAAAGAAAACAAGAATTGACAAAAGTCAATATTTAAAAAAAATCTTTCAAAATGATGAAGAATTAAAACAGACAAGTGAAGTGAGAGCAGACCTAAACCCAGAGAATCAAATTGTTAAAAATATTTTTATTTCTTATCATAAACACACCAAGATTTAATAAAACTTCAAATTTGTCTCCTACCAGCTTTGATTTACAAAACACATTGTACAGAAATAATCTGGAAGAAAAATGATAAATGTGTCTGAACACACCTCGAAATTCTACAAAATTCTAAACTTTAAAGAATGGCACATTATAGTTATATAAACTCAAAGGGTTTTAATACAATAATTCAATAAAGTTTGATGTGTAGGAAATGACAAAAGGAAAGGAAAGATGTAAAATTGTACTAAACAGTTGATGTAACAGCCAGGAGATAGAACACATAGACAACTAATATATGAAACACTAAGTCTGTTTGTATTAACATTATTAGACTGTCAGCCTAAGTCTAGGGAATTTTTTATTTGGTAAGAAAATAAATATAAGGCTCAATTGTTATCAGACATTCACCAACAAAATGCCTTCAAAACAACCTCCATATCAGATGGCAAGAAGTTGTCTCTAACAGAGATCTATGGGAGAGCACCAAACAAGCCCCGATTCAAAATGAAATAAAAATTAGGATGGATTGGTCACAAGCTCAGGAAACAGACCTCAAATACTACCAAAAAAGCCTAGTGTTCTAGAATTCCAGGACAACAGAGAAGAGAGTCCCATAAAACAGACATGGCAAAGAAGTATAGAACTTGCAAAATTAATGTGAAAAAAGTTCAAATGACATGAGAAAAATAGGAGAAAATCTGCCATAAAAGAGACCATTGGAGGAGTGTGGTTGCAACCCAATGAATCAAGAGGCTTTAGTCAAGTAAGTCAAATTATTGCCATCTTAAACTCCAATAAACATGCTATTTTTCTACATGTTAGCACTAAGAAAGCTCTCAAACTTGTAGTTGTCCTATGGCAACTTGTACTAGTAATTACTAGATAAATAGTGACTTTCTCCCGCCATGATTAACTATAAAACAGAGCAAAACTTGACATTTAGCCATTTGTACAAGTAATAAATAACAAGTACTCACTAAGATAGTAAACATTACTAGCTTAACAGCAATGAGAAAAATTTTTTTTCATTTGATATCTAGTTGTAAGTTATGAAGTGGAACTTTGTTTTAATGAAGTCGATCACATGACTTACAACAAGGAAAATTTTTACTTTTTAATCTAAATTCATTATTTATACAATGAATTGAACAAGTATATTTGTAAAGCTCTCAGGATGGATCAAGAATCAGTGTCATGTGAGGCTGGTAGTTCATCTAACCATTATTATTGTTTGCATCAGTTCTAACATTCTCAGAAATTTCATAATCATCTAATTACTTTCTAACTTAAAAAGCCATGGCAAATGGCTGGGCTCAAACTCACAACCTTATGTCATTAAAGAATTATGATAATTTTAAGTAATAAACAGGAACCACTAGTCTATACAACAGAGATGGTACTTCATTTCTGAAATGAGTTATATAACACACAATCTATTTAAAGGAAAAGAGTTTGAAAACATTATCAAGAACAGCAACAGTAAAAAAACACAAACCTTCCACACAAACAAAAAGCAGAGGGAGATTTTTTAGATTTTTTAACTTTTGTAATAAAAAGGACACCACCAAAATAGAACAAGAACATATGAGGATTCCGCCTTGCAACAAATAGAGGCAAAACTGGGGGATTAAACCAGGGTGAAAAAAATATAAGTAAGATATACACAGAAATGGAACTGAAGATGGGTCATGCAAAAAATGCTATAAATAGATGACTATATTTACCTGTTTGCATTATGTTTATTGGCTAGACATGTAAGTGCTATAAGATTGTTATCACTTCTACTCGTAACAGGAACACATAGAAAGGAACGTAATGGACATCCTATCTGAACTTCTATTGCTCTTTTACTCTCCTGAAAAAATATACAACATTTTAAAATCAATAATAATTTACAATTATAACTATCTAAGAGTTAATATACAACCAGGGCATGACATAAAAGGCCTTTATTTTGTCCATTACAGCCTATATTTAAGTTTGGGCAACCTGTTACTGCATGTATATATTAGTTTACGGCAAGTAAAACATATAGCTGACTGTCCAACTGGGCAATTGCAACCTACTTTAAAAAAATAACCAAGAAAAGACAATGAATATAAATTCTATAATATAAGGTCTTGCTTTTCAAACAGTTGTTCAATATTCGTGTATAATAAGATATCCCACTAACATGAGTAAGCAAAATAAGTCCTAGCTCAGTTGGTAGCACGCAGCAAGTCTACTGATCGAGAGGTGATTGGTCATGAAATTATTTATACGGCCATTCTCCCTCCTACCAGTGATTTTTAATTATGTAGGGCAGTTGTCAGTCACTGACAGAAGTATGTACTTAGTAGTTGGTAAACAGCTAAATCCAGAGATTTAGCCTTTCCATGAGGAGTGAGTAGGTTGACTGACCAACGTTATATGACCTATACAATGTGTTGCAACAGCGTTTAACCCAACAAACAAACAAACAAAATAAGTCCTGCTATAATGGCATCTCATGTGTTCTGTTAATCACACCCAATATACCTTCAAACATCAATTAGAGGGACATTTTTCTCCAAAAATTTAGTAATTGGTACTTAAAATTTTCAAAATTCACATGATTTTGCAATAACCTTATTGCTGAACTTGACTGTATTTAGTAAAGGTCATCACTATGAGGAATTCTACTTGACCTTTCAATATAATCAGAATGTCCATAGAAAACAATGTATTCAATGTTTTTAATATAATTACAACATGTTAAGTGTAAAAATAATTATCTCCCCTTGTTATAAAACATTAAAATATCTGTAACTAATATCAAATTAATCATGACAGATAATGATTCCATCTAATAAACACTATGAAAAACAAGGAATTATTTTCCCACCAGGGACCAATATTCAATTAAGGAACCAATTAAGCCATAATTGTACATTGAACAGCAAGGGGGTTCCAACTCAGAATTAACATATCTCCCCTTTTCAAATATACAAAGTTACTTTATTCTTGCACAACTCAGTGGTCTATTATGATAAAATCAGATTTATTTTAATCCTTGCCATATTTAGATACCCATATCGGAAATCTACGTCAGAATAATGTAACAATCATCTAAAGTGAAACTAATGAATTCATAATGACATAAGAGAAATTTATGAAATAGAAAATTAATCAGTAAAAAAATGCATATAGAAGCAAGTCAGCATAAATATATCAATTATTCATATGGATCAGAAAACAAGACAATGAAAATCCTGATACTCATTATTACAATAATCACTTTTTATCAGATATATCAGACAACTTAACCAAGCTTACATAATTCATGTATTTTGTATTTCTATCAAGTCATTATATTCTGCTCTCTGATTACAGGGACACAATGTTCTCAATTTCTAAAAAAACATGACACAAATTGCAAAACAGCATAATGCTGGTTATAAAACATGGTACTGGCACAATGTTAAATTTAACATAGCTGTTGATCCAACTAGCCATTGCAAGAAAGTTTAAATCTCAGATCAAAGATCCCTGGACTGACCAATTACACCAAATGTAACCTACTTAGTTTTAGCAGTCACCTTCCCCTCCCACTCACACCCCACAAAAAAGCCTAGAATGTTCTTAATTGACATTTTTTTATCAAACAATATGGCAACCAGGCTAAGCTTAACTAATGAAAGTTACCAGCAGTGATAAAATTAGAAATATGCCAAACACAACTTTTTCAGTTTTGGCAGTCATCTCAACCCCTTTCAAATGAAAGCCTAGATATTCCCTATCATCTTTTTTCATCAAACAATATGGCCGCCAAGCCAAGCTTGAAGCTTAACTAACAAACCCTTATATTAATTTGACCCTTATAACTTGACTTCTATATGCTTCATAACACAGCTTGCTTCATAACACAGCTTATAAACACTTCAATAATAACTTGTCAATATCTCAATTTCCAATTCTACGTCATTTCCCTGATCATCAATCTGTAAAGGCAACAGTCTTAAAATGCCACATTACGATGAATTAGTATTGATTTTCACAACCATTGGAAACAATCTAATTAATGTTCCATCGATGAAGACAGAAGATATGAGCGTGAGCTTTGTATCATTACGACAATATTTCATAGGGAAAAAATAAAAACCATCCTTTGTATGTACTTGTATTTCACTGTGGCATTTTGTTAAGATTAGAAAAATTCAAACCATTCTGGATCAAGGATATGATATATAATACTAAATGGTCTAACACATATCAAAATATTAATACATGATTGATGGTGATTTTCTTATTTCTTCTTAAAATCAAAATGAATTTAATTGTATTGTTGTACTTCTTTTTTTATTGTAATTTAAAAGAAAAAACGCTTTCTAGCAGAACAGGCTTATTTCTGTCAAGGCAAATATATCTATTACAAGTTCTGAGTATCCCATGCACAGGAAACCATTAGCGTCCAAGAATTTTAGACATGGGCAGGTTGTGCAAAGGCTGATTTAAAAACATAAAACCTAGAGGAAAATTATCCTTCTAACAGGGTTTTGTGGAGATCATATATCAAATGATCTAGCCGCCTGCTGCTTACCCTAGTTCTGAGGCTGCTGGCAGCAGATGACAAATAAATCAGGATTGATAGAATGAATAATGATTCTACATATCTGGCAATCTGTAAGCTATCTACATACAATGCAAGCCATAAAATGGTAATGATAATTCAACTGATAGAACTGTTAGATTTTCTGAGCAATTAGTTGGATCAATAAAATGCTCCAAAATAGAATGTAAATGTTTTTTATTGTCCAGAGAATGCAACACTTCTTTACATCTATTTCACTAAATCATAAAGAGGCTGGAACAAGATACCATATCTGTTTATATCATTAATTTAAAGCAACATGTCAATAAGGCCCTATAGTCCCTTTAACATTCAAATATGGGCAGTCTCTTATTTTAATATGGAATTAATTTTATAAGTTATGTAAGAAAATTTTTTTTTTAGATTAAGCTGGAGCAAGATTTAATTGCATGCATCAGTCTATCATAGGTAACTCTGAGCTCATGTCTAACAAGAACTATCTTCGAAAAAAATATTTGGTGCTCTAGATCTGCTGGGTTCATTTTTAACGGTTTGAAGTATAAATGTTGGTCATGCACGGCGTACATGTATTAAGTATAGGTCAAATGTAGTTTGTCCGTAATTATAATTTAGCCTCAACTGACAATTGTTGTCCGAATATATTGCCACTTCCCTGATTTGTCAATTTGGAAAATCTGACCGATTCTAACATTAAAAACATCTTTAATAACAATGCCATGGATTTTCGATTAAAAATCACTTCTTTCCAGAATGACCAAATGATTTATGTTACTTTTCTGGCGAACATAAAACAATTTTATAGAAATGCTCAATGGCGGCCTACATACAACAAAATGAAAACCCATTCCGAGCATGCGCTGAGTCATATTCGCAGTTTAGTTATACCGCAAGAGGCGTACCATGACAAATGTGTGATCAATTAGCATAGTGAGTCACTCATTATACACAGAGTAAGTAGTCAGCAGCTACTGCACGTGCTACGCAACTGTTTATCACAAATAGCCAATGGTGTCATGTGTTTTATCCATTTCATTATACTGTAAAGGATTTTCATTGGACAAACACCTATTGTAGAGCAAATTGTATTGGTTGAAATATAGGTCAAAAGTTGGCTTAGACAGCTGTGCCGAAAAAAGTTACAAACAAAAACATCAAATATAGAAAATATTCCTACAAACAAGAAGCAGTGTCCTGGAAGCCTTAGAGAAATTCGAGAAGCAGTTAATCATGTATTTTATGTTGACAATATAAGACTGGGTAATGTCTAGAGAGATAGAGGGGAGTCTTGTATAGATCCTAGACAGTATTAGTAAACAAAGTGATAAAATGTCAACTCTATAATAAATTAATAAGCTCCTTGAACAAATAAGGAACATAACCACAGTGGCTTTGCTGATAAATAATTTATGAAGAAAAACAAAACTGGTAAGAAATTATGTATTGATAAATGAACAGAAATAACAAGTAAATCTGTGAGCTAATGCTCACTAGTGATACCCCCGCCAAAATCTAAAAATATGCGTCAAACAGGAAGTAGATGAGCAAGGAGCATGAAATCGCTTTACACCACATGGGACTATGGGATGAAGCAAAATGCAAAGTATTAGACTGCTGCATGATATAGTTGCTGAGAAAACTGCAACGGAAATTTCGTAACGGACGGACGGACGCACGCACACACGCACGGACAAGGGTAAAACAGTATACCCCCCCTTCTTTGAAGCGGGGGTATAACAATGAGTATATCAAATAAGGTAAAATGTGGAAGTTTCATGCACATACAGATATCAATGAGACTTAATATTTAGGTTTTCTCACTGGCCGTCTTGCCATTAGCTAAATTTCTTGCCTTTGGCAACTTATTATCAATGGACAATTTTTTTGTACAGTAATTTGGTCACATTTCTTGTCATTGGCAACTTTTTTCTGCTAGCCACTTTCATTTCCACTGGTCACATTTTCTACAACTGACTACTTTAAAGAACCTAAATTTAAAGCCCAAAATGCTCATGTTAGACAAAACAGTGACTCAAATAAATGAAAGATCAGTTACAGTCTGAGTCAGTCATTAGCTTAACCTATTAGCCCAAAGTTAAGCACTAGTGACAATTCATTTGAGCTAGTGAAAATAAATGATTTAATACAGAAGAAAATTTTGCTATATAAAGAATCACTATATAACACAATAAAATGGGCAAACACACATGAAAATTTAAGGCAATGACTGCATTTATAGACTTGAAAATCAGCAAGTCTATCTTCCATATGAAGACTTCCTTTTATTCACAGAGAAGTGGTATGACAGGTGCAACAATTGAATGACAAGTAAAATAATTCAACCATATTTCAGTGAAGATACCAACCGTTGGAATGTCATCCAAGCTTATTGGCTGTTTGGTTTCTATGGCCACAGAGAAATCACTGTTTCCCTGAAAAGAGAATAAAATCAACATAAACAAAAGTGCAGGCTTTCATCATTTGATTTTCTGATCATTTGGTTCACTATTAGATACTTCCAGTGGCTGACCCTTTGAAACAGCACTCATTTACATCAAAAATGCATGCCAAAACATTTAAATATATCTTGATAATCTCAGATCATTAAGATAAAAAAACATGAAGTAAATAAATATGAGAAATGTACGGTGGCATAGAGGTGACATGGAGAAATATTTAAAATTTACGTGCGCACGCAATAATGTTTACTTGGCCATGCAATAGCTGTACGTGCACACACCCAACAACTCTCATGACAACTCGCTTGACAACTCTCATTGGTCAATTATAACGTGCGCACGTAAAGCTATTGCGTGGCCACGTAAACGTTATTGCGTGCACACGTAAAAGCTACTGCGTGCGCACGTAAAGCTATTACGTGGCCACGTAAACGTTATTGTGTGCGCACTTACAGCTACTGTGTGGCCACGTAACAGTTATTGCGTGCGCACGTAAATTTTAAATATATCTCCATGTCACCTCTATGCCACCATATAAATGCCATACACAATCATCATTTATCCAACAACAAATTATTACAACTTATAGTTCTACATTTTCAATGTATAACAATACAGTATCTCAAACAGGTCAAAATGAGCCAAATAATGTAACTCTATGTATTAATAAGCATAAATATTTAAGTGCACTGCTTAGAGTAACACCAATCTGGTTTCAGACAAGCACTGAACAAAATTTTGACTAGCATTCAAAGGCAACCACTGAGAATGAAGTCATAAAAGTTTTCACTGCATACAATGTTTTTGGAACAAGGGTAACTCTGGAAACAACAATGTCATTTTGGCATCAATTGATTTTCTTCAATTAAAATGAATTTGAATGTCTTATTGATATTCTTAAGTAAGATTGGAGACTTCTGTTTGCTTAATTTACCCCAGTCTCTTTGCTTTCAGAAAATTGCTCAGTTATAAAGATGAAATGATAAATACATTGAACAACTTACAGCTAAACTCCATTCTTCTTGAAGAATTTTTTGTCCTATCACCTGTAAAATATAGACAAAGTCATTATTTTAATATATGTTCAATTGAAATACTTAAGTAGATATTAAAGTAGCTTCAAATGTAAAAAAATGTAAAAGTTAAATACGTTCTAAGCAAAGTATGCATCCATATACATGTTTAGCATAATTTACAAGTTTGTACAATAAATACTGATCATTGAAATCACTTTCAGGAAGGTGATCCCTCACAGTACCCATTTACACTTGGGTGGAGTGGTGGAACAACTGTATGTTAATTTCTTGCTCAAGGAAATAATCAATGTCTCCAGTGTGGTTGGAACCCTGGACCTCTTGATTCATAAGTGTGTTTCCTACCTATGGACTACTGCTTTTTCACCCAAAATAAAGCCTTCACATTAAACTCATTGGATAAATGTACAATAACAACATTGTACCACAAAGATCCCTATGAACATGTGTAAAAAAATCAAATTAAATTATGAAACATTGTCTGTCAAAATTGACCAGGCCTCTAATGTTTTCCATCAAACTTCTACACAAAAAATGACAACAGAGTTGAGACCAGCAATATTTATGATTGGAGGACAATCTGGTTTTAATCTGATTACATGCTATAACATCAGAATGTTTTATTTCATTCATTGATGCCATATACCACATGCAGTTGTATGACATTTTACTAGGAAAGTTGAGCAGCCTGTATCAAACTGTTTTAATTTCTATAATGAATGCCATTCTGTTACAAGGACAATATCATTAAACAATCTCTCCTGATCAATATCTAAAATCATTATCATAATACAAATGAGTTTTTGCCTTCCTCATTTAAAAATAATTAATCTCTATTCTAAATGAAATGTCAGATTATGACGAGATTCATTTTTGGCTTAAAATTCAGCTATTTTGTATTGATGCATTCATTGTGAAACATTCAAGTCCAATTCCTACCTCCACAACACTATAATGTATATACAATTAGGATATAGAATCAAGCACAAGCAACCTAAAGGTGTTTGGACTGGTTCAAACCAAAATACAAGTGATGCCATAGATATTTCAATTCTAACATTTTCAATGCTTCAAGCCATACAAGAGGAAACTAAAAACAAATCCTTTACATAGTTACACATCAGAAAATGGCACAATCCTGACTTACTTTGATTAAAACAGACCAAATTCAGAACATCAGTCCATATTATTGATCAATGTTTAATCCTCAGCATGCTGTATTCCTAACAACTGGTAAGCTCAGCCCACTGCAGAATTAATTAAGCTGATATTGATCAGTAAATACCAGCAGTGCAAGTCTAGGTTGCGCTAAGCAGTGAGAAGGCAATAAGATCAGCGCAACCTGTCACTGCTCTAAGCATGCTAAGGGTTAAATTCCCTAAATAGTTATTCTTGTTTGATGAGTCAATTTCTTTATCATGGACAATTTAAGGTTCAAGTCCAAACAAAAGCAACATTTTCATAATCCTTGTACATGACTAGTAAGTCTACATACATACAAATCTTACCTGACAAAATAATTCTTGTGATTCTGGAACAACCAGTAATAGGAATGCACATTCTGCTTGCGTTTGTTCTTCCAACTGTAATACACAATACAAAAATATGTAGGTCATGAACAAAATCAAGTAAGAAAATCAAGTAATTTTCATAGTCTGACATCACAGGTCAGTTTTCTTGTCAGACTAATACATTACAAACTTTGGTAACTACACTTTATTTATCTATGCTGATGTATGCAAACAACATATAAATTGTATTTTTGTCTCAGGTTAATTTTCACTATCTATAACAACAAGTAATATAATGTATTTTGAAGGAAGTGAACCATTCACAAGATTACAGCAGTGATCAAATTACCAAGTAAGATGTTAATATTAATGTCAAGCAAACTGTGAACTGTATTCTGACACTTCTCAGTTCTAATTGATTTAATACACTGTGAAAGTTACTTATTTTATATACATGTAATTGGGCCATTTGCAAATTACTATAAACATGACAAATGAGGCTAGTGCCTGTGAAAATATGAAGCATTAAGGCAACCTAAGGATACAGATGAGTAAGGTTTTAGTAAATTGATTAATAAATTAAATAACAAGAGCACCGCTGGGCGGAGCATTATATGCCCGAAAGTGTTGTTTTTTTTTAGTTAAGTTATGCTCCGGAAACTGTTTTCAATTTTAAGGTTAAAGTGACCTTGACCTTTGACATTGAGACCCCAAAAATCAATAGGGGTCTTCTACCTGATATGGACAATCATCATATATGAAGTTTGAATATTGTGGATCAAATGAAACTTAAGTTATGCTCTGGAAACTGTTTTCAGTTTAAGGTAATAGTGACCTTGACCTTTGACATTGTGATCCAAAAATAAATAGGGGTCTTCCACTCGATATGGACAATCATCGTATGAAGTTTGAATAATGTGGACCAAATGGAACTTAAGTTATGCTCCGGAAACTGTTTTCAGTTTTAAGGTAATAGTGACCTTGACCTTTGACATTGTGACCCCAAAATCAATAGAGGTCTTCTGTCCGATATAGACAATCATCGTATGAAGTTTAAATATTGTGGAAATTAAGTTATGCTCCGGAAATCAAATTGCTAACGGACGGACGCCAGGGGGGTATAACATAATATGTCCGAAATTCTTTCAGGCATATAAAAAATGAATATTTTGTTATTCCAATGTTACAGCAAGAACTTTCTAGCAGTCATAACACACGTACAGTAAAGTTCTACTATTAGCTGGACCATCAAATTTTACTGGGTTTAATGCTGTGTCAACACAATTTAGATCATTTTACGGCATCCAACACACTTAACCTGGCTTTACTGGACCCTTGTCTATAACCAGTACTCACCTACCCTTCCACAAGGCCAGAAACTTCTCTATATTATCTAATTAAGGAGGAAAATGGATATAATTGTCCAATTTTCATGGAAGTGTAAAACATCCTCAGGTGGGATTCGAACCAGTACCCCCTTTGGGACACGAGATTCCAAATCCCGGCGCGCTACCAACTGCGCTATTGACCCAGGTTAGGGACCAGCAAAAACAATGGTCCTAATATCAGAATGGTCTTAATATGGGGGCCATTATCTTTAAAATAAAGCATTCGGGACTAAAAATTGTAAAAATTCACATGATTTTGCTATAACCAAGATGGTCCTTCCAGTATAACTATACTGTAGTAAAGCAGAAGAAATAAACTAAACTCTTCCTTCTCAGATAATCTGCATATATAGAAAATAAATATTCCAGTCAGGGGAGAAGGCAGTGATTAATGTCGTTCTGCATTATTTCAGCTAACTGTCATTATTCATAGGAGAATTATATAGAATGTACAGACAGTTCCAGCTATGGGAATCATTAACAATCCTGTATGCACCATGCAATCTTACTAATTTTTGTTGTTCATAATATTGACAAAATATTAGGTGCAGTTGTATCTGTAATTTATAGTCTTTAGGTTACAGTATTGACTTTACTAAAGGATGCAGTTTTATGGAAATAGCAGAATTCTATGAAAACTAAAATATTCAAGATTTTATTGTCAGTATTTAGAGGATTCCTCTAAAAATACAATACACAATTTACCAATATGTGCTAAAAAGTGTTTTTTTGTATCTTCTATAAATAAGCTTATTTTCCTGCATATTTTGGAATTAAGAATATTTTTCTATGGCCTGGATAAATATAAGTGTGTTTTTTTCTGCATTTTTTGGAATAAAGCATAGATCTATTCTGCATTTTATGTAAATAAGTGCTATATTCTGCTGAAAGTTTTAAAAATGGATAGTTTTTACAAAGGTATACATGTTCATAGGGGTCGTATGTTAAGGACCTAGCTTGGATTCCCAATTGCTCCTATTTTGCATGACCAAAGCTGCTCACATTTTATATGCTAATACCTTATTCAGGTCATCAGAATCAAAATCACTACTTCCACTGATCCCCAGTAAGTTTTAAATACCTCCATTACGCTTTTGATCCATGGGGCCATTTGGCCCCACTTAGTTAAACCCTTGGCAAAACACTTTAGAACACCATAAAAATTAATGCCAACAATGCAGTTGTCTAAGTATCATAATTTTGGCCATAATATCAAATTGCCAGATATAAAGTTACACATTGTATAAAACATAAACAGAACAGTTTTATAAATGATAGAACTTTGTAGTCTCAGACCAGAGACAATTAAATATAAGAAAAGTACCCAAATAATATCGGTTTAAAAGCAGACACATTTTACAGTAAGAGAAAATAAATCGCAGGAAATATTGATTAAGGCATTTCCCAGAAAACATAAAATATATGTCTTTAAACAGAAGTGTTGTCCTATGGCTTCCAGCAAGAATTAACTTGTACTTTACAATTATGTACCAATATTTTATAAGATAAGCAGAAACAATGGGAAAGATTAATACTGCATTGGGTGAAGGCAGGGCTTAGATTGTCCGATAGAAAAATAACCTATAAATCTTACTTGCCAACCTTAATGCTCACACAAAAAAGTGCTCTAATAAAATTTGAGAAGTATGATATATTCTGTGGCTTAATTGGGCAACTTTTGGCAAAAATTTGTTGCTGGAACCCTATGTTAAATAGTCACTGTGCAATGAGACCACTGTTCAAATCTTGAGGTCATTAAATGTGACACTGCACTAGCTGCTATTTCTTTAAATTAGGAAACTTGAAAATAATACCAATACGGGCCATTGATAGTTGTATACAAAAAAATGTAATGTGGAAACTATATTAAAGCCGGATTTAAAAACTTTTACACAAAAATTACAAAGGGAAATAATCCATAATAAAGGCAGGTAGAGTTGTGGTTACTTTCTAATTCTGTTCATTACATGGTATGTTATCATAAAGATTTGACAATAAATGGCAGAAATATATGGAAAAAAAAAACTTAATCGCAGTTGTTAACGACACCGGATGCCCGACCAAAAAATCTGGATGCCCGACTAAAAAATCCGGCTATAAAAGTAACAATATTTGATTGCCAAGTCCTCAATGAGCTAGAGTACATAAGAATGAAAACCATACAGTCTTAATACTTCATAATGCCATTTATACTTATATATGACATCATGTAAGCCACTGTTTAATGTCTAGTCTCAATTCTAAGCATTCTGAATTAATCAGAGTTTGCTGAACTGTTTATCATCAAGTTATAATCATGTAGCCATATAAATAGTTGTTTATTTATATTGTCTTACTTCAAGTCCTAAGGGTATACTGTTAATTGGTTTTTGATTGGTTTTTATTTTGCTGGCTGCAGTCCAGTCTAAATGCTGTCAAATGTAGAAGTGTTAAGTGTACATTATTCATACAGGAACACCATGAATAATAAATAGTACTCTCCAAAAGGTCTTTGACATTATGAAACTGTAAGAAAATGTTATAATGAATTCTGCAAGAAATTTAAATGCAGTTTGAATTATAATTTATGTTGATAATAAATTTAATGTCGATTTTGGACTTGGCTCAGAGGATTCTTAGTTTCTTCAATTTTTTGAGAAAATGACTGATTCAAATTATCCTAAAAACAGGATTCTGTCCAAGAACAGTTATGGTGGCACACCACAATTTTAAAACCGCCTCGGCAAATTGGCCAATAGAAACTTTGGCAGTTAGAGTGCATTTTGAGGTTTAAAATATTTTTGATTGCTATATTTGAAATTTCAACAGCTAGTATTGCATTTTAGTTATTAGGTATAATAGGTTTTAACGGTATTGACCGAGGTATTTCGAAAAATATCTGTCAGATGCGAATGTATCTATTTGGGGAGCTAGCACAGATATCAACTGTTCATTTTCAAGGTACCTCAGAAATTGCAAAATTAGAGCCATAAAGTGATGGATGGCACCCTATTTCCATGTTTTTTTCTGATTACCCAGTGTTAAGGGTACATGAAACAGTGTAGTATATAGTGCTATCATTGGAATTAAGTATTCTGTGGGACTTTAAGTATAGGGGAAATTGCCATTTTGTCACCTACTTTCGTGACCCTCAAAACAAAGAATTACAGGCCCCTCAGGCAGAAAAGTTTGTTTTGATCATGTGTATTTTATTGTTTTTATTGAGAAACATATATTCATGCTTATTTTGAAAATCATTTGTTTCAGGTGTGTGATTACAGGCTAGTGTGTGAGCTTGTCATTGTTTGGTGGGGTATTTTTCACCTGAGAAGTCGAGGAAACTGTTTAGTGCCCCCTATAGGAGGGCACTGTATAATGTAAATATATACATTAACTACTTACATATCTAAGAACTTTAAGCTGTAATTGTCCTGCATCTTGATCATATAACTCACCTAAAATATAAATATCATATATTTATTACATTATTACATTTCACCATAAATGTTATTAAGCTGAGGTCCAGTAACCCAGAGCTATGAAAGTTTGGATCATGGGGCTTCGAATAGGAGCTAGGAAAACCTGACGTAAATATAGTTAGGAAGACCTGAAGTAAAAATATAGTTAGAAAAACCTGACGTAAAAATATAGCCAGGAAAAACCTGACGTAAAAATATAGCCAGGAAAACCTGACGTAAAAAATATAGTTAGGAAAACCTGACGTAAAAATAAAGTTAGGAAAACCTGACGTAAAAATATAGTTAGGAAAACCTGACGTAAAAATATCGTTAGAAAAACCTGACATAATTATATAGTTAGGAAAACCTGACATAAAAATATAGTAAGGAAAACCTGACATAAAAATATATTTAGGAAAACCTGACATAAATATATAGTTAAAAAAACCTGACATAAATATATAGTTAGGAAAACCTGACATAAAAAAATATAGTTAGGAAAACCTGACATAAAAATAAAGCTAGGAAAACCGGATGTAAATATAGATATTACGAAATTCTGATGCTAGTGTTGGGCCAAGGTAAAAGCTTTTTTCAACAAAAAGGTTATCTGAATGTGACCCCTTGTGCAATATTGGGAAATCCTATGACAGTGTTCTATAGGATAACTGTACAAGGAGATTGATATATCTTAACATTATAATATAGCCCTTATATTGATATTTCAAATCCATTTTTTTTCCTAAGCAACAGGTTTCAAGTTATTTAACCTCTAGTCATATACCTCCAGCAGGTTTCAACAGTAACAGTGTCCCTGGATTCCGATGATCCCAAAAACTTGGGAGGATTCCCAGTGATTCTTAATTGAGAATTCCATCAGGATTCCAGGAAAACTGCCCTATTTTCATGTGAATTTGAGTTTCCATGAATCCTTATTACAATTTTTGACTGCAAGACTGTTTCTGAATTTTTTTGCCTTTTATTGGAGGTATCCCTAATGTTAAGGAGGAATTCCTGAGTAACTGGCTAAAGATTGCCTTACAATCTCTGTAGCACTTGGTATAAACACTCCTTAAATCAACTTGGTAAAAAGTACAATGCATGTCTTTCAATAGTTCTCAATATGACCTATGACCTTTAAGAGTATAAAATTATTCCTTTATCAGTGTGTGATGTGTTGACAAGTAAAAGCTCATCAATCAAAACATGTTGATATCATCCTAGTATAAAGTACAATTGTTAGCAAGTATTAAAACTCCGAGATTTATCTCTGAAAAAATCTAAGAACTCAATTTCCCTTGATGTCAACTTTTAGTATGTAAAACTTCCCTGAGAAAAAGCCTAGACTAAACAGCTAGTGTGATGGTAGTAAATAGTATTGATATTTTCCTATTTTCTCTGTAAAAACCAACAGAGAGAAAATGATAGAGAAGATATTCAGGCTCAGTTTCTATCTAAACATGTCACAATCTAATAATACAAGTACAGAGGGTGAAAATTTAAAATTTTCAAAATCCTAAAATTCCTGATTTTTTTTATTATTTTTCAACAGCTTTTACATAAGAATAGAACCCTTTTTTCGGGTTCCAAAATTTCTTAACTCCAGAACCATTTTAAAAAACTTTCACTCATGGTGGTACAAATTCATATTTACAAAAAAAAATACAAACATCAACATTTTTAAACAGAAAGGATATATCATTGCTACATAAATTAAGGACAAACTTCACTACAAAATTCATTTTATAATTTTTCTCTGAAATAATTGCTTCGGATTAAATCAATAATTAGCAATACTTAATAATATATATCTCTAATTCAGCCTGGCTGAGACTGACCAGTACCCCGAGATATATATCAATATAAAGCTTACTCTTCAACAAGGACCTTGAGATTCCTCTCTGTTGAATAGGAATTCATCCCCACATCTGGAAACACCAAAACCATTTTCAGCATTCTATTTCAGGCCTTTTTTTCCTTATATAACAGGGGCCGTTTACAGGCGCCTTCCCCTCAAAAAATTTCTTTAAAATCATGCAGTTTTCCCCAAATTTGGAGTTTAACTTGGATTTTTTGTTCCCCTCCCTATGAAATTGCGATAAAATTTCCCCAAATGTTCTATATAAAAAAAGGCCCCAGGTCCCTTCCCCAAACAATGAAAAAAAGCCCTGTATTTACCCTAGTACTAAGGTCATAATTTGTAAACCCAGAATTCATTAGATTTATATAAATTGCAATATGGATTAGATTAAGTCATGTTTATAGCAACCAGAACATCAAACCTAGCTTTCTTGGACCATTGTCTATAACAAGTGCACGCCTACCCTTCCACAAGGCCAGCAACTTCTCTATATCCCTTCCTACTACTAGAGGAAAATTGACCAAATTTTTACAGTCTCATATCTATATACAGTTAATCTTGCGTATGCGACCACGTCTCCTAAGCGGCCATTTGCACTAAGCGACCACTCTGAGTTCCCACGGACCATTTTAACTCTTTAAATCTTTGCCTTAAGCGACTTTTGTCTAACGCGACCAGCGACCACTGATTTTGGCCGAAACTGACTGACTTATTTGTGTTAAACGACCGGCTCATATAAATCGAATTTGGCGAAAATCGATAAAACCCAGTAATTAGAGATATACACCGGGAGTACGTCGTCACAATGTCTATCACCTAAAGTCGTATGTCGTCTCTAAAAATCAATAATTGACTGTCATAAATACTGTAAGATAAAGGGGTAAATGGGAACAATCAACAGAGTGACACTAATACGATCCAATCATAATGTAATTACATAATACGCATTGAACAATTAGTCCCGTATCGTACTTACCGTACCGTTGAGAGTTATCGTTTTCAAAACATTTCAAGAGACTGCAAATTTGACTTTTTATACATGCATCGAACGTGTAAAGTAATATTCATTAAAAAATACGTAAGCAGAAACAATTTGTATATTTAAACAAAGAAAGGTCAATATTGAGGACATTATAAACACGTTTTCTGAAAATAACGTCACGTTCTACATTCAATTTCAAACGAGGCCAACATTTTTACGCTTGAAGTTTGCAGCGCTTGTTAGAACAAAGAATAAGCTGGTGTGTTGGACAATTATCACAATTAATTCTTATAAATTGTGTATATTTCACAGTTTTAAATGTAACAGCCTTTACTCTGATGACCTAAATATTGGTTGTTTTTATCGCGAAAATGTCCGGGAATTACGGATTTTAACATGTACGAAAACAAAACGAATGTTTAGCAATCATTATTTAAACCAAAGTTTCACTTAATTGTAATAAATTATTGCAATTTGAAGCTGAATTTAGGATGTTTAAAAAAGAGAAAAATCGATTTGCCCATTATTTGTATGCATTTGACGACATTTAGATAAAAGCCCATCAGTTAAAATCGTCCCGTTGACAGATTAGTGTTCTACGAAAATGACGAATTTTAGAATGTCAGGACGGCTTCAATGTCGGGA